>CM068371.1:112640843-113357393 GCA_034769895.1 Magicicada septendecula | reverse complement strand
ATACACTATAATGCTTCGAGTTGGAACCACCCCCCACCCACCACCACCCACCGATATGAAATAAAAAAAACCACCCACCCAACGCCACCCACTGATATGCAAATCAGCTTTCTTAAAAAAAGATAAAAAAAGTATATTCACGGATGCTGGTGGTCCATTGACCTCATCCCACCAAATCAATTTAATTAAAAAAATAAAAAATTTTATTCGCGGATGCTGTGGTCCATTGAACCTCATCCCCCCCCTTATGCTGTGGTCCATTGAACCTCATCCCCCCCCTTGATATGGAAATCAATTTAATTAAAAAAATAAAAAAACCAAATTAAAAAAATTAAAAAAATTATTCGCGGATGCTGTGGTCCATCGGGATGCTGCGGGTCCAGCGGTGGCGGCGTCATCTCTAAGATCATGTTTTTTAGTGTTTTTTAAGAAAGGCGGCATTCGTTTGTGGGTTTGAACTCTCAATATCCCTCTACTAACGGGGTATCCCAAAATGTAAGTGCGGAACTTACCGCAAGCAAATACCACGCTCAGTAACTCTTTTTCCGTCACCGTGTAATTCCTTTCGCATTGGTTCAAAGACCTGCTTGCGAAGCTAATTACTTGAGGTTGACCCTTCTCGTCCTCTTGATACAGTGTCGTTCCCAGACTGATGTTGCTGGCATCGCAATTCATGAAGAACGGTAACTTAAAGTTTGGGTGGCGAAGTATTATGGTAGCCAGAAATTTGTCCTTAATTTGTTGAAAAATCCCCTCTTGTTCCTTACACCATACCCACTTGTTTTTAGATGATAATTGAGGTTGAAACCTTGCAGTTAACTCTGAATATTGTTCCTGGAACTTTCTATAATAATTGCAGAGTCCCAGGAATGACTGCAATTGCTTCCTGTTTTTGGGTGCCGGGAACTTCTGGATGGCTTCTACCTTTTCTGCCGACGGTGAGATTCCTTGATCGTCCAAGTTAAATCCTAAAAATTGCACTTCTCTGGCAATAAACTTGGATTTTTCCAACTTCAGTGTGACGTTACTGGCAGATAATTTTTCTAGCACATGTTCCACACGGTAACAGTGTTCCTCCCACGTCTCAGATGTTATGAGTAGGTCGTCGACGTACACGGTTGTAAACTGAAGTGCTTCTTGTCCCAATATCTGGTCCATGCAGGTCACAAAGATGGCAACTGAGTTTACCAATCCGAAGGGCAATCTTTTGAATTGGTAATTACGCCCCTCGAATATGAAAGCCAGATATTGGCGACTCCGTGGGTGTAACTCTACCTGCCAGTATCCGCACACCGTATCCCAAGTGCTGAAGTATTGGGTACCATGGAAGCGTTTCAGGATTTCCTCAATCTCACCGGGCGATGTTCTATCATTAATGATTTTCTTGTTTATTTCCCGTGCATCCAAACAAAGCCGGACCTCGCCGTTTTTCTTGGGAATTGCGACAATAGGGCTGGTGTATGGGGATTGACTAGGTTCTATAATATCGTTATTAATCATTCGATTAATTTCCGCTCTTACTGCCTCTTTTCGAGAATGTGCGATAGGGTAGGATTTCCTATTAAACTCTACTGTATCTCGGAATTGAAGGGTACATTGATAATTTCTTACCTTGCCTGGCTCATCGGAAAATACTGAGTGGTATCTTTCATAAATTTGTATTAGCTGATTCGCTTGAGTATTGGGTAATTTTTCTCTATTAATTCCGCTTCGGAAATCTCTTATCTCCTGTATTTTCTGGGACCATAAATCCTCGTCTGTAAGTTCATATACAATAGTGTTAGGAATGGTGTTAGTATTGGTATAATTTATGCTACGTATTTGCTGGTGGATACTGCTGGGAAGTGTCATTTCACTACCGACTAAATCGGCCGTCCAGGTTAGATCTCCGGTAAAGAGTGATACCTTCTCCATTCGTAAATCAATAATGGCCGAGTTCCTTCTCAGTACATCACATCCCACTAATATGTTGAAAGGTAATCCTGCCGCAATTAAGAAGACCATGTTCATCGCTATACCCTTACTAACGACATTCAATGATACTTGTTTTCTGATTGTCTTGTTTTGGCGACCCGTGGCACCGATTAATATAATGTTATTTATAGGTAAGGTTGGCAATAGCTTACCACATTTTCCTTGGATTCTCTCCAATTCTGTATTGTTAATTATGGATACATTCGCACCGGTATCGATCATTAGTTGTGCGAATGTTCCTTCGATTTCTGCATTAATGTATATTATTTCATTATTTATTATAGGGAGGCGGGTGTTGTCCTCCTCCAGTAATTCATTTCGAATATTTTTCAAATAATTGCATCGAATGATGGTAATTTTATTGGAATTATTTACTATCGGCAATTCCTTTACATACCCAGGCGATAGAAGCAGCAAAAGGTCCTTATGGTTTATCACTGCCTCCTCCCGTTTAAATGCTCCTCATCTTGGTTATTAATAGGACCAACAGAGGCATCAGTGGAGAAACCTTGAGTAGGTTCCAGTCTTTCAGTTCCCGATTCGTAGGTTGGTTCCCTATTTGTACGCCGTTCCGGGTCATCTAGGCTAGTACTTCGCCTTGGCAGATTATAATTAGAGTTGTCCCGTTCTCGGCTTCTGTTTCGATCTTCATACTCGTGCACGCTGCTCCGTCGTTGCTGGTTATATCTGCGATGGTTGCTTCCTTCCGCCCGTATGAAATTTACCCGTGGTCGGGAGAACCGGTTGTTGTTGTTATTGGGATTAGGGTAACCCCTATTGTTATTGTCAAACCGTTCGGTGTTATTGGTAGGATTGGTGTTTCTTTGTCTGTTTACGTAATTATTCGGGTAATAATTACCTCTATTACCGGAGAATCCGTTATTATTTCTGTTATTATTCGGGTTTATATTCCCGTGGTTATTATTGTTGTTATTACCATTCGTGGGGTGTTGATTATGGTAATTCGGATTATATCTATTTCCTTGGTACCCACTGTTGACCGGTTGACTATTATTGTTAGATGACGTATTATTTCGTACTTCTGACCGCTCGCTTCTTCTTCTGCTCTGCCTGTAATATTCTTCATTCTCATAGTTCTCCAATAGCTCCGTCATCGCCTGTATGGTCTTTATCTGACTACCTCTTCGAGCTCTTATGACCTCCTCGTCGTAATGATAGGAGAGCTTGTTCACCAGGCATTCCTCTGGTATGGCTGGTTCCAGGTGCTTGGCCAGGCACACTTTCCCAAGAAAGTACGCAGTCATGGTACTGCCAAACTGAGTTCTATATCGGCCATTGCAGATGTTGTCCCTTATTAAATTCTGAGTGGTCTCGGACCAATACTTAGACTTGAACAAACCTTTGAACTGCGGATAATCGGTTATTTCGCTCCTGTTCGCCATCCACCAATTATCCGTCATATCACGGAATGACTCGTCTAACAGTTCACGATTATTGGACCATCGATTACTTTTATGTTTGGCCATATATTCTTCGATACGGGCCAAGAACTCCATTGGTTTCCTTTTGTATTGGCGAAAGTTAAGCCATTCTCTGTTCTCGTTTATTGGGATATTAGTAAAGCTGGTTGGTCGGCTCCGAATTGCTTCCATGTCCTCCTGGTTCTGTCTCACTTGACCAGTGATGTTAGTCATTGCTTCCTCCATTCCGTCGCATCTTTCTGTAATTCGAGTTCGTACCTTGCTGAGTTCTTCCTGGCTTTCTCTTCGGTTTTCTTCTGCCTTCTTGCGAGTAGATTCTTCAAGATTGGTGACCTTGGTGTTCACCACTTCCTTGAACTCTTGTACCTCCACTTCCGTCAGCCGACATCTTCCATCAACTTCTCTTATCTGTTGGTTTATAGTTATGGTTTCGTCTTCCAGCCTTTTGGTCATAGATTTCTTATTTTCCTTGAGTTCCTGGTTCATTTCCTTTCTTAATAGTTCCATTCGTTCGTCTAACTTGTCTAGATTCTCCTGGTTCACTTCCCGTAATTCTTCCCGTAACAGTTGGTTATCTTCTCTTAACTCCTCCCTTAACTGTTGATGATCACTTTCGATTTTCTTATTGGTTTCTTCCATCTTTTCTTCCAGATTCTTCTTATTTTCTTCCATTTTCTTTTCCACCTTTTTACTGGTTTCCTCAATTCTTCTATTGGTCCTTTCGATTTTACGGCCCAATTCTTCTTTTGTTTCTTGGTTGTCCTTCTTCAATTCTTCCTTTGTTGCTTGGTTGTCCTTCCTTAATTCTTCCTTCGTGGATTCTATGTTCTTATTTATTTCATTCAATTCTTCCTTGGTTGCTTCTATGCTCTTATTTATATCACTCAAATTTTCCTTAGTGGACTGGTTATCATTCTTCAAATCTTCTAATTTTTTATTATTTTCTTCTGTAGTAGAATCCATTTTCTTACTTAATTCTTCCTTGGTTGCTTGGTTGTCCTTCCTTAATTCTTCCTTCGTGGATTCTATGTTCTTATTTATTTCATTCAATTCTTCCTTGGTTGCTTGGTTGTCCTTCTTCAATTCTTCTTTTAACGATTGGTTGTCCTTCCTTAAGTTTTCTTCCATCTTCTCCATCATTATCCTGAGCATCTCCTGTATGTTACTATTCTCTGCTCGTGGTGGTTTCTCGGGTTGTTCTATTCGTTCCTCCCGGACATCGATTTCCCCTGTTTGTGTGTGCGCTTCGGGTTGTTCCTCTGGTGGTGCTGGTTTTTTACGTTCCACCCGTTCTGATATCTTTTCCACGTCCTCCACTGGGGTCGCCTCCTTATCCTCCATATCGAGTTCTTTCTCGGCCTCCGCCGCTCTCTTCTTTGATGTGGCACGACGCATCATCTTCCCTGATTCCCTGGCTGACTAACAGCTGCCAAGCTGAATTAGGAATTGGGTAAGTAATTACCACCTTTCAACCCTAATTACAGCCCTTTAGTTGGACGCCAAATTTGTAATAAATCTATGAATTGTGGGAATAATAAAATAACTATCGATGTATGTTGATTGTGCTCTCCTGTAAGTCCCACTGGTCGTGCTAGCTGATTTTGTAATAAAACGATATTGCAAAATATAGCTTAATTTATAATATGTGTAGTACGTAGCTAATATCTTCTTGTTTTCTAATCTCTCACTGTTGATCTTCGCTTTGTAATACAACCATACTATAATCGTAATTGTAATGGTGTTCTGGTATAGTATTACCCAGAATAATTTTTATGGTGCGTATGTGTAGTAGTGACGTTCCGCTCTGGGAAACGTCGATTTGGTAATGTTCCTGGATTATGTGGTTATCAAATATTCTAGGTGTCTGTTGCTGTTGCAGCAATTTAAAATGTGATATAAATTTAAAATTTATATTTATAATAAAAAATAAATTCTGGAAAAATGTTTTCAATGTTTATATTCTTCAAATTTAGAAATAAATTGAGGTTGTTGATGGTAATTATAAGTATGATGGTATAGTGTGTATTCTAGTAATAATCTTCCCTTTTGTAAATCTGTTAAAAAGACAATCCAGTTAACTTCAAATTAGGCGCAAACGGCTCTCTTCTTCTTACTCTTGAAAGGTTGTAGTTCGCATATACCGCCTTTAAAGGTTATTCAGTTTTCTTGAAGAATTAACTATTATGTCCTTTTATAAGAGGAATGAACTTCAAATTACTAGATAACAATCGTTTATTAAACAGAATAATGAATTTTGGTTGATAAAAATATTGATGTTACAATGCCGTATCGACTCGCTCAGGGCCGGTCGATATATGAATTTTACATTGGTATTATAAAAATAGTAGGTTCTTTGAACGGTTAATTATATAAAAAGCCAGAGAAGGTCAGGGTCAGAAAGTATAACACTTACAATTCTAAAAATGTATTAAAATTAAACAATATAATGGTAATTATTAATAATAAAAGTTTATATATAATTTTTATTCACCACAGTTCAGCAAACAGTCGTCTGGGTGAGATGATGAGATCAGATCAAAAATGGCCGTCTGACGCATGCGCGGAGTTCGCCTTCTAACACTGACAAAGTATTTGTGGAATAAATATGTCCCTTCTGCGGTTAAATCTTCTTCGCAATCGTATATTATCTTCTTGGGTATAGTTTAATGTCACTGGAGTAAGATGGACTAATTCACTTGGTGTTAAAATGTTGTTAATTAAGTATATCAATTGGTGTTTATGTGTGTCCGTTTAACCTCGAATATTCACTTGGTATTTGGTGTGATTCCAGTGTTATTTCATTTATATAGTTATATGTGGTTCTGTTTATTGGTGTTATGTAGTTCGTAGGGCAACTTCACCACTTCACAATGATTAGAATAGTTAAAAATTTAATTTTTACACAAAACTGATTCCGAACTCTTGTTATACGTAACCGCCATTAAGGTTGGTTTTATCAAATATTCACGTCAAGTGCTCTCTTCAATGTATAATAATGAACTGTGTGGATTTCCTTCGTCTCATGAAAATCTTAGCCTATATAATATATCTCAGACATTGTTTAAAATTGCCATAACTTCCGATACACTTTAAAAATGTACATTATGTTCATAAAATAAATTCGTTATTAGTTAACTGTTTGAAATATAAAATACATATTCGTGTTCACGATTCTATTCTACTTATTTTGATAGTAATTAAGTTGGTGTTACAAAGTTTTATCAGAAAATCATATTTCTTATATTTTTTGGGAAGGTCGGCCTAAATTTATACTTCCTGTCTTCTAAGTAAATAATAGCCATTTTCCCTAATATAATTATTATTCTATAAAATCTGAAATTGTTATAATTGTCAATTCTCACTTATTTTATGGCAATTTAGTATATTAATGATGGTTTTTTCATACAATTCAGTTGTATATGACTCCCCTTATGATAATGTTAGTGAATCTATTTCAGTTTCAAATGGTATTTCATTATACAAATAAATAATTTTACTCATAGAATGACCATATCTTTAGAAAGCCTTATTTACATAGTATTTAATATGTTGGGTGTATCTTGCCTAAATATTGTCAGTTTGACTGGTTTATAAGATTAGGTTTATTAATTATTCTGCATTTTAACTTTATTATATTGCCTAGATTTGAATTGTGGCTATTTGCAGAATGTTTTACTAATGTAATTATTTTATTTCCTTCTCTGACTTCTGACTCTGATATATTTGATTAAAAATTAGTTCTCTGATCTGGCATAACAGTAATTATAGATTATACAATTAAAATATAACACCCAGATATATAAAACTGGTGTTCTTAATAACATTGTTTTGGTATATCACCTAATAACATAATAAAAAGTATTTCTACAACATTGGAATGATATCTAATTTTAGATAATGCATTCCTAAATTAACATGTACAATAAAATAACAATTATAATACTAATATTTCTTATGACTAACCCTTACTTATCTAAATGCTATATTTAATTGGAACCCAACATTTGGATCCATATATAATTGTTAATACCTTCTACAACTTCATCATAAACAGTTTGTTCTGTAATTCCCCACTTTATAAGATTTATGCCCCCTCTTAAAGTATAACCCTGGCTATCTAATTTATATTCCATTCTATGGAATGTTCATACAGCTTTAGTAGCCTTTTATTAGTAACATTACTATTTCATTATCAAAGTAGACACTGTTCACAAAACTTAAAGTTTGTTACTTTGTACTGCTACTCAGGCACCTTTCTTAAAGTTTATTAGTTATAATTTGATCACTTACACTTTTCCATGGTGAATTATTACTATATTTACTAGTCTTTTTCTAGTTTTTAATATGAAATATTCAACCATGGGGGAACTGTGAAGATTTGTTAATACACATTACACAATAACTTTTTGAATGCACTAATATTTACTACTGCTAACACTTTTAGTTTTTTGTCAGTTTTACAGTGATATGGTTTTTTGATGTGTTATACTTTCTTTTTTGGGCATTTATTGGTTTTGGGGTTTTTGGGGTTCTTTCCCTACGGGGTTTTTGTTTTATATGGGTCGTCTCACTTCCTTCTTCTTTCTTCTTTAGTTTTATTATACTTCTTTCTTCCGTAGATTTGGTTATTCTTCCTTCTTCTTTAGTTTGGTTGTTCTTCTTTTTCCAGTAATTTCAATTATTCTTCTTTCTTCCTTCTTCAGTAGTTTAGTTTTATTTATACTTCTCTCTTCTTTGAGTTTGGTTATTCTTCCTTCTTCCTTCTTCAGTGAGTTCGGTTTTAATTATTCTTCTTTCTTCTTTCTTCTGTAATAGTAGTTTTGGTTGTTCTTCTTTCTTCAATAGTATTAGTTTTGATTATTCTTCTTTCTTCAGTAATTTTGGTTCTTCTTTAGTTTTAATTTTTCTTCTTTCTTCTTTCTTCTGAAATAGTAGTTTTGGTTGTTCTTCTTTCTTCCTTCTTCCGTAATAGTAGTTTGGTTTTTCTTCTTTCTTCCTTCTTCTGTAAGTTTGGTTTTAATTATTCTTCTTTCTTCTTTCTTCTGTATTTATGATTATTCTTCTTTCTTCTGTGAGTTTGGTTTTAATTATTCTTCTTTCTTCCTTCTTCTGAAATAGTAGTTTTGGTTGTTCTTCTTTCTTCAATAGTATTAGTTTTGATTATTCTTCTTTCTTCCTTCTTCCGTAATAGTAGTTTGGTTTTTCTTCTTTCTTCCTTCTTCTGTAAGTTTGGTTTTAATTATTCTTCTTTCTTCTTTCTTCTGTATTTATGATTCTTCTTCTTTCTTCTTTCTTCTGAAATAGTAGTTTTGTTTGTTCTTCTTTCTTCAATAGTATTAGTTTTGATTATTCTTCTTTCTTCCTTCTTCCGTAATAGTAGTTTTGTTTTTTTTCTTTCTTCCTTCTTCTGTAAGTTTGGTTTTAATTATTCCTCTTTCTTCTTTCTTCTGTATTTATGATTATTCTTCTTTCTTCTTTCTTCTGAAATAGTAGTTTTGTTTGTTCTTCTTTCTTCAATAGTATTAGTTTTGATTATTCTTCTTTCTTCCTTCTTCCGTAATAGTAGTTTGGTTTTTCTTCTTTCTTCCTTCTTCTGTAAGTTTGGTTTTAATTATTCTTCTTTCTTCTTTCTTCTGTATTTATGATTATTCTTCTTTCTTCTTTCTTCTGAAATAGTAGTTTTGTTTGTTCTTCTTTCTTCAATAGTATTAGTTTTGATTATTCTTCTTTCTTCCTTCTTCCGTAATAGTAGTTTGGTTTTTCTTCTTTCTTCCTTCTTCTGTAAGTTTGGTTTTAATTATTCTTCTTTCTTCTTTCTTCTGTATTTATGATTATTCTTCTTTCTTCTTTCTTCTGAAATAATAGTTTTGTTTGTTCTTCTCTCTTCAATAGTATTAGTTTGATTATTCTTCTTTCTTCTTCTTCCGTAATAGTAGTTTGGTTTTTCTTCTTTCTTCCTTCTTCTGTAAGTTTGGTTTTAATTATTCTTCTTTCTTCTTTCTTCTTTCTTCAGTAGCTTTGATTGTTCTTCTTTCTTCATTGTTCAGTAGTAGTAGATTTGGTTGTTCTTCTTTCTTCTTTCTTCTGTAGTAGTTTTAATTAGTCTTCTTTCTTCTTTCTTCAGTCTTCAGTAGTTTTTCGCTGTGTATGCCTTGGTTTCTTCTAGTGTGGTTTCTTTGACGGGGTATATTAATTGCCTGCTTCTATCTTACCTGGGTAATTTTGTTATTATCATTTTTAGTTTCCTGGGTTTTTAAATTTGTATTATTTTATATTATTTGCAGAAATTTTCTTTATTCAACCTTTCTTGTGAATATATTAGTAAATAGTGCATTTTACTTGATTCTCATCTGGATATTCCATATATTAGAGCTTTATTAATGATCATTGAGTAATGCATTTGTGTGGATTATCTGTCACGCTACAATATATATATATATATATATATATATATATATACAAACAATATTAACAAATAATTTTTTTCAATGTGACAATATGATTTAGGCAATTTTTAGTTGAAAATTAGAATGTGATATGCGCAGTATTCTAGTTCAATTTTTTGCATATTATAAAGTAGCTAAATTACTAAACCGTATAGCCAGATACAATATAAAAATCAGAATCGAACCTATGGATCAACTAAAACACGTACAAAGTAAAAACAAAGATATAAAATTATACTCTTTCGACATATCAAACATGTACACAAACATTCTCATTGCCGATACTTATTGTTACAATAAAAAATATTTGTCACTGATTTTAAATTATATTTATTAATTAAACAATTGGAAAGTTACATAAATATATTAGGTTAATAGTGTACTAAGTAGTCCTACAAGGAAAGGACTTCAAAAGTATTCAGCTCGATCTCTCAGGACGTGAGTACATTTTCTTTTATCGGAAATAAAATTATTTTTAATATTTACGTTATTCTTGTAATAAGTTACTATTTAAACATTTAGAATTTTATCACATTCTTTCAAATAATACGCTCTGCTTAAAGCACACATGTTTGTGGCAGTGGGGAAATTTTGGGTAGCTATGTGGGGAAAAGAGGCTTGACTGACCTGGCAACACTACTTTTCCGTTTTGGCTATTTAATTACACACTGAATCAGTTTACCGCCATAGGATAGCGAGGTGTACGGAAATGAGCCGGGCACCATAATGCCTTATATGAAGTTCTCACTTAAAAATGCGACTGTACATTCAAAGTGAGTTTATGAACGGATGAGAACTGTGATTACGGGTAAGGAAAGCTACGAATATATTTTAGACATCTGTTCTACAACAAAACACCATCTTTTACCGCAAATAATATTCCTTTTTCTACCTTCGGTAACTGAAAGACCAGCCAAACACACGCGCGCTGCTCACAATAAACTAGCTCACGGCGAATCATTTACAAAATGTGGAACAGCGTATTAAGTAAATGAGCATGACGAGGTAATGGCATGGGAGGTCAAAGGTGAGCTCCGTGTCTCATCATTCGCGCACCAGGTTAGCCGTAGTGATCCATATTCATATGTGGTGCTGACAAACAGCTGGGCGCGCGCGCGCGCGCCTGTAATCGTTTCTAACCAGACACACCCACACTCGCCGCAGTTGTAAACGGTCGAGACAAATTTGTTTAATGTTCTCCGTAAAAGGCTAGGCCTACACTAGTTTACAAAAAAGACGAAATTGTGGAATTCGGCGAACAAATTACAATACTCAAAAGGTCTGAAATATTTTTAAACGATCTGAAACAGTTAAAAAAGAAATCGACGAAATCTGCCGTATCTCTCTCTCTCTCTCTCTTTATATCTATCTATCCAGCTATCTATCTACTTATCTATCTATCTATCTCTCCCTCTCTCTCTTCATTTCTCTATCCATCAACAGTTCGTACAATTTTGTACAACAGTAAAGGTTGTATTTTAATGCGTTATAATTTGATTAATTCATTCACAGACCGTTGTGTAATAGTAAAGAAACTGTATTTATTTTTATTCGTATTTAATTAAAAAGACAGTAGAATTTTAATAAATTTCAAATTGATTTAACGAAGGATTTTTTAAAACTATATTTGTACAAAGGAAACGATTATTTAGAAATAATTGCGTAGAATGAACAAAATTACGAGTCTGTAAAATTACCTTATTAAATAATATGTTGTAATTTATTATATCAGGACAGCCCTCTACGTGTCTTGCCCCTGTCTGTCATCTCTCTCTCTCTCTCTCTCTCTCTCTCTCTCTCTCTCTCTCTCTCTCTCTCTCTCTCTCTCTCTCTCTCTCGCTCTCTCTCTATCAATCTTTTTATTTCTTTCTGTTTTCTTTATGACAACACATTCTCTATTCTATTTTCATTTTTGGTTTGGTCTCCAAGTTGCGTATTTTAATAAATCCATATAGACTGGATAAAATCTTTATCTAATTCCTTCCTAGCAACTTTTGATTGTTTGCGTAACGATGCGTTTCAGGATCACAGTCCCATCATCAGGTTATAAAAATGAAATCATGAACTAATCATTCGTCGTTAAGTTTAAAATAAAACCACTGCACAACATTTGAATTCACGCGAACACATAGCTATGTGCATTCACACACGTGCGCGTCGTCGTAAAGTTAAAAGTCGACTGATTTTGTTATCGCAAACTTTAAGATTGCTTTAAGTTTAATATCTATAGAAAGCCTACAACAACCAATATTACCATACATGCAGACTCATACCATCCATGGTCACAAAAAATGGCTGCTTATAACGCGTTCCTCCACAGACTCCTTAATGTACCCCTAGAGAAGGAGGATTTTATCAAAGAAATAGACACCATAAAAAGCATAGCAATCACCAACGGATATAGCAGCACGATTGTCGACAAGTTGATCGATAAACACAGACGCAAAAAGAATCTAGCAACAAACAAACCGAGACAAAACAATAAATTTATATCCGTTGAGTACACTAACTTGATACCACAAATCATTAAAAATCAATTTAAAAAATACAACATTACAGTAACTTTTAAAACAAACAATAATATTCAAAACGTATTACTAACAAAAAGAAACAAAAATCCTGAAACATGTTCCGGCATATATAAAATTGTATGTGATGACTGCGATAAATTCTATATTGGACAAACAGGAAGACGTTTTAATGACAGATATATAGAACATCTACCCAAGAAGAATATCAATAATATAAAGTCCAGTTTCGCGCAGCACTTAATAGAATACAACCATAATTATACCAGTTTTGCACAAAATTTAAAACCTCTACATTACTGTAAGAAAGGACGCTTCATGGATGCAATGGAAGAATTTATAATTTACAAAGCAAGTAAATTCCAGCATGACGAGCTATTGAATGATATGTTGTCATTTAAATCCAACGTCTTCTACGACACAGTAATACGCACACAACAAGAAGAAAGTAGACGACTGCCTGTGTAAGTTTGCGATAACAAAATCAGTCGACTTTTAACTTTACGACGACGCGCACGTGTGTGAATGCACATAGCTATGTGTTCGCGTGAATTCGAATGTTGTGCAGTGGTTTTATTTTAAACTTAACGACGAGTGATTAGTTCATGATTTCATTTTTATAACCTGATGATGGGACTGTGTTCCTGAAACGCGTTGTTACGTAAACAATCAAAAGTTGCAAGGAAGGAATTAGATAAAGGTAATTACCAGTCTATATAATTTACTCTATTCTATTTTCTGTATTTCCAATGACAACACAGAAAGTATATTTCATGTTATGCTTACCAAAATTTGCTGTTTTGTTCAACAAATAATAGCCAACATTATATTTTCTTTCAAATCGGTTCAATGCAATTAAACAATACAGTGAAGAACGAGAAGATTATTCGGTCGTTAATTCAAATGGATTAAAAACAAATGGATAATAAATACACTTACATTAATCATTTAACAAGTGTTAAATCTGTAAATAAATATAAGATTATATTCCTTCTTTTAAGATAATATCGCATCTTGAAACGTGAACTGAAAAGATGCCATACGACGTCAGAGGTTTATATAACGTCAGAAATGGCAATACACGTGTACCAGCGTATACTGCAGCTTTCCGGAGGAAGCCTGATCATAGAAAGGCGAAACGTCGAAGGCTTTGAGACAACGTTCTTCGCTTTAAAACAAACTTATGTAGACAGCAGTATCTCAACAGCATATGCCTCACCACTCATTTGTTTAAAAGTGTATTACATAAGTCATGCTGCATAATTAGAATGAAGATCGTCTGGATGACACTCCCCCCATAGAGTTAAGTCCAACACCATAATAATGTGCACGATGTGTAATTAGACAAGTACTTACAGAATTGTACAGTTTAAACTTTTTTCAATTTTTTTCACGTTTCCAACTATAAAACACAATTAGTAAAATGTCACTTTCGTTTTATTGGCAACTTAACACGAGAGGCATAGATAGTCCTACACGTATCTAACGGACGAAGTATGATCAGTTACGTAGCCTATCAGAAGTTTTTCACTGAGTCTTATCCACAACTCTCGCTGATTTATTCATTCGATATTATGCGGGAGCTTACATCCAATAAACACATTAAAACACAGAGAGAAAATGTAACCTAACTCATAACTAAAATATCTTCAGGAGTTTCTATATTTCTCCCAATCACGGAGCTGACACATCAGCGAGCAGCACTAAAAAATAATTACTTATTGCGATTAATTAAATTAAAACAAATGTTAAACGTGACGCCCCTGAATTTGTACACCTGTATCGAGCCAGGTAGTAAACCTTCCTACTAGCAGATTTGAGGTAGTAGAAAGTATGATTTTTTTTTAAATTACTGATCTTACTTCAAATCTTAGTTCAAATCCTCGTAAAATTCAATTACCAACTTTTTTCTGTATCATCCTGAGCAGGCCTACGTCTTGATCATCCACATGCAGAACATTGTGAGGCGTCTGCGAATTGCATATCTGATGAACCATCTGTCGACGATGCGACCGCAAACAAGTTTAAATAGACAGGTCATTATAGCGTTTTCATACATTAACCAGTATAACATACAGAATGGTGCCTTCCCTACTATTTGCTCATTGTTTACCTAATCGCTACCTAAAATGCGTAACGAAAGGAACAGTCGAGACGTTAAAACTTATTACAAATTTACTATAAATGTTGTATTTACCGTAATATTTGTTTACTGTATGTAGTTAATTTATTGTCTTAGTATCTGTTATTATTTCCTTCTGAATTGTGCGTATAAGATAATTGTACTTATGTTACGTTACGAGTGTGAATTCTGGTAAACCGTTAATAAAAAAGCATCAGTGTTGATTTCTCTGGTGTTTACAAATTTATTCTACCGACTAAAAAATCAATATCCACGTAACAACCTATTTAGTGCAATCTTACAGTGCAGTTCCAACAGTGTGCGAAAGTTACAAACAACATCTTTTAATAAATATAAAATCGCACTTTACGTAGTAAGTTTCTCGATATTATATCACTACGGGGGGGGGGGGGGCGCAGATTACAAATGTAATAGCTTTGACCAGCTGTTAAACTAGATGTAAAACTAGACAGTAACAAGATGTATAACAGTAAACTATTCAAACGTAATCTTTTACAATGTATGTAGATAAGTAAACACATGTTAACTACAGATTTTTTTTCAACTTGTAAGCACTTACAATCTATGGTTAACAGGCCCTACTTGAGAAACGAGAAGTCCTGCGTTGAATCTGACAGCCCATTGAGAATACATAATTATTTTTGTAATAGTATATTGCCATATACAAAGGATTTTCCAAAATCTTTTGTCTCGAGAACCTTTATTTACGGAAATGAAACCTGGAATTCGTAGAAGAAGAAGAATGTTTGCCTGAAGATATGGAGAAGGATGATGAAATCGAGTCCGCTATAGGAAAACAAAACTTACAATTTTGAAGGGGAAGGGTAGGGAAGGGGAAGGGTAGGGGAGGGGGAGGAGAAGGGGAAGGGGAAGGGGAAGGGGAAGGGGAAGGGAAGAAGAAGAAGAAGAAGAAGAAGAAGAAGAAGAAGAAGAAGAAGAAGAAGAAGAAGAAGAAGAAGAAGAAGAAGAAGAAGAAGAAGAAGAAGAAGAAGAAGAAGAAGAGTCCTTAGAAGCAGAGAAAGAGCACGAGTAAGCGAAGGTGTAAGGATACAGACCAGAAGAAGGAAAAGAAATTAAATATATTGGAAAAACAACGCGATGAAAACGACAGCAATCTGACAATGGCTAAAAAGTGACAATGCCTCATCACGAAGGAAGACCCCCTTATGCTACCGTCTAACGTTACTAATTAAAATAATTTATCAAATAATTTCAATAATTTCATAAAAATAGTTTATATAAATGTGGACTAAAACTAATTTTAACAATAAAATATTAAATAGTAAAAGTTTGTTTTTGCTGTAATCAATTGTATTTTCAGTATTAACATTAACTTTTATAAGGTTTTATCCAATATCCGGAAATAAAAGAGTTCAATTAAAAAAAGTGAAATAAAATAAAAAATTACGCATTAAAATTATTTTCATCGCGTTTGCGATGTTAATATCATTTTCGGAGGGCGTGAACATTTTTTTGTATAAATTTATAGTAACAATTTTCTGTTTCTTAGAATCTTGCAAACGTTTTCTATTTTAACGCTAAAAGGAAAATGCGCACTCCCCGTTTCCACGTAGGTAAAATTATTTAAAAAGTAATATTAATATTAATATAACATAATTATAGATATTATTGATATCGATATAAGCTTTCTTGTGATCTTATGATGCACGCATATTTCCAAGAAATTCTCGTCTGATCAAGTTGAAAAATAGTATAAGGAAAACGGAACGGTGACTGTCAGAGAGAACAAAGTCATACGCATGCGTGGCGTCTCTAAACATCTTATTATCATTGGATTTACGTAAACGTTTAGACTATCTTTGGCACCGTTAACTTTTGTATCCGCAGCATAATTATGCATAATTATAGATGCCGACGGAGTGGCAAGTGACGACGTAAATCACCAAATAACGAGTTCAAGTCGCAAATTAATCGATTGTAGGCGTTGCTGTTGCTCAATTGTCGGGAAAATTTTTCTCAAACGGTTTTCCTCCAGTTAAATTAGCTTATTGAAAAAATAATATCACTTCTTTCCTTATGAAGAAGAAGAAGAAGAACGAACACGGCTTTGTGGGCACCAATATTGGAGACGCGTACTAACTGCCGAGTCAGTATTATAGAATAATTTAGTGTGATCGTTTCTGTTCGTCAGACCAACGACATTATGCTCTTGGAAACCTTACAAGTATTGAGTAGAAACCATTCTCCTGAGTAGAATCGCAAATTGTTGGGATCCGATTACTTTCAAGAAAGAAGAAAATTCGTGTATTTATTAAAGTGTCTAAAAGGATTTATAATAACAATTGTGCTTAAGCCCACAAAAGCAAACGACTACAATTTACCACAATCGTACCTAGCAGCACAAAACCCAAATGTAGTCTACTTACCACAAAGTAAGGCCTACTTAATGTTGTGACTGTGACTAATAAAATATGGAGCAACACGTAATACTCAAAGTGTTGTTAATTTCGTAGTGGAACGAGACGACTCATTAAATAATTATATGACCCATAACGAACTACAAATATCACATTCCGGTTCATCACGCCGCTCCTACTTATCGACACAGTTCTGGTGCCGTCGAACTGACTGTGAGCTATGTAAAGCATAGACGGTGTGGCAAGGGTCAGTCCGGGATACTCCGATGTTGTTTTATAGCGATGAGGTTATACGTTTCATTAGTATGAAGTGCATGAAACATTTTGTTTTTAAATGCTATTTAACTTTACAACTTAATATTATCATTGATTTTTGTTAACTGCGCTTAACAGATCATTATATTCGTTAAGCCCGGGCTGTTTCCAGAGCTGTAATCCAGAGCTAAAATCCATAACAGGCCCTTGGCCGTGCCATCGACGGCCATCTTCAGTGCAAAATTTGAGTTTGCGCTAACGTAGAGTGTTCACATAATTTTGCACTGAAGATGGCCGTCGATGGCACTGCCGAAACGTCTGCTAGCGCGTATAGCACTGGACCACGGCCAAACAGCCCGGGATATCAACTGGACCACGGCCAAACAGCCCGGGATCTCAACTGGACCACGGCCAAAGAGCCCGGGGTCTCAACTGGACCACGGCCAAACAGCCCGGGATCTCAACTGGACCGCGGCCAAACAGTCCGGGATCTCAACTGGACCACGGCCAAAGAGCCCGGGGTCTCAACTGGACCACGGCCAAACAGCCCGGGATCTCAACTGGACCGCGGCCAAACAGCCCGGGATCTCAACTGGACCGCGGCCAAACAGTCCGGGATCTCAACTGGACCGCGGCCAAACAGTCCGGGATCTCAACTTAACGACGTTGACTCCGGCCGTGTAAGCCTATTATTAGATTCATCTAAGTTTTCTATCTTGAGTAACATGCCCCTTAACTTCACACTCTTCCTCTCGCATTCTTCTTCATTCCTTCACAAAAGCTTCTTCCGCTGATATCAACAATATCTTCCTCATTTTCACTCTGTCTTTCCTTCTATTATATTCGTAACAACGCGTTTCCTAACTTAACGTATGTTGTAACCAGTTGGCTTTCCTTTCCCTAACAGGTGTCAATATTTATCTTTTCCGCTATCATCCACATCTTTACATATTCTCTTATCATATCCGTCCGGTTCGTACCTGCATTCTCCTCTAAAGTCACATTCTGGAATTTTCCAGACAATTTGCCTCCATTTCCAGATTCGACGGTCTATGTCTCTGCACTACACATAGGTCTTATTTTCCTAAATATTCAGTTTCCCAATCTTTTATGTCTATTAAGCTCCCGGAGCTGCAGAACTCGCTCACTAATCTGACCAAAGTACAATTATTATTACATAAGTTTCGATATTAGATAATTTTTCACTTGTGGGAAAAATTACAAACACCACGATTACTTTACTATTTATTCAGTACGAGTACACAATCGTACAATAAACACTAAAAATATGAAACATTCGCATTTGGGTTAAAATTGCGTTCAGTCTGACACCTTGCTGGTTTTGGTCTCTTTTTGGAGCACTGTAGTCCTAAAAATTTGCAATTTTCAAAACCTAACACTAAATTCAGATGTTAGTTAAAATTCTCTTTAATTTGAATTTTAGCGATTTTATCAAAATTGCCACGCACTTTTTGGGCTCCAAAGTCCAAACATTTTGAAACTTTCAACATGAATACTTTATTCAGATTGTGGTTAAAACTACCTTTAAGTTGATACCCCACGTGGTTTCTGCAATTTTTCCACAATTTTGACCCCCTCACATTTTTTCCTCCTGCCACGTATTTTTGAAGAGATCAATCTCAAGAGCAGTATGCTTCTGTTAAGATAAATTTATGGACACGCTAATACGATATCCGAAAGAACTGTCATTTTATTTAACACAAAGTCGCGACATATTTTTTAAATATTTCTTTAGGTTTATTTATCCACTCTGTTAATACATAACAATAAGCATAATTGTTGACAGAATTCATGGAATGAAGAGAATTAGTCCATTGATTAGTGCTACGTATGAGAATTTAAAAGTAACATATTATGTACAATATATTTAGAGTGTTAGAGTCTAGGTAAGTCCAGAAGAAATGTTAACTTTAAATGTCTTCTCTGTAGGGTGTTGTCTAGTAGATTTATAGCTAAAGGATGTGTGTGCTCTTCAAGCCGTTTCACATAATATTTGCTGAACATCTCAATGGTTACACTGACTGAGGGCAGGTCCAGGTCTCTAAAGATGATGAGCCACGGTGCGTTGGTTATGGCACGCAGCACTTTGGTCTGAAACGTTTCCATTATGGCGATATTGGATTTAGATGCAGTTCCCCAAAGCTGCAAGCCGTATGTCCACACAGCCTTGAAGACAGTGTTGTACACAAACAGCTTGTTTCGCATTGATAATAATGATTTTCTGCCCAGGAGCCAGAGACATATGATTTCGCAATACACGTTTACAACACATTCTTCTTCAGCTTAATAATCTTCTGTTCGTCCGCACGTAGCTTTGAATAAAATACAGAATTTTCATTCTCAGATATGTCACAGATTTCGCTCATTCTTCGGGTGACATTATCGCAATACGACTGAAACTTTCTGTAGTTGAGTCGACGGTACCTCACCTGTCACAATAAAATGTATCAGAACTCAACTTACTCTGGATTTTTGTTTTAACACTATACGCATCACTAAGTATCCATTATGTACTACTACTAAATTGAAATCAGAAATACAGTATATTACATACAGTTTAATAGACCAGTAGACCAGCCGATAAGGACCCTGGGTGCTGTTCAAGTGGTCTCGTGTAAATTTCCGGGCAGCATCAACTTAAGGCGCGTTTTCCAGACTCCAGGTCGACTCAACCTTTGGAAATAAATACTTAGAATAACACCTACCAGTAGAGCAATAATAGGCGTCTGAAGTATAGTACTGGTAACACTGTCCTTTCTGCATGCCATTTGGTGGCAGCGTGCCACCCACACAATCCAACACAATTTCGATGGTACAAATTAGAGTCTATTATCGTCGTTGTTATTTATTATCATATTAGTCTATTTACATTATATAATATAATACAGTATATATTATAATATTATACATTATATTATATATTCTAATATATCTTGTTCTTCTTCTCCACGTCAGGTACAAGCTTACAGCCTGTTCCGACTTCAATGAAACCATCTCTTCCTTGGTCTACCTATATCACGTCTTCCCTGAGGTCTGTATTGCATTACTTGTTTAGGTAGCCTCATATTTTCCATTCTCTCGATATGCTGCCTCCATTTTATTTGTTCTTCCCTTATTCTGCTGGCCGTAGAATATACATTAAGCTCAGTTCTTATATCTTCATTTCGTATCTGATCTCTAAGGGTGCAACCTTTGGTTTTCCTCAAGAATTTCATTTCACTTCTTCGTTCGTCATTTCTCGTCATCGTCCAAGTTTAATTCCACAAGTTAAAACGGATGTTGTTGCCATTACTTTATAGAACTTTATCTTGATGTCTTTCCTTGTCTTATTTCCAAGTGTTCTGTATAGTACGGTACCACACATCATTTGAAACCTATTTATTTTTGTATCGATGTCGCTGTCATACTCATAAGTTACATCGCACCCGAGAAAATTGAAATGAGGTACCTGTTCTACAGCCTGATTGTTTATAATTAATAATTATCTTGAAACGTATCGGATGCTTTCCTCCAAAGGCTATAACTTTTGTTTTCTGGGTTAATATTCTAAGATTATATTCATTGCATATTTCTAATATAATATAGGCTAATATATTATATATTCTGATATATATTATATTATATTATGTAGATGATCACTCGGTGTTCGGAGACATCTACACTGAAACACAGGGAGACGATTACATTTCATTATATTACTAATTACATATTATATTTAATGTGTATCGTTATTACAGTGCATTACTACACGCCTTCTGCGCCAGATCCAAGCCGTGAGAAAGAATGCAAGCTGTTTTATAAGAAAAAATCACACATGAAGGCCACGTAGGGTAGTGCCCAGCGTTGATTAATGACCGTCTCATCACCACCGAATATTGCTCCAATATTTTTTTTAACCAATATTCTTCTTCTTCACTACATTGCTTGGGCTATAGCCCATTCCGACTTCACCACAGAGTTTCTGATCATTTTTCAGGGTCTTCCACGATCTCTCGTCCCCACTGACCTATATTCAAATGCTTGTTTGGGAATAAACAATACTAATTTTGTTTAGGGAAACAAATACTTCCCTTCCGAAATGATGTAGGCCTATATTTCCTGTAGGGGGTTTCAAGGAATACATCCCTTCGTCAGCATTGGACGTATTCTCCTGAATTTTATTATCAAATAGAAGACATATTCTGCAACAATCGAATGGAAGAAGCGAAGAAAGGCCCATCCACCATGAAGTGATCAGCAGATTGGCAATACAAATGTACAACGGTAATATGGAAACTCCTAACGGAATAAATTCCTGAATGAAATAACTAACTTCTGATGCTTACAAACGGACTTGAGTCGGTATGTAGTATTATGTATTATGAATCGTACACTTCATATTTCGTACAATGGTAAGTATTCTGTGTGTGTGTGTGTGTGTGTGTGTGTGTGTGTGTGTGTGTGTGTGTGCGCGCGCGCGCGTGTGTGTGTGTGTGTGTGAAACGCTCGGTTCGGTGGGAATGCCGTCGTCTCCTTGATGTTTGACATGTTTACTTTACCTTGTTTGAGCCAAATTATTATTTTGTTAGGTTCGCGAGGAGCGCACGCGCACTTCTGCTACTATGCTGTTTGCCGTCGGACACCGCTCTTTGTGGCAAGCTAACATCCGGCTATAGGTAAACAACTTTCTTTGCGTAAGGAATTTGTAAACACTGGAATCGCACAGCCGTGCACACACACACAGACACACACACACACAGAATACGCCGAAATGTCCGAGTGTGTAACAAGTAGAGAATAGAGGATTATAAAACGCATTCGTGTCATATTAGTTTTGGATACGCATTAAGGATCTAGAACTTTATAGAGGGAACAAGTATTGAGAATAAAGAAAGGAAGATCTCTTTCTATCAGTAGGGTATCTAAAGTATCTAAAGTATCTAAAGGTCTCTTTCTGTCTAGAGTATCTAGAGTACCCTTTTGCCTGAGGGGGGTCCGTCCGGTCGAATCGGCTTCATACAAAAGGAAAAACAAGTTAAGACTAATCAATATTTACTATATTTAAAGTGCCTAAAAACGTGTGATAATATCTTGAAATCAACTCCGCTAAAGTAAACGGCAATAACACAATAGAAATACACGTTATTCTAATGTTGGTTAGAAGCTACTTATTGACTGAATGGATTTTCCTATATTTCATATTTCAAATGTACACGGAAATGCTGTGTACATTTAGAAAGGAGTTACTAGTATACCAGCGTACACAGCTGAAAAACTAATAAATCGGCCTAAAAATTAAGAGATTAAGAAAATTCCTTGTCAACGTTTTGGACCCTGTGGAGGGGGGGTTCGGTCACGTTCGTCCACCCCCGTAATTACGCCCCTGCTTTCTATCGGCTTCGAGACATAGAACAAACACAAAGTTCTTGGATTTCGTTGTCCATGACGTGTCCGTTACTTAACTAAATATCACTATAATATTGACGACTCGGAACACAAAGTTTGTGTTCCGAGTCGTCAATATTATAGTGATATTTAGTAAACACAAAGTAATGTGTCACAGATGTAGGCCTCCTTAATAAATTAATATAAGATCAAATCTTTAATTAAGCTGTAGTTTGGTAATTATAACTTGTAGACCTATTTCAATACGTATTTGTACAATGAATATATCGGTGCCTAATGGCGTGAACAAGTCCACGATTCATAATTATATGTAACGTGCACACTCTTGTACGAACACTACCTTTATAGTGAAGGAATATTATCCTTTATGACTTGACAGTAAACAGTAAACGGGTCCTACTTTTTCACAGGTCTCCCGACGCCTCATGTTTATTCTAATTTCATATCATCAATTTTCGTAACGCATGATCTCCCATTTCATAGAACAATTCTTTCATTCCAGTTTAAAGTTCTTAACACTTTCACTCATATTTGTCTTTCGATCTAAATCCAAACATGAGTTATAAATTCAAAAGTCAGCCGGGTCGTCCTGCAGGTTCCTTCTGTTTAAAATTTTTTAGATCTTCAATACCGTCTCTGAACCAGTTTATCCAAGAACTTTCAGTGCCATTTCTTCATTAAACGCACCGGCCGTCAGTATTTCCTTTACGTGAACTTATTTTCCTACGTATACCTTCTTAAACAGTTCATCGATTTCACCTACCCTTTTATGAAATTCTTCTCTGCGATCTTCTCCACCGATGTCTCAGAAATCTCTATTAGCACCTTCTATATCATCCCCATGTACCACAACCGAGTGTCACAGACAGCTATGTCTCACACAAACGATTTTATGAGAATTTTCTTTTATTTTTAAAAATATTTCTTGAGGTTTCTTCTTTATAAAACCAAGTTTTACTGGAAATACTTTCATATTTCTTCATATTGTGTCCATACAGTACAGCGTATTGTTCTATCGTGTCTAATGTATAAAATCCATTAACGTTTCTTGAACATATAATTTCTGTCTTTGGCCAAATCCATATTACTGCTGTATACTAATACTTGTTTTGCCATTATTTTACAAATTGAAGTTTGGAGTATATTTTTGTTTCGTGATTTAGTATCTAATAAGGGTACCATATATTCTCAAAGCACTGGATATTCATTTCAGTATATATGCTACTTCGTTTATCGATTACTTAATCAAAGAAACAAAAGAGTAATATTCGTTTTTCGGCTGCTTATAGCCGAAATTCATTGTTGCTTATAGGCTATTAAATCAAATTGAGAGTGTCGACAGAGATATTACATCGCTTTTAGGGCTACACACTGTATATGTAAACTTTGCTTCTTGTCATTTGCTCTAGTACACTGTTACCTAGGCCTACATAAAATGTTTTTCGTTTTTATGTATGATGTCGCGATGGTCTGTAATTAGTAAGACTTACGATTCCGTAATGATTGAATTTTGTATCAGCTATCATTTCACAACTAGTCGTTATACTGGAGTTAAAAAAAAAACACATCGACTTTCTAAACCCTCGAGAAATAAGTTTTGGAGAAGAAGAATTTATGAATAGAATACAAAGACATTTTACAGCACTCCAACCGTTCCTCGAATAAATGCGTTGCCGTATCTTTTTCATTCAGTTAGGCTAAATAATATGCAAAATCTGTATGATTTTTTTAGTGGTCCCGTTTTATGAAACGGTTGTTCGCGTGACTGGAGGTCACAAAAACATGTCGAGTTTGTCAACGCTTAAGAAAAGAATTCGATGACGAAAGGTTTATGGATTAAATACAATTCGATGATATTGTACAGTACTTCGAACTTATATTGTCCAGTCTGTTTAGTTGAATTACATAATATACAACCGGGTTAAGCGGGACAAAGAAACAACAGACTGCCCACCCTCGCAGTAACGACAACAAAACATTATTTCAGAACGACGACGCGAGCGGTTAATGAAACCCGCGTTGCCGTGAAACGAAGCGTTTTTGTGTTGTAAATTTTCGTCTCTCTATTCAAGTTCATAAAGTTCACTTTCTCAGAGGTTGTTTTTCTTAGAACCATTCAAGCGAACGGAACGGATGGCCGGCACACGTGTGCTAAGGTAACACAACGATCCATCCATCAGAGAGAGAGCCAGGTAAGCGGATCCGACCCTTGGGAAATGCGCGCACAAAGCATCTCTTGTGCGGGTGTTCGGGGCAATTACCGTACGCTCATTTTGACATTCGGAATTCATGGGGGTAGCGCAAAAACTCTCTCTAGTACATGTGTTCGGTACATGCCAGTCGAACACACGCACAACATTTACATATGCGGGAGGGATGACACGTCTTTATATCCTTAACGCTAATCTGTTCCGTTGAGTCCTTGTTATTCAATACAGATTAATTGCTTTGTATAAATAGGATTTTATATGAGTTAAACGTGAGAGTCATATTATAAACAGCACGATTCATATTGATAACAATCTTAATGGCGATTTGAAAATCTATTCAGTAGCGTATACCTATATAGAATTTGGCATTGGGAGGGAGCTCTGGACGAATCAGCTTCATACAAAAAAAAAAAAAAAAATTAATACTAACGAACATTACTATCTTTAAAGTGGTTGAAAACGCTATGATAACATACTGAAATCAATCCCATTAAAGTAATCGGTTATAACACAATAAAAATACGCGTTATTAAAACATTGTTTAGAAGATACATATTGACTGAATTGATTTCCTATATTTCATATTTTAAACGTATTCGCTAATGCTGTGTAATAAACCTGTTTGTATATTTAAAACAGAGTTACTACAATATTAGCGTGCACAGATGAGAAAATAATAAAATAGCCTATTTAAGCGTTAAGCGATTAACAAAATTCGTTAACTTTTTCGACCCGGGAGGGGGGTCCGGTCCTGTTCGTCCTCCACCGTAAATACGCCCCTGAGCACTCGCATTCTAGACTAACCAATCAGTCTCATGTGAGAAGGAACGATGGACGACTATCAGTCAAATAACATAAGACAAGAGACAGGAGAATACTCCTAATCCTTGAAGAGTTGACCATGACAATGATGATGATGATGATGACGATCAAGAAGTGTGCTTTACGATATTTAAAAGATATCAGCGATGGTTTAATATCGCGTTCAGTATAATGTACTTTTGCGTGTCATCACTGTATTGTTTGAAAGCGGCAGTTATATGGAATTCAACGCTTTGCATTTTTTCAGGTGGTATAAATGTCGATCTTGTTTTCGCACCAATCTCTGTATTTACCCGTATCTACTAACAACGAATGTTTGACGCTCGTTTTCTGATTTTAATAATAATGAATGTTTGACCCGTCCGAATTTAATATTTACGTCTTTCGTCTCTCGATAGCGTACCTACGTAGTCTGGATTTTGCCTAATCACGACTACAGAGTTTAAGCATGTGAAACGTTACTTTAAAAAGAATATAGTTGCGTAAAAAGCCCCCTTGTAATGTAACGAAAAACTCATTATAATTACTTTTTAAATTATTGCAAGTACTAGCACTTTATAATAATTTGTGTCATCTAATGTCCACAAAAAAATAATTGTTTCGAGTTTCGGATTTAGTCCGTGTTTATACAGACGGCCTCTCGTG
Source organism: Magicicada septendecula (assembly GCA_034769895.1). Lineage (NCBI taxonomy): Eukaryota > Metazoa > Arthropoda > Insecta > Hemiptera > Cicadidae > Magicicada > Magicicada septendecula. The sequence continues at coordinate 113,331,144 of CM068371.1, read as the reverse complement.
CGCTGCAGCGCTTGGAAAGAGGTCGTCGTGTATTATGGCTTTGGTGGTGAATTGATTACCGACATACGCTGGCCAACCCCCAAATGTTGACGACTACTGAGGGAGGGGGTGTTTCTGTGTACTGTATCCAGTTACTTACGCTCACTCGTGTATGAAATAGGATTATCCATTTTCAACTTATTATCGCATATAAAGCACACACTAATAAATAAATTACATTTGTTGTAGTCTACTCGGATAGCCTGAATCTCCTGCAGCTAATCAAGTAAACAAATAATGATAACCGATGATAAAATCTTAAAAGAACGTTCACTGTTTTAATTCTTTCTCTCCTTTATTTCACTTTTTCTATTGTCTCTTCTTCTTCTTCTTCTTCTTCTTCTTCTTCTTCTTCTTCTTCTTCTTCTTCTTCTTCTTCTTCTTCTTCTTCTTCTTAACAATCCAAATAGTCCTTAGGTCGGGTTCCTACAAAAGTTCCCTACCACTGTTAAACGATGCAACACTGTTAAGTAGTTAAATGTTAAATTGTTTAGTAGGTATGTTATAAACTACATAAATAATCTTCACGTTTTTCTAACATTGTATATACGCTCCCCTCTCCCTCCCCCCCGTAAATATACCCACACCATATGTACACTCGCGTGCGCATGTGTTTTCACTACTTTATAGGCCTATATGCTGTTAAATTGCAATAGGAGCTACTTCTAATGTATGTTTCAATTACATTAACAATTACAAGATAAAACTGTAATTTCTTTTTGAAAGTATTAATAAGTATAATAAGTATTTTATCTTAAATAGTATTTATTATTAAACAATTATGATTCTATTATTTTTTAATTGTTAACAAAATATTATTCGATTTTATTACTAACAATAAGTATAATAAATTGTATTTGGTAGGAAATTAACATTATTGTTACAACAAACTCTAGAAGCGTTATAACTCGAAAATACGGATTTAGTAGAATTGCACACGAAATTTAGTCACTGAAATCTATTTCTAAAACGTAAGAAACAACTTAAGCTTATTAAATGTTCTACAAGTATATTTTAATCAAAACGTGTTTAACTCTAAATATTTCCGTAAAATACACCACGCAACAATGAAAATCAAAAAGTAATTTAGATAAACTCACCAAACAAGCCCAGTATAATTGTTGTAAAAATGAAATATTCCATGATTAGGGAAAAACTGACTAAACAATTCACCAATAGACAAAACGGTAAGTATGAAATTAATTGAATTTTTGTTGTAACACACAAACGAGCTCTCTTGTACTCTTCACGATGATAAATATTTGTCATTCTTCTTCTTCTCTAATACTAAGTTACAGCCCAACATGAGCCCTGGCTCCAACACTAATCTTCTGCAGTGTCTCTGTTCATTGCCACCTCACTGTAACCTGTCACGTTCATTCTTCTGAGGTCTTCTAGCACATCAACCAACCATCTTATCCTGAGTCACCCCTCTTTTTGCTTTTATACACCTGTGCCCTTAGGAGTTTCTTTGGCATACGCTGATCATCCATCCTTCAATAGATAATATATCTCCTGGTTATTTCTTATTTGCCATTTATCATCTTCCTTAACCGGGCCATAAACACGTCTTACAGTCTTTCTTTCAAACTTTCTCAGTGTTTCTTGTTCCTCCTTTGCTAATGCTCACTTCTCACCTCCATAAGTAACAACCGGTCTAATAAGTCTCTTATATATTTTCACTGTTGTATTACGACTAATGATTTGCTTCTCAATAGTCTACTGTTGTAAGCCATACTGTTGTAGGTCATGATGTGCCCTATTTCCCATTTGTATCCTATCATATATTGTCGTTTTTATGCTCCCTTAATTATCTATCATGTTACCCAGGTATCTGAAGTTATTAACCCCATCGAATTAATTGCCCTCTATTCACAAATGATACAGATTTCTCTCCTTTTTGATACAGAAATTAGGATCCATTTAATATCCCTAATATTCAATATTCGTCCCATTCCAGCGGATTTTTTATTTTTAGCTCCTTGTAAACCTCAACCGGCCGTTGTCTTGATTTAGTTATTATCACAACTTCATCAGTGTAAGCACATATTCGGCTTGCCTTATTTTATATCGTTCTCCTTTGATCCGGGTCTTAATGGCATAATGCAGCGCAAAATAAAGAGCATGGCCGATTACCCATCATCTTGCTTAATTGGTTAGTAGGTATATTATAAACTACATAAATCATTTAAGAATTAATTATTAATTATAAACTACATAAGTAATTTAAGAATTAAATTATTAATTATAAACTTCATAAACAATTTAAGAATTAAATTTCTTCTACATAATTCAAGAAGAATTGCGATGAAGTTGCTAATTCTTGCAAACTGTCAATTGGTTTCAGATGAAGCACACCTTTGAGATGATGGTGTCCACTTTGAGACGAAAAGATCTAGATAAAACACCAAATCGTCTGAATTCGTCACTTCTTGGTGTGTGTATAAATTTTACTTCAAAAAGGTGAAATATTTATTATTTTAATACACGAATGCGTATTAAGCGATCATTTATCTGTAAGAGAAGAAAAAATGGTACCGAGGAAGCAAACGGAGGCTGTCTGTCGATTTCATTGTTCCTCCTGACTTGTCACTGAGATCCAGAAAATGACATAAAAACTTAATTGACCACGTTTATCAATTCTCAAAGGGTTAACCCATGTTAAAACTACATTTTACAACTGTTAAACCAACATAACTACTTATTTTTCTTGTGTGTGTGTGTGTGTGTGTGTGCGCGCGCGCGCATGAAAATAAAGCAAGGATCAGGAAAGGGATATCTGTATTTAATAAGAAAGGACAGGGTGTTGATATAATAAACGGAAATGGAAGAAAAAACAGTAGCAGAAAAATACAATGGGTTGCGAATAATATTTTAATACTCGCAGGTTCTGATAAAGAAATTAATATGATGCTGAAAATGTTCTCTTGCGTTCTTAAGTAAATAAAATTGAAGGTGCACATAAAGAAAACAATAGCGATAGTTATAAAAAAGGAGGCCAGTGAAGAAAATAGAGCAAAAGTTTATTATTATCGATAAAAAAAAATGGAATAAGTAAAAAACTCGCAAATAATTATTGAAAAAACAAGTGTTATGTGGAAAAGGAAACAGCCTTCATAAACTAGTGCTTACTGATTAAACAATTTATTAACAAATAAGCACATCAATTAAAAAAGTAAGAAAAGTTTCTTATAATATCACTGGTGTAGAGCAGATTGTTAGTGGAAGGGTGCGTCGGACGGTGAAAAGACAAGAGAAGACCACGGCCCAAAGTAGCAGAAATGTGCTACTTATGACTAAAACTAGTAATAATTAGTAGGCCTATACTCCCTGAGCTGCAGAATTCACCCGTTATTTTGAACTAAGTACATTTGTTATTAGCCCTACATAAATTTCAATATCAGATAATTTTTGAATTATGTGAAAAATTACAAAAACCCCTATTAATCTAATATTTCTTAAGTTACATAACAATTATTGTAGAGAACACATTCACATAAACACTAAATCTTAGGAACATTTGGTTTTGGGTTACAATTCCTTTTAGTCTGACACCCTGTTAGATTTTCACAATTTTTAAAAAATGTTTGATCTTTCTACTGGGCCCTAGGCCCCCTATACATTCAGATTTTAATTAATTAAAATTCCCTTTCATTTGATATGCTATAGGAATTTTTGTAATTTCTATCAAAATTTTAACCCACTTTTGGGCCCTGACTTCCACAAATGTTAAAATTTTCAGAAATGAACACTATATTTAGAACGTGGTTGAAATTCCCTTTAATTTGATACCTCGCATGGGCCTTTGCAATTTTTCTGCAATTCTAAACCTCTCCCACCATCTTATTTTTAGGGGGATGAATCTCAATAAACAATAGAAACAATAGAGTTCTGTAGGGAAAAGTATGGGACGTGCTTGCCAAGTTTTACGAAAGTCGGTTGGTGTGTTCAAAAGCTATCATTAGACATAGGCCTATACTCCAAATAGTCCAAATAGACGAAGAAATGCAAAACGGTCGAGTTGAAACTGAGAACTCGCTTCGCTCCCTCAGCTACCCGTACTGAAAAGGAAATAAAATTAGATTGTTAAGGGAAATGGAAAGGAAAGAAATTACAACGAAAAATGGAGTCTACGAAGACAGAAGCCAAGTCTTTGAAAGCAGCGGATGAAGAAGACAAGTAAAATGTGTTTGGAAGATGTCAGTGTAAGATAGGGGTTTCCTTCAAAGAAGAGAGCGGCAGAAATCAGAGTGAGTGGCTACAGCAACTTCGCGTTGATCCATTATACACAACCAGTATCCTTTGTATGGCGTCGGTGGCGTTCACAACAATTCTACTGCACATATATGTGATAGTCTTCACAAGTTATAGGTGCCTACAGTAGGCCTACTATGCATAAAGCAAACCAATTATTAGAGTAACAGTGGTTACGTTAAAACGAAGCGTATGAATTTTTTGACAAGTCATGATAACATTACGTCTGCATAACAAATACAGATTATACGTACCGGACTGGAAACTGTTAAAATCAGTATTAATGTATGAATGCCTATGTATGAACACTTACACGGCAAAAAGCGATACGGTTGGGGCCAAAAACTGTTCCTTCAGAGCCTGCAATAAACATGACTCTCGAGAAATCTTTGGGAATACTTTTACAACTTCTTCTCCTACCAACAAGTATTACCTCACATTCATCACTTTGGAAACGGAAGATCTAGTTCCTTACATACTGAGCCGATATGTCTCAATATAGTCATTGTTCAGATCACACACGCACACGTTCTTTTGCCGTTTACAAGTGTACAAACGTACGTACATACATCTCTCTCTCTCTCTCTCTCTCTCTCTCTCTCTCTCTCTAATCTACGCATTACTTCTCTCACGTTTACCCTCTACCACCCTTACATCAACATCTTAATATACATGTAAAGAAAAACATGCACATGTTTTTAGCCTATTTCAATTATAGTCCATTTGCTTGTTTGCTGGTTAATTAAAAAATGAACATAATCAAAATTAAAAAGATGTCAGTGTAAAATTAAAAACCCGATCAACGGTATCATAGGCGGAAGAGGCATCTCAGTTCCCTACAGCAGAGAGAGCGGAAGAACCTAGTGGAGTAAACCACGAAAAATAATCATTTCGGACTAACTATCCGATCTTATCTCGGAATTTAATTCCTACTTTTGCACTCTATACAATTTCAATTGCAGTATGGAAAGTCCGCTAAATGAATATCTGTGGGGGAAGAAGTCAGCATCAAGTTAGATTAAAGAAGTCCTAAACGATTTAGAAAAATATAATATAAACGCAGTTGAAAGCAATTGAAAGAGAAGTTTTTCGGGCAAAAGGGTTGAAAATGGAAAGAGTCCAGGGTAGGAGAGAGAAAAACGCAGGTTCAAAGTGGACCGAAGACAGGAAAAAGAGACACAGTGAAAAGATGAAAGAATATTGGAGAAAAAGAAAAGAACAAATAATAAAGAATTGAAATTGGCATGTGGTCCTTAGATGGCCGATACAAAAACAACATTAAAAAATAAATATATTAAAATAAGTAACAGAAATGCCAAGTGAAAGAAGGAGATTGTGTGTGTGTGTGTGTGTGTGTGTGTGTGTGTGTGTGTGTGTGTGTGTGTGTGTGTGTGTGTGTGTGTGTGTGTGTGTGTGTGTGTGTGTGTGTGTGTGTGTGTGTGTGTGAACCTTACGCGTCAATTTTGAACTACGACGACTGTGATGTAGATGTGTCAAGTATAGAGGAGGTTGTAAAATACCCTTCTTAGGTTAATTTTTATTTCACACTAATTAGGCCTACTCACTCGAGAAATTCTTTTCGGCCCCACACATATCATTTTTTGCCCACTCACACATTTAAGGCTCAAGTTTTCAAGTACAAAATTTCCGACGACAATATTATGCCTTAAAATAACTCACTAAGCAAAAACTGTTGTTGGTAATTTTTCACACACACACACACACACACACACACACACAATTTTAATGATTATAATGTTCCCAAAAATACAATTGTTTATTTAAAAAAAAAAAACTTATTGTGACGTTAATTTCTCATTGACTTAGACTGCTGAGTAAAGATTTAAAAAATTCTCATGGAGGAGCATCCCAATATTTAACCGCCCTCGCGTAGCCACTCGCTCACATATCTAAACGCAGTGTGAAACATGGACACATAACAACACAGCACGAACAGTTGAACACGGCGCGAAGATATCTGTCACAGTCGATATTTCTTCATGAATTAATTTACATATTATTTTATACGCGATAATATGCATACATATATATATATATATTTTTTACTAGTGTGTGTGTGTGTGTGTGTGTGTGTGTACGGGGAACGCTGAAGACAAAACCCGTACGGGGTAAGAAAGGGGTGTGACAGCGTATCAAGGTTGTTACCGGCTGGATAAATGTGTGCAGATTGATAATTTTCACAGCGGGCGAGGCTGATTAGGCAGGCTGGCGGCCCTGGAGGAATCGGGCTCCGCGGGGGACCGCTCCGCTCGCCACCGCTAATAGTAAAAATTTTCGTTTTCGCATCAGCGTGCGTTACGCTGGAAAGGGACACCAGCCTTTTGTGTGTAGTAAATATGCTTTAATACACACGCACACAAACATCCAATAACTAACCGGCTACCACTGCACGACACACACAAACACTCGAGAAAAAATCACTTTCCCTTTCATATGCTACTCTGCCAGACGCAATTCTCGCAGAATGCATTGAGGTTAATTTGTTGCAATACAAAACTGATTCGACATAAGTAATGAATCTGCTTCAGATATCAAAGATTGCTTTTAAAAGAGGTGACCTCTCAGTCAGTTCTCTCTACTCCTCAATTTACCGTTATTTTCATTTATCCTACTGATTGTACTTTTTGAATAAACCAGAAAATATACACTTAAAAAATTAAAAAAAAAAAACTGAACACGTGGTACATACATAATGGAATGAGAGTCACATGGTCGTATTCGATCTTTCTTGTTTGTTCTAGGAACCCTCAGCCCTATATATATATATATATATATATATATATATATATATAGTATTTAAAATTTATAATTATATTACCTCAAGATGTTCTTTTCCTTATTTGGAACATGTTTCGAGAGTTCCTGTTCTCTCATCTTCAGCCTTCGCGATCTTGTTTCTGGTGAAGTATTTGTGTGTTGGCTGCTGGATGTTATTAAAGTATTTTGTTGGTCTTTGGTCTTTTAAAGTTGTATTATTGTGCGTGATTGTGGTATATGTTTTTGTATTTTGTGTATTTTCGATGTTGAGTGCTTTGAATATTGTGTCATGTTTTGTATTAAAGATGAGAGAACAGGAACTCTCGAAACATGTTCCAAATAAGGAAAAGAACATCTTGAGGTAATATAATTATAAATTTTAAATACTTTATATATATCAAGAAACGAACTGTAGCAGAAAGTGATTGAATATATATATATATATATATTTTTTTTTTTTTACTGGTGTGTGCGTACGGAGAACGCTGATGAAGACAAAACCCGTACGATGTAAGAAAGGGGTGTGACAGCGTATCAAGGTTGTTACCGGCTGGATAACTGTGTGCAGATTGATAATTTTCACAGCGGGGTCTACTCCAAGAACACATACAACCACGAAAAATTTAACATTCCTGTCGGTTTGGTATCCAAGTCACTTGTATCGAATTAACAAACTAACCTTTAGTAATCCGCCGTGCGACTTCAAATAGATTTTGTTACTACGCGTTTCGGAGCATATGCTTCATCAACAGGTAACTCCAAATAAATTAAATCACTCTTTCGAGAGTAGATTGAGCTTGAGTGGGTGCGCACCTAACACAGCGCACAATCCATAGTTGGATTTTAGTCAGTGACGACCTAGAAAGAGTGATTTAATTTATTTTTTTAAGTTACCTGCTTAACTTAAAGCATATGCTCCAAAACGCGTAGTAACAAAATCTACTTGAAGTCATATGGCGGGTTACAAAAGGTTAGTTTGCTAACACGAAAAATTATTCGTGCTGCACACGTGGTAAATGAACGATGCTGGCACAAGGTGTTTCAAGGTGACAACGGTATTTTTAACACTTTGTTAGCTTTTTAGTAAAATCGGCATGTTTAAACATAAATATAACATCTACTCAAAAGGAAACTGATCATAAAATAAAACAAAAGCCATATGGAACTTAACCGTTATCTTGTACGCTACGTTGAGTCAGAACGTGTGTTCAATCGAGAATATGTAGTCACACATGCGCGCGCGCGCATACACACGCATTTTTATTTAGGCGTAATCGTAGCCTAATACTGCTCCTAATATAATAACGATTACAATATATAAAACGTGAACGGAGAGGAACGCGGAGTGAGATTTCGGTCAACAGTTGGGTCTAATTAATAACGCTCCAACTAGACTCGCACACAACACAATAATACAGTACACTGCTGTACAGTATTAATCATTTTCACAACGTGATAATTAATTATTACCCGCGCGGTCCACAAGAAGCGAAAGCGCGTTCCCGCCCGCGCGTACACACAAAACTTCATTCGATTATACGATGCATTCAATAACAGCTTAAATAATTAAAAGCGTTTAACATAGCTTTGTGCGTGCACGAGTGCGCGCGCGTGCGATCGGTTGCGTGCACACAAGGGCCATCTCTCTCTCACTCTCTCTCTCTCTCTCTCTCTCTCTCTCTCTCTCTCTCTCTCTCTCTCTCTCTCTCTCTCTCTCTCTCTCCGCGCTCGTAATTCATTGCGCGTTCAGTATTAAATATAGAACAAACAGTATTTGCTGGGAATGTTTCCGAAGTTATGTCCAACACTGTAACTAAGAGACTGTAAATATTTGGAATTTTAACGGGTCATTTTTTAAACGTGCATTGCAAACAAAATAATAATAATATAATAATCAAATTCATATCTATGGGTATTTTTAATTTGTGTGCGTTCACTATATATCATATTTATAAGGCATATCTAAATTAAGAAACAAATTTCACTAACCTTACAAAAACTGAGTCTACAACATGATCTGTTTTACTCTAAGAAATGGTCTTGCTCATCTTACCTGGAATCAAAAAATGTTTACACATTAATTGCTTGTAAATTTTATTTATTATTGCTTATGTTTTAATAATGTAAAATATTAATTCGCATTTTGTTTTGATATTAATTTGCAGCATTACAGCATAAACGTTTATAAAAAATACAAGAAATCGTTTTCGTTAAGGCGCATGTTCTCAGGGTGGAAACAGATCCTGAAAGAATTCCTTAGGAGATTCACGACCGGCGCCAACACGGTAGGATATATTAGTTGCCGGGAAAATAAATAGTCTCAGGGACACTACATAGTTAGCACTGTGGTAATTGGCGGACAACGTGCCAACAGTTTCCGACACTGATGATGGCCTCCGACGGTGTCTATCTTTAACATAAGCAAGCAGTAGACCATGGCCTATCAGCACGGCAAATAACATCCCATAACATCCCAACTAAGTTCCTGAAAGAATTAATCAGTTAAACTTAAATCGAAGACACGAATGATTTTGTTAGAAAGTTAGTAAACTTTGGGTTATGTTATACATACCTACCTACATACGCACGCGCGCGCACGCATATATAATTGTAGTGGCGATGAATCAGAACAAACAAAAACAAACAAAAATAAAAATAAAAAAAAACAATGGTCACACAAAAAATGAAGAATGATTGTTCTATAAAATTATTAAATAGCAGACTAATAATTATCGTTTAATAACCGCACCTTTAAACTACCTTCAAGTACTCGTGTTAAGTACTAAACCAAGACCTGACAGTATATGTAGGCTACTTACGAGATACGTTTCAACGAATGTAGAACAGCTTACACTGAGACGTGTGTTGCATCTAGTGCGACGTCGTGCTTTCAATAGCAACAGATGTTACTTTACGTACATATATACTGACATGTACTTCTACACAGTATTTAACTGTAACACATCTGAATCAAAGACAAAACTATCTCCTATGGCCTTTATAGGAGATGAACCGGTTCGGACCAAATATGCATAGACAACTCACGCATAGAACAAGTAACACATTTCAACTAGCTTGGACGTGACGTTACTTATGATCAAGATAGAGATGTAGAAAGTAAAGTGACGAATTTTACAAGAATGTGTGGAACGATTTGGAGAACGTTGGGAAGTAAGTGTAGAAAAGAAATCCAAATAAAATTTTATAAAACAATGGCAATACCTACACTACTGTATGGTTCTGAAACTTGGGTGATAAATAAAAAAGATGAACAAAAGATACAAACAGCAGAAATGAAATTTCTGAGATCAGTTAAAAAGTATAATAGACGAGATCATATAAGAAGTGAGTAGATAAGAAGTGATTTAGATATTTTTGCAGATAATGAAAGGATTAAAGAATACAGGAGAAAATGGATTCAGCACATAGATAGAATGGAAGAAAGTAGAATACCGAAGATAGCGAAAGATTACAACCCTAGAGGCAGAAGAAAAGATGGTAGCCCTAAGAAAAGGTGGACAGTGGAATAGGAACAGGCGGCTAAAGCCTAAAACCGTTAAGAAGATGATAATGACTCAAATAAATTTTCTTTGATTGCAATCAATTGTTTAAATTTAGCACAACTACTCCATGTCAGGGAGTCTCTAGGAGATAACACAGTATACACACAGTTACACAGTATAACGTTGGAATTAATATTATTTGCCGGGCTGTTGGTCCATGGTCTACTGCTTGTGTTCAAGCCAGACGATTAGGCCCCACCATCGGAGGACGTCCATCAGTGTTTGAAACGATTGAAAAAATTGGCACGGTGCCCACCAATTCACCCTAGTACTGAGGTAGAGATTAATACAGTCAAGTACTGTGTGAATTGGCGGCCACCATGCCAATTTTACTTCCATATTCCTTAAGGAATGGAAGTATGGTGATGGCAAAAAAAATCGTGTTCGAGATTATTGCAGATTCTGATTCTACTACACTCAAAACATGAAAAAAAGTCGTTTTCCGAAAAGTGTCTGTCTGTGTCTCTCTGTGTCTGTCTGTAGTTGTGTTTTCTATGGCAAACGATAACTGCCGCAAATTCAAACAGAATCGAATAATTTTTTGCATACAGCCCTGATTTGTAGAGTACTCACGACCTATTGTTTTTTGTGAAGATCGGTTGAGGGAAAGGGGTAGTTTACCTGCAACGGTTTTTTTTATCAAGGGAAATTTTTTTTTTGGGCAAACGATAACAGCCGCAAATACAAACAGAATTAAATAATGTTTCGTATACAGCCCTAAATTGTAGAGTTCTCAAGACCTATTGTTTTTGGTGAAGATCGGTTAAGAGAAAGGGGTAGTTTACCGGTAACGTTTTATGTCTTAACAAGGGTATTTCCTATGGCAAACGATAACAGCCGAAAATTCAAACAGAATCAAACGATTATTTGCATACAGCCCTAAATTGTAGAGTTCTCAAGACCTATTGTTTTTGGTGAAGATCGGTTGAGGGAAAGGGGTAGTTTACCTGCAACGTTTTTTTAACAAGGGTATTTTCTATGGCAAACGATAACAGCCGCAAATTCAAACAGAATCAAATAATGTTTTGCATACAGCCCTGATTTGTAGAGTACTCAAGACCTATTGTTTTTGGTGAAGATCGGTTAAGGGGAAGGGGTAGTTTACTGGCAACGTTTTTTTATCAAGCGTATTTTCTATGGCAAACGATAACAGCCGCAAATTCAAACAGAATCAAATAATTTTTTGCATACGTCCCTTAATTGTAGAGGTCTCAAGGACTTTCGATTTTGGTAAAGATCGGTTAAGGTGAAGGGGTAGTTTACCTGCAACCTTTTACGTTTTAACAAGAGTAAAGTACTTGAAAATTTATTTAAACGTTTTGAAACAATGGTAATTGTTAAAAATAAAATAATTTTGTTGCCAGGCAATAAAATTAAAATTTTTTCATTTTAATGTAAATTATGTTTGAGTTAATATCTTTATATATACAGTGGAACTTGGTTATTACGGCCTCGGCTGTTACGTCAACTCGGGTGTAGCGTTAGTTTGTCATAAGTCCGGTCAAACTGATATCTTTAACATTATAAAAATTCCCGGTTTTAACGTCACTAAATATTGTACTACTCTGTTATAGCGTCAAATATTTCTCAGATATTTTACTCTAAATTTCATATAAACGTATATATGTGCGCGCTCGCTAGCCCATGGCTACAGACATACATTGTATGCAAGCGATAAGAACTGTAACAGGACTGCCGGCGCCAGCCATTTTACGTGCTCAAACGGATGGCTAGATCGATTTAAGGCCCGACACTCGATTTCCTTTGCAAAAATTTGTGGTGAGGCAAAATGCGTAGATCTGAACGTTACAGGTGATTGGGTGCGTAACACTTGGCCAGAAATTAGACGATCATATAAAGATGAAGACATCTTTAATGGACATGAAGCCGGAATTTTTTATAAATTAACTCCAGATAAGACTTTCAAATTTAAAAATGAAAAGTGCGTTGGTGGGAAGCTCTCTAAACAAAGAGTTACACTTTTTGTTTGTGCGAACATGACGGGAACCGAAAAAAGAAAACTTTTAGTTATCGGGAAAAGTTTGCATCCTAGATGTTTTAAAAACATCAAAAAACTTCCTGTAAGTTACACTGCCAACATAAAAGCGTGGACGACTTCTAGTATTTTTGAAGATGACTTCTGTACGTGTGTATGTCACTGAACTCCTCCATGTATAAAATAATATATCGTTCGTGGCAGGTAAGCATATCTCAGTTATGTAATGTTTACGTTTCCATTTTATTATTATGCCTACAGCAATAAAAAGGCAGGTAAGACACACACACACACACGCGCACACACACACACACACACACACACAATTCACGTTATTTCTGGCCTCACTCATGTTTATTTTCTTACATTTGCACGCTTTTTAAATGGAAAGTGCCGAAACCCATACCAACATAACGCGTGCAAGCCGAAAAAATGGACATCAATTTGCTTCCTGTGGATCGCTGGGCAATGTAACTGCACGTGTTTACAGAGGAACGATTCATAGACAGACTTTTCGTCTTTAGGGAATGAACCCTCTGCAAGATGCTGAGGGTCCATGAGTGACTTCGGAGCGCTCCTTCTTTTTCGCGTGTTTGTTCTGTGAAACATACACTGTAGATTCGCAACTTTACTCTAAGCAACGCTCAATAGGAAACGTTGAAAATTTTTGTCCACAGTGTACCCTCATTCACACTAAACCTGCTCTGATATTTTAATTACGGACATCATAATATTAAAACTTTGGAAACTTGAGCACTACTTAATGGAGATCAATCATTAACTTATACAAGCCATTAATTTTATGCATATATTTTATATATATGTGTACAACGTTATCGGCAACAAAGAAGTAGTTTTTGTTAAAATTCCTTCCCGGGATATTTGGCCGTAGTCCAATGTTTTCTACAAAACCAGACGTTTCGGCAATGCCATTGACTTCCATCATCAGTGAAAATCGAGTGCGATAACGTGAGGTGGTATATGTTAGTGACCACAGTACTGTGGTTAAGGCTGAAGCAGTAAGTAGAACGAAGTAGTTTCTATGGTAATATTTCATTTCGAAAATGATTTTAAATATAAATCTTAGAATATGGAAGTCATGTATGGTTCTCCATACCGATATTTTTCAATTGTTTCTGACACTGAAGATGACCTCCGACGAAAGTCTGTCTTGAACACAAGCAGTAGACCACGGCTTAACAGCCCGGAAAATATTAATTCCAACAATGTTGAGCCCGGCCGTGAAAGCCTGAGGAATTGTACTGTACGTCATATCATTGCAAGAAGATTCATATTCTCTGAATCTCTTCTTCAGACGTTTTTGGCACGTGCATGGCATGTTGCGCGAATGCAAGTTACATTCGTTTTTTGGCTTTTATTAAACACAAATAGCTCGATCACGTTCGCGTCAAAATTCTCTTTAATTTGAAACTAGATACTTTTTTTTAGACATCAAGAACAAACACTTTTGGAATTGTAATTATTTTGGGATGTAAGCCCTAGATTAACTCTCGGGAACCACACATACACATGACGATCATATAACAAAATTAGTATATGATTTTTTAATAGAATTCCGCAACGTCATCGTTTCAAAGGAAAATATTTGTACGTTGAAATTATCCGACGTAAGGTTCGATGACATTTGTTTAGCCAGAAGGTTACTCTCTCATCTGACCATTACGGCGACAATGATGAATTCCAAACATCTGGAAAATTTCAAAAACAGCAGCGAAGATGACCCTCAATAGTGAAAAACCGCCCTAAATAAGGCGAAGTCAACGTTCATAAGTTTTGTCTATAAGGTACTGTAGTAGGAAACTGCTATATCAGGGTTAACGCTGGGATCATCATTTAAATTCACCGAAATAATTTGACTTGACTATGCACTAAACTGCGGTGGAAAGAAAACATAAGAAATAAAGAACTTAATATTAACTCCAGCAAACTGTAATGGATAATGGGGCATCTCACCTATCTGCACAAAATGAGGCGGTTACAAAATAATATTCAACTTTGTCAAATTTTGTTGCTTCCCTGCTATATACACTTTTTCCTCGAACGAGGCCTTTCGGTTTCGCAACCATTATCAAGTTCTTCCTACAACAACTTCCTAAAATGTTGTTGTAGGAAGAACTTGATAATGGTTGCGAAACCGAAAGGCCTCGTTCGAGGAAAAAGTGTATACAGCAGTGTGCCGGTGTTTGCATAACCCGGCAATTGAAGGTATAATAAATTTTGGTTAATAATAATATCGGGTATTAATGTCGGTTAGAGTGCCGATATCTGGACGGCACTGTTAGACAGCCCGCGCCATCTCGTGGCGCGGTTGGGTGTCCGTTAGGTTACTGATGTAACGTTGAGTTCGACGCAGACTTTGAAGGAATCAACAAGCTCCCGACCTTGGACAGTCAATAATTGGGTAATTTTCTTCTCGTCCTGATGGCAGGCTAATTTTCGAGACTTCCCGGTGAGTGATTTACAGTATGCTATAAAATGCTTGAATAATAAGAGAATAATTAAACTTAAAAATATTCAGCCGAATGCGAGAGTAGAATGTACGTGATGCGATCGGACGGGTGTGTGTATTGTAAGAGAATTATTTGATGTTTCAGTATATACAGCCAGTATTTCTTTTAATTATTATACAATAGTCACTGTAATCATTTGTTAAATTGCTCTATAAAATTATAACTAAAGCCAGTACGTATAGACAGAGTTGAATCGTGTGGGTTATGTATGTACACGCACTGGACCGGAAGAGTGTGTTTTTTTTTTAATTAATTATGGCAGTTGAAAATAAATTGTGAGACCACCCTTAGATGAAACACTATAAATCTTTTAATTGTGTGTAACTGTAAGTGCCTTTGGTGTGGTCATTTTCTGACAAATTACGATATTTGTGTTGCCACGTGGTGAGGCCAACCTGTTTGATTATGTCGGCACTTGTTAAATCTAGTGCGAGTGTCTCTTTACTATACACATTTTAATATTATTTTTTTTGTGAGTTCATGATCACCTTGTAGACGTAATTACTCCTCAGGCAATGTTAAAAAAAAAAAAAAAAACAAGAACTTTTATGCATTTATCTTGAGTTGGTCGGGAGCCCCGTTCTGAGGTTATTACCTTTGACTAGGGTGCATATTTTAGTGAACAGTATTTCTAATCCTTTGTGAATTCTCAGGGTTCTCGCACCCAGACGGAGATTTGGCCTCAGCTGGTGTACTGACGCCTTCACCAGTCATGAGCCATCCAACACTCACCTGTTCTGAGGAGGGAGCTTGCTGACCAACTGTAAGATGCAACTCTACTCATGCAATTGAGGTGATATAAACTTTTATTATTTTTCGTTGGCCTGGCCCGCAGCTCATCCGTGTTACAAATCGTTTTCCTTTTTAAACCATGTGCTTACTCCGCTAGACAGTCCGATCAAGTGTGTGTCAACAGGACATTCATTATGAACATTATTTGAACTATTATGAAATTATTCCATAACTCTAACGTACTATTCTTGTAATTGTGTGCTGCACTGGAGGAGCGTGCCAGAGCTCATTTTGGCTTTCTTTATAATTTTTTTTGCAAAGGCCTTAGAGTTAGTATACTTACAATCTAAATTTAAGTCATGTGTATTGGTTCTGTTCCGGCTGGTTCAGGACGGGGTTCATATATTATTCTTATTTTTTTTAACATTTAAGGGCTGGGGGTTTCGTTTTTCAGGCTGTTTTCAGGGGTAAAATTCACATGGGTTTTTTTTTGGCACAAGTTAGTCACACGTTGATACAGTTTTATGCAGGCCGGATACCTATCTGACCTGGTCTGGCACATGCTGGCACACTTCCACAGCTGCCAGAATACAACATGCTGTTATTTTAAAATTATTTATACACAGATGTCTGACATTAAAAATTTATTTTTTTTGGGCATATACTAATAATTTTGAGATGGTAAAATCATACTGATGCTACTTATTATTGTAACTTGGGTTCTGACTTGCTTGCTGGACTTGTCTGTTGAATTAAATCATTATCATTAAAGAATGAATTCCTGATACAGGGATACATCTATAATTGTAACACGAGAATTCACATTTCGGAAAATTATGCCAATTGTTTAAACTTAGGTGATAAGGGTTTTTACCACTTGTATGCAGTTCAAAGAAACTTAAAGATTTTCATATACTTATAATGTGCAATTTCTTAGATGTTATAAATTCATATGGCTGCCAGGCCACTATCATCTTGCAGTTATTAGTCATTATTATCCTTTCGGTTTTAAAATAATTTTTTTTTGGGTTTCATTTTAATGGAGTAAAGGGGTTGTGGTTTTAAATGATTAATTCCAACTGTGGCTGGAAGTTTAAATTTTTATAATCGCAGTTTCTGGGGCTTTATAGAAATACTGCCTGTCTGCCAGGTCGAACATGAGTTTATTGTGATGATATTATGGGTATATGTGTCTCTATGTTTCAATATGTGATGTTAGTGTTAAGTGTTATTTAAGGGGGGAGATTTATATAATTTATAGGATGTTGCCCGATATATGTTGTTATTTATATAAATTAAGGAACCAAATCGATATATGTATATAGGGGATGAATTAATATGGCATTATGGAAACTGACTTGTTAACATGTTGAAACTACTTATTTATTATGCTTATTGTTATACTTGTCACTCAGGGGAATTGTAATGTACACATGCATGTAATGAATTATGGGGCAAGAATAAAAATTGTTATTGTTGTTGAACAACAATTTTAATTGCAAGTCCCGTCATACTGGACCCGGCGCATTTTGGCTTCTCTAGGCCTTCCGCCTAGTTCTAAATAACTAGTGACCTCTCTTTAAAAAAAAAAGGGTTTTTTTTATAAAGTCTAAAGTTTGAAAGAGGGGCCACAGCAGGGAAGCAACAAAATTTGAAAAAGTTGTTATGAAGACTGCTAACATAGAGAAAATAACTGAAAATAATATTCTGTAGCCAGAATGTATCCAATTCTGACTCTACGAATGCACAGCGTGCTGTGGTCACTACAGCATTGAGCGAATTCAATATTTTAGAATAAAGTACAAAGTTATGTACAAGGTGATGCTTCGTGGTTGTCCGAAATGAAGACGTTCACAGAGGTCCCAACTCCTTGACAACAATCTTAATCTTCCGATCAAGAGTATAGCCAGAAAACACAAAGATAAACTGTAAAACCTCATAAAAATTCGGGGCTAACAACTCCTTGACAACAATGCAATAGCACAACAGCTCAAGAGGAAAAACTCTTCGGGATAGTGTAACAGTAGTTAAAATCAGAGCATATTGTGGTGAACTGTAAAGCATAGTATATGACTCTAAAGGAAACAAGTGAGACAATTAAGCTACCTCATGTGACCTATAAGTATCTTGCAAGTTTTAAAACTTGACATTATGATGAAATTTACTTTTTAGCATTTTACAAATAAAGATGGTGACTCGAATACAACTAGTTGCTGCAGAATGACGTCACTTTTCTAATAAAAAAAAACCCCACTGTAAATAGAATTCTACAATTGTAACGACGATGCCGACGCAAAGATAAGGCAGTAGAATAAAACAGAGAGAGAAGAACCAATAATTCAAATACAATAAATTGTCGAGGATAAAAAGTTTTAAACCGTATACCAAAAGTAGAAGTAACATTTTATGGTTGTCCGAAGAAGACGGGGTGGACAGAAGATACCGGCTGCTGAATCTGATGAATATTTCAAAAACGAAACATTCTACCTGTAAGCTTTCGTATAAAAACGAAGAAGACATTAATGGAAAAATTAATAAATTTAACCGATAACAGGATCTCTCCGACGTGGTCTAAAACACAAGGCAAGGAAAGAGTCCATAATAAAATTATACAAATCCATGGCAGTTCCTACCCTTATCTATGGCTCAGAAACGTGGACAATGTCTGCTAGACAAATGTCAAGAATTCAGGGTACGGAAATTAAATTTTTCCTTAGCTGGGGACACAAAATTAGATTTGAAAAGAGACATTCAGCTAACAGAGGAACCGAAAGTTGAAGAAGTAAACGGAATCATCAATAAGCTGGAAACAACACATTAGCAGAATTGGCAATGACAGATTCCCCAAGCCGAAAGAGAACCGTCTAAGCCGTAAAGAAGAAGAAGAAGTAGAAGAAGAAGAAGAAGAAGAAGAAGAAGAAGAAGAAGAAGAAGAAGAAGAAGAAGAAGAAGAAGAAGAAGAAGAAGAAGAAGAAGAAGAAGAAGAAGAAGATTCTACCATCGTCCAGATTACCTGTGACAACCCAATAGCCTTCAACCCAGAGTACAAATTCGGAGCTACCTAGAATTGATCAGTTGTCTTGAATGAAGTTGAAGTTGTGTGAGTTGCGTCAGTTCGGGTTTTGGGTCCTGTGACGCGAATATTAAGTGATGACTTGTTACCACCTATGACTTAGTGACTCAGTGATTAATTCACTATTATTGTGGACTGTGAATAGAGGGAATGCTGCATTACGTGTAACTGAATTAAGGATATTAATGGAATCTGTGGGTTTTTCAGTCTGTGTAGTTCAGCTGAGATTTCTCTCTAAAGATCATCGTCATCATCATCATCATCATCATGGCCGTCGCTGTCGTCGTCGTCGTCATCATCGCCAACACTACCACCACCAGTAAAAGCAGCAGCAACAACATCACCACCACCATCGTGACGACTACCACCACATAATCCTTCAATACTACAGTATTCCACTACATAACAATATAATCTTTCGATTATCATAATCACTAAGGTTAACACGTCTTCTTAAATAATAAATTCAACGACAAATCTAATTATTATAGTTAAGGCGCTTTAGCCAAACGGGAATGATAGGCGTAATTATTCTACGAAACCTTTCTTAAACCACACTGAACGGCTCACGACTTATAAACAAAAAAAAATGTAAAGGAAAGTATTCTAATCTGTTACATAAGTATAACTGAATATCTGTCAATCAATTAACTTAATATTTAATAACAAAACCATATTACTATCATTCACATTTGTAGTAATTTATCTGATAAAATATAAAAATGAACTACTAGCTGCCAGCTAATTCTGCATAACAGAATACACGTGCCCAGATCAATTCGGCTACGCAGTTACCAAGACACAAACGTTAAATTTTCTCAAAACTGTGTTAAAACTCTTTGTTCAATCCGACAGTTGAGCGAAAGAACTGTTGTTCTCGGTTGAGATATTTACCACACATTTAAACGAGGTTAATGTGATTCGACGTGTCAGTTGGAACAATACGTTGATCGCCATCCAGGCTGTGTTAAATGTCACATTAATGTGAAATGCGAGGAAATTGTTTGTTTTATAAAACAATTTCTCAGAACTACGATACGCTGTTAATTTTCTGTATCCACGTAACACGTAACTTACTAAACTTTTAACTAACAACGTCAGTTCTAAAATATGTTAAACACACACACACACAAAATATAATTTTCTTCACAGAAATTTCTGTGTGTGTAATGCTTGTATAGTAACAATTTCCGTTTTGGGATTCAGAAGGTTCCATTTTTTCGCTGTCTTAATTTCTCCTTGATCATTGTAGAATATGTGTGGTCGTTATCTGACCCAGAAATGTGTGAACTTTATCTTCCAAAGAATTTTTTAGTCGGTCCCGTTCGGTCTCTCTATCTTCAGGATATGCTACTGTCTGTTAATTTGACTGCAATCTATTCTTAAAAATTTTGCTCCACTGAAAGTGATTGGTACAGTCATATTGTTATACACTTAAACCTCTTCATATGTGGCTTATTTATGCCATTTTAACGGCCCGCAACAGTGTAGGCATTCTGTTCTGGACCGGACCACATGGCAGGAGCTCCAACCGGGAGCTCGGTAGGTGGACACCTTGAGGATAGCCTCACGACGTGCACAGTCCACACAGCCCTGCATCTGCATCTGCATGTGGCTTATTTATGCCATTTTAACGGCCCGCAACAGTGTAGACATTCTGTTCTGGACCGGACCACATGACAGGAGCTCCAACCGGGAGCTCGGTAGGTGGACACATTGAGGATAGCCTCACGACGTGCACAGTCCACACAGCCCTGCATCTGCATCTGCATGTGGCTTATTTCTGGTGTGGTTATTGTTTGCATCACACATTATTCGGAATTATTAGTTTCCATTTAATATACATCAGAGCCACAGCATCAAGATAGAAGACAGCTGATTCGGTGAAGGTATGCATTCTGCATACAGTTTCTTTCGTTAAAAATCGAAGATTCTGACATTACGTACACGCTGCACTTAAAGTTAAGTTTTATAAAAAATAGCAAATCTACAGCTTTATCGAGGAGTCCTTCTTCCCTTTCAGTGTGGACTGACCGTAACACCAAAGAAAATACTGTTCGAATGATTAACTTCCATTGTAGGTATCAGAAGCTGCTTTCCTTCCACATAGACAACTAACTTGTAAATTTAAACAGAAGAACACATGGTATTGGAAGACACGTGGAAGACACGTGGAGGACATACCGCGACGAACGTAGTATCCGGGAAAAGTTGTTTGAGAAGGTAAATATTCTTTGAGAATTAGACTAAAAATTTTTACAAACATAAGAACTCTTCTACAGAGAGTAGCAAAAGCGCATATGTTAATTAACTAAATTTAAAAAAATGTTACTGAAAGAAATTAATAAATAATAAATACATTTTTTGCAAGTCGCTCTTACTATTACTCGCTAAATTTACAATTTTTGTGAACACACAGCGATAGACGAATTTTCACATGATTTCTCCTATCATACCATGACTATCACGTTTCAGACTTAAACTATGAAGTTACTATTAGGTCAATTTTGATGGTCCATTTAAAACTGATATTAATTTCACAGTAATTAATGTGAAATGGACATGGAAATGTAAGATGGATGTGAAAAAATATTGTTGTTTTAATTTTCTTCTGGGTTCTTTAATAAAGCCGTCGGAAGTAAATAATTTTTTGAAAATTAACTATGAAGAATAGCAATATATGTGTGTGTTTGTGTGTGTGCGCGCGTGTGTGTGTGTGTGTGTGTTATAACTTATATAAATAAAGATGTTATATGCATAATACTAACTTATATGCAATAACGATATATAAATATAGTAAACGCTTATGTTTAATGCGTTAAACGCTTACAGTTATGTGCAGTTTACAAACAACAATCGGTAAATAACAAAAAATAATAACAACGAACACTGAGGATGTCGCGAAAACGAAGGATCCATTGTTATGTATCTTGTTGCTCCTGCTTCTGTTACCGACTCCTGTGTCTCTCTCTCTGCAAGGAAGCAGGCGAGTTAGCTCTTAATTGTCACTTAGGAGAGAACATTCTTTATTTCTTCTACTAACAGTGTTATATTGCTGGTGATATCATGAAAATGAGTGAGTGGCTGTCATTCGTCTCCGAAGGGTTGGAGGGGCAGGCGGTGCGGTTTGCAGACGTAATGGAGCGTAACGCTGATAGCCACTGCCGGCTGCTCCATCCAGGCTCTGCTGCTGATGCTGTTACTGACAGCTCGGCGTTTGAAACAAAACCCCAACCGACACACACACACACAATGAATTTCTAAAAACACTTCAATTATTACCGTCCTTCCTCGCAGCGCCAGCTATTTATTTGTATTATACTACTCGCCACAAAAACATCGCGTCACGCGTAATCAGATTCTTGCGCATAACAACTACACGCTTAACATCTTAATCAAAGTAGTATCCAAGATGTTAAGTAATATTTCAACACTCTGTGAAATATTATATTTTACAAAATGTTGTAGACATGTTTATTATTTTGATATGGAATAGCAGAAGATTTTTTATTAAATGTATTAAAATTCAAAATATTTAAAAATAATTCAATAAAATTCAAAGTTATTAAAAGAGATTTTAATTTTTTTTTTAGAAGTGGAAACTAAACCTTCAAGTTTCAAAACCAGTCCGGTCACTCTCCTCTCCTTTGAAAGTTCCTTCCAATTCAAAATTTTCATTTGCAGAAAGAGTACACAATTTTTCCAATAGCCTAGCAACAGCACTGAGGGTATGTGCGTACTGGAATTAACACACAGCTGGTCAAAGCGCCACGACCTGTAGATATCCTATTAGCCAAATCTGTAAAAATTTTCAGCGTACAAGAGGCAGAGTTACGGCAAAGTTTTACCAAATTTTTAACTATATAAGACTTAAAGCTCGACTGAACAAAAAACAATGGATTTAATTGTGACATGAGCCCAATTGTTTTATTGACAACGTACTATGGGTGAAGGCAACACGTAATTGGAATTTAATTAAAAGACGGCAAGAAATTAAGGAACATCTTGTCTCTTATTTACTTTAGGATATATTTAAAACGTATCGTTACAGATCAATTGTAGAGATGTTCTATACACATCTACATTCTTTCCGTTTTCCCGGATAGTAAGTAAACTGTTTTAAGCTTTACTTGTGAAGAAAATCTAAAGTTTATTTACACCTATATAAACAAGTTGTAATTAAACTTCAGCAATTTAAATTAGTAAATAATACATATTTACCAATATTTATAACCGAATTTTACAAAATATCTTTTCTTTTAAATTTACGACTTCTGAAATAAATCTGAGTTGAAATGCCTACCGACAAGATAACCTTAATTTTCATTTTAAAAATCCCAAGATTTTATTATTCGAAACTGAAATGCTCTAGAAGTAACCGAACATTTTATGGGAATTCCATTAAATCGGCCCATCCCTTGCAGGGATTTCACATTCAAGATAATTCGATCACAGACACTTAATTATTCTATCTGTTGGGGGCTGTACAAACAATTGTTATAAAAACAATTTATTACAACCACTTACTGAACTTTGCCTTTTAATGCTTTCTCAGTAGCTATACTTACTGACTAAATATTCTTATTACTTTTCTCTGTTTTCTTGTCCGTACTAAATTTCTGTTTTTACGAGATGAGATTTATACTTTTACGGCCATTGATTAATTTGTAGACGTAAGAAAGTTTCTGTTAAATACACCTGCCTACTACAATGTAGAGTTTAATACAAATTGATTCTATACATTTTGTATACAAATTATATCAATCAAATAACATAATTGTATTATATTAAGAAACGAAAAGTAGAGATAACACCAGGATGATAAGAAGAAAATGGATGATAATATCCAAGTAAATCCAGTAAAATCTACGGTATGACTATCGTGACTAAATGCTTAAAATAAACATCCAATATCTGGACAAATAAAGTCGACGCTTATTAACATAACGCTTATTTGGTCGAAAAATTGGTTATGCAAAATTTCTTCCATGCCTGATTTTCGATTTTCTTACACGCAACACGAAAAGAGAGCATTTCCATAAACGTGTAGTGTTTTCTCGTTATCTCGATTGGTCATGAGCGTCAGCAAGATGGATTGGAGTATACTTTTTTTGTGCGTAGGTACGGTGTATCTCTATCCGGTAAACAAACTCGGTCCGCGCCTCGAGGGGTTTGCTGGTCCCAACAAAAGCGCGCTCTCCTTACGACGTGCATTGTGGTGTCAATCAGAGCTTCCAGTAGCGCAGGCTCACCCCCGTCTCGCATCTCGATGGCTACCTGCTGCTACCTCTACCTCCCTCAGGTATATGAAATAATTATAAAAAAACACACCGAACATTTTATAATTTCCCATGACTCTCTTTTATCAACTGAAAGTACAGTGTTGTAAGAAATCATAGATTTACAGATAATAATTTCAGTAATATCAGTCCTCTGTTACGTATGTTTCTATATTCATCGTGTCAACGTAAACCAAAATTATTTAAATGCTAGTCAATACGTGTGAATAACAAGAAACGTTTCTCTAATCGTAACTTGTATTTAAAAGCATACATATTGCCTGCAATGTTTGAAATCCGGCATTCTATAGAATGCCTGGGAAGGCATTTTATAGAAACCTAAGAACAACAGGCAAAAGGTGAAATAAAATTTATTTCGTACCTTGGAATTCTGAATAGAATAAAATTTACCTCTTTTATCATTCTAGTAGCTTTTCCTTTTTTTTATTTTTCACTATGCATTTCTGAACGTTTATGTCCCATCTTCAGGTGTAATCCCTCAGTAAAGTTCGTCAGATAATTAAAACAAATTAAATATAATTTACACACATGACGTAAATAAATACAAAATATATGAACACGGAACAACCCACGCGGTGTTGTTGGTGCGCACCACGGTAACACTGTAATCGACTGTTATGTTTATGTTGTTATTGACCGTGCACTATGGATCTCGTCTTGTAATCTTATCGCTGCGTCGTATACAGAATTGGACTGAAAGTTCAACTGTTTTCGTTCAGCAGGATTTCTTTGGTGTTTTTATTTTTAAAGGCCTTATACATTTCGAACTCCTCGACAGCACTCATATATCTGCCTTTTTTTACATATATGGAGGGGTTGAAAGTTAGTCTCAAAATCAGTATGATTATGATTACTGTCCATCGAATGACGTGCGTAATTTGACTTTGTTTTGTTAATGTCTTTTTTAGGTAGATGTTCTTTACAGCGTTTTATTAATGCTCTACCACTCTGGCCAATGTGTAATTTTGACCTACCAGTCTGGCAAAACTTGGCATTCTATGTAATTCCTGGCGAACTTCAGGCAATCTGTGAAATAAAGAATTACTGTGGATATCCTATATCATAAACGGATGGTACGTTTTGTGCAGTAGTTGTCGGCCAGTTCGTTATTGTTGTTTACTGTGCACGCATACGTGTCCATACGTCACTTCTTTAGTGTTTCTAAAATACAGACCGTTCAGTTAGTGTTGTCTGTCAGCAGGTGGTGACCATTTGTCTGGTGTTGCAATGAAAGAAGTATTTTATAACGAATCAGTTCGAAAACATCCCGCGAATTCGAAAAATAGTGTCCGTATTACCAATGACCGTTACCGTGAGTTGGTTAGTGTCGTATCAAACGCTAAGATAACCCCAAAAAAGAACTTCGCTATCTTTGATAATTAAATAAATATGACGTCACGATAATTGAACAGTAGGCGTAGTGAAAAATTAATATAACTTATTTCTTAAAATTTCTTGCTATTCGAAAAATTAAATCCAATAACTGAAGTATTTCAGACAATCATTCTAATTACTTCAGTTCTTAGACTAAAATCAGTTCAGATTAATTACTGTTCTTAGGTAAAGCATTCAAGATAGGTATAATAGTTAGGATTTTATGTATACGACAATACATAATTAAACGCTATATAACGTTTCGTCCTCACTCAACAGGTAAACGTTTTGGTGCAATAGTGAACGTGACAGACACTGTTTGATGCACACGTGCGCGTGCGAGTGTATCACTTACCGGACATGGCGTAGAGTAAATGCCGTCCATATGGCATTAGACGAAGAGGGTGGCGTGTCGTCGAGAGGGTATATATCATTATATTCTTTGTTCTGTGACCGGCCGCACTAATGGTTCTATCACACTCCAAGTATACTGTTTCCTGGTCGGACAATATGTGTTCGTATATTCCTATCTACAGTGACACAGTATACGCTCTCAATCGTCTTTTTCCCTAACATGCGGCCACCCTGGGCGATTATAAGTACCGCCTACCCTTAAAACAACACAAGAGTAGTATAATAGGTGTCGGCGGGAATATTATTAATAAAAATTTATTTCGAAAATTGTTTTCGTTACAAACTCTTCCTGGAATAGCATTCGGCTTATCTTGTATTGTAGAAACTGGATAATCTTGCAACGTGTGTGTTCATTTTAGCTATGGTGACATTATAGGTAGTGTAAAATGAATCTTAAGTACTTAAATTATTATTCGGACTGTAAGGCCGTAGTCTTTTGAAATTTCCATGTTGATTGATGTTTGTAATGTAATCAGACGTTTCGGCCTCACCTCTGAGGGCCATCTTCAGTGAAAGGGTCTTCGAAACTACTGATATGATGTGCGTCAGTACACTATAGTACTGTGGCAAAGTGCACGTTTACAGCCCGGATAATAATTTAATAATTATAACGTCAACCGTGAATCTATGAATCTTAAATATTATGAAGACCCTACATTTTCATTTATCGGGTCAGTACTACACTATCTTTACTCGTATTACCTTCTGCCTTCCGTACACACGTAATGTAAACGTGTTGTGTAAAAACGGAAAGGTACCTATATCGAATATCACCTAATTCCTAAAAGTACACACACAATTTTACAGACAAACAACACGGACTACAGAAAATTAAAAAAATTATTTTGAATGTTCGTCACTTCTTTGTTTACACACATAATAATTATTAATATTCGTTTTACTTTCACTGTAAACTTACTTGGTTTATTCACTCAGACGACGTTTCGGAGTGGTGTTCTCCTTCTTCAGTGAGTTCGGATACGGAATGTGCCAAGATGTCGGTAATTTTATGTGTAACGGTTTTTTGGTTAACAGGTTGTGTGGGGGTGGAGGTGGAGTGGATTGGCGCCGGAGTTTGAATTGTTGCAAGTGTTGTTTATTACTGTGTCGAATAGTGTGTTTGATTTAAATTGTAAATGGTAATTGAGTATGTTGTTTGGGTGTGTTTTGTTGTGTTTTGTTTTGAAATATACAAACACAACAAAACACAACTCAATGACCATTTACAATTTAAATCAAACACACTATTCGACACAGTAATAAACAACACATACAACAATTTCAAACTCCGGCGCCAATCCACTCCACCTCCACCCCCACACAACCTGTTAACCAAAAAACCGTTACACATAAAATTACCGACAACTTGGCACATTTCGTATCCGAACTCACTGAAGAAGGAGAACGCCACTCCGAAACGTCGTCTGAGTGAATAAACCAAGTAAGTTTACAGTGAAAGTAAAACCAATATTAATAATTTAAAAAAAAATCGTTACCGTGAGAAATTAACATAAAATGCACTGAACTATTCTGAAACGTTAGTAAAGAAACAAATTTTTAGCGAAGTTGCAACAGATGCTCCCTAATCGTGATGTGAGAATAAAACCAGGAGTCGACTTATTCACTTGTTATTGGTATAATTTTTGTCTTTCCCAGCGACAGCGAACGCTGAAGCTGGCGAAGCAGGCACCTAACCAGCCTTTCAGTTCAAAGTGAATCGTGTTTTTTCAAGGATCGTGTTGAACTACTACAATATTGACACTTGTACTTTTCCAACTTCTACATGAAGTCTATCAATATAGATATTCTATAGACTTTCAATAAGTCTATAACCACTTTCAAATCATACCGACCATGTTATAATGACTTAGACACTAAAATGCCTTTACCAGCACAACTCGATTTGCTGTTGGACCAATAATAATAGCCTAACAATGTTGTTTTGAAACTACCAAACACTCGCTGCCAAAAATGTATCACAGTGATAAGATCTTGTGGTACATAATATAAAAATAAAATTTAAAATTTCATCAAATTTCACACAGACGTATACAAAACCAAGCAAAATACAAGGACGACTCGTTTCAACCGTCTGCAAATAAGCAGATGTATGACGGATTTCGTCAGATTAATGCGGAAGAAGTTAAAGAATGTATATGTAAAAAAAAGACGAGAAAAAGGTTGGAATAGTAGAAGATTGATAAAAGAGACATGCGTATTCGAATCAAAACAACTATGAAACAAAATCTAATAGAATGGTTTGATATGGGGAAGAAAGTTAGAAAAAGATATTCTTTGTTTAAATACACATAAAGATCGTGTTATAAGAACTTTTACGTAGACAAGTACCGGTAGTTAGCATTTGTAGAAAGAAAATATATTGTTTAAGATTCGCTAATGATACGGTCAGTTCAGCAGATGAGACAACTATGCAAATGTTGTCAAAACTTTTAAAAGATGCGATAGAAGGAGGGTAATAGGAGAAGTAGTGAAAATAAATTTGGAAAAAACTAAAAAAGGTGAGATTAAATAATCAGTAAGACCTTTTTCTTAGGTAGATCTTAAATCCGTAGATTGGTATGTGGCAGTCCTCGAGTCGGCTTGTATCTCTGCCATCTTCTTTATATCAACATAGCTCCTGCAACTAACACAATCCATGACTTGCTGAATACATTGTAAACGGGATCTTTCTCTGCACCTTTTTCCTTTTGTCGTTCCCTTGAGTAAACTCTCGTCTCTTACAATACGTCCCGTTAATGTGTATCTCCTAGATTTAATACCCTTCCATAAAATATTATGATCTTCTGCTCTTCGAAAAGTTCTTCGTTTCTCACTGTCTTTCTTCTGCCAATCCTCATAATTCTCCTATAGCGTCAGCGCTCAAATGAAATTAATCTACTTTTCTCTTCTTCCTATCATCCAGTTTTCATACCCATTGAAGGCAACACTCCAGACAAACGCCTCCGCTAACCACTACCTTGTTGCCCAGCTGACGTTATTAGTAATAAACAAACTTTTTTATCAAGTCTTTAAAAATATTCTTTTGACGGTTTACGCTTGTTAGTAAACAACTCTCGGGTAGGCCTAAGTTTATATTTAATGTATTAGTTTAACTTGCACCTGAAGACGACCACAGATTGTTTAGTGATCAAATCGTTGTGTGGTAAATTTGTAAGATGGTAATTGCCCAACCTAACCCTTCTGATAAGGTTCCTTATCGTTGAACGCTATTTCGCTTGAGCGATCCTGAATTTTATTTCCATAGGTGCTTAAATTTTTGTAATCTTCCAGAAAGTGATAGTTCATTATTCTGCACTGTAGAGTTCCCTTCTTTATCACAGACTTACCTCAGTTTTCCCTTCATTGATCCTCACGTTGTATTCATTTTCGTGCTCGATCCTTTCCATTGTGGCCTTAAGATCTGGTCAGTTTTCTGTCATTATGGTAATGACTCTGCATACTATATCATATTTATTGTCTAATACCCCATCTAAATTCTTTATACGAAGACGGCCATAAACAGACAAGATACGTGCCAATGAAAAGGGCTATAAGGAATCTGCAGGATTAGTGTGAATACCAAGAACAGCGTCGCTTTCAGGAAAAAAATTGTTACATGATTGTGTTTAGACGTATATTTATGTAAGTTTTTATCTTAACGTTTTAACAACTTTCATTGGTGCGAGATGTTTCTGATGATGAACACATGACTTGAAACGCGTAGGCTTACGTATACTCCGTCCTGCATAAAAATAAGTGAAATCGCAAAGGAAAAAAGTGGTAACTTATTTTTATTCAGGACACACCTTGTTATAATTAACATGTTTTCTTATCCTGTTTAAAGTGGGATATACTGACCTGTGTAATCGGTTGTCGAAAACCCCAAACTGCGTAGTTCCATCTCGAATGCTCTTAGTAGCTACATTGAATGGTTCCCAAGGGCTCTTGCTTTGTTTTCCATACTGTTTTGTACACACGTCATTTTGAAGTAATCATTTAAAATTTTCCTATCTCTTATAAAACCGATCGCACAAATTAAAACATGTGTGGTATATTCAACCGAAAGCTTTATTACCTAATTCACAATCCGAGGGTTATAAACTCAGGAGCGTATTTATTGGGGGGGAGGTCAAAATGAACGGATCAAAAAGTAGACGAATTTTGTTAATCTCTCACTTTTAGGCTGTTTTATTATTTGTTCAGTACGTTAATATAGTACTAACTCTTTTTAAATATAAAATAGGTTTATTACACAGTATTTGCGTATACGTTTGAAATATGCACTATAATCCTCACTGTCTTTCTTCTGCCAATCCTCATAATTCTCCTATAGCGTCAGCGCTCAAATGAAATTAATCTACTTTTCTCTTCTTTCCTATCATCCAGTTTTCATACCCATTGAAGGCAACACTCCAGACAAACGCCTCCGCTAACCACTACCTTGTTGCCCAGCTGACGTTATTAGTAATAAACAAACTTTGTTATCAAGTCTTTAAAAATATTCTTTTGACGGTTTACGCTTGTTAGTAAACAACTCTCGGGTAGGTTTAATGTTATAGAACATTAAATTCAGTCAAAAAGTATCTTCTAAACAATGTTTCAATAATGCGTATTTTTATTGTGTTATTATCGTTTACTTTAATGGGATTGATTTCGTAATGTTATCACATGTTTTTGAACGACTTCGAAGATGATAATGTTAATTAGTCTTAATTTATTTTCTTTTGTATAAAACCGACTCAACCAGACCCCCCCACAAGGCCAAATTCTGGATATTCCACTGTATAAACTAGCAATACTTACTTAGATGCGTGTGAAATTTAAAGCTGTAATAATTTACTATAAGTCAATACTTCTTAATCGTAGAAATATCCTACATGAATACGAATATCTGAATGAACAAACAGGGCACAAGATAATTACACTTTTATGAATGTTTTCGTGATGTGAATATATATATATATTGTAATACTCTTCTTGTGTGTATGTGTCTTATCTAGTTTATTTTTGGAATTGGAATTTTTATTATGGTGTGTTTTGCGAACGTAAATGGTGTCGTTCGGAAGCGTCTGGTAGCCTGTGTGCCTTACCTGTCCCTTCTCACACTTTCGTAATTCCGGATAGGCGCCAAATTGTTTTTCGTGAAAACAATTAAAAGTTTTTATCTGTGTATAGTTTTGATATTGCACTTTTGTAAATTCGAATCGTTCGCCGTCTGGCTTGTTACTGGTTCTCGGTTGAGTGGGGGAAAACGTGTTGCCAACTTGAAATAATGTTGGTTATGTTGACCCACTGCTAGTAAACAAAACATACACAATATTCTTTACAAGTAAATAATGGACAGTTGTTATCGGTACACACTCTTTTATTAGGCTTTTGACTGGTTAGTATTTGTTAACGCTTCATAAAATTAATAATTTATACAATGATTTTAGCCTGGGCAATATTCGCTCAATCAGCGGATCGCTGGGTTGGCAGTACAATGTTTATATTAGCTGCAAGACAGTGTGGTTATTATTTTACAAAATAAATCTGCCTATAGGGTTCTTTTAAGTACGAAACAGAGGTTTATCTAACAAGATAACAAAATTAGAACATATCATTTAAAGTACGTGATCATTAAAATCAAACAAGGTTTACTATAAATTAAATATTGTGGTGTTGAATTGTGACAGTGTCGATGGTGTATACATAGGTTATCATTTGGTCATTCAATGTTTACAAAATTACTTTTTTATTTTATCAATCCTTGAAAATACCTTCAGTGATAGTGAGAGTTTTATCATTTAGTTATAATTTTGTGAAAGAGAATTTGTCTTTTTTATAAATCAATAAATTCAGCAATACTCAACGTTAGGAGATAAAAGATGTATTGTCAGTCGTCCAAGTGGTATAATGGGTTGATGTCGGTTCTTCCTTCTTCAGTCTTGGGCTTCGGGAATGGTTGGCGTCTTCTTCTGGTCGAATTCCATCTATTTTTTGGTCATCTGGATTAATTCCGCGCTGGTCCTTGGTATAGTTTGATTGGAATGTCCTCTCGTCAGTTATTCTGGTCCTTCTTCATCAACTTATGGGCACTTATACTGTTTTAGAGTTAAAAATTTGTGCCCTTCACGGCGTGGCTTCTCTCCAGTTTAGCGTCACTACAGTTATTATTGTTCCTAACTGAAAATTAGTCAATACACGGTTGTTGTCATGGTAACTCACAATTTTTGATTGGCTTGAGATCATTGTTAAGATATTTGAATTTTTATTTAAAATGGTCACAGATCTTCTAAATATAATTAATCTTCAGTACTCCCTTTTTAGTAGTAAATATTATTACCACTGTTCATATTTTGGATCAAGGATTAATTTGACATCAAATACTATAGTATTTACTTAGGTATCAACATTTTGACAGTTTTGTGGATTTTATTTAATTATACTGTTTTCTTAATTTACATTATTATCATAATATTTCTGCCTTAACATGATAGTCTAATTGTAATTCATAGTTTATGTGGCTTAGTCTTACTAATGTCAGTGTTTAATTCTAAAAATTGAAGTCTTTTGTAATTTGACTGTTGGGAATCTGTCTAGGCTTACATAGCAATTGACTATTTTTTCTTTAATTACTGAGATTACATTTTATTCTTCTCTTGTATGGGTCCTGATTATTTTAATATATGATTCTGTTTATTTGCTCAATGTTTATGTCTGTTCTAGTAATTGTGTGTGATTTTATTGGTTTCATATGTTAATTTGTATACTGTCATAACTGCCTTTTAGTGTTATTGTATCTGACTGTATTTATTTTGTTTCTTGTTTACTGGTTTTTGTTGGTTTTTAATTCTTATTTATTGCATCATATAACATAGCATCTTATGGTTTTAACAATTCCCATCGATATAATTTTTATTCATTAAAACATAATTCTTTTGAAACATAAATCTTACTCATTAAAACACAATTATTTACCTTTTATTATCCACTCATACTCTTCAGTGGGTAATAATTATTTTATAGTATCATTAAAAGAAAACAAACATATAAACCTTAATTAATTATTTTGATTATTATAGAAAATCCTTATTACTAAGCTTATCTGACACTGTTTTATTAACTAATGGTATATAATACCATTTCACTATGTCTTATTAACTCTTATCATGATTATTCATTGTTTTTATCCCTTAATATTACTGACATTTTCTATATGGTGAATTGACACACTGATAGTCTATCTTTCTTACTTTCCTAATAATCTGAATAGTCACTTATTACATTAATTGACACACATTTAAAACCATGATAATCAGTTATCACTAAAGCTAACTTAATTTTAACACTATTAGTTTATTTAGTTACATTTTGGGTGTCCACTCACATTGGCCTTTCAACTATCACAGTCCTTCCTGTGTTTGACCATTATCAGATCTCACTCATTTATACCTAGTTTATGCACTTATAAACTTTGATTACGGTTTTATACGTGTTTATCACTTTTTAATGGGGTTTATTCTCACTTCGGGGTATTAACACTAACACTTTGCACTCAATCTTGTTTTAGGGTTACTGGTGGGTAAAGATTAGTGTATTGCTTATTCAAAACTCTCTTTCTTATATTTATTTTAAAATGTTCATCCTCCTTACAATTTATAATCTCTCACTCTGTGTGGTTTGACTATACATGATATGTTTGTGTCGTGCTAATGTGATTTGTCCTAGTTTACTCTATTTATTTGGGTTAGTGTACCATTCTATATCATAAGTCCTTAACAATTAATATTTTTAACTTGTCTGTCTTTACATTTATTACTATCATATACAATTTTCATTAATTAGTCCTTTTGATTGGTTTAACATTAGTTTTGTATTCTTTCTGGGCTCACTTTATTTTGCCATAGTTTACATGTCACCTCCTTGGTGTTGTGGCTGATTATACCTTCACACTTCCAAGCTAATTCTTTGTTCATTATTATTCTTATTATTACTACACTCTTGTGGTAGTGTGGTGGCTAGTTCTAGTTCACTTACAGTTGTCATTATTTATGTTATTCTTGGTTTATGGGGCTGGTTCTACTCTCTCGCTTACCATCTATTGGGCTACTGAGGTTAAATCGCCATGTATTACTGTATTTAACATTTTGGTTTGTTTGTTTGTTACTTCTTTGTTATTAGAGGTTACTGTTCTGACTACCTTGATATGTCTGATCGTGTTATTATTTTGAGCCACCCATTCCTTTAATCTCTGATTCATCCCTTTTTATTTTAGTGTTAATGATTAAACAATTTATCTTGTCATGTTTCCTTCATTATTGTTAGGTGAAGATATGTACCATTACAATATATATATATATATATATATATATATATATATATATATATATGTAGGTATTTCCTAACAAGCCTATCTATGGAAGCACTGTGTTTTAGCTTTAAGACATAAGCGGTAAGGAATAAACATTACGACTCCAGAGAGCCGAAGAGAAATGGGAAGAGGCAGAGGTAGTTAGCAACGCAGGAGGACAAGAGGGTAGGAAAAGGGTGGAAGCTAGTAAGTGAAGTTAAAAACATACATTTGCATCTGTGAATTGTTGGCGGAGTGTAGCGTACCCCAGCGAGCAAGTAGTTAGCATTAATCGTAATGAAATCTCAGCCAATATGGTTTCTGGAATTGATGATACGATGTCATTGTGTTGGGGTGCGTGTTGTGTGGAGGGTGGCGGCGGC
Source organism: Magicicada septendecula (assembly GCA_034769895.1). Taxonomy (NCBI): domain Eukaryota; kingdom Metazoa; phylum Arthropoda; class Insecta; order Hemiptera; family Cicadidae; genus Magicicada; species Magicicada septendecula. The sequence goes on along the minus strand of CM068371.1, from coordinate 113,296,375 downwards.
GGCGGTAAAAACCCACCCTTACTTTAAATTTCGTTTTAAAACGGTCTCTGCGGAACGCGTGTAGGCCACGTGACATTAATCTTACGTCCCTCCCGATTATGAGAGCAATCGCGCGAACTGTACACGATTTGAATAATAGAATCGAAGTAACATTGCGTGCGCTCCGGTGGGGTGGGACGGGATTCAACCCCCGTGCGTACACACTTCAGCCGACCGTACGTCAGTGACACACTACCGCTGCCATCGTCACTACCACACTATCACCCCCTTCTCTTTAAATTATTTACTAACCTAAAACGTAGGCGACAACAACGACGTCTTTTTTTCGCTGTTTCAGTGTTAAATGGGATTTTGTGTTTAATCTGGCTGGCGTGCGTTCTGTGACGCGCACGTCAAAACACGACACTCCCAGCGCCCCTTATCGAAGGCGACAGCCAGACAGTGGTAGTAATAATGAAGTTGGCGATTTGTGTCACTGAATCAATATCGCATTATCGTAAATGGGATAACGATCTGTAGCCGCTTGTCCTCGTCTCGCTGTGAATTCAACAAAAAACGTGGTGTCATATGGGATTTCGGATTACCCGACCTTCCGTCGGTATCTCTGATTACAGTGAACGTGATAACTTGAACACAGCGAAATAAAACTGAGAACTACAAGAGGTGTTTGAACTACAGTGAGTTACAGTTCATTGAAGGAAACTTTATTACAACTACAATTAACTTAATAAACTGATAGTACTAACACAATGCCCACCAGCACACAAAAACAGGCACACAGTGCCTACATTAGCAACAGGAACTGAAAATATAATAATAATAATAATAAACAAATTTGTATAAACACTAAAATATAATACGTATATAAACAATAATAGAAAAAAGAGGGAAAAGAGTAAGATTTGTTCGTTTTGAAGGGAAACCAGAGCGTCCGTTAACGGCAAGTAGCAGGTGGTCACAGTCGTCGTCACGAAGTTTGCATCACGAGACTGGGCTTGGGGCGACGAACTTGACGTCTTCGTACCTCCTACAAGGACAAGAACGACCCGTCTGCACTTGTGGCGGAGCACTTACAGTGAAAAATATACTAATCGAAGACTCTAATGGTCTTGCAGAACTGAGGCAGACACAGAGAAAAAGGTAACCTGAAAGAAGACGTCGGAAACGAACAGTTAGCGATAGACAGAACTCTGCTGTTACTGAAAGCATCAGCAAGATTACTGTATAGGCTTTGAAAGTGTCGTTTTTTTTTTTTAGTGTGTACGAGTTTCCACTTTCGTTGGTCGATTAAAATGTAGGTGAGAAGAAAACATCCCGTCGAGCAACGCTCCTGGTAGACGTTACTGGGCTAAAGGCCTTAGTTTCCGAGTCCCAAAACATAAAACAAAATAATAATAATAGAAACCATACAAAACTGTTTTATCATATTGAAATAATATAAGGTGTTCTGAGATTCAACAGGATAATATAATTAAAACTATGATGTAAATTTTTTTTAATGTTAACAGCAGATGGAAAATTACTAACATACAAAATGTTGGAGTCCGATGACGTACTGGTTAGCGCATTCGCGTCATAGGTTTCTATTCCACCTAACGTTGGCTGGGTCGTTTATAACATTCTAGAAAGCGATGGGTACCCTACAGGTAACGCATCTGAAGTGAAGAAGAAAAAAATTAATTCGTTTAACATAAATAATTATTATGCAAATGGTATCATACGCAGAGTTTCGCGAATTTTTTTATAATTTGAATATTTACATTACACTTTTGTTTAAAATTTCCATTCCTAACTATAAATGTTATTTTACTGAATAAACGCCTTCATTCGTATGCAATGGCAAAAAGCACTACTCGGTACCTGACTTCCAAGTTGCTACTACGTTCTTGACTGAGTATATTGCTGGAGAATTAACAGAAGTCGCTAACAAACCTCAGAGGATTAAGAAAAGATCATGAAAAACACAAAATTGCATTTAATAAAGTAACTATTTATGTTTCAGTGGGCGTGCTACTTAAAGGTTCGACTTAAACACGTCCACTACAAACTGTTAAATTTCTGCTCATGAAATAACTTTAGTTACTCTCATATGGAGAAGAGACTATTTATTTTGTGTTTACGACGTTTCAATTATTGGTGTCCCGTCGTTTATTAACTACCCTTCCTATCACTACAGTCTCTGCATAAGCATGATATTGGCCTACAATGTTACAGTGTTTCATTGTTTTCATTGTTCTACGTCATCACCAGAAATTGGTGTAATGTCTTGTTACTCTACTCAGTCTGTAGTCTACCATTAAATATTATCTGACGTTTGGTACTGTGTTACTTTCATTTTTGTCACCAGGGCTTGATTTCAGGGTGAACGCGCCGGAACGGCGTTCCGGAACTTCTTGGATCCAAAAATAAATTATTGAAAAAAATATATGAAAAAAACCTAATTATGCAAGAATTTACTACTACTTTTTAAATTGTACCCCTTATTAGCCCCACTACAAAACTAAACATTTGTCTTCGTAATAAGTCTAGTTTGGTTGTATACATTCGATTTTGTATACCTCAAACTGGTATGGATGGTCCAATTAATCTGTTGTTAGATTTTGTTGAACTTGACAGTGTTACCGCTAGGGAAATATTTTACTGTATGACTGAGTGTCTTCACTCTTATGGGATGACAACCACATCGACTGACAGACCAGCACAAACAGAAACGTTTGGAAATTTCGAAATCACATTTAAGGCGTTTAGAAGAGGAAGGACAAGAGTTTCTCAGTCGCATAGTAACCGTTGATGAGACGTGGGTCCATCACTTCGAACCACAGAGTAAGCGGCAGAGTATGGTGTGGAAACATCCATCCTCGCCTACAGCAACAAAGTTCAAAAGACAAGTTTCTGCAGGAAAGTTGATGATGACAGTGTTTTGGGATATGAAAGGTCCACTTCTAATTCATTACACTCCTAAAGGTCAAACAGTGAATAGTGACAGCTACTGTGAGCTACTGCGAGATCTGAAACCCAAAATCAAAACAAAGAGGCGAGGAAAACTTTCAAAAGGTGTGCTTTTGCTTCAGGAAAATGCCCGTCCTCATACTGCGGGGAAAACGATCCAGTGCATTCAAGATCTTGGTTTTGAGCTGCTGGAGCATCCGCCGTACAGTCCTGACCTAGCTCCAAGTGATTTTCACCTTTTTGGTCCGATGAAGGAGCACCTGCGTGAATCCAAGTTTTCGTCGGATGACGAGGTTGTGGAGGCGGTGCGCGAGTGGCTGTGCACGATGCCACAAATCTTCTTCCCGGACGGAATTACGAAGCTTGTCAAGAGATGGACCAAGTGCATAGAAGCTGAGGGAGATTGTGTAGAGAAATGATGTTACTTGTCATCTTGTTTTCACAACAAAAAGTTCCTTTTTAAAAATTTGCCTTTACTTTTTGACTTACCCTCGTACATAAGTACTCGTATATTTCATACTTAAATATAAAATATAAGTATATTTGTGTCTGTACAATTTTTGAACTGATGCGTTCCGGCACCTATAATTTTAGAAACCAACCACTGATTGTCACTACAGAGCTTCTATATAATTGCCAAGTCACGACTGAACGATCTGCTAAATCTGAAAGGTGGGGAAACAACAAATAGTTTGGATATAAGGGCAAAACTGAATCAAACAAATACTCTTTACAACAAAAACTAATATCAAAGCAGCTGGTATCACAACGTTTCACAAACGTGCAATCACTTGGAATGTTCAGTTACGAAAAACGTATTTAAAACAAAAACTAATAGCAAAGCAGCTGGTATCACAACGTTTCACAAACGTGCAATCACTTGAAATGTTCAGTTACGAAAAACTGTATTTAAAACAAAAACTAATATCAAAGCAGCTGGTATCACAACGTTTCACAAACGTGCAATCACTTGGAATGTTCAGTTACGGAAAACGGTATTTCAAACAAAAACTAATAGCAAAGCAGCTGGTATCACAACGTTTCACAAACGTGCAATCACTTGGAATGTTCAGTTACGAAAAACGGTATTTAAAACGAAAACTAATATCAAAGCAGCTGGTATCACAACGTTTCACAAACGTGCAATCACTTGGAATGTTCAGTTACGAAAAACGGTATTTAAAACAAAAACTAATATCAAAGCAGCTGGTATCACAACGTTTCACAAACGTGCAATCACTTGGAATGTTCAGTTACCAAAAACGGTATTTAAAATAAGCGCGCAGATAAGCCTACCCACGAAAATAAACTGAAAAGAATTTGTAAGCATAAGAAAAATACGACACTGATTATTGCTTTGAAGGGGTAAACTTGATTCGCAAAACTACCCATAATTTGATAACTCAGTGAAGACGTATCGCTGAAGGACCTAGCCTATCTAAAAGACAAATATTCTATTTTATTACAAATTTGTGTAAAAAATTGTATAGTCTTTTTTTACGAACTGCTCACCCATGTTTGGTGTCTTGGTGTCGCCATTTTTTTCTTCAAAATTCAGATTCATACCTTGAAATTAGCAACCCCAAAACTCCAGACTACCGGTTTAAATTAAAATTAGCCTGAATATTGTATGCCTTTCGATTCGCCTCACTGTGGAAGTGGGTCGTCGTGCCCTATACGTCTCCTACTGGATTCCATAAATAACTTATCACCATCATCATCACTCCAAGGACTAGGCTTTAGACCTGTTTCGGAACCAATCTCCTCCCCTGTCCACCGACATCTATCTTCCCAGTAGGGTGATCAACCCAATGCAGCTCACAGGTAGACGGATATCAGGCATGCGATTCAAGTGTTCATACTATCTCTTTCTGTGGACTTCCATCTTCTGCTGCATTGATACAATGTTTAAATCGCGTCTAATATCCTCGTTCCTTCTCCGATCCAAGAAAGAACAACCTTGCGTCCCTCTGAGAAATATCATTTCGGCTCCCTGAATCCTCTGCACGTCCCTTTTACGAAGAGTCCATGTCTCATTGCCTACAAGAATATAGGGACAGCCACAGTTTTATAAAATTTCATTCGGGTATCCTTCCGTGTTTTATTTTTCAGGTACCTATGAATCGTTCTACACATGCGTCTAAATTTTGTTAACTTACTATCCCAATCAATACCAGTTCTATATGAGATATTACAACCCAGATAATTAAAATGACTAACCTGATCCAAAATCTGATTATTCATGACTATCTTAGTTCTTGTAGGATCCTGTCCTGAAATTCCATCGTTTTAGATTTTGTAGCAGAGATCTGTAGCCCATCTTGTATGATGCTGTTGAACGTAAATATCCCCCGCTGTAACTGGTCTTCTGTTTTCTGTATCATTACCTTGTCATCTGCATAAAGCAATGCACTCACATGAATATTTCGATGAAGTGATATTCCCGAGTCAACTTTAGCTGTCCATCGCCGAAATAGTCTCGGTGAAATAGGCTACCCTTGTCTCACACTTTTATTTGTAGGAATATCTTCTGAAAATTTACCATTCAAATCCACAACAACCCCTGTCTTGTAATATAAGCTCCTAAGAACTTTAATTAATTGCGAAGGGGAACTCCTTCGTTCCATTATATTCCAGAGTAGCGAACGTTTCACATTATCAAAAGCTTTCTATGAATTTATCTATATATTATCTATGAATGCTAGATGCGTCTGCAAGTTAAATTCCTTTCTCGTTTGAATTATTAATTTAAGTGTAAAGATAGCATCTATGCATGATCTCCCCTACCTGAGCCCATTTTATAAATACTTTATTTCACTGAAAATACATAAGAATGCAAACTTTGGACACAAGTGGGCATAGAGAGGTGAGTGAAAATTTGATTACAAGAGATTTGCCCTGGGCATCAGACAGAGTAGTTTAAATAAAAATTAAAAATCAAATACGTCATTTTCCTCCTATCTGAGTAAAAAACGCAAAGTATGTGTAGCACCAATCCTAACGAGCAGCGCATACGTTTGACCTTTGGGTAGTCGGGAGTTATCTATCACGGAAACTGAGAGTCTGTCACAAATGACCGAGTCTGTAACAGTAAATTGTATAACAGTAATCGTCACATTGTGAAGATACAGGATACCAGCAACTGTCAACTCTCAGGATATAATTACTTGTCGAGAGCTGACGTAACCAAATTTTTACAAAAGATTGTGAACTGAAAATAGTGCGTATTGGGTTGCTGTACTTGTGAAGAATAAGTTTTGAATTAATTTTGTAAGTTGGCATAAGATGATTATAAAAACAAGTATAGTTTAACTTTCTCTTATTTGAAGTGGTATTCATCCAAAAGGCCGTCATACCTCCACGTAACACAATATGAGAAAATGAAAAAAACGAGTGAGAGAAAAGGTGATGGAGACAGATAGATAGATAGATAGGCAGATAGAGAGAAGAAGGGGGGAGAGAGAGAGAGAGAGAGAGAGAGAGAGATAGGACGAGAAAGAGACTAATAGTACAAAACACGTATCAAATTGTGCACAAACACAGAACGCGTATTTAACACAAACACTCATAACATATTAAAGAATAGATTATTTTAAAATCGTTTTTGAAAATACAGTGTTTGGCAATCCTCTCAATAGCGTTTCTATATATTGTAAATGCAATAAAAAATCGTTTTCAGATATTAATTGTTTTTTGTATAGAAAATTTAAGACGACAAAAACAACTGTAATAAAGACACATATTTATTATTGCCCTCTCAATCTCTCTCTCCCCCTCTCACTCTCTCTTTTTCTCTCTGTCCTGTTCCTCAGCACACACTCTCTTCTAGTCTCTCTCTCTCTCTCTTGCCTCTTTCTTTTTCACTCCGCTTTAATGTTGCCTCTTGACAGCAAAGAGAAACACAGTAGTATCAGATAAGAGCGGACGAGTGTGTGTGTTTGTGTGTAATCCCCACCTCTAGGGAGTTAAAAACCATTATAGATAGCAGTTTTAAACCCTACACTTATTCCCCCGTGTATTATAGTGGCATCGTTAAGATATTACTGTACTCTTTTTTTAAATAAAAATAAATTAAAAACTGTATCTTTAGCAGTATATTAACGGTTATTTTTCGTGTTACATAATGAACGGCGTCGGTACATTCGTAACGTATATAATGCCGCAGATTGTTTCGTTATCGTCGGAATACGGTGATGAAATTGAAACAGTATAAAACAGATAAATGTAAAAAACACTACAACCGTTAAAAAAAACACTTAAAAAAGCTCGCGAGAATTCTCCATAAATTCGTATCGAAGGTGAAAACACGTTTTATGCTCTCTAACCTAGAGAAATCGTGCTTTCCTGTTATAGGCAACATTAAAAGACCTATTAGCCGTTTGTTTGAAATGTCGCAACACCTGGATCTAGGATTTAGTAAACCTGCGTCTCCCACGTGTACAGCCCTATGTAGTATGCAATCGTCCTCTCAAATAGTATGCAACCGGTGCTGGATTAAGGGGGGGCTAAAGCCACGGGCCCCGCTTTTCGGGGGGCCCCATGCCCGACTGTTTAAAATTTCTCATTTTCGAACGAATAAATAAAATTTTCAGAGCAAGTGAAATATTAAAAACCGCACTGACAAGGAGAGTACCCAAAGTGCGGTTCACAGATTTAAATACAACTTGGGGACATGTTTAGGTACATAAGGTTATGGTAAAAGCCAAAGCAGTAAAGTTTAACGCTCAAAATTTCCCCAGTTATAAGCTATCACAATTGTTTTATGATGATTTTTGGAGAAGGCGCGAGAAAAATATACGTCCCTTTGAAACTCAATAATTCAGATTTTAATGTGCTTAGAAATATTTACTAAACACAAAATGAAAGTAGAAAAGATAAGCTTATTTGATTCTTGTCGAGTGTCGAAATATTAATTCTACGCAAATATATAAAGTTTTAAGAAAACTTTTGATTTTTTTAACTCCTAAAGGCAATGCCTTGTCGCTGTAGCCACGTCACTCTATCCCTTGCGATATTCTTCATTTCTCCATAGGACCCACTATTCACGACACTCATTGTGCTGCGGAAGTATGCAGTTCTTGGTCTTCCTTTGGGCTTCTTCCCCACTACTTTGCCCTCAAAGATGTTAGTTAAAAAAGCACTATGTCTGTTCACATGCCCTATCAACTTAATCTTCCTCACCTCTATACTCCTAAGCAGTGTTCTATTCTCATTTATTTCCTCTAAGATCTGTTCATTCGTCTTCCTATCTGTCCAAAACTTTTGATAATGAACCAAAAAAATATTAAAAGTGATTTGATAGCAGAGTTTGCCGAAAAGAAGAGCAGAGGGAAAAATATAAATTAAATTATTTTGTATTCTCTAATTTATTTTTACTGTTGATTATTGTAAAAAAATCTGCGAAATAAAATAATAGTAAACGTTTCACCATCTATTTAGTCAGTATAAAATAAAAAAATATCTGAGTAAAAATACGGTTTAAGAACAATATTTTGTTTATTATATTTATTAAATGATCGTCTGAATAAAGTAAAGTACTGTGCAAAACGTGAGAATTTCATACATGGTCCCCTGCTCTTAAATACCTCCGGCCCCCCCCTAGCCTAAATCCCGCCATGTATGCAACCGTCAAATCTCATTTATTTTACAAAAACGACTGATTGTGTACCTTTGTGTACGAAACACATAGCACACAGTTCCCAGCAAAAAATATCCTCTGACGGAACAACTCTGTCGTGCTAAGATTCTCCTTTATAAAACACTAATGCCCCGTTTCACAAACGTCTGTTAATCTTCTCCTAAATGACCGTTTGTTAACTGGCGATATAAATTGTAACTGGCGTTATCTTAATAGAATTATTAATATCTTAATAATGCCGTTATTTCACCAACGTCCGTTTGGACCCGGTTAGTAAAATTCTTGTTAACACGACAATGCTACCACGATAATTGTCGACTTTGCTTCCGATTGCCCGAAAAATTAAAATAAACTATCTGTAGGGTGGCGTTCCTGTTTCGTGATTTTCTATTTCTTAAGTGTTTTTTGTATATTTTATATCTTATTGTAGATTTTATTTGTTTTATTCCTGTTATTGAGGATATTCCCGTGTAATCTAAATTCCTCAAGAATTTTTAGAGTAACTTTTTTTTGAAAGCGTATTTTATAGCGTTCACTCAAATGATCAAAGTCGGTAAGCCTATTTCTAATACCGGTGACATCTGTTTTTCGTCTTCGTTCATATAATTTTTTAGTGCAACATTATGTAAGTGTAAAACTTTCTCTCTGATTCATTTTTGTTTTTTGCAATAGCTTATAGGCTATTATGTAACCATACACAACAATTGAAAATAAAATAAACGTTTTAATGAAAGAACAGAATACAGATAAAGCAAATTTTCTAATCATAGAAACCGAACAAATATGTGCATGTAGGCTTCAACGTTATTTATGTAAACGAACGACTACTTCACGGAAAACAATGCAGGATTACATAAATGACACCAAACGTAATATTAAGGTTAGCGCTCGCCGTAAGGTTACGACCCGTTAGTTACGTAACAGACCAAACATCTCTTATTCAGTTAACCAACGATTTTAACGGCCGATATCTTTAACCGAGCTTCGTGAAACGGTTTATCTCCATTTAAATCCTTAATGGGTGATTTATCAGCCGTTAAATTCTTAACGAAGTTCGGTGAAACGGGGAACAACTTGTTTGTGTATGAACTAATATTAAAATAGTGTACTAATAGGATTTTCTAAATTTATGTAACACCTACGTATTCTCAATATTAAATTTAAGAAACAAAATTAGCAGTCCACTACGTCAAATGGCTGCTCATATGCGCTTTCGTACTTTACCTCATCCTCAGTTTGGACAAAATAGGTCTATACAACTAACATACTTTTGTATAAAAAAGTTAAAGCCTTCAAAAACTATACAATTTTCAACCGCATTAAGACTAAATCTTCAAAACGATAGCCGCATAAGTTCAAAAAAAATACGCGGTATGCGGTTAAACGGAAGCGTAAAAACGTGTAGGGAATGCGGGAGTGATTCCAATTTTGGTGAGTGACAGAAACAAGCAGAGACACTTATTAACAACTCAGGGTACTAGTTGTATCTCGGCACACGGAAACCGAACACCAAACTTAATACCCAGATTGTTTTCTTAGTGTACACGAGTTGAATCACTGACAAATTCAGTCTAACGATAAAAAACACAACTTCCAGGAAACATACGCATCATCTATTAGTGCCAGGACTGAAAATTGTGTACAACATTTTCAGATGATTAAATTTCTTATAATATTTATGAGATGAAAAAATCAAATTTGTCCTCTTCATTTTTGAACAACTCTAAGATCAATGTAGATCAGGCTACAATATGTAACATGTACGGTACGCAGGTAAAACAATATGACAATACCGCCTTAATTTCTTTAGCCGATGAAGCCAAAGTACCCACTGGTTTAGATAAGGCAGGGTGGGCTGCTTAACATCATCCCTACGGCGTGCAAGGAGAGCCGTGTGGTGACCACAGCTCCATGGAGCCACTTCCTCAGGCCAAAACGAATTTGGGAAGGAGGGGGAAGAAAGTTTGATTTTATGATGCGCTAATCATTGAAAACGAGACCTCTATATTAGCAGCCGACAGTTGGTACACTACGCACCTTAAGTAGGTACACACACATTTAGCACCGTCTTGGCAGACATTTATAAAACTATATGATAAATGTCAAAGAGAATATCAGAAAGAAATCTCATAATATTTGGTAGGGCTAAGCTAATAATATTGATTTTGAAGAGACTGTATGAAGTAATTAATCATTGTGGACATAGTAGAAAGTAAAAGAGGTTAAGGGAGTCGAGCATATGAAATCCTGACGGATCTGAAGGAACGAATTTGTTATCAATGGCTAATGAGCATTAGTATATAGCAACAGAATGGAGACTACTGCTTAGAGCATATCTACCGTTCGACAGATCCTAACCTTATGAGGACGATGGTATGGGGTGTAAGATCTGGACAATTCCAGTAACATCTTCCAACGTCCAACCCCTTACGTGTAATGGTGAACAGTATTTACTCAGACAAGACTGAATGCCAACGAATTCTTCGGAGAATGGGTTAGCAAGGCAAATACTAGGGCAATGAAAAAGAAACTGCGCTTAAAAACGGACCTTCCGTGTATAACAACTTTAGCAGTCGACAGTAACAATAAATCTAAATCCTTAAATTTTTAGTGACCGTCAATCAATGAATGTTTTAGTGGATGGTTAGTGAGGATCGGTCAATAATATAAATTTTAGCTATTTTGCGTCGACGTTTCGACAATATTTATTGTCATCTTCAGGACCTGTGTATGAAATACAATAGAAATATCAAACATAACGAAACAATTTAATATTTGGGTGAACGTGTTGGTGATGTGAGTGTGTGCGTGCGTATGTATGTATCATTTTATATGTGAAGACTTATGATAGTTTGTTTACATCTTTACATCTTCAAATTATCTTTAAGAAAACGAGCAAATTATAATATGAGAGAACTTAATTTATACAGTATTACAATTTAAATTAGTAAATGTAATGTTATTTTAATTAATTAAACAAACAGTAATCAACAATTGGATATTAGATTGGTACATAAATTGTTTATACCTACAACAGTCAACATATAGCAAAGTAATATATTACCTATAACTAAAACAGATTAGGGGATGTTCACTACGTAATTATTAAAAGTTATTTTTACCATGTTTCACTCCCTACTGGTGTTAACAAACAATCATAATTTAGAAACATACAATTTACACAATACTGTAAAACATTACGATAGCTGTAAAAAAAATTAGATAGTTGACAAAGGTTACAAACAAAACTTTCTGGTACATTTTACTAACAGGTAAACTTGGATAATAATTGTAATCATATTATAAAATATAGTCAAGAGTACTATAGAATAATGTAATTTATGTATGTGTCCACAATCACCCTTCTCTGTCACCCATTCTCCCCCTGCCAGTCCTTCTCACAGCATCTCGCTCTAACCTTAAATCGATCTATCACTCACTATCACCCCACTCTCTCTCTCTCTCTCTCTCTCTTCTACATCACACTCACTCTCTCCCTTCTTCCCTCTCGCACTCTTCCACCCTTCGCGCTCTCTCTCTTACTCTCTCTCAATCTCTCTCTCTCTCTCTCTCATTATCTCTCTCTCTCTCTCTCTCTCTCTCTCTCTCTCCCTCTAATTTAATAAACTACTTTTTTTTAGCTTTATTTTTTATTTCGCAGTCTGCAGTATTAGCAAAAGACTACACATTACATGTTTCTTTCCCATGGCATTATTATTTATGTCATCCTATGATAATAAAAATAATATTAAATTCTATAATAATCATTCAATAAATCTAAAGGAAAACAATCTCTAAGACTGTACACAAATGAAACCGATAAATGCAGAAACAAAATTTCTCGAACAGCAATCGTTGACTAGAAGGGTGACCATATTGTATGGGGAAGACTATAAACACGTTTAACCTCAAAAACTGTCAAAATACAATGTAAAGATTATTAAACATACATTCAGAGTTCGATAAGGTTGAATTATCTTGCATGTGATCGCTAAAAAAGACTTTTACCTCGTGACAGATAATTGATCTATGAATCTGACCGAACGACAAAAGATAAACGTTGAAAGCTCAAGATGGAACAAAAGAGACTAACTTCAGTTTATACAATCAATTCAAACAGAACATATTAAACAACGTCTTTGATGAAAAGTCTGATAACGTACAGAAAACTATACCTAGGGATTTGACACATATCTAACTGTTAGACTAAGAAGATTGAAACTTATATAATGTAAAGCAACTATACGATCACGTTTCAGAACCCATGAATCTCCGATGAATGCTCTGATGAAAAACGATCCCAAAACGTCCAAATCTCATTAATACAAATTTCTATGTTTAGTGTTAACATCTTCACATCTGTATATTTGAAATTCCGTGTATTACTTTTTTGAGCTTTATTTTTTATTTCGCAGTCTGCAGTATTAGCAAAAGACTGCACATTACATGTGTCTTTCCCATGGCATTATTATTTATGTCATCCTATGATAATAAAAATAATATTAAATTTATTATTATTATTTACCGTTAGTAGTACAAAAATCGTGAATATATTATTTTAAAATGCTTTCGTTAAATAAATAAGACGTTACTGTTGGAAACAAATCAAGTGGCGGTGAGGGTGGGGTGGGCGTGGGGCAGAGTAAGGGTTGTTTGAGAAATCTTTACTAACTGGAGAGAGCATGCAGTAGGCAATCAACCCTCTGAGAGAGAGCCTGTAATTTAATTTGAAGCCAAAGTCGAGCGACCACACCCCCTACTGCAATAAATATCACAGCCCAGTTGGTGCTCTCCACACTAGCTCTCCGCTGCTTCTACTCCACAGAATTAGATCCTGCGACTTATTGTTTCCCGTAGCAGCAGCAATAGTAATTTACCCATTGCCGCCACCAAACCACTCTACCTCTCTCTTCTCCAAACACACAACTATAATATATTGCCGCTTCGACCTCGGCACTGTGATTGACTGATTACGCAAATGCTTTCACTAACTGATGACCCCCACACACAATAAGAACATCCATCGCCTTCATTAACGATAATCAATTTTGTAACGATTTTCATCTTTTTTCAGAACGAAAGTCACGATCTTTTTTATATTTGGCTAAGACAGGAAGATAGCTTACTAATCTTTCTAAATCCTATATGGGGTCCGAGAGTCCTCCCACGCTTAACGATCCAGGCCTTCTCATCTAGCGAATGCCGCTAACATCATCACCCCTGCGCGTCTGTGGCCATTTTATTTTTTGCTGGATGCCACTTTTCTCCCTTTCGATCATCGCTAGATATGGATTTCGTTAAACAACTTTTAATAATCTTCTGTCTTTTCTGTCCTTTTTGTCGTTCAGTACTTCTACCTGTACGCTGTTTATTTATTACATATTCCATTTATAATTTGTCCCTACTCGTTTCCGCTTAAATCTTACAATTGTGTTTGTGATACGAGTAGATTGCTAGTACTATCCTATAATTTGCTTTTAATTCTAGGTAAATGGGTATACATTTGTTAAATCTAATCTGCAAAGACTCTGGATTGCAAATATCCACACTTAAGACCAAGGTGATGGCTATTCGTGAAACTGATCCCGTACGGACAAAAATTGTTATAGATAGTACTGTCCTGGAACAAGTTAGCAATTTTGAATTCCTGGACTACAGTGTGTCTTATAATGCAAGCAAGACGTTGTGAATAAGCTGCATAAGTTCAACCTTATGTGCGGGACCATTAGGCGAACTTTTAAGTCAGCAAGTACAGGAACACACCTAAAATTATACAAGACGATGGCCCTTCCCACACTTCTTTATGGGTCTGAGAATTGGACTTTAACGAAAGACCAGGGCAGTCGCATCCAAGCTGAAATGAGATTTCTCAGGCACGTAACACGGATATACGGCAGGAACGGAATATTATGAGTATACTCGACAGGATTGCCCAGTATCGGCTGAATTGGTGGGAAAATCTTTGCCGAATGAATGACTACCGCATCCCCAAACAATTATGGAACTATAAGCCAAGGGGATGGAGAAGGGAAGCGCTGGAGTGGCCAGCTTTAATCTTTTTTCCTGTTTGAGACCGGAACAAACCATCCTTGGTTTAATCCTTGAAGATGATGACGATGATGATGATTCTAAATAAATGTATAATCTACATATTGTAACGTCCTGCTTTTTGTTGAGAGGCGGAGTAGAGTTATTTTATATGCCCCACGTTGTTAGCGTCAAACTTGTAACGTCGCGCTTTTTCTAGAGGTAATAGCGAAAACTTTGTATATGGCTTATTGGGTGTTCGTCTTATTTAATTAAGCTCCCAATATTGTTATGCGCCAATCTTGTAACGTCTCGGTTTGAGATATTAAAGTTTCCGCCTCTCCGCAGTCGCCACTTATGAATTATAATAACTGACGTAAAATAAAATAGATAAAGGATTTTTTTAATGTGTTACTCAATCTAAATAGAAATCGAGAGTGTGTGATTTGGGGTCAAGGAGGGAAGTTGTTCAGCCTTATGAAGAAGAGAGAGTAAGTACCAATTATTTACACTCGGTTTAGACGATTTCTTCTGTTTTTTGTGCTGAAATTTATTACAACTACTCACTACAAAAATTATAACACACTTTATTATTCAAGATTATTTTTCAATAATATTATTTATTGATATTATTGGGTTTTTTTTCCTGCCACCAAAACACAAGTATCACAATTAATCTTTCCTTAAATAAAACATAATCTCGACTTCACAGAGTAAACATGGAATTGTCTAAAGAGAAAAACATATATGGTTTTGTTTACCAAATTTTACACTATTTTAAAAAACATCAATTAATATATAATTCTTAATAATTCCCCAGGGTTCAGGGTAAGTTCTTTTTGTTACGAGAGTGTCAGAAATGGATAATTACTAAGCTTTACAAATACCGAAAAAATGTTAAATAAATTTGTTTATTTTTTCGTGTAGTATGTAGTTCCAGGAATGTCCGTAAGAGAGCAGCGTGTCTTTGTTTACTTTAAAAAACATGTGATTAAATGACTATTTTGTGTTCTATATCAACGTTCGGAATGCGTTTTCTTCTTGAACTATTAAACGAAATGTTTATATTACCTCGCTCCGTAGGGTTCTTACTGGAATGAAGCTTTTTTATCTGGTGAGGTCCGTCTTGCGTTATAATTTCCTTACCGTCTGGCGTATTTTTCGATCGTCAACTAGAACTATGGCGACACCAGGTTGAATCATCAGAAGGTTTTCTTTAACTGTTTATTAAGTGTATAACCATTTAATTTTGATAAATCATGGATGATTATATAGTGGTCATGTTGCTTGTTAATTTTGTGTTATTTTCCACTCCTCTAAAGTTCCAAAAAAGGTTATTTTTATTATAATTGTAGTAGCATCATTTCTGCAACTCTATGGTTTTATTTCAAAATTTTTATTAACAATACTTGTTATTTCCGTCACTCTTAGTAACCCATAGTATTTTTATTATACAGGCAGTTTGTAATTATTATAAATTTATATTTTATTTACCGAAAAATAATTCTTTTCCATTCCGGTTTCTTTATCAATTTGGTTTACATAATAAGTTTTTGTTCCTTTTCTTAGGACCTTGTATATAAATATTTGATAATTTTATTATCTTTAAATAAATTTATATATATTTTTTATTAGTCTCTCATAGTATTCCTACACTGCACTACTTCCTGCTGCCATCTCCCTCATAGTATTATTTTAATTTTTTATTATCCTTTGATATTTAAAAGTTTTTATGTTTTTTTAAAACTAACCCTGGGTTATCCTATATTATAACACAAATATTTTAAAAAATATAACATTAACTTATGTATAACAATTGGTTGTTCATACAATATAAATATTACAATAAACAAATAAAATACAAAATCAGTTAGTAGTATTATAGCCTACTCTCACAGTTTTATAATTTCCAAACCTACAGCACAGTTCTGTAATAAGTTACCTTCACTTTTATTTTCTTTTACCCCAATGGGTACACTATAACTCACTTTGCACCATATATCACTCGAATTGTTTATCATGTTGAGTGATATAATTTAATTTTGAGCGAGCCATAGGTTACCCATTTCTGACCTCTATGTTATCATGAGTTAATTTATTGGGACCGGGTTATGTACCGTTACAATATCACCCAGTGTTACCAGGTTTTTATTCTACGCTTGTACACAATCGTACAATATACTCCGTCACTATGTGACTCCAGTTTAAAGTGCATCCGCCGTGTCAGATTGTATCTAATAGTCGTATTGATTCAATGTTCACATGCCGGTGAACCCCTTCGAGTGAAATGTTTTATTTCAATGACGACTTCAACATCCTCAAGGCCTCAAAGTGTACGAGAATATGAAGCACTAACTACGTTCAGTACACATGAAATAACAAGATATGGAACGGTTCGCGCAGGTCGTACTGGTGGCAGCGAAGGCAGTTCAGGAAGTGGGGTGTGTGGTGACCAACTATGACACACAACCATATGACACGCCATCCGAATCTCTGTGCTGACGGGTCCGAAAACAACACGTCAAAGCTACGTATACGCTATAAGATCTTTGGACACAGCGCAACATACAGCCGTTTCATGTCTAATTATTTTAGCTGTAACACTTTACCTTGGAATGTTTGTATTCTATTTACGCCTATATGCCATCGACACATCCTTTTAATCACATATTTCATAATGTACATCCCACAATCATATTCGTGGCTCCAATGCTATAAAAAATTCAGAACCCTGTAATTTTCTTTATTTCAAACCGAATTCTTCCCTCTTCTTTAAAGTTGTATTATAATAATTTGAATACAATACAAAATGAAGGCTACTTCTCTTAAAAGCAATGAAGTAGACAGGGGGTAAAATTTATTGCGTTTCAAACTTTCACATTGGAAAGGTGAGTAGTAATTGGTGTAGTTTCATAAATGTAGATAAAGCAGACTAGAGAGAGAGAGAGGGGAGGCTGATTTGTTTTCTTTTTTCATTTTCTATTTAGTTTTTACATTATACAGTAAGCACGAATGGAGAAATGCCATATTCAGTTACTACCACTCAGAAGACTGTTTTCTGAAGAAAAAGTAGAAATAAAGGCTGCACAACGTGTCCTGACATATTGCACATCATCGAATCACAAGTGTTGGGTCCCTAAGGACGACAAAGGGAAGGTTCCGACCTTTCTGTTGTCAGTTGGGAGTCTCATCCCTCCACACGTAATTCGCTCCGACAGCTGGACTAGGGATTAACACCTCGCTCCGTGCGTAATAACCTACACACAGCTGTTACACTATGAAAATTAAAAGCGCCACCTACTGAACCGTACTTTTTGAACTGATTCACCTGCCGCTTTGCTGTTTGCAGAGTATTTGTAGACTTTTTCGCGTTTCTAGCTAACGTTATCTACTCACGTTATATACTTAAGTACCCAAAACATGTCTTATATCGTACACGCAATTAGTGTATACTTAATCCGTAATTTTGTGTGTTTCCAGTTTTAATGACCTTTTGCTGTCGTTTTGTAAAACCGTTGCAGGAGAAAAATATAACACAATACAACACAAACTAGCTGCCTTCAGAATTATGATACATAGACTAAACAACATATCACTCGATGAAAAAGACTACAAAGACGAACTAAACACGATAAAACATCTAGCAGAATCCAACGGATACAACAGAACAATAGTCAATAAACTCCTACACAAAACAAAACAAACAACAGACACA
This sequence comes from Magicicada septendecula, assembly GCA_034769895.1. Taxonomy (NCBI): domain Eukaryota; kingdom Metazoa; phylum Arthropoda; class Insecta; order Hemiptera; family Cicadidae; genus Magicicada; species Magicicada septendecula. The sequence goes on along the minus strand of CM068371.1, from coordinate 113,278,046 downwards.
AAGACAGAAAACAACAAATTCATAACACTAACATACACCAATAACCACACTGAAAAAATAGCCCACAAATTCAAAAAAAACAGGATACAGAATCGCATACAAAACTACAAACAAAACAGAACACACACTATGAAAACACACACACACAAAGCACAAAACAAAGTCGATCTACATGGTGTTTACAAACTAAATTGCTCAGATTGCAGCAACTTCTAAAATTGCAGCAACATGACTTAGCTTCAAACAAAGATACATTGAACATACAAAGGCACTACAATCCACTACCGAATCCACCTTTGCAAACCACCTCATTGAAGCAAACCACACATACACAAACATCGAAAACAACATGGATATTCTACACGTAGGCTACACACAAAAGGCCGAAAACTACACACTCTTGAACAACTGGAAATATACAAACACACAAAAACACATAAAAACGGCATCTTACACGAATAGACACAATTCAAATCACACCTATTATTCGAACATATCACACCCTATACACACAACATCGATCCTTCAAAAGTCGACACCGTCGCCAAGAACAAGACGGACAGCGGTCCCAGTGGCAGCCTCTGACGAAGTTTATAATAAGCGAAAACTGGTTCAGGTTATAAGGTAAAACGTTTACGTTTTTACCAATAAAAAACTTTGTGTTCCGAGTCGGCAGTTATATATTTAAAAATATAACGCTACGCAGGGAATACATGGAAAAGCCTGTAACGAGTAACTGACATTTATTCTCCATAAATGCCATAGTAAAACGTTATCTTTAATGGAACGGCTGTAGTTGATTCCACAGTAAGATACATATGTTTGATATTTCCACACAGCGTCAGTGTAAATTAACTCAAACTACAAGGTAAAACCAGGTAATATAACTAATTGTACCTAGTAGAAACATTGCTAACTCGTTCGCAACCAGTATTCGACTGAACGTTCCGTAGGTTCAGTTCTTACACTATAGGGTACCATTTGCTAATGAAAGAGCCTCTGCAAATCACAGTAGGAACACAATCATGAATGCAGTAATCTTCCTTCGGATTAGTGACAACAGAAAAAAGAAGGATAACCTAATAAGTTTTATATATAGACACATATTTACTTATTTTATTATAATATCAAGTTTTATTAAAATATTTACAGTTGCAAGAAAAGCCAAGTAGTTATTTATATATTTATTTATAAGAGTGTAAAAGTGTGTCTATATTCGAATCGCTTGATGTTAAAAGGGCATATTTGCATTTGTCCTTACATTTTATTTTTAAGTGAAAAAAAAAGTGTAACATTTTAGTACTTCATTGTTTTAACGCTATACTTTAGGGTATCATACAACTCGCTAACTTCATTATTAGTAGACTATGTAAAAATGAAGAAGAAACTGGGAATTAAAACATTTTATAGACCTTCAAATATCGTGTTAATATGCGCTTTTCACAAAAGTTATGTCCTTAACTTATCGGCGACTGTAAACTTTTGAAATTGAAATGTACACGAAAAATTATTATACACAAAGAAAATATATTAAAACGACTTTTAACAATAAGAAACTGTTTATTTACAAATAAATACAAATTAATAGAAAGAAGTAATGTTTACTGAAAAATAAATGTTTTAAAATAATTTTTGCAAAATTTTAACATTTTCGTCTTCCCTTTCATCAATATTCCTGCTGGGTTGTGTAGGCCACATCAAAATAATATCCCTTCAAAAGTCTGTATGCTCAGTCGGAACATATATATAGCTTTTTTAATATCTCGAAATTCTAATATTTCATAGCCACCTGTTCTGAAGGATAGCCTTGCTGGATGTCTCCGATTCTTAACAATGAGAGTAAACAAATGAGAAAAAAACCCTTTTTAGCACATCCACTCAATCACCTGATTTCTACTACAACCGACAGATTCGGCGTTGAAAGGGGAAAATTAAACATTTTATCTGTCCATTTAACAAGTATTGATAATTTTAAAACTTCATAAAGTCATAACTACTGAGCGGTGCACTACCAGAATATCATCAACAAAGATACTGACAGACTCCTCTACCTCGTGCTGGATCTAGAATTTAATTATTGAAGCTGGACTGGTTACGAGTCCAAACGATACCATTTTAAATTAGTAGCACTTGTTTTTGTAGAGGAACAAAGTTACTTCCGACTCTCCTCATCCAAAGGAATCTGCCAGAAACTGCTGGTAAAGTCAAGTCGCGTCATGTATTTAACACCTTGACACTTAATAAATAAGCTTCGGCATTTGGTGCACAGTTAAAAGTGTTTTCGTGATGCTATTCAAATTGCGCATATCAAGGCGTGGCCGGATATCTCCCCTCTTTTTAACTACAACAAGTGGATTCAGGAAGTGACTCTCTGAACGTTCAATAATTTTATTATTTAACATTTGCTGGATAGGTAGGATAGGAACCTATATATTATTCAATTCTGCCAAAACATGATCATAGAAAAAATGTCAATTATGCCCTTATTAGATTGACCAATTCGTTTATTGCGTAGGCCTATATCAGCAGTAACAACGGCACTTGCCTCCTTACACTTGATCAAATTCTGTAGCGATTCCTCACCTCAGGAATTCTTTACCAGTTCACTGCATCACAGAACTTATCACCTTACCTTCCAAAGAGTCGTTATCGTGTCCACTTCATGACTCTTGACCTTGAAAACAACTACCGTATTTTCTCCTAACCAGTATCCCGCATACCTCCCTTTGATTTTCTTGATTCTCTAAATGACATAATCTACTTTAGATCGGTCGCGCATCCAGCTAGTTTCTTTTTGGTCTAGTCTTGTTATTCCTACAATAATCCGTTCCACCTGTCTTCTCTGTACAATCCGTAGTTTTTTTATCACTCTCTTGTTCATTGATCATGTAGGCCTACCTGGCCGTAGGCCACTGCAGCAAGCACACACTAATCAAATAACTTTTTTAAACGTAACAGCAGCTTGTTATTCTTCATAATACGAATACTCGTTTGTGGAAACGCACCGTACCCTGATCTTATTCGAGATACCATTTTTGGCAGAGAGTCTACACCTTTTCTTTTTACTTTACAAAATACTTGAATATTTACAAGGTAAGATAGGTTGCCAAACAATAGTAGCCTATAAGAGAAACTATACTATTGCGGAAAGAGGAAGGATTGCAGAAAGAAAAATGATATGGAATGAACACATATCAAAAATGGATGACACAAGGCTAGTGAAAAAGGCAAGAGATAGCCAACCAAACACCAAGAGAAGCATTGGTCGCCCAAGGAAAAGGTGGAGTGACAACATGAAGCACCGTTGTTATAGAACGGGACGGAGTCCTAACAAGGAAATTAAAGAAAAATAAGAAGAAGAAAATAAAGGCTGCAGTAACTTGATTTCTAACTTGATTTCCAGTTATCAGAGCGCTATCCTTATAAGTTTCACCACATAGAGTACATGAAAAAATATGAAAAATTACAATCGATCAAACACAACGTAGCGGCTCTTGTGATACAGCGCGCGTCCGTGCGAGCGTGTCCCGGCCTACAACACGTCACGCATGTTCGTCGTTGTCGGACGGACGCACACATCATCCAGATTGTCAAGGGGCGGCTGCAAGAGTTCCGTATAGGCTACGTACGGTATGGTGTATATATATATCTATAGTACGGAGCACACGATCCCACTAAGCCGATTACGTGCGGCAATCCCGATCCCTCCCTACTGCTGCTGCTGCTTCATACAACCTACTCTACAGATAACACTGTCAACATATTGAATCCTCATCCTCCCTCGCCTGCACACAATAATGCCTTCGACATTGCAAATTAAGTACGGCCTGCCCGCCCGCCTCATCATCATCATCTGATTTGTTCCAAATTAATTGGTAATTTTCTATTCTACGTAAATGTGATAACTAATGAAATAGTTAATTTGGGTTTTTTGCAAACGGATATTCCACCGTACATATAAATTTTTTAGCACAATGGGAAGAAAAATTTACATGACATGCAATTATAAAATTTAATTTTTTCACGCGATTTTTGTCTTGAAAATTTAGTGACCATTATATATCGTGCTTCGTCCCATTATTGGAAAGTGGGGTTAACGCATATACTTCATTTTATTTCAATGTGTTCTCTATTTCGTTTTAAAGATTTGTTTTCGTTTTGTTTATCTATCGATCTTTGTTGAACATTTTTATATACTGTTTATTACAGAATAAAAATGCAGTTAACTGTTTAGAGAGACACATATAAAATATTATGCAAATTTCCGTATCACATAAGAAAATGATTCTGATTACAATAAAAAGTAGAAGACTCTTGGCTACTTTTTAAAAGCTCAGAATTGTTTTCTTAAACTTAAACTTTCTTAAACCTACTATATTTTTTAAGTTCTTAAACTTTGTATGTTATGAGTGGTAATAAAATATAAATGGAAATATACAAACTATGTTCTTCGCATAAGTTATACCGTTCCGGCTTCGCGGTCAACAGTACCGCGCAACAATAGTTTTACAATGTTAGTGCTGTGGTAGCACCACTTGAGTACAAAATGGCACTTGAGGACATTTTAGGGGGATTTAAACAATTTTTAAATCATGATTACTTTTAGTTGAAAACCTTATATTTTGAACAAAATTTAAATTTTTTGAAATATTTCAGATAAATTTCAATATATTTGTAAATTATTTGACAAAAAGTTCTTGAAAAACATATTTATTTGCCTACATCAATGTACCTTACAAAATTGAATTTTTTATTTTTTATTGTTTTCGTTACATAGATTTACACTAATATTATTTAGTGTGAGGCAGCAAGCGAGTTCTTTTTATGTTCGCTGATATCAGGATAGCCCCAATGTGTATGTTTCATGATGGGCTACATTTTATACCATAACTATATTTATTATAGATTTATTTATAAAAATGTAATTAGAAAGATGAAACAATTTTTTTTCTATTTGTATCGGCCATCTGAGGATCACATACCAATTTCAATTCATTATCCCTCGTTCTTTTCTTTTTCTCCAATATTCTTTCATCTTTTCACTGTCTCTTCTTCCTGTCTTTAGTCCACTTTGAACCTGCGTTTTCTCTCTCCTAACCTGGAATCCTTCCATTTTTAACACTTTTACCAGAAAAACTTCTCTTTCATTGCTTCTTCTGCGTTTATATTATTTTTTTAATCCTTTTTGACTTCTTTAACCCAACTTGATGTTGAATTCTTTCCCACAGATATCTGAAGATCTGTTTTGTTAACCTATTGTGTCGTCCATTCTATATAAATGTCCAAAAAATACTAGTCTTCTTTTCTCACTGTTTTTGTTATATTTTCTGTACTTTGATATATTTCATCATTACTAATTTCTAACCTTTTGAAGTTTTTCGTGGGCCTAATATTTTCCTAATAATTCGTCTGTCCAATATTTCTAGTTTGTCTAAATTATAATTCAGTGCTAGACATTCACTTGCATATAGACATTCTGGCCTCACTACTGTACTGTAATGCCTTATTTTCGCGTTTTTAGATATGCTCTTTTTATTGTAAATATCTTTAGTTAAACCATATGGTCTTTCCATTTTATGAATCCTTTCTTCTGTAGCAGATTTTTCTAAACCATTCTCTTGAATTATTTCCCCTAGATACTTAAATTTTCTAGACCCTCTCTATTCGACCAATGTCTGTTAGCATGAATTTAGGCGCATTTTTAATGTTCGAGAGAAATTTGGTTTTCTCTGCAGAAATCGTTATTTTAAAATTTTATTATTATTATTATTATTAGTATTATTATTATTATTGTTATTTTATTTTTTCCATCTCACTTTACGGCCAGAATCGACGGATGGAAATGTTCATTCATGTGCCACAGCTGTTGGGATCAGGCGACAGTTACCAAGTTTCAACCTGAAAGCTAAGGTGGTGCTCCCCTACCGAATTAGTTATATAACCCTACCGTAGGTGGATACTCTTATACAGAAACCTCTTATACGACCACTCATTCCATGTGGTTGGAACGTTATGTTTCTAATTAGTGTTTCAAGACAGTAGAATTCCTGGATGTAACTTGTAACAGTAACGCAACGAATCTTAGGCTCAAAAATTGAATCAACTACTCGGTTTTTACGAATTTCTGTACTGTACGAATTGTGACAAAAACAAAAACAAAGCCTATTGATACTAGCACTAAGAGCAGACAATTTTGTAAACGAAATTCAAAGCTCCTTTCTGTCGGCTGAAACTGCTAGAGTTCCTGAAGACGATTCTATCAGATGAGCACATTTCCCATTCCTCTTGAGCAGAATTACTCCATTCAAATTCACGCGCATTGTCTAAGGGAGTTCAATTCCAACAACGCAAAGTAAATAAAACTGTATACTGACGAAACTGTTTCTACAAAGTCTACAAGAAATTCCTACAGAGTCGAACCTGAACATTCATAAGGAAACAATCTACATAGTTAGTATGTCCATATTTAATATATAATTAATTAAAAGCTGTAACTCATGTTAACAAATAAAACATCTGCTCATTAGTACATTAACGCAATAAGATGATATTATTTTACAAGAGAACACTAACACAGCAGAGAAAGACAGTGCGATAAACATAGAAAAAAAGCAAAGGGTAAAGAAATTAAGAAAGAAAGAAAACGTGGAAAAAAGAAAGAAGAGCAGAAAAATATGCTGGAGAAGAATAAGCGTCTGCGCGAAAGAGGTAACAGGAAGAGAAATACGTAAAGACAACGTATATAACTGGAATAGAGAGTAACAGAGTGGAAGAGAAAGAGATATATACGGGTAAACATAGTGGCCGAGACTGAGTAAAGAGATACAGAAAGACAGAGAGGCAAAGACAGACAGACAAGGGCGGAAGGACTGATAAGGTTGATACGGAAAAAATTTGCCAACCTATTTGGCAACGAGACAAGCTGACGCTGCGTTCGCCTTTCTGTCTGTGCCAAAATCATAGCAATTTGTTACGGGCGGTGGCCGAGCGAGGAATGTTGCGTATCAAACGTCGTCGTCGCGCGCGCGCGCGCGCGTGTGTGTGTTGCAATATCGTTGTGTACCATTAATCTTTGTCTATTTACGTGACGTGCAGGCATTAAGTGCTTCAACCTATATACTGATGAAGACAATTTGGTTTTGTCATATTATTATTAACAGTAAATTGCCAATTCGTTTGTGGCACTCTGCCAGCGCTGGTGAAGAAGTGCAATGAGTTCGCCCGAAAGTAATAAAAATAGAATCTTTCCAAAAACGTAAACGAAATGTTGAATCCAGTCCACAGTTTATTATAAGCTGTCACACTAGTTGTGCAAATTTAAAGTGTTTGCAATATTAACGCACTCTGGTTTGTGCAACTGCTCGTTTCACGTTAGACTTTTGCTACAATGTATCATCTAAAAGAAAAGCAAAGGTTATCATTTCCAGTTGGATCATAAAGATTACAAAAAAAATTTAATACTTTAGCATATCTTTATATAAAGTTATAATTAAATAATAAAATGTTTACCCTTGTTAATTTTAATGGAAGGAAAGTAAAGTAAAATATCGGTATGGAGAACCATACATGACTTCCATATTCTAAGATTTATATTTAAAATCATTTTCAGCCAAACAGCCAGGGAAGGAATTTTAACAAAAAAATACTTCTTTGTTGCCAATAACGTAGTACACATATAAAAAAAAATTATCCCCTCCCCCTTCAACTATAATTTTGATTTATAGAAAATTACCCCCAGCCAGTTCAACTAGCCTCTTCATTTATAGATATTTCATCTACGTTTCTACAGTGGATTATTAAGATCTTATCAGGATACTTTATCAAAATTAAGTACTTTACTCATGTTACAACAAAAAATGTTTCAGGTAAACTGCCCTTTCCCCGTAACCGATCTTCACCAAAATCAACAGACATTGAGTTCTCTATAGCTCAGGCACATATGTAAAAAATTATTTGATTCTGTTTGAATTTACGGCAGTTATGGTTCGTCATATAAAAAATTACCCATGTTAAAACATAAAACATGAGATTTATAAAACATATCTAAGATTTATATTTAAAATCATTTTTGAAATAAAATATTTTCATAGAACCTACTAACGCTGGGGAAATCTGAGGAGCCAATCAGAGTTGGGCCTACCTGTCACTCTGCTGAATTTGGTGGAAAGCCCTGTCACTGTCGTCAAAGTATCAGCCTTGACAGGGTCCTCTTTTTCTGCAAAATGGGAGAGGCTTGAGATGGAGTGAGTGACATGGTCCCCACCTCAATGAAGAACCCATTGTTTTATAAAAATATATTTAAATTTTGAAAACTGAAAATTCTTTTCTTGTTGTAAATATTTATATTTTATAATCAAAATGACTTTATTTTTGTTACCTGGCAACAAAATTATTTTATTTTCAACAATTACCATTGTTTCAAAAAGTTTAAATAAATTTTCAAGTACTTTACTCTTGTTAAAACGTAAAAGGTTGCAGGTAAACTACCCCTTCCCCTTAACCGATCTTCACCAAAATCTAAAGGCCTTGAGACCTCTACAATTCAGGGACATATGCAAAAAATTATTTGATTCTGTTTGAATTTGCGGCTGTTATCGTTTGCCATAGAAAATACGCTTGATAAAAAAACGTTGCAGGTAAACTACCCCTTCCCCTCAACTGATCTTTACCAAAAACAATATATCTTGAGTACTCTACAAATCAGGGCTGTATGCAGAAAATTATTTGATTCTGTTTGAATTTGCGGCTGTTATCGTTTGCCATAGAAAATACCCTTGTCAAAAAAAACGTTGTAGGTAAACTACCCCTTTCCCTCAACCGATCTTCACCAAAAACAATAGGTCTTGAGAACTCTACAATTTAGGGCTGTATGCAAATAATCTTTTGATTCTGTTTGAATTTGCGGCTGTTATCGTTTGCCATAGGAAATACCCTTGTTAAAACATAAAACGTTACAGGTAAACTACCCCTTTCCCTTAACCGATCTTCACCAAAAACAATAGGTCTTGAGAACTCTACAATTCAGGGCTGTATGCGAAACATTATTTGATTCTGTTTGAATTTGCGGCTGTTATCGTTTGCCAAAAAAAAAATCTACAGACACACACACAGACAGACACACACACACACAGACACTTTTCGGAAAACGACTTTTTTTCATGTTTTGAGTGTAGTAGAATCAGAATCTGCAATAATCTTGAACACGATTTTTTTTGCCATCACCATACTTCCATTCCTTAAGGAATATGGAAGTAAAAAAAAGGAGAAACAGACAAACAACTCAACTGACTGAACACCGTGTTCACAGGCAGTTTCAGAGGAGACTCCCGTCCCTACCTTCCTCATTTGTGACTTTTCTTAGTAATCGAACTGTACTATGTTACAAACAAACTACTTTTATGTTTCAGCAGTATTGTCTCCCCACATCCTGTGTTACGCGTGTGATAAGCGTAAATTCCTTCTAGACTCCTTGTACGTCAGGACAACAGAATGCTTAAGAATTATAGTGTTTTTCCGTTCTGTGACATATTATTATTTGCTGCTCTTTTATTATTTTTTCTTTTATTAAAGTATTTTCTTTTATTATCTGCTCTTTTATCGATTATTGCGAAACGTTTATAGAGCATCTCTAAAATCTTTGGGCCTTTTATCATCTCAAAATCTTAATTTTTCAGTTTGATCAATACTTCAGTGACTTAAATAAAAATGTGCAATCAATAATTAAATTTTATTTAATTTATTTTTTTCTTGTTTGAAATGCTCGAATCTATAGGCCTATTGGACTGGAATATATATGACGATCATTCCACGTTCCATCCCGGATATCTCGTGCACCCATGGCTCTTAAAATGACTTCTTTTCACGATCTTCTCGGCCTTCCCCGCTTCTGACGATAGGAGGAACCCAGTGCATCACTTTCTTTGGAAGTCTCTCAGCCCCCACTCTCTGGACACGGTCACACCAAATCAATCGGATCCTGAAATAAAGTTTCTTCTATCCCCATCTTTCTTCTAGTTTCTTCATTTGAAATTCTGTCTCGTGAAGAAATTCTTAGGGATGTCATAATTTCCTTTTGTTTTGTTTTTTGACATACTATGTTTTTGCTCCACACAGTAAGCTACTGTTAACTAATGCACCATAAATATTATATTTTCTCTTTTTACCAGCTCACATTAGATATGTCAGCTCTAATAGGTAGGCCTAAGTGTTTTGTTATTTGTGTGTTCATCTCTAAGCCCCACTTTTTGTACTCCTCTCATTATTTCCCAGCCATATATTGTAGTAGACCTTCAATAGCGTCAGCTCGCCTGGATCAATTGTTTACAACGCTTGTCAGTTCGGCTACGACAAGACGATTGTCAGAGATTCTCAGCTGTAGATATGGTGCTCCCGCCTGGGGATAACTTGAAGATACACAGAAGAAGATGATGCGAAGCGTGCTCGATATGGGACTTCTGTTAGCGGCCAAATTCCATGTCACTTTTCTCTTCGCTTGGCGAGAAGCAAACTGTGGCAGGTACCGTTTATTTCCAGTTGATACTTCAAAACGACCTCGGCATATATTGATTTAGCGCACTGAAGAGATTCGTTGCGACCAACTGTTGTCGGTCAAGTTATAAAAAGATTTCGTGTTGTATCGGACCTCGAAACAGGAAATCGTGAACGTAGTTGAATACAGGGACATCACTGCGAATGGTCATCTCGACTCATAGTCCACATTTATTAGCTGTTAACCGATTTTATCAGTGTCGATAGGATGATTAATTGGACCACTGCGAAAAGACTACTCCAGATGTTATCTAACGTCTAGCCGAGGAAAACATCAAAAAATAGACGTAGGCTTATGTCTAAATCCAAAACAAAGTGTAGAAAAATCGTTCTGTTTATACAAAAGCTTTGTAACGCGAATATAAAACAGTTTAATATCACTTAAAGCACTTTAGTGCGGCTGCTATAAGAAAGAGATACTACAAAATGTACAAAGATAAACGGTTCGATTGTACAATATCATCACGTTTATTGTGTATGCAGTACAAGTACTTGAGTGAGTGCACGTCAGTTGAGTAGAGTACGTCTGACTGTCAGGTCAAAGGGTTGAATTTATTAGTTAAGGGCTGTTGCGGTGTGCCAGTCGTCGTGACAAGTGTGTGTGTTCAATTAACTAACGGCGTCGTCAAGCAGACGCAGCAGGACGCCTCTACACACACACGTACACATATCATAGCACACGTCGATTTTTTTGTACCATTCTCTTGGTTCTAAATCTAACTTACATTGTATTAACGATACAAATTTACATCTTTAAAAACGCTTTGTAATAATCGTACTGTACGTTTTATGTTCAGCATCACGATATTACATCGATACGATTCATTTTTAATTATAAACATGCGACTGGTAGATTATAACGGGCATATAAAATATTATTTACTGAATATATACATGAAAAAAATATCAATTCTAACTCTTTTGGGAAAGTACGCTGTATAATCACACTACGCAACATGCAACCTATAACAATTAAATCCAAATACGTTGTCATGTAATGTAGAAACACGATCATGATATGCATAACAAGTTACACAAATTATAAACAGTTTCTGTTACTAGGTATAATATTTTCAAAAGGAACAGCAAAGGTAATAAATAGAAATTTCTTCATGCAAAGATAAAATAATTAGACATGAAACGGGTATCTGGTTGCGCTGCGTCAAAGATCTCATTCCGCATGCGTAGCTCAGATGCGTTGTTGTCGGACTAACATTTTCTGTTCAGAACAGCGTCATGGTTGTGTGTCATGGTTGACACACCACCCACACATCTCACATCCCACATTCTGCACTGCCTTCCCTACCCCCACTACAATATGCGCGAATCGTTTCATGTTTTACTATTTCATCTGTAACAGTTTTTCTGTTCTTTAATTTAATTATTAAAACTCATACGGCGTTTTGAATAACCAGTCAAGATGTGAAGATATTGATTAAAACATCTCTTGGAACTGTGAGAATATTAGAGATCCTGGTTTTAACCTTCTTAGTACTAGATCAGAATATTTTTCTTGCAGACTTAATCAAGGAATTTTGAAGTCGCCTTTTGAAGTTGACCCGTTCTTGCGAAACCCCATTTATTCATCCACTTGATTCTAGAGTCTCCTTATTGTCCTTCGTATTTACCACTTTTTCCCCTCTATACTGCAGTTGTATAGTATTTGTGCATAATTAACTGGCCTAGCAATAGATATTTTAAATATGCGTTATCATAATGTTTCTTCTCTGCACTTCTTCCTACATGACACATTCTTCTCTAAGCGCCATGCCTCACCTCCCCCTTTAATCGTTCTCTTTCTTATTTTCCAACGGTTATTACTTAGAGCCATACTCAGCGACGTTTCAGACAAACGTTTTTATCGGTTTTACCCCTGATTAGAAACCTCTTCCATAAAGGTCTGCTTTTGGGATTAGAGTACACCACTTCTAGGAAGTTGCTTGTATCTCCCGATTGCTAAAACTTTAACGGTACTCGACTTGGATATTATGTCTAGCGTTGTTTTAAGGTAAGCAGACTCAGACCGGTTGGCCATTGTTATGAGAACACACGAAGACGACCCTACTACAAAACTCTTTCTCCAAGCTTTTTATTTCTGCAACCTAAAAGTTTCGTATACTCTTCAATTTTTTTCAACACGTATCTAATCATAGTAGAGTATTCGAATAAAAGAAACTTCGCAAACCACTATCAGCCGCGATATCCTACTTTCATTATCTAATAAAATTATTTATCATCATCATCATTATCACCTTTTTCATAGCTTCACATTCCCGATGTTTTGAGTCCTGATTCAGCAGTACCAGTGTTGGTGACGAGTCTCCTCAACTCTCAAAATATTTTTCATATTCATCATCAGGGGTGATACGACGGCGGGCGGGTTCTGCCCTCCTGAAGGAAACCTCGCCAACGGTCTCTGTCCGACGGTCTCTGTCTGCAACCATCCTCCAACTGCGGATTCCTATACTTTCTGCACCCTGCTACACTCCACCTCGCCATCTCAGCTTTGCCACTACCTCCATCTCTTCGCACTTTCTTTTTGCCATCTGGGTAATACCAGGAAGAGGCGCTTTACAGGGTCTGGAGATCCATCCTGAGAACATAACCTCCCCATCTAAGCCGTCCTACTTTTACCTTTTTGATTTCATTTCGTGTAGCAAGCTATATAACTCTTCATTAGTTCTTTTCCTCCAGACACCTCCTCCTTCACTGGCCCACATATTCGTCTCAGTATTTTCTTTTTAAATGTTCCCAGGCTACTGTCATTACTTCTGCTCTGAACCGACGCATGCAATAGCATTGAGACAACCAGTTCTTCTATAGAAGGTTTTTTGTTGCCCTTGATAGCAATTTGGACTCAAATTTTCTTTGTAAGCTGAAGTAAGCCCTGGTAGCAAGAACAGGCCTAATATGGATTTCCTCCTCCATAACGTTTTCATTGGTCACTGAATGCTTTCGCTATCTCAAATCAGTAATCCCCTAAGCTGATGTAGGCCTACTGGCCATATCTACTCCTAGCTTGTGATCCCGATATATTCATATACTTTGTCTTGTCTTCATTTATTTTTTTATTTTTCATATTAAATTTATAAATTTAATGTATACACGTATATTGAAAAGAGATAGATGAAATATACGTGTACATAGAAAGCGGCAAGTTGTTTTTAACCATAGAAACTATTCATATAGAATATGACTTACAGTATTAATATATAGCTGTTTATATCCTACTTTAATACACATACCCGTAAGCCTCAAAATGTCGTCTTTTTTTTACAACACATGCCGTTTTCAAAATCATTACAGACGTGGTAAATAAATTTTAAGAAGTCGAGCTCTTTTTTTTACAAGTTAGTTTTGTAAAAACGGTCGGGGCGTTCGAAATGTACGACGAAGACGGTAAACAAAACGCAAACTGAAACAAGCGCGCGCTCGCACATAAGAAGCAAAGAGCCGACCGGTGTTTGTTAATGAGTATTTACAGCCCATTATTTGCATGCTGTCTCTACAAAACTAGCGTCTAGGAGCGCCGTACAATTCACACTTTACGAGAAATATATTCCGCCACAGTATCCATACAATTCCATTATAAATAATAACGAGCGGCAGGGGGCACACATATACTATATACATATATTATCCAACACTATTACTGCTTGTATGTGCGTGTTTTATGTATACCAGGAAAGTTTAACACCCATAAAAATGTTTAAACTTTAAAGAGTTTTACGTGTTATGACACTTTATTGCAGCGCAGTAGCTTTCCACGTGTTTATTATGATGCTGAATGAAAATTATTATAAAATAAGACAAATTGATATAACTGACGATTGCTGTATTCACATTTGAGAAAAACAGACTATATAATGAAGAGTCTATTAATAAAGTAATGGACGCTGTGAGGCTATTCTGAACCTTACGGACGAAAGAAAAGCCAAATCAAACTCAGAAAAACAGTCGCTTTAACGTTGTACGATTAGTCACTTTACTTTAAACAGTCAGTTTAAAAGAAATTGTTCACAATTAAGCAACTCTTCTTCGATAATACACACTATTCATAGTTCTTCATCATCTTCACAACACGGCATAGGCAAGGTGCTGCATATTCCGCCTTCAAATATCCTCTCGCCTTCCTGGGCTATCCACACACCTGTGTCCTATAGGTTTGTATTTCTAGACTTGTTTGGCCAGTCTGGAATCTGATATTCTTTCTAAGTGTTCTTTACTCCGTTGTTTGTAAAATTTTAATTTTTCATTCAAGTTAAAAACTTGTAACTCTTCTCTTATGGCCTCAGTCCTTATACGGTCAAGTTTAGAACACCTTTTAACTCCTCGTAAGAACACCATTTCCGAGGCCTGTATTATACTGTCTTGTTTCTTGATTTTTAATGAAGAAAGTTTTGTTAGTGGTTATAATCACAAACAGAATTATTATTGTTGCACACCACTATAGAAATATTATTCCGATTAGCGCTTTCAAGCTTCTCAGCTCATCGTCAGATCAGAATTAACATGAAGAAAGTAAAAACCAAACCCTTCACACCCCACCCCTCCCCTCTGGCCTACACACAACAAGCTACATGAATGATTTTGAAAAGCAATTAATAAATTCCTCTAAGTATAAAGACAACATAAAATTATGGACTAGATACGTTGACGATGTATTAGTAATTTGGGAAGGAAGCATAGAAGAAGTGCGTGCGTTTATAAATGAGGTAAATAATAAGGATAAAAACTTACAGTTTAAAGAAGAGATAGGAGATAAGAAAATAAATTACTTAAACTTAAACATAGAAATTAAAAATAATGAAAAACTACAGTTTGGGATATTCAGGAAAGAATCGTATTCTGATACCAAGAGAGTCTTACCACCATTATAGATATAACATGGCGGCATTCAATTCATTTTGTTATAGAGCTCAGAAGTGTTTAAAAGAGACAGAAACAAAAGATAGGAGTTAAACACGATAAAGGGAATTGTAAGGAATAATAATTATAACACCAACATAGTGGATAAATTTATAAAAAGTATTAACATACAAAAAGCTAAAATAGAACAAAAGAATTATGCAAGGTCATTGACATACATAGGGTCACATACTAGGAAAATTATAAAATGTTTTAATAAATACGGAGTAGATATAGCTATTAAAAGATGTGAAACGGTATTTGATAAGATAAGGAATAAAAATATAGAAAAAATCCCATTAGTATAGAGAAGC
Source organism: Magicicada septendecula (assembly GCA_034769895.1). NCBI lineage: Eukaryota > Metazoa > Arthropoda > Insecta > Hemiptera > Cicadidae > Magicicada > Magicicada septendecula. The sequence goes on along the minus strand of CM068371.1, from coordinate 113,262,276 downwards.
GGAATTTATAAATTAAAATGTAAGGACTGCAACAAAGTGTACCTAGGTGAGACAGGACGGAAATTCGTATACAGGTTGTCTGACTGTCTGACCACAAACGTGGAGAAGGTAATAGAACAACGAATTCGTTATATGCAAGACATGTCATAGAAGAGAACCATAAGTTTGTGAATCCTTTGGAAAATTATGAAATTTTAAAAGTAGTAAATAATACAGTTGAATGAAAGCTTAGGGAGGAGTTAGAAATATTGAAAGAAAGAGAAAAAGGGTTAGACAATTTAATGAATACTAAAACTAAATTTGATAATGAAGAAATATTTTATAATATAATTAAAAAGTAAATGATAGATAACAAGAGATCGATAAAAGATAGATAAAAGAAATTAAATAGGATGGATAGATAACATTAAGAGTTATATTGCATAGGACTATATGAATGTTTTTAAAATAAGGGTGAGTGACCGTGCCCACAAGTGTGAATGAGAAAGGCGGTAGGTTTTAAAAAGAATGTATACACACACACACACACACACACACACACACACACACACACACACACACACATATAAACACAAAGAAAGTGCTAGAAAGATATGTAACTGTACCGACGGGGGTGACAGGGCTCGGAGGTAGGGAAGAGACATTTGAATTATAGCTTGTTGTGTGTGGCCAGTGGGGAGGGGTGGAGGTGTGAAGGGTTTGGTTTTTACTTTCTTCATGTTAATTCCGATCTGACGATGAGCTGAGAAGCTTTTAAGCGCTAATCGGAATAATTTTTCTATAGTGGTGTGCAACAGTAATAATTCTGTTTGTTTCTTGATTGTTGTCCATAATTCACACCTAAAAATGTAGGACAGTACAGAGACTGCCATAACTTTGTAAAACTTTAATTTTGTATCTCGACGTACCTCGTTTCTAAAAACACGGTTGATTGTCCCACAGATCGTCTGACACTTACTTGACTTACCATCAATATCATAATTCATATCGTAGCCCATATCATTTCCCAAATAATTAAAGTGGCTCACCTGTTCTAGAATTCGATTACTAATCATCACTTTTGGCTCCTTGCCTCGAAATGCCTTTACCTTTGTTTTTGTAGTAGAGATTTTCATATTGTATTGTTGCAAATGTGATGAAGCGTAAAAACAGATTTTTGTAAACAAATTCTGTATTTTGAAGTACAAGCAAGTCGTCAGCAAACAAAGCATGTTCAAATTCTATTTCATATATTTCAAATGAATATTGTAACGTGACAGATATAATCATAATATTGAATGGCATTTGATCATTAGAATAATAAAATTATAACATTTAAATCTGGAAGAAAGCATTAAGTTTAATATAAAAAATTAATTCATCGCAACTGTCGAAAGCAATCATTATTATTTAAAAAATACAAGTTCAAATAAAATGAGTTACTAGTGATGAGTCATCCAAAACCAGTCTAATAACCCAAGGTTTTCAAATTATAACCCAGGAAGGTAAAAAGTAAATAACAAAGCAACACAGAATATGACCAAACCCACAACGAGGAAATATAAATTAAAAAGAAACCCTGAATAAGGCAAGATCAACCAATACAGGTGATGTATTTCTAAAATGACGAAGAAGATGAAGAAATCCCAAGAAACCCGGAGAAGATGAAGAAATCCCAAGAAACCCGATGGCATCAAGAAGAAGATGGAGAAGATACCAGTCCCAGAAGACAGAAGAAAAGAAGACAGAAGAAAGAAGAAGAAGAAGGCAGCATCCTGAGGAAGATGTCATGCTCTTATAAAAGACACCCAAATCCCCATATCCCCAAAATAAATAGTAAAATACCAATAAAAGTATAACGAAAGAGTAACAACATGTACATAAAATTAAGAGAGAGAAGTGTGTAAAGTAAGAGTTGCCAGTGAACCAAGATGAAACAATAATATAGTACCCAAGGAACAAATCTCCATTGTAAAACACTAACCAATTTATTATGTTAATAAGACTACACGACCATTTAGAAATAACATAAAATAAAAGTGTAAAGTGAACCAGTGCTAGTTTTAGGTATTATAGAAAATAAACCTTGTGTTTCATTCTTGGCAATCACAAACATTGAATACAATGAAATATGCAACTTTCAGTGACTTAAAATGTGTACTATGTGAATATTTAATTATACTAATGACAGGGTACAATTCCCCAAATACAATATTTAAAAGACAGTGTAAAAAACTGTATAATCCAGCTTAGTATAGTAGTTAGCAAATAAGAATATAGATATAAGGTTTTTGTAAATATAGGATAAGGATGTTAAAAATGTATTAGATATAAGGTCATTTATTTAAATTTACAACTAACATCAGAACTGTAAACATAATTATTACTTGTGTTAATAGTAAGAAGTAATTAAGATGTTAGTTGGTAAAAAACCTTTTTTGTGAACCATATTTCAATGTTAGAAATAATTATTTGATTGTAAAACATGTCTGAAGTTTGAAGACAACCATTTATTTGAAAATATTCCTTATTTGTTTAACTATTCATGGTATTGTAACCAATACTAATTATTGTTGTTATTTGAAAAAATGTTTAGTTTATAATACCATATATAAAAGTCAGAGAGGGTATCACACATCATTTATTGTTTGTAAAAATATTTTGTAAGGAAAAATTGTTGAAAAATCTAGGCCAAAGAATGAAAACCAAACTTCATCAAAACAGAGAAATTACTCATTTAAATGCAATTAAACAAAAGGAATTTAGACAAAATAAACCTGAGATGAAGCCATATAATTGCAAATACCATTTAGAAAGATTTTATAAAATTATATTCAGAATTATAAATAAAAATGAAAATGACTAAACTCAGAAATTTGGAGAGGGGAGTCATATATTCCAAAATAATATTTTAGAATTTAACCAATTCAATTAATTACAAGAAAATTAGGGAATATAAACCTTTTAATACAATATAAGATTATTAATATTAAATATAACTGAAAAAATGGCTGAATTTGCATAATGACAGGAAGTTAATTTTTAATTTTTCATTCAATACAAAATGAAAGTAAAATTACTAATTTTGGACAGAAAACATTATAAAACGGCATTATTCAATCTTAAAATACGCCGAATGAACTGAAGGATTAATTTAAATTACATCTAGCAAATAAAATTGATAAATAACCAAAGTTTAGGCAATTATATAGTGTATTTTGAAATATGCACAGGATGCAAAATTATATTTGAACAATGTTAAGAATAATATTATATTGGCTAAGAGTTTAGTCGAAACTGGAGGAAATAAGATAGTTGATTATTGGTAATTGTACGGTGAACTTGACAAGCGGTTTATAACCGAACTAACCTAACTAGAAACGGGAATGGCGAGTAAGTGAACGGTACGTTTTTTGTGAAATCGCGAGTAGCGTATAAAATCATTCTAGAACGTCCACATAGTGACAAAATCAATATATAAAGACTAAATAACACTGGACAGCACATAATTACACCGGAAAACATTATAAAACACAAGAAAACAGTATACCACATAACCATATATTAGTGTCGGAATCATAAAAAGTGAACGAACTTATAACTACACAGATATACAAAAGACAACACGGAAACTTCACTTAATACACTACACAACATCAGAAAGGAGATTTGCAGACACCAGGACGTAAATACTACCAGAAAATATCTTATTTGGAACATCGCAGATACGGAGGACATTTTGACCGACTTGACGGCAGCCATTTGCAGATTGTCGTTAGCAACGCCTCCTTGTGTCCCGTCAGCTGTGTTGGTGACAACAAATTATATTATTTCAATTTTATTATTCAATGTGTGTATCTAGTATTAGTAATTAACTTGTTGTAACGTTATACTTTTTAAATATTGGCCCGATTTCTCTGACTTTGATAATAATTAGCTGTTTAAAGAACCTTGTTGAATTTTATATACCAAACCTTGTAACTGTTTCGATACCCTGAGAGTCGATATTATAATCGAAAAGAGTCTATATTTCAATTATTTAATAAAACATTAATACTTTTCACCACAAAATAGTTCTTTCTTTTATTTATATTACAAATTACCATTAATATAATTTTAAATAATAAACTACTACGATTTTACCACATACAAGGGAAGATAACCTACAAAACGAAAAAGTAAACAAGTATCGATTGTCCTGGAGACAATCTTATGAGTGGTTGTAGTTTATTTGGAAAATACAAGAACATCAATAAAATTTCTTAGAGGAGTGATATACGTTTTAAAACTTCACAGCACACTATTAATTAATTGATTTTAATTAATTAATTAATAAAAAGAAATTTTTTTTAATTATAATTTTTTTTAAACACAATTTTTTTTTATTTCTCTTCAACAAGCTACATTTTTTATTTTAAAACTTTTGGTGAAACTACACATATATTTCTTCAACAGCATAACGCTATTTGACAGGTCTTGCTACATTTGGGACTCGATCAACTGGGAAACTTAAGGAAGCGTTTCAGACCAGTAAGACGTCGAGAGCCACACCAATTAAACACACACGAGATATTTGTTTTATTACAATATTCATATTCAAATCTGTCTTGTGATAACGTAATACTAGATGCTTCCACTTTCTTACCAGATTGTCAATATAAATGTTAAAAAGAGTGGGTTATATACTGCACCCTTGTCTAACAGCTTGATTGACAGATATTTGTTGAGATATTCTACAATTATTTTTAACAGTTATTCTTGTTCCCTTATATAGACTGTGTATAGTTCTTATAAGTTGTTCAGGGTATCCCCGTTGTCCTAATATTTGCCACAACAAATTTCTGTCTACTCTATCAAAGGTCTTCTCAAAGTCAACGAAAGCTATATGGGTTTCTTTATTGAACTCCCCATGCTTCTCAATGATTTTCGTAATAATAAAAGCATTGTCTGTACAAGGTGTCTCTTCCTGAAGCCGTTTTGTTATTCCAAACTAAGATGCTCGGAAATAGTCTGCAGACGGTTGTTTATGATCCTTGCTTAGTGAATTCATACGGCTACTATAATTATTTACAGTTACAAGCAAATGAAATCGAGATGTCGGGTCCAAAAGTGCTAAAACACGCTACGATAACTACACCAAACGCTATTCTGCTGTTTCTACTGTCAACTCAGGCGTTACGTAGAGTGTCTACAATCTTTCTCACACTATGACGTATGGGCTTTTCCAGTTAACTAGAGCTACTCGATTTACAACGTTGACTTGTGTTTACGCTCATATAATAGAATTCTCATTCAATATCTTTTCGTTTGATAATCTTTTAACATCGTCACCGTTTAGCGATTTCGTTACGGTTTCCGACGTGTCCTACCTCCCATCGACGCAGATTCAAACAGTCCTCTTGCGTAACGCCTCTGCACTCGGGGCGTCTTCAACATCTTTTCTCCAGGAATGTCTAGGCCTTCAAGTTTTCGTTCTATAGGGTGGTGTCCATTTCCGTAACTTCTTTGTCCATCTCTCCCTTAACATATGCTTCATGTGTCCGAACCAATATTACATTTTCATAACATTTTTACAAATATTTTAATACGTACAGTATTTCTGAGACATAAAAATAAGTGCCTATAAATAAATTAAAATTTTTTTTGAAGTACCAAAATCCCTACTAGTTCTATTCCAGTTACCTAGGCCTGTAACTGGCCTGTACTAAGTTGCTTACTCTCGTGCAATAACTTTCACATTCAGTATATTGTAGTTTGCCACGATGACCTTCTTACAATTCCCTGATTAAGAAAAATATTTCTGAAACATGGAAAAAAATGTTCTGAGACTTGCTTAAATCATTAATTAACATTACTTCTACTAGTAATTTTATACGAACCACTATGTTATCTTTGGTTCGTATAAAATTACTAGTAGAAATATTTGAGACCACTCCAATATAACAAAAATTAATTAACATTATATATAAAATAAATCCGTGAGTTGTTGAACACCCTATTGTACGGACAAACGGCTTTATGATTTTTCTCAGAACGTTTTTAATACTTATCGTTACAGGTTTGCAGAGTTATACAAGTGGTATAACTTTTTTACAAGCTGTAACTTTTTATACTTCTTCCTTGAACTTTTTAGACTCCTTACAAGCGTTATAAGGTTTTTAGCAAGAGCTCGAACAGTAGATTCACTTTTGATATTGCCAGTGACCATCTCCTAATGTCTAATTGAGTCTGACCAGCTCATATGACTTTATGGTCTTTATTTTTCGTTAGATCTATTCTTAAGAAATCCAACTCAATAATATTTCTGTTTACAAATTAAATATGCTTTTCTTTATTTGTCCGAAACAAGATCTCGCATATTTTTTACTGATTAACTTTAATATCATGGGCATGAACGTATATTAATATGAATCATGAATATATCCATTATTTTTTATTTTTTATTCTGGGTGTACAATGTTTACACATTTTCCGGAACCAAAGATTACAGAAGTGATTGAATTCTCATCTTCCACTCCTGCTTCTCCATCCAATCTTCAATTTCTCGTTCCCTCAATGTAGTCTGAATTTCTTCTATCCAGGTGATAGGTGGTCTTCCTCTTTTCCTTCTTCCTGGCGGGGTCCATTCCATAACTCTCCTTGGCAATGTTTCCTGTGCCATTCTTTTCGTGTGTCCATACCATTGTATTCGTTTTTTTTTTTTTTTTTTTTGATAAAAACAACAATTGAATTTTTCAAATTCATTCTGTCCATAATAGTCCAGTCGCCAGAGATTTTGACTTGATAAAAAATTGGGGCAAAGCAATATTTGGTGCACGTGTTAAATAAACGTTAATAATTAATATAAAAAAATCTTTGCATGTTTACCTTTCTAGGGTTTTCTGAAAATGGTCTGGAAAAATCGTAAAGACAGATTTTCTTAAAGCACTCCGTAAATATGTACAGTTGGAAGAAATAAAAAGGTGTATATTGAAGAGCAAACAATTTCCTTCAGAAAGTCTCCTTACATATTTTTACGTTAATGGAACTGTTTTCCTGAAAATTGGTAATGATGAGCGCTGCGTTTTAAAAAGAGCGTTTGCCCCCGATCTTGCGTAATTCGCTAAATTAGCCAGGCGCGTCTATTCAAAAATATCATAACTTTCTTTAATCTAAGCATAGCCAGTTAAATAAAGGCTAGTTTTGAAGGGGAACAGTATAGCTTTCAAATTTTGTTGATTTTTACATAAATATTTTATTTGAACATAAAGAATATAGTGTGTAAATATTTACTGTAGATACAAAAAGAAGTGAAACCACAAAATTACAAGTACTATACAATAAAATTTAAAAAAATAGTAGTTCTTTACTAATTTACCTTTAAAAGAGATAAACTTTTTATTTTATAATAATGAAAAATACTTTTGAAGTTGTTATTTAAAAAAAAACACCTTTTCAAAAGTGAGTATTTCGACGTATTTTAAATTTACTCGAAAATTCAGAGTTTATCTGCCTTTATTAATCTTAAAAATAGAGATATCGAAATACAAAAAATTGTATTTGAAAGCTGCAAGTGTTCTGCATCAAAAACTATACTCATGAAAATTAAAATCATTTTCGAAATTAAAAAAAATAAATAAAAATTGTGTATACTAAAAAAAGGTGCCTCCTTTGCGTTACATACATGTATCTTTTAAGTGGGTTTATTTGAGTACTTGAAATTAACGTTACAGCTACTACAATACTAAATCTATCTATTCATGTTATTTCTCTTACCTGATTATACCTATACTCTAAAAACAAGACCCTAGAAAACAGGTAAAATTTTTAAACGGCGCGGCGTTCTATTCCCCTCGAGTGTGCAACTGTAAATGTAGCTGCGCGCGCAACACCCATTGTTGTGGTGTGCCATACAAACATCTGCTATACAAGAACGGAGCAGTAACGCAGTTGATATTTCTTCAAAGGTTATAATCAAAACATTACAAATATTTTTGTTTTTATCATATAAAACAGGTAAAAAAATTGCAGTTTAAAGTTTTTATTTACACTTTTTATACATGCTAATATTTATTTATTTGTGAGCACGTGTAGTGGAGTCAAAATAAAAATCAAATGTGAATTGTTTTGGGAGTCGATTTTTTGTGTGCTAAATTGGTTAATGGGATCAAGTTGAGCTAATAGTTAAGTTTTGTGTAAAAACAACCCGTTTATTTTTTTATTAACAATTTAAGTTGCAAAATAGCGTTTTTATAAATATCTTTGGACCCAACAAGCCGATTTTAATGTGATTTTTTTCAGTATTCTATAATAAATTAAGAACATTTCTAGCCTTAATACGGAAGTCGATGTTATTATTATTGTTAATAAATAAATAAAATGGCGATGGCGTTTATAAACAAATTGTTGTTGTTTTAACACAAATTAATGAAAGTTGATAAAACTTGAGGGAAAGGTAACCTTTGTGGAGTACTATAAACCCCAAAAATTTCATATTGAAATGTCGAATATTACCTCAAAAAAATCGCAATTCACAAAAAACTTTGAGTGCTCATAAAGTACGGCAAGATTGTGGCACAAAGGTGTACGACGGCTTAAATTAAAGCTTATTAAAAATACTTTCGGGTGGTTAATTAACAAAATTTTTTGGCCTTTCTGACACCATTTTTGACCATTTAAAAAAATTAAACGTAGACATGGATAGCCTCAAAAAAAGATGAAAATGAAGAAAAAAGAAAAATCTTAAAATCTGCAGCAGCAATTATTCGAAACGATGTTAATCTGAAGAAAAGTAATACAGAATTTTATCCTCCAAGTGATAATATATTCCAAAATATTAATGAGAATATCCCAGAATCCCTTCAGTTTCTGATAGAAGAAATAATTTTAAAAAATAAAAAAGGTGATATTAGTTCATATGAAACAAAATGCACAGCAATTACTCATTCAATTATGAGTTGCATAAGACCTAAAACCTTTCTATCACCATTGCAAGTTGGTCTGTCTGTAATGTTGCACAGGAAATTTGCTTCAAAACGAATTATAGATATATTGTCGCATCTGGGAGTGTGTTCATCATACAAAGAAGCAACACTTTATGAGGATAGTGTATTGCTTAGTCCACGTTCTCCATTTAGATCTGGTTGTTTTGCACAATTGGCATTTGACAATTCAGATATTAACATCAATACTATAGACGGGAAAAATACTTTTCATAGTATGGGAAGTATTATGATTGTAAGTCCCAGAGATTGTTATTATAACAAAGTTCCCTTAAAACGATTGACAGTTAAGCCTACTGCAAAATAAATTAGCAAAATTGACAAAATACCATTCAAAATTTTTGAAAATATTAATACACATGCACTCCAAAACATTGTTTTTGAAAAAGTAGATAACCCGAGTTTTAATAATATAGATTTTTCTAATGCTGACTTGCTTTGGATTTATGGAGTGACCAAACCAGGCATTACTGGCTGGAATGCCTTTATCTCCAAGCTTTTGGAAAATATGACGTATACATTATCTAGAATTGTTTGCTTGCCTTTTGTACACTCTCCTCCAACTGACAAAATTACAATATACACCGTTTTAAAATACGCTGTAAAACTAGTGAAAACTTAAATCTATTTAATTGTTTTGTTACTTTCGATCAACCTTTGTATCAGAAAGCGTTTAAAATGGTCCAATCCTCACCTGATGATGATATACATAATGTAATTGTTCGACTTGGAGGATTTCATCTGCTTATGTCTTTTCTTGGTTCAATCGGTTATGTGATGGCAGGAAGCGGTTTAAAAGAAGCATTAAGCTGTTACTATGCGCCAGGAACTGTAGATAAGATGTTAGATGGCCATGCTTATGCTAGAGCAGTACGAGGCCACACATTAATTTGGATAGTTTTGTGTAAAAAGATTATTGAGGAAATGAATCTTTCAGAAGTTGAATATTCAAATATGAAATCTTTACTACAAGAATTTTTAGATGACAATCTTACTTACAAAGAAGTACAAGATCATAATTTTTTTAACATCTTAAATGGTAAATTTCTAGAAAAAATTATTGAAATTGAGGAATGCGGTAAAACTGCAAAATTATGGATACAATACATACGAATGATCTCTATTGCAAAAGCATTTGCGCGCTCTGAAAAAATGGGTAATATAAAAATTCAATTACAAGTTATTCAGCAAATGTTGCCATAGTTTTATGCGACTGGACATTTTAATTATACGAAATCAGCCTTATTATATGTACAATATATGAATCAATTTATAAAAGAATCTGAAAAACTTTTCACCTCAATGCAAAACCAAAATGTAATTCCAGAAACTACCGCTTTAAAAATTAAAGAACTTCAAAATTTTATAAATAACAGATTTTTTACTGTAAGACGAACTGAGAAATTCTGGTCAGGAACTCATACTGATATGACAATCGAACAGGACTTAATGAGAGTCATGAAAGTTGATGGTGGTATGATTGGACGGGGAGTAACTACCAGTACTGCAAATAAATGGATTTTAGCGATGCCATATACACATGATATCTGCGAAGAAGTAGAAAATTTTTGTGGTATACAATTTTCTACTTCCGATCAGCATGTAGATGCTAGAGATTCTCGAATAAAACGAGATACTGAAGATATTCTCAAAATAAAATCCTGGTTTGATTGTCACGAGACATTTCCTTATCAAGATTCAATAATGTCTATATCTACTGGAGTTACTGGCGGTAATAATATTAACTGTCATAATGCTTTTGAGGTTGGAAAAGCAGGGTTAGAAGAAATTGCTGGTACAAACTTCCATAAAGTTTCGTTTAAACGAAAAAATAGAGTACTGTCATTAAAAAGTGTTAATAGTAGTCTGAAAATTCAAGAGGAAATTGTCCCTATAGATCCAATGTTTATATTTCAACGCATTTGTGTAGCAAGAAAAAGTGACGACGAATTAAAAGATTACATGCGTTATGAACTTGCACCGTACCCAACATCTATGTTTTACGAAGGTGTATTTCGGAAAACAGATAAGTCTAAACTATATGATATGTTTGAAGTGGACCGCACTGAGATTAACCTTGAAGATTGCATTTACGTCATTGATGGTGGTATGTTACTGCATAGAGTAGTATGGTCAAAAAATGACAAGTTCAAATGTATTTTTCAAAGATACGTAAATTATGTCAAGAGACACTTTGGATCAAAAGTTACTGTAGTTTTTGATGGCTATACAAACAATTCTAACAGCATCAAAGCTATGGAGCGTTATCGCCGTACCAATCAAAATTCCTCTTTAGATATTTTATTCTATGAAGATATGTGTGTCACAGTGACCCAAGAACAATTTCTTTCGAATAAAACTAATAAAACTCGTTTTATTGAAATTCTAACGAGATATTTGGAAGAAGAAAGCTAACTTTAAACAAGCTGACGATGATGCAGACTTATTAATTGTGAAAACAGCCTTAGAATTATATGATAAATTATATGCACGTCAAATTGTTACTTACATTGAAATTCCCTTTAATTTGATACCCCACGTGCGGTATTTTCATATTTTCCATTTTTGACATCACCCCTCCGCCAATTCCACTAATTTATTGAGCCCAAAATTTTTGAAAACCAAAATTTTTAATAGTGCGTATATGCATGTCACATATGATATTTCATATTTTCCATTTTTGACACCCCTCCATTACAACCCATTTATTGAGCCCCAGGGCCCAAATGTATTCAATAGTACGTATATGCATGTAAAATTGTTACTTGCATTGAAATTCCCTTTAATTTGATACCCCACAGTATTTTCATATTTCATATTTTTCATTTTTGACATCCCCCCGGGCCCAAAACACCTATCTTATGTTGGTTCTCCCATTGCGTAAAAAATTTGTGCCAAGTTTGGTGGAAATCGGGTAAGTTTCATATTTTCCATTTTTGACCTCCCCCAAAACCAACCATTTATTGAGCCCCAGGGCCCAAGAATTTTCAATAGTGCTTATATGCATGAAAAATTGTTACTTGCATTGAAATCCCCTTTAATTTGATACCCTACATGCGGTATTTTCATATTTTCCATTTTTGACATCCCCCAGGGCCCAAAACACCTATCTTATGTTGGTTCTCCCGTTGCATAAAATATTTGTGCTAAGTTTTGTTGAAATCGGTCCAGTGGTTTAGTAGGAGGTGTGAAATATAAATACACACAATGACTTTTATGTATATTAAGATACACATATTTAATAATATTATTCAACAGAGGAAGATTTGTTAAAATTGACCATTCCGTCTATCGATTTAATACTCCTAACGATGAAATAATAACAAAATCGTTATTTTGATTTTATTACTATTAAAATTTGAACTATTTTAAACAAAAAGAATGAAGACTTTATCATGATCCAATGGTTTATTTAGTAGTAAGAAAATAAATCCACGGAATGTAAACGTTTTTATCGATTTTACCGCGCGCTGCCCTTAAATAAGGTTTTTTTTTAAAGCCTGACCTTATAAACATGCAAAGATGATTTTAAACCGATATTTAGACCTTTTTCAATAACTATACCAAGTATCACTTTGCCTCAATTTTTTACGAAATTTTACCATTATTTTTACTCTGGCGACTGGACTAATAATGACTTCATTTCTAATTTTCTCACGTCCGGATACTCTTGCCGAACGTCTCCAAAAGTCCGTCCCTGCTGTTATTAATGTTGTTATTGTGTATTTATTAGTAGTCCAAACTTCTGAGCCGTAAGTCACGATACTTCTAACAGTGGTTTTAAATATTTTGGTTTTAGTTCTGCTGTAATTTGCTTATTCCACAGGATTCCATTTAATGTAGATGTAGCCATCTTTCCCAAATTAATTATGGATTGTATTTCTTTGTCTTGCTTCTCAATGGCTGTATTTTTCACCTCTAAATACTTGTATTCCTCTGTATATCGCAACCTTCCCCACGTCTTCCCCCAATATCAAGTCTTGATGAAGGTCACCTATTGCCATGTATTTTGTTTTATTCATATTTACCTTTAGTCCCCATTTCTGATATTCGTGTATCAATTTTCTAGTCATGTACTCTATGTCTTCCAAATCTTGAGCCAAAAGTAATTGCTCATCAGCAAACTATAATGAATAACCTGTATCACCACTAAGTGGAATTCCCATGTTCCTCCACATATATGAAGAAAAACCTCAAACGCCAAAAATTGATGTTGCGAAGTAACTGAATGACGTATTAAAACAACGTTGTTAACACGTCATCTGTTTCTCTTCATAATAACTCGAATATTGAGACTCTGAGCTTATCATAATCTATCTTTCTACCTTTTCTAGAATGAGAATTCATTCTGTCGAATTTACGGTATTTCATGAAACCTCCATGAATCCTCGTAATAATGTGATGTTTTGAAATTTCGCCTATGTTTCGTGTTATTCTTATTTTCAATGAACCAACGTATTTAGTGGAGTTAAATCTTGTTTTTATTTTTTTTAAATGTATGTCAGAATGAATTCTCGATCTAGAACTGGTAGAAAGATAGAATGATAGAAAGATAGATTATGAGAAACTCAGAGTCTCAATATTAGTGTTATTGTGTGGAAGAATATCTACGAAGAGAAACGACTAAAAATGAGGAAAACAGATGACGTTTCAACAACGTAGGCCTATGCGTCATTCAGGTACTTCACAGCATAAATTTTTGGTTTGAGGTTTTTCTTCGCATGATTCTTTGCTTTGAAGTTCAGGTTCATAAATCCTTGAAGACACGTTAGCGAAATGACAAAAAACAATTTTTGGTCATTAGCGACTACAAAAATTTAGACCTAATAATGAATTTATGTCATACAAAAAAGCTTATACTGATGCAATAAAATTATATATTAAAATGTAAGTTGTTAACCAAAGATTGGATAGCTAAGCAGGATGTTGAACATTGAAACAATATACTCAGGAAATAGTAGGAGTTAAAAATTACATTAGATATTAGATTAAACGTTAGGAATTAAATGGTATTAGAATGAAAAAATAAAAAGGTAAATATTGTTCTATGCAACACTAATAATACAAATACATAAGATAGAAAAATATAATTATTAATTAATAACCTATATAAATGTGTATGTAATAATAAATATACATATATATATATATATATATATATATATATATATATATATGCTTCTTTTTATTGATTTAGACGTTAATATGAAGTATCAATCAAACTATTATTTAATCGATCGTGTTAGTACAAAATTTTCAAAAAGTGTGAAGTTGTTATATTGTTACAGAAAAACAAAAATAAGTTCGGAGTAGTTTACGCCGTCTTGTTGTAAAACGGGTCTACTTCTCCTTTTGGGTTCACCACTGCCACCATCGCCAGCGGTACTAAATCAATTTCAGGAGGAAAAAATCTGTTTATAAAGTGATGCGAAGAAGGGAAAGTAAATCTATTGCCATTAAATGCGAACAATATGTGCTGTAATTCAACTACCCCTGTTGGATGGATGGTTTGATTAGATAATTAGTTTAGGGTTGTACAGCAGTAGCGAGTGGGGGGGAGGGCTAGCTAGCTGGCTGGCTGGTTGGTTATTTCATTATTTCTACTAAAATATCCGAGCGCTCGCTCGCGCGTACACACACACGCAGAGTATTAGTGTTAGTAGTCCGGTCAGAGAGTGGTGAAGTGGCGCACGACGCACAGCAGCTCAGAGAGGGAACTCGTGTGTGTGTGTGTGTGTGTGTGTGTGTGTGTGTGTGTGTGTGTGTGTGTGTGTGTGTGTGTGTGTGTGTGTGTGTGTGTGTGTGTGTGTGTGTGTGTGTGTGTGTGTGTGTGTGTGTGCAATGCTTTAGGAATACGCAATGAGCGCCAGCACTGTACAGCATACTACTCCTGCTTTCAAGTAGTTTCTCTCGCTTTTATTTACACAGAATTGGATTCACCTCCAACTCAGCACACACATACACACACAGACACACCCGACGTGGGTCGAGCAGAAATTGCTTTCGAGATCTGACTTCTAAGTAAGTCTCAGACAAAATGCTAACACACATTTTCCCCATTTGAAAACCTTTGTTTTTAAACGCAAAACGGCAGGAGAAAACGTTAAATAGTGCCATTATATAATCCGTCGTTGATTATGTTATCCTATACGATTAATTCAATATTTGTTGTATTTAGTTCGTTTTTTTATTAGTACTAAATTTACCATTTTAGCGATGAGTTACAAAGGCACAGTTTTTCTCAATCAGTTTAGGTCCTTCTTTACACGTTTACAAAGCGAGTAGATTACATTTTTGTTTGTAAAACGTTTCCACTTTTTTCGCTCTTCAATTTTCAGGTAAATAGACTATTCAATTCTATAGATAATACTAGTAGCTAACTTTTTACCAGGGTACCCTCTCTTCAGACCCTTCCAGAATTATTTCATGAGTAAACTGTTTTATTATTTTCATTCGACCCGTATTCTAGTGGCGGATCTGTGGAAAGTAAATGAACCTAAGCGGTCTTTAAACGATCATTTCAAATACTTACTTTAAAGCTCGTATAAAAAGGATATCCGGTTAGAAAACCGGAATGTATTTTACTTTCACTGAGATCGAAGAGAGAATGCATGGGGCAGTATTTGGCTTGACTATAAATTTTCCAGTAGTAAAAACAAATTACTTTTTATATGATAGGCCTACTTACAACTTCGTAAGTACACAAGTACGTATTTATATGGTAACAGCAATTTACATGTATGGTTCAGTGGTTTACGTACACGCGGATTACGTCGACACTTATTACAGCTCCTAAGCAATAAATACCAATAATAGAGCAGATCAAATAGTAAGCCATGAAACGGTTCGCGCATATCGTAGTGGGGGTGAGGGAAGGCAGTGCAGGGAGTGGGGTATGAGGTGGCCGACCATGATCCACAACCTTGTCACAGACCATGCACTGTTCTGAACATAAAATGATTGCACGGAAAAGAACGCTTCAAAGCTACACATGCGCAATGAGATCTTTTGACACCCGTCTCATGTCTAATTACTTTAGCTGTAATGAGATGTTACTAGAGGTGTCCAATCATCTTCGACATTTTGGTTGCGTATCTGCTGCACGTGATAACGGTTTTCTACGTTTTTCAAGACTCAGTTTATTGTAACTGCTTGTGTCCTTTTGCAAGTCGTAAGGTACGGCTGACTTTCAGACCGTACAGAAACTATACTTTACCTACGTCTGACCCTGTAAAGAAGTTGTTTTTTAATTATTTTGAAGCTGTTCATTAGGGAAAATATGTTCTGAGAATAATTTTCCCAACAGTGGGCATATTTGACAATATTGTTTAGAGACAAGATATACTATAATGAGTTTAATGATAGCTCACAATATCGTACAGGTAAGGAAAGAATATTTTGCAGAATAATTGGTACGCAGCACTCGTTTTACTTAGATACTGAGAAGACAGGAGAAGACCTATCTCAGAGCAGCAGAAGCGTAAATATGATGGAAAAAACAAGGAGGGCCCACAAAAACGTATTTCGAAGATGCTAAGATAAGAATTTCTTGTGAAAGTTACACCTAAATGAAAAGAATAACAGGAAATAGAAACAGAGCAAGGTTTATCCTTTTGAACAAGACGATGACAAACATATGTATCACTGCACATAAAATCCAAGTTTTTGGATGGCGACACCTACATCCTTCGACCCTATCCAAGAGAGAAACCCAACTTGAGATTCCCAACACCTATAATATAATTTTAGATTGTGATGACAGTGAACACTGGACTTATAAACTTTTAGCAATACTATACTGCAACCTTTAAACAGACTCGAATTTTATAATTTTCTTTTGATCCGCCTCTCCTTGTAAAAAAAAAAAATACAACTATGATTGATGATTGATAGAGGTAGTGTTACAGACTTAATATATGCTGATTTTTAAAAGACCAAGCACAAGCAGATTTTTAAGAGGCAAGTAGCCTTATTAATTAATTATTTCACAACTACACTGTATACACAGGATTCAATAAGCTCCATCTAAAACAGGTGTACGTTTTTGCAACTTATGAGTAACTTATTAACGAATAGAAAATAGGTCCCGAAAACAACCATCAGAGTGTGTCATTTTATTTACGATCAAATGGCTTTAACTAGCTGTTTTCGTATTAAACATCATTACGGCACACTGGGTACCGACCAAAGTTAGTAAGTAAGCCTTTAATACGGTATAGCAATAGAGTAGCCAGCCACTGTATTAGTGGTTCGTGTGTGTGTACAAAGAACACGTGCTTAGTGATTAACCCTCGCCGGCAGTCCACCTTAACCACTAACCTCCCTTTGAAATCACCACCCACCCTCTGATAAATACAATACCCGCACCACTTAGTATCTGTAGGCCTACACCCCAAACTGCTCACTGCTTACTGTGTCTGTGTACGCTGACACGAGGTCTCGTTACCCTTCTCGAGTAATAACAAGATTTCACATTAACTGTAGAGTTTTACTTTTCACGCGTTTAACGTTTATTGCTAATAATCTAATTTCAGTTTTTGCTATAGTTGGTACGACAACATTGCCAGGCTAAGGAAAATCATTTTTGTTCAAAACAAATATTCAGAGTATGAAGAAAGGCTACGAATATTGAAAAGAAAGATTATAAGAAGAAATCATGAAACTTGAAATTTAAAATTTGAAACTTGAAATTCGAAATAGAAGAAACATCGAAAGGAGAAGATACAATAAAGGTAACAAAAACCAAAAGAATACATTTGTAAGGAAGTGTGTGCAGAAGGTCAGATAAAGGTCTACCTTTAAGGCAGATCATTACCTGGAAATCAAGCGGACTCAGATGAAGAGGGAGGCCAACATATCAATGGGAGGACCAGGTAATGAGGGGTGTGAAAGTACGGGAGTTGTTAGATAAAGGTGGCAAGTGGGGAACAGGAAAAGTTTTAAAACGAAGAAGCAGGGACCCACATAAGCGTAGAGGACATTAAACGAAATAAAATACAGTGGCCAAGTAGAAAACAGGTCTAAGGAATTAGAGAAATTGATTGATCCGCTATTCCACAAGAAATTTATATATTATAATTGTTTCTCATTTTAACCGTCGTAACGAAGCTTGTGGCCAAATATCCAGGGGTGTTTCAAGATGTTAATTCAAACGAAGATGAGTTTCTTTGTGGTTATGGTTACGTTAGGTTACGGCAAACGGCGGGGAAAACTGATAAAGCTATCAGTTCCGAAGTTTGATGTTTAGCGCAGGTAGATCCTTTTACTTTGTTACAAAAGTGTTTTGTTAAGCATTGGCAGTGGAGTGATCTACAAATCATTTAAAGCGTATAAAATAAAATGAAATAAATGTATGTATGTACAGTGAATATACATACATAAAGTCAAGAACAGTGTACACTAGAATGAGAAGTTTATTCAAAAGTCACGATTTAACAATAAACACAAAGCTACATATTCTCGGTCCTCTTCTACGGTGTAGAATTTTGGACTTTGACTGAAGCCACAACTAAAAAATTGGAATCTTTCGAAATGTGGCTTTACCGTAGAATACTGAGAAATTGATGGACAGCACACATAACTAATGTTGAAGCTCTTTGAAAGGTGAAGAAAGATAGGGAAGTTATTAACACAGTGAAGATAAGAAAGATTCAGTATCTGGGACATCTCATAAGAAATGAACAGAGATTTTACTTATTGCAGTCCATACTACAGGGAAAAGTACTTGGAAAGAGGGGAGTTGGCCGACCGAGAAGCTCATGGCTGAGAAATTTAAGGACCTGCTTTCGCATGAATACAACTGACTTACTTCGTACAGCAGTGCAGAAAGTTAAAATAGCCTGTATGATATCCAGCATCCCAAATGGATAGGAAATATCAGAAGAAGATAGTGACTATATACACTCGCCCACAATAAGTAGACCCAATGGATAGAGTCTACTTAAGACTAAATTGCAAATATAAAAATAAACATGTCTAGTGGAAGCAGCCCAATTACTTGGAAGATTACCTTCCAAAAGTAGATTGTTCTAAAGTTTGTTATAAAGTTCACTGTAAGATCTGCATATAACTTGCACGAAACAAGCATGTGCCTGTTTAACTGGCCTTATTACTTTGGAAACTCCTTAATAAAATGACACATTTTGGGTTCATAATCTCGTAGTCACTTTCCAAATGCTGTTTAATAATAAGACACTAACAGAAATTAAAGAAGAAAAAGTGTATAGAGTTCCCAAAAGGCTTTCACGTACGGCGTTAACATAGTTGGAGACTTTATTTGCCATAGTGTCTACCTAATGACACGTGCCAATTGTTTACGACACTGAAGATGGCGTCCGATGGTGGGGCCGAAACGTCTGTCTACATAAACAACATACCACGGCCTAACAGCCCGGCAGATAATGTTTCCAACAAAAGTGCAAGTTGCGCAAACAAACACTAAAAACTCTGCTCTTCGATGTGCAATTAAATGTCAATATTCTAGATCAAATGGCATTATTAACAAGTTGACATTAGTAGTAATATTTTTGTTTCTGTCAATTTGCATATCACTGTGTCAGTTACACATCACGCTAGATTTTCACGAGATTATTTTACTCGAGGACGATATTTTTTCTGAAGTATTCGCTTTATATATTTCATGTTCCTCCAGTGCATCATTGTGACGGCTTTTCTGGTGGAACTACATTGGTTTTAAAATACTCAAAAGCTGGTTTAATTGCGATTATAATAGACTAGATGGTGTGCCTACGTTAACTAAAGAAAGTCGTGTTAACCCACGTTAACTCTTGAGTGACATTTACCTGAAGCTGGAGTAATGCGAGTCGTTTTGTCAGTAACTACTCCACACGTTACAAGGACAATTAAACAAGCACGAATATTACTCGTGTTATGTTGTAAAACGTTGTAAAATATTGCAGTCGCAAGACTGTGTAGATGTTACCACGTTCCATAACATCACGTTATACGCGTTAAATGATAAAGGTAAATGTTTCAATATCGCACGTTTCACAAATAAACTCTCTAAGCGAACAACTCGCTACAATCATAACGCGTGGAAAAACTCTCTTGTCCGTACCGACTGTATGACTTTAAACGTGCACTTTCGTATCCGTGTTCTCCTAATAACACAGACGTGAATATTATTTCCTAGTAAATTAAATTATAACGCACAAAGGCGCACATAAAAACGACTACGAAATTAGACGCGTTGTAAATGGAGAAAAATAAGGAAAGGAACGGCTGCTGATGATTTATGTATTGGTTATTTACTTGTATGTATGTGTGTGTATGTATGGATATCAGCACAGTAAACCAGATAGTTTAGCTGTCATGTCAAAACCTTTATTGGTCAATTACGCTAACATAAGGTGACAACAACTCGCACACACAAAAAAAAAATAATAATAACGACAGAGCGACAATAATAAGAAGGAACGCAAGGGAGCTGGTACTTATCGGCGCACGCTCACGCGCGCGCACGCACAATAAAATAAGACCGTTTTCTTTGTCACAGTTATATTGCGACCGACCGGCCGTATTGGATCTGTGTGTTTAGGTAGGGCAGACATTCCGTTTGGCTTCCTGTTCGCATCACACTAATAACGTTATACTGTAGGCTACTAACGTTGGTATTGTCAGGCAAATAAGAGAGATAGAAGGCAGCAATAATAATGCATGTAATGTGTAAATTGCCGCGCATAGATCATGTTGTCTGTCGTGCCGTTATGACCGAGCAGTTTAGCCTTTTCTCCGGTTTGGCTTACATAACACGCCACAACACGCCACGCTTTTCTCGCGTTCGCGTTCGCCCACCATTACCCTTAGCCTACCTTATCACCGCGTTCTGCTTTACATGCGCGTGTCACGACTGAAACACAAACACAAAACTGTTCTACTCGGTACGCATCTGGTACGGTTACGGAAATCAAACGGATTCTTCGATTTTTTCCTGTGTTAGCATTCTCTTCTTGGTAATTTTCTGCTTAACATTGTTTGACCTGGCTTTATACGGTCCTCTTCGCTTGGGACTCCTGAAATTCTAAGTATCCTGTCTTAACTATTAACGCGGTGAGCGTCATATTCAGTACGGCTATTAGCTGGCTTTACATACAAACGCTTTCTTGCGTGATTTGGTGCAGTAGAATCTATCGCGAAAGATTGTAGGCCTATGTGTGAAGGAGAACAAGGGAATAATGAAAGCGTGTTGGTAATCACATACGCACATTCCTTCGCGCACGTACTGAAGAGGTACAGTTTTGACAGTGCGTTTTACCTAGTATCTAGTGTGTTGTAGTCGTTCGATCGCTTGTATAATATTGTCTGTTATAAGTTTGTTGTCGCTCGTTCACTTTGTATAACAGTTAGTTGTTTTGTTATTCGATAATTTTCACGCAAAGTCTGTAACAAGGGTAGATGACTATAACGGTGTCTTTAATGTTTAACCCACATCCTTCGTTTCTCTCTATTTTTCATCTTGTTATTTGAATTAGCAGTCTCTGTAATTCAAACTTTGTCGTGTTTACTTGCTGAACTGCTACTTGTCATGTTCCGAACGAGGCGTTTCAGTGTTTCCACCATTTTGAAGTCCTAAGCCACGACCTCATGGTACTAAAACCAGTTGCGTCATGGTTTAGGACTTGAAAATGGTTGAAACACTGAAAGGTCGAAACAATCGGGAACATGAAAAGCAGCAGTTCTCTCTCTCTCTATTTTGTTAACATGACAGTCAGATGAGAAAAAAATTGTGGCCAATACGATATTTCTTCCTCGGAACTTCATTCTAAAACCTTGTGTGCAACTTGCAGACGTTCCACGGGATTAGCTTTCGCCAAGTAAAGCGTGCGGGATATTGTCGTTTACGCACACGTTCTTTCGCGTGTACTTATAAGTTGGCGCGGTTTCTTGCGCGAAAGAGCGTGAGTGCATTTTTACAGTTTTACAATCGCGCGTGAATACTCGATTGGTTTTATCAAACACAAACCTTTACGCTCTTTCCCGTAAGGGAAAGCGTGACTGAAAGCGCTTATGTGTAAAGCCAGACCACTGCCACAGAGAATTGACGACCGCTTTTCCTTGGCCGATCTGTACCTCTCTTAACAACACTGTCCCTCATTTTGGCACACATCATTTTATTTCTCTTAAAAGCAAACTTTCTAACGAAACGTCATCGTAGGCGTAGCATAGGCGAAAAGCTTGATTTTAAGAGAAATAAAAAACGTGCGTTAAACTGGAAAAGAGTGTTTTTATTAACGAAAACCAGGAACTATTACAGGAGATGTTGCTATACCGCTCTTTACTCACGGTTTATCGTTTAGGACTTCCCTAAGATCTCCTTGGTTTGCTAATCGATTCATATCTTCCCTCCACTTTCCTTTGGTAGCTCCAACAGTCCTGTTATTTACTGGCTACACACTGAAGATCCTTCTCTCGTACTCATTCCTTATCAGAAGAATTATTCTTCACATAGAATACTTTTCTTTTTTTTGACGCAATCGTTCACTCTGTTTATCCAACTTTCGCTACCAAACATAACTATTGGTGCAGCTGTGATTTTATATAGGCTACCTTAATTTTTTGCCCTTCCGTCATTTACTACTAAACGGGTCATAACTATTGGCTTGAACTTGAGTATTTTGTTGTCTATATCTATGTGGTAACCATAGTTCTTGCCACAACCCGAACGAGCAAATTGACTCAACCCAGTAACTTGCTTAATTGACTCGTTGGTAAACTATCTTCGATCCTATATAGAGCAACTGTCTTGGTACGCAATAACTTTCCTTTTAAGTACAGAAATTTTAAGATTAAATTGTGAACACTTCAGTGTAGCCAATAAAATGCCAGTTGGAGGTCATCTTCGTTCTCTTAAATGATAGTACCATCAGTAAATAGTAATGAACATAATTGTGTCTGTCGAATCAGCTGGATTTCACGATACCCATGTGACTTTCGTGTTTTAAAGACGTCGTGAATCTTTTATATCTTCTGGTAAGACCGATAATGTCACTGGAAACAAATCAACCAACTGGTACTAAAAGAAGTGAACATTTGCGACTCGAAAATTTATTCCTGTGAAAATTTGTTATATCTTCCCCTTCGGCGTCTTTTCATGGGAAGAATATCTTTTATGGCAATGTTTCGAAGGACTCATTTGCGGACAAATGAGTTAGATCTGTTGAACCTGCGTCTAATGGCGCTTACTTATATGGCGTCCAGATATAGCGTATTGTTTCATTAATTTTGTAACAACTGAACTTGAGTCCAACAAACTTACCTAGTAAAGATTAAAACATTATCCATATAGAACAGAAACCTTGAAAAACAACGTAGTAAATATCTTACTTCAAATACAAGCTACCTGACAAACTAGGACGTGTAATGCTTATAGTGTTGTTTTCTTTTCACAAACAGTCGCATTCAGTTTAAACAACACCGACGTCCCAGCCATTCTAAGATGAGGCAGCTTGTCATCCATAACTTTCTCATCGACAGTTAAATATTTAAAAATGAACCCGTGTCACGTGTATTTAACTTAATAACAGTGTTGATTTGTTTTAAAAGCGCACACGCAAACGTTTAAGCATAAATTTTTTTTTTTATTTGACGCACTTTTTATGACATAAAAAGCGACTACTTCGAAGAGTGCCGAGTATAGGTTATAAGGAGGCAGGAATTTAGCCTCTAAGTCTAATAATTAGGAATATTGTCAAAATAAAATTGTTAAAATAGACACACTGAAGTTTTCCAATCTACACGAGAAGATCGTTTCAGGAACGAAGAAATATAGAAACGCATACGAATAACATATCATTACGAAGACTTTCCAAAATAGACTCCGACGAATGGACGTATTCAGCGTACGATGAACACAGCTGGCCAATAAGAATGTTGGAATAGTAACCATCTATAAAAAGAGTATGAGGAAGAAAGCTCGCATTAGAAATGGAAACAAATTTGTACGTAGAAAGTGATGGCTAGCGAATAACGCGATGAAATGAAATAAATGGCGTTAATTCGAATTCCCATAACCCGAGGTCTTACGTAAGTTGTTTTTCGGCCCCATGGTGTCTAAGATATTCTCCTGGACCTAAATCCCTTCTTGGTTTTTTCTTGAAATTCTAACCCATATCCATTGTCATAAAATTATTTTGGGTCTTTTTTGTTTAACTCCCGGTTTTCAAAGCCGTTGATAAAAATGATTTTGGAAATGACTTGGTGACGATTGTTTTGGTGTTCTTTATGAAATCTATTGTTCCAAAATATGGTATTTAACTGACGCATATCTTGGGCAACAACTTAAGTAATTTTATCTGCATGACACGATTAAATTGTTCTAACCTTTGTAATTTTTTAATTGACAAATGTTAGTTTGTTATAATATTAAAGGGGAACCTACTGTAAGAAAATTGACGTACAAACTACTTCTGATTACTTTTCTTATGTCAATTTTCGTAGTAACAGTGCACGGATGACAATTTTTCACAGTATGTACTTAACCTTTAAGTAGATATATTTTTAGTTTAAGTAATACGAGGGTAAGTCAAAAAGTAAAGGCAAATTTTTAAAAAGGAACTTTTTATTGTGAAAACAAGATGACAAGTAACATAATTTCTCTACATAATCTCCCTCAACTTCTATGCACTTGGTCCATCTCTTGACAAGCTTCGTGATTCCGTCCTTGAAGAAGATTTGTGGCATCGTGCACAGCCACTCGCGCACCGCCTCCACAACCTCGTCATCCGACGAAAACTTGGATTCACGCAGGTGCTCCTTCATCGGACCATTAAGGTGAAAATCACTTGGAGCTAGGTCAGGACTGTACGGCGGATGCTCCAGCAGCTCAAAACCAAGATCTTGAATGCACTGGATCTTTTTCCCCGCAGTATGAGGACGGGCATTGTCCTGAAGCAAAAGCACACCTTTTGAAAGTTTTCCTCGCCTCTTTGTTTTGATTTTGGGTTTCAGATCTCGCAGTAGCTCACAGTAGCTGTCACTATTCACTGTTTGACCTTTAGGAGTGTAATGAATTAGAAGTGGACCTTTCATATACCAAAACACTGTAATCATCAACTTTCCTGCAGAAACTTGTCTTTTGAACTTTTTTGCTGTAGGCGAGGATGGATGTTTCCACACCATACTCTGCCGCTTACTCTGTGGTTCGAAGTGATGGACCCACGTCTCATCAACGGTTACTATGCGACTGAGAAACTCTTCTCCTTCCTCTTCTAAACGCCTTAAATTTGATTTCGAAATTTCCAAACGTTTCTGTTTGTGCTGGTCTGTCAGTCGATGTGGTACCCAACGAGCACACACTTTGCGATAATTTAGTGATTCGTGGATGATTGCAACTGCTGAACCGTGGCTAATGTTCAACGCATGCGCAATATCATTTTGACACGACGATCATCATGAATCATTCGCTCAACTGTCTCGATGTTCTTGTCCGTCTTCGAAGTGGATGGCCTACCTGAACGCTCTTCATCGCAGATAGATACACGACCATTTTTAAAGCGATTTATCCACTCATAAATTTTGCGTTCACTAAGACAGCTACCGTACTGCTGCTGCATTCTGCGAATAATCTCCTCAGGTTTAGTCCCTTCAGAGTGCAGAAAACGTACCACTCCCCTCATTTCTTCCTTGGTGCACACGGACAACGGGGCACTCATAACAAAATGCTCTGAAATCACTACGAATGGAGCTGAGCACTGAAACAACACAGCTAAAGAACAAAAAAACTTTGAGGTTATGATATGTCATTGTTCAGTCAGTGCTGCCATCCATTGCAGCAGGGAAAATAAAATTTGCCTTTACTTTTTGACTTACCCTGTATATAAACTACAGCTGGCGACTGGAAAACCCAAGACGTGCAGAAGTAGATAAAAGCTAACTTGTAAAAGTGAACAACTGAAGAAGTAGGGGACAATGAATTCTAGTAGGAGTGAAAATCTTATAAGTGACAAAACTCAAGCAGCGTAACAGCTGTCTAATTAAATATTATGCTACACATTGCACTGCCACATTTCCTGTGTTCACAGATGTTCGATAATTTTTGTTGTTGGAGAAATATAAAAAAGTTCGGGAATTTGGAGAAAACTTTAACAGTAACGTTTTTTCTACCAATACCTAACAGATTTTACTAGTACAACTATTTTCTAAAACTTCCGGGCTGAAAGGCCGTGGTCGATTGCTTAAAATGCTGCTAAACGTTTCGGCCGCACCACCGGTGGCCATCTTCAGTAGCAAAAGAAAAAAGAAATGTGTTCGATAGATGTTACGCCGAACACGTCTCCCAATGGACTGGGAACAAGCAACAGACTGGACTGGTGTTGCTTGTTCCCAGTCCATTGGGAGACGTGTTCGGCGTAACATCTATCGAACACATTTCTTTTTTCTTTTGCTACTGAAGATGGCCACCGGTGGTGCGGCCGAAACGTTTAGCAGCATTTTAAGCAATCGACCACGGCCTTTCAGCCCGGAAGTTTTAGAAAATAGTTGTAATGACACCGGCCGTGAAAGCCTACGCACTAAGATTTTACTAGTGTTTCTGTTACAATAGATATTTTTGGAATTCATTACTGACCCTTATGAGAAGTACACGGACCAACCGAATTATTTCAACGTAGTCATCGTACACGTATTATATCATTGCCGGTGTTATGTAAGTCAGTGTGTCAAGTTTTCATTGTACACGGAGAGAGAGTGAGATGAGACACGATATTTGTGTAAGCATGTTGTTGTAGTAGCGGGTGGGTGTGGAGGGTGTAGGATGCTCACGGGCGTCTCTCGACATTGTTAAGAGCATCCATCGTCTTGTAGTGGAGCGCTGTGTGATGTCATGTACTAGTAGAGCCCGCAGCCAAAGTACAAGCAACACTTCAAACTTTCTTCCTTGAGCGTGTTACGCAACTCAGGGGCTGGGTGTCGACGAACACGTCACACTTCGAACGCGTTACGATTTTGCCGGTAAAATATCTATTTATAAGAGATTTTGTACTTTAAATTGTTTGGCACTGTCAAAAATACGAAACTTTTCGGCTCTTTTTGATCGGGCATACATACAATTGGTTTGTCTTCTGTTATGAATGTGTAAATGAAACCTTATTACTTTACAAACATAGGAGTTACACATGGTGGCATGGTCAATACGTGATCTCTATGTAATAATCTTAATACAACTAATTAATTACACACACAAAAATATGACACATTTTCTAAATATTGTATTCATAATAACAATAGTGAATTTTACAATACCGTGAGCTTCAAAATTTTATAATTATTGAATTTGGAAACCGAGCGTCTCTTTTTAAGATACGAAATCCTTATTTAATATAATAATAATGCTAATAATAACTGCTTATTTTCGTACCACCGATGTAGTTTAGGAGTTAAGTTAAGGTAAGCTGCCTTACATAAAAACTTTGACATACAAGGAGAATAGTGTGGTCCATACTATGTAAAAGTCCATTATTATTCCAGGATATTATGATCGGTACTCGTTTACACAGGCTGAATCGACCTGGAGACTGAAAAGTCACATTGACTTTTTAGAGAGCTCGGGAATCCTTATCTGGTATAGGCTATCTCCTTAAAATCCTTGTATAATTTCTTTATGAATATTCTTATGTCCAATGTAATAAATCGTTAATAGATGTAGGTTAGAGAACAGTGAATTATTACACACTGAAAAAGTCAACACTTTTATTAACACTACTATAATACCAACTACAATCGTTACTTACCTACTACTAATCGTACGACTGTCGATAATCGTAACCGTTTCCTTAATCTTATTACAATAATTCTCCTATGTTAATATCCAGGTGCCACTTACGCACAATTCACAACAAGTAGCAGTCACTGAATCAATAATTTTACTAGACCGGGAAACACAACAAATAAACGCTTTAATAAAACTCCCAACAAAACCACTCCCTATGCCAACGTTTGTTGTTTTGTGCTTAATAATCACCAACACCAGAAATTGTGAACTCTTTCTTCTAACTTACAATATGAAACTAAGTAATAGTGGGCGGCTATCAAAATCTAGAATACGCAAATACGAGTGAAATATTCTGAAATGGTCAAGTTCACATTCTATTCCTATTCACTGGGGCTCAGGTATCCACTAAAGTGGTACAAATCTGACCACAAAAGGTTATAAACTTATATTGTGAGTACTTAATTTAAACATTTTTATAATATAAATGTGCTGGAATAAGGTTGTGTTTCTTTATACGCAGTTGGCGCATGTTTTAATTTTTGCGAATATTCCTAAAATTTGTTCGTTACGCTGTAATTTTGATATAAGTTACACAACAATTCAGGGCTATTGTACTGTCGATAGATAAAACAGAATTAAATCTTATCTTTTTTATTAATTTCATATCTTGTATAAATTCGTACAATTTCTTACAATACTATATAAAGTGTGAAAAATACAGATACTCGTGTAGCTAAATAATGATTCCTCTAGTGAAATTACAATGTATACAGTACATAATCATAAAAGAAATACGGCGTGAGGAAGAACTGTTCCTGCTGTTCGTCATATTAAACATACTTTTAAGTGTAATAAAAAAAGGTGGAACATTAAACAAATAATATTAATTTATCGATAAACGCTTTACGAATAATCGTATACAACTGCTCAATCTTAATACTACACGACGAAACACGGTTGTCTATACACGATTATTTTTTTCATTTGCTTATTCCAGATTTTTAGGGTCTGCGACTGAATTTGACGAATTTCGTAACACAATACAATCATCTATATGCCGCCACCAAAGAACTGCTTCCAATATACTAGTTCGGACTAAAGTCCAAATGTAACTAATGTCCATTTTTCAAGTTTTACTTTTATCGCATTGATACTACTGCCAAGTGGCTCATTACTGTCGAACCAAACATTAACCTTACTTATTCCGATGTAGCGCCTATCACGGGCAAAAAGTTGGTAAATGGGTAAATGTAAGAATATTTCTAGTATTTGTAGTACAGACTTGTGTAGACTGAAGTCTCGAAGGATGATACTAAATTAATAATTAGAATCCTTTAAACAGCCTACTAGATTCTTCAGGGAATTGATTCTGAACATGTTCATTGTATTTTTTATTTTCAACGAATCGATAAAAAAAACAATGTTTCTTCAGAAGAAACACACATATACTTTTGTTGATAATTAATTGTGTTTGTGACTTCTTTCAACTTCAGTCCGGGGACTGATGGGTAGCTAAAAACTGTATTTGTAACTGTATGGGTAACTGGGACTGTATTTTAAAGACGTCAGATCGTCCTATAGGCCCAACTCTTTTTGAAAATTCTATATTCTCTCAAGTCTGTTTCTTAAGTCAGTTCAGTCAGGTACTCTTTTCTTTCCCTCCTCTCGTATCAATCTTTTCCTCAGATACTGTAACCATAAAGTACACGCGTGTAGGTCCACTATACGTTGTTGCATGGGCAGTAATGTCTGATTGATTTCATATTTGAAACTATTACGTCAAAATTATAAAAATAATCAATTAACCACAAAAACCAAGTATTATATATACTCTATCACAGTTGGGACATCGATGTTTAAACCGTTCCATTAAAAATCAAAAATAATATTATGAAAGATTAATTGTTTGTAAAACTGCTTCTCAAAAACCAAGTTCATTAATTTTTCTAAAAACTCCTTCGATCATTTATAAACTCAAAAAACAGTTCACTAAAATTATTAACTTTTAAGCACATGAACATTATGTATTAATTGGTTAGCAAAGGCTCTCCCGAGACAAATAAATCGCTTTTGTAATACGTACATGGAAGAATAAACGTACAAATGTATGACGCTATGATGATTTTTCTGAGGGGTACATGTGCATATACGTACGTACTATGTACCACTCAGTTGTTAGTAGACCTAGATTCAAAAATTTTTTTTAACAGGAAGAGGAAGCAGCTGTTTATAATAAGATTTACCTTATTAACGTTAAATATATCGTTAAATGATTTTCCTCACACACGATAGGCCCATTAAACGAATAAGCATTTCATTTCGATGAGATTTCCAGCACTGCTACTGATCCTAAGGAAAAATTATCTTTTTAAGAAAGCTCTCTGAAATTTAGAAGTAATTTTTATATATTTAAAAAACAGTTACTAAGAAAAGCAAATTAAGTTTGTTATTGTAACTTTACCACAAGAATGCCTTCCTATACGGAGAGAAACATGAATTAAAAATTAGAGAAGACCATAATAAAACAACAGACCTCCATTAACATCATCAAGCCTTTGAAACGAGTGTAGTATCTTCGAACAGATACGAATTATAAGCAGATAGTATACATATGTGACTAACAAAGAAAAGGTAGAGGCCAATATTAATCGAAAATAAAATATATAGATCGCAGAAAGCCATAGAAGTATAAAAGGACAGTTGCTCTCCTCGACTTACAGTAAGTAGAAAAGTGGTAGACATAAGATCACATGGAAGACTTTAGAAAAGAATGGAGACACAGAATACAATATAATTATAACAAAGTAAAATTAATTACAAATGCAGTGAAGAAGTTAGAAAAATAGTGCAAGAGTTGTGCAAAGGGAGACAGCCAAGCTACTTTTACCTTCATCGAGGTGGCGATGAAACACCTCGAGGTGCCCTTTGTTCTAAACAAAAACCATAGAAAAAAGAATTTTATATTTTAATTACTTAATGGGAATTTGTTTGTATTAACACAGCGTGTTCAAAATAACAATAATTAAATATTGTTGGTGATTCTGTAGTAATTCAGCCCCCAAAACAGGGTACCGATAAGTACATATTTGACTGTACGTTACATACCTCATGTACAAATAGACTACGTATGAGAAAAAAAGTCAAAGGTAGACCAACACAGAGATATGAAAGCGAAAAGGAAGTCAGATCAGAGTGGCAGAAATAATCACTTCCTGAAATGATGACGCATGAATCAATGGTAGGACAAAGTAATTGATGTCGTGAACAGGGTGGAGAGATTGTGGTCCAACTTCAACCCCAACACACGTTCCCTCTCACTCTCTCATCTGGTAGTCAAATCTGCGACCCCTTCACACAACTATTTAATTAAGACTTTTCAATGGCACACACCACCCCCTACACGCTTATAAGGTACACGAGGCTTAGTTATTTCATTTCATTTCCTTATCATGTCGGCGCCGTGATAAGTCGAGAGGTGCAAAGTGCGCGGTTTTCCCTTCTAATCACACACTCGCCCTTTTTTATTTTCTTTCTTTTTTTCACAACTATTTAGAATTGCTAATTCCAGACTTCGCTGTGCACATAACACTAATAGCTTTTTTTTTGTATCGAAATCTGTGATGCAAACACCGGTTGCTGGCGTACCAACGTTTACATGTTTATTAAGGTATAAACTACCATTCCCTATTTTATTAACAGGTTGCTGTTTATAGTAGCAGAAGCTGTACGATATTAGACGGTAAGTTTTGGGAGCCAAAGTTCATGGCACGTCAATTTCAACTTCGAGCTCAGTTTAAAAGATTACCTTTTTATAACGTAAGCTATTCTAGTCACGTTTGGACTGGATTCGGTGCAATCAGATAAGAAAAGTTTCATTTTCTTATAATAATGTGTAAATAAAAAGATAATGAAAATTTTGTAAATAGCTTTCTCATCAGGTCAATCACGTGCATACGTAGCTTTCTTAGATGACGTGCATACAAGTAAAGTAATAATTATAATAAGTACACATTGATAAATGATAATAAGTAATGATTTTGTAATAAGTGATAAGCATTGATTACATAAACGTTACATCTTTTAATTTCCTTACTAACATTATGTAACTTAAAAATATTTAAGACCCCAACAACATTGTTTATGTAAAAGTGTGAGTGACTAACATTACAACGTCACCATTACCAATTTTGTTCCAAAAATCTGTTTTGCCTTCGTCACTGCAGACAAGGTTACTTCTGCAGAAAGGAAACCAACTGAGATACTGGAGACACTTTTGTTGTAGTTCGGCTACTGGCTTTACTTCAGTCTAGTCCCGTTCTTATGAAACTTATGTAGTCCGAAAGTTGTCAGATATTTTCCACAGGCTGTTTTTATTTTACAGTTTTATCTCGTTGAAGAGCGAAGCGAGTTCTCAGTTTTGACTCGACCGTTTGCCATTTGTCTGTCCGTTTATCTGTCTATTTGCAGCTTGTCACACGATCATTTTTTGAACGCATCAACCAATTACGGTAAAATTTGGTGCATGTCCAAACGTTACCATACAGAAACCTGTTGTTTTTTTAGATTGATCGCACCAAAAGTAGGAGGTTGGGAGGAAAAAATGTGGAAAGGGGCAAAATTGTGAGAAAATCACAAAAATCTATGTGTGGTATCAAATTAAAGGCAATCTGAATATAGTATTAATTTTTTCAAAATTCTGGGACATCAGAGCCCAAAAAGTGGGTGAATATTTTGATAAAATTGTAAAAATTCATGTGCGGTATCAAATTAAAGAGAATTTTAAGTAACACCTGAATGTAGTGTTAAGTTTTGGAAATTTCAGACTTAACGCTTCTTTAGGGCCCAGAAATTTGAAAAAATTGTGAAAATCCTGCATGGTTTCAGACTATAAGGAATTGTAGCCCAAATTCGAATTTGTAGTATTTATTGTATGAATGTGTGCTCTACAACTGTTATACTACTAAAGGCATAATAGAGATTTTTGTAATTTTTTACATAATTGAAAAATTATCTAGTATCGAAATTAATGTAATAATACATGTACTTTGTTCAAAATAGTGAGGGAGTTTAGCAGCTCGAGGAGCACACTTGTATTTTTAAAATTAGGCGTTTCGTCGTTAAACAATGTTGGGAACCCAGGTAATCATATTTCTGTCTACCGGATTCTACTGTAGTATCGTAGAGGTTAGTAGATTATCTACTGAATCCGGCGTTAACTGAAAATCTGCCCGTGTACAAGAACATCCACTCTAGCGTACGTATACCATATTTTTGCAAGGATATGAGCAGGATACGCAGGTAGGTAACCTATGCTGCAATGGAACACAAATTAAACGTGTGAGGGAGATATAATTCTTTGTGAGACTTACTACAAGTTTTACAGAAATATTTTATTTATCGTCGCACTCAATAAATATCCACAAACGACTTAAAAGACATTTTTCTCTATATAGGCTACGTTCTATTTAGAAAGAAACTTTGTACTCAACAATTTATCCAACAGGAGTTATAAGTGCTTTTTAATAGTTGCCACCCCGAACGCCCCGTCGTTTAGTACGAAGACAAGACAACATTTCTGATGCACCACTTCCGTTCCGTTCCTGCGACGACCACTAAGTCAATCGATGACGTCAAACAATACACAAGAACAGCTGTTGTGCGTTACACGTGCCATGTGGTGTACACACACACACACACACACACACAGCCTCCCATGCATACTTCATCGCCGCCGCCTCCGTTGCGTTATCCAACACTTCTCTGTCAACAACACAAGATAGTCTCTCGGTTTGCCGTTCAGTTTGTTTGCTTTATGTGACAGCGTGGAAAGTGTTTTCACGCAAACACAATCTCTGACGTTGGGCGACTTATACACATATCTTGTACATTATATATGAAACAGTATACGATCACATAAATACAGATGGATTCCTATCCATGGGTAGGGATGGCATGGAACGCCAGAGGTCTAAACAAAATGGGGAACTTGAAAAATCTGAAAAGGGGGAACGGAGAAGTAGAAGACAAGAAATATTTATATAAATACTGAAAGGTATGTGGAACTATGACGAGAGGAATTTGGATTAAAAATACGAAAAAACAAAGTAAAAGTCAAGAAAATATCTAGAAAGAAAAATAGGGATTGTTTAGATATTAAAATTGACGAGGCTGACATTTAGGAATGAGAAAAAATTCACTTACTTGGGCGTCACTATTGCAAGATGCGAAACAGAATGGACATCGAAAACAGACAAGCGAAAGCCAAAAAGAAAAATTTGTTATTGTAAAATATTTGATTAGGGATTGCAAAGAAATTCCAAGAATTGAAAGCATCGCGCTACATATCCTGGACAATAAGGGAAAATGACAAACGAATGAAAGGAGTACTTCAAATATTGAGAAAATGTTAAAATTAAAGTGGGTAGACAAAGTAATAAATGAATGTGTTCACTAAACATTAAGAAACGCAAATGTTCCACAAAGTAAAACGAGAAGATGAGACAGGTTGGTGAGGCATGAGTTGAGCCAGTGGCGTGGCGTGGGTACATAACAGCTGTTGCCGGTTGTGATAGGCCTAAAACTTAACCTACAAATTAATTCAAATTTTTCTTAGTACCAAATGTTCTTTTTACAGTCAAATTAAAATTCTTTTGAGATCTAACATACTTTTTAGAGTATTTTCTAGCTTTCTTGTCAGAAGAGGAGGTCCGTGGTTCAAGGGGATCTGACTCCATTATACTTAAACAGAATAAATAAGAACACAAATAATCGAATTAACAATTATAAAGACAAACAGATAAACACATCCTAAACGAACAAAACGCAAATAGGTAGGTAGCAATTGCTGCAAGTTGGTTCCAAAACGAAGATAGCTGCTAACTGAGAGTTTTGCGCATTTATACAGCGGTAACACATTGGGTAGACGAATGTGTCCACCTCCCGTTTGTACAGTGACAACTACTACGAGGTCAATGACCACACGCGGTAAAACATTGCCGATTTATGAGCCGGCAACACAAAGACGGTGCAAGTGCACAGCAGTTCGAAAGTAATGCTATGCTTTCCTTCAAGTTTCCCTACTAATATTGTTTTGATTTCTAATTATTCAATAACTAAACTATTTATTCTGCGGTATAATTAATATTATTTTACTTTCATTTCCAGGATTGTTGCCTCCAGCAACAGCGGTTACATGGACGCCACGCTACTGGTTGAGACATCCAGGCTCAATATGTGGTGCACTGAAGAGGAAGAACTGCTAAGACAATTTTAATACTACGGGTGCCATATTATTTAAGGCAAACTTTGAAAGATTACTGGGAAGTCAAAAATTCTAAAAGCCATTCTGGTCTAAACAGTCATCCACATTTGTTTACTCCAGTTAGAATTTTTTCAGTAACACCCTTCGTCCGATCACATTCAACCTTGACTTAGGTACACCGAGTCAAATATCTTACCTGAGAAATTAGTTTTATTGAATGGTGCTAATAGCCGTGGAGTCGATTTAAATTCCCCTCTCGTTCGAGGCACACGTTTGACCTGTAGTTAATACTAGATTCCTTTCCCGTCGTCAACGGTATAACACAGAGGACAGTTTCACTGTGTGTACCCTATGTGTATATAATAATTAAAACTGTCATCTGTTTTTAGAAACGTTCGGCAAGAGTATCCAGCCGTGAGAAAATTAGAAATGAAGTCGTTGAGGACAGAATGAATGTGAAAAATTTAAGTGTTGATTTTATGCAAACAAAAAAATTACAATGCTATGGACACACGACAAGAATGGCACAAGAAATATTGTCAAGGAGAGTTATGAAATGGACCCCACCAGGAAAAAGGAAAAGAGGAAGACCACCTATCACCTGGATAGAAGAAATTCAGACTACATTGAGGGAACGAGAAATTGAAGAAGATCTTTGGATGGACAAGCAGCAGGGAAGACGCGAATTCAATCACTTCTTTGTAATCTTTGGTTCTGGAAAATGTTTAAACATTGTACAGCCGGAAATAATAATAATAAAACTATCATCTGCATTCCAGTAAATATTTTGTGGACATCAGGAAGAAAAAATTCTAGACAGGCTGCCGTTTTATCCTATGGGAAACGGTAATTGATGTAAACAACCCACTAAAAAATATTTAATTTTGTCTGCGTTTATAATTTTCTTTTTTTACAATTCTGAAAAAGTAAATTTTAAACGTTCGTGTGTCGTTTTTTGTTATTCTTTCCTTCTCTTTATTACTATTTTCTCTTCTCTTCATCCAATAATCTTGGCTAGAGTGTTCTATATATACACATTGTCGAGCAAATAATGAGTGAGAAAAATAACATAATCTGGTCCGCAGCAGCAACATTTCTCTACCAAGTCGACGATGAAATAAAAAGACATGAATTGGCAGAAAGCCACGCGAGTCCGGTGGCGGGCCGGGCAGAGAGTGATTGCTGCTTGCTTGGACCAAGATTGCAGTACTTACCACTACCACTACAAGTACTGTACTTCATCAGCTCACTGATTTGACTGCTACGCTATGAATGCTCTTTCTTTCTTATACACATTCCTTCGGGGCAAAACACCAAACATTCGAAACAAAGAGCAGCCTCCTTCTTAATTGCCGCAACCACTATTGTCTTAATTCGTATAATTAAAATTCTAATGTCTATACAAACCATTGGACAAAAGATAAGTAATGGCCTTTAAGTGGAAACACCAACCACTTATTCATTATTACGACTATAACATATTTCGACATTGTTACAATGAATGCAGCAAATATGATTAGTATACAAATTAACTGTCTTCTCGGTAGTTTTTTAATATTCTTTTTATTTGTTTCGTTTCTATTCTTGTATACAAACCAGACTTTTTATTGCTGCCTATCATGTCGTTCTGTCTTCCTCTCAGTGACTACAATTCTGAATACAAGTCACGAATACTTACGCCCACTCAAGCTCACTCGATGACGCACATGAATTACTGATATGTAAACAGTATTAAAGTCGTACTTCAGGCCTGATAATAGACACATTTAAATGGAAAAAAACAATTGGTTCTTCCAACTCACCTTGATTTATCAATGAATTTAAATTAATTGAATTAAACTGAATTAATTAATTTAATTTAGTTCTTCGAACAGTAATCCTCATTAACATTATTAGAAAAATTATACAATAAGATAGGATTATACCATATCTATCATTATTTCTAATGGGACTCAGAAAACTCATCGGCTTACTTCAAGCTAACTGTATATATTTATACAGCAGAACAACCTACAAATGAGATAAAGGGACAACCATATTTGATTTCCAAACGTGACAACGATCAGAACAGGCAACAGTTATTTACCTTATAATAATGTATTGTTAAAATTGCTACTATTAGCCAGGCTGTTGAGCCGTGGTCCACAGTTGTTGGTGACAAACGTTTCGACCCCACCATCGGAGGTCACCATCAGTGTCTGAGACAATTGGCACGGTGCCTTTGTTATAAAGACTATGGTTTAGTCTCTACATCGTCACTGGCGTGAATGGCGGACACCGTGCCAATTGTCTCAGACACTGATGGTGGCCTCCGGTGGTGCGGCCGAAACGTTTCTCAACAACAACTGTGAACCACGGCCTAACAGTAGCAATTTACAATGTTCACGCCGTCCGTGATAGCTGAAGAACTTATAACAATATAGTTAATAATACCAGGTTAATTCAGATACTGGAGAGTAGTCAAATCGAAATGGTTGTATGCGGTAAAAACAATAGCAAAGAGAATATCTAGTAAGGGATTCTTATAAATATAAAAGTAATAAAGGGAGTTTATAAGGAAATTCTAGGACCTAGGAAAGTATCAGCATATGAATTAATACTGCATTTGAGATCGATCAAGATTTATTCGAAAATATCTACCGCAACGAATAATTCTTCTAAAGATTGACATCTCCTTAGAAGAATAATGAGGGAACCAGAAATGATAGTAAACAAGATTCGCACCTCCAAGAGAACGGAAAGACATAAGTAGCATAGGTGTAAAAATTTCATCGGGATCTATAAAAATGTTGGATCAAGGAAGAAGATTGCTGAGGTAAGAGACTTGTCGGAAGACAAACTAGGTGAAACCAAGAATGTGTTAACGGAAGAAGAACGAGCAAGAGTGAAGGAGTGGAGGAATACCGTCAAAGGAGGAAAGAATTTCAGGAAGCTATGTCATCGTAGCCCTTAGTTGGCCTAAATCGAAAGGAAATATAATCAATTTTCATATACTGATGTTGTAAGCTTAAAAGATAAACGCTCCGAAAATTTTGTAAATGGAGGATCTCCGATTTGGCAGAAAATGCATTTGATTCTACAGCCATATTCACAAAACTAAACTACCAATGTTTTCAGTCGTTCATTCTGGCTACGATATAAAGTAACCGTGCTGATGCTCGATGACCAAGTTCTGGTCAGAACTAAACTTAACGGAACTAAACTTTTCAAGTATATATAGCCTACACGCGAGATAACGTAGGCCTACAGCCCGTCTCTCGCATCCTAGTTTTCACTGCCTTTTATTCTTTGTATACCCCTTCTGTCTAGTTCCTTTTTCACCTCTGTCCACAGGTACGTTTTGATCTTCCCTTCTTTCTTCTATTCGGTGGTGTCCTTTCGGATACATTCTTTGGCCATCTATTTTCGGGCATTCTTTGAACATGTCCGAACCGTTTCAAGCGTTTTACTTCTGTAACTTTCCAACTGAAATGTATGGTGTAATGTAAGTATCGTCTTATAAATTTTAAAACTATATATGTATGTCTAGTGTGTGTGTGTGTGTGTGTGTGTGTGTGTGCCACTGTCAATACATAGTGAAAATGTGAAGTTAGAACAGAACAGATTCTTGCCAGGAGAAATTTGAGTAATAAAGAAAAATTGTGAAATTTTCCAGTTTACAGTAAAAATTGTGGATGAAAAAAATAACGATAATCCGTGCATACGAGGAGGCGTTCGGGGATGGACGAACATGAAGGATGTCAAACACGTGTATGGTCGGGGTGGGAAGAAGCATGGAACTGACAGGACTGTACAACAAAGAGACCTAATGGACAGACAGGAGTAGAACAGTAGAATAAGTTGAAAATGAAAAATGTAGTGTAATTTTTTTATTGTGAGATTTATGTAACACTGTTTGAGAAGAAACACAATGTTGTGGAAATTCCTAGTAAAAAAATTAAGAGAATAACTCAAGAGAGCGTATTATGATAAGGGAGAATTTAAAATTATAAAATTTTACTAAACAGTAATTCATATGGAAAGAGAAAGAGGTGATTACCCTGTATTGAGGTGGAAGGAGAATCAACCATTACCATTCAATTGTTGATTCCCACGACATTTCCGTGCAGTAAATGGCAACATTATAAGTACTCCAACATATAGGCCTATGCATAATATGTATATGTGCATACGCATGAAATTGCCTATTTGACTTCGTGCCAAGGAGCAATCGGCCTTTGGACATAGGACTAGTATCGATTCTGTGCCAGCGACTTGGAGATCGGTGGACTTGCCTTTTGTCCGTACCTCATTACAATTACAGTATTGTAATTATAACATGGGACACAATGGTAACATTGGACGAGTCGATTTACAAGGAAAAAGCCGAGTCGGTCGAAGGCTGCGTTGTTGTAGCCTATACAACGCCGACTCTGCCCGCTCACCGCTAAACCCGCTGTACTCTATTAAAAATCCAATCTACTGGACTATTTCATTCCGATTATTTACACTTGCACACAGCGATCACACACACACGCACCGTGCACAACAAAACACGACCTTCACAACGTGGTAACATCGCCGGCTACACGCTACCTATTGGAATTAAATCATTTTTTGATGGACAGGAAAGGATTTCTACACACAATTTAAATTTATAATAATAATAAATCAAGTACACGCACGACCGGGTGCGCATGCGCGTCTCCTTCATGTCAGTCCTTGTGTCAGTTATGCAGTAACCGATGAGTTGCAAACAGGCGTTTTTTTTTTTCGGACTGTGTTTTAATACGAAAACTTTGAAGTTTTACTCGTTTTATACGAAAACTTACTCGTTTTTTCTTTTTATGAAAAAAATTATACCCGTTACGGGGAATGTTTTCTGAAATAGCCGTTAAAACAAAGAGGCAGACTTTCTCGCTGACCTCGATACTATAAACTGTAGTGTCCGTGGAATTCCACAGAAACCACAGTTCGTGTTAATTGATGCGGATTGAGTGGTAATGCTGTTTCCTGGTTGCGTTTTGTAATTTCAAGGTTATTAGGAAGTACACAACGCGGCTTTATTTCGTTCTAAATGGTCTACTGAAATGATCATTAAGCACATGGTACGCATTTTTGTATACTGAAGTCAATAACGTGAAGGTTTGTAAGGTTTTCGGCACTGGGTTAGACCAAAACGCTTCCCACTTGAATATAAACAAAGGGACGTGAAAATAAAAGTTGATAAACATTTTTCTAAAGCAGGAGGAAGTAAAATCCTGGGCAGACCGAGAAAAAACGAGATAGGAGAGGTTCTAATACACGAAGACTTCACTGACGGTGATAAGCGTTTCTTTTCTTTCCAATTCTGGAAGACGATTCATAAAAAAATTAATGAAGATGCGTGTAATCTGCTAAACGGCATGACCATTATCAAAACGACTACAACCCTGGGCAGATCATGTTGCCACGATGGAAGACCAGGACTCTGTAAAGGACCCAGGACCTTTACAGGAAAAGTGGAAAAGGAAAGTGGAAATACCAAAGCTGAGCTGGCGAGAGATGAAGTGCAGCAGGATCCAGAAAGGGCAAGAATCCGCAATTGGAAGATGGT
The DNA here is from genome assembly GCA_034769895.1 of Magicicada septendecula. Lineage (NCBI taxonomy): Eukaryota > Metazoa > Arthropoda > Insecta > Hemiptera > Cicadidae > Magicicada > Magicicada septendecula. Next base: position 113,221,753 of record CM068371.1, on the reverse strand, counting down.
TGCATCGGACAGAGACTGTTGGCGAGTTCTCCTCCAGGACCCGCCCAGGGTTGTAGCGCCTCAGACGATGATAATGATGATGATTCATCAAAAACCGTTTTACGTTTTTATGCAGTTAAATTAAATTGCATACGTACCAGGAAATTAAATTAAATTGGCTAATGGACGTTACAAATAAATTTATACGAAAAGAAGACGACACAATTTACAACAAAATAAAGGGTCATTAACACCTGCCGAGCGTATGCAGAAGTGATGTGGAAGAGGTGGAAGAGGCTGCCAAATATTGTTAAGGTCGAACGTATGGAGGGAAGCTTATTATTGTCGCAGGCGATGATCGCACAATATCGACATCGTATGTCAGCGAAAAAACGATGGGGCAAAAGACCAAGAGATGCTACGTGTAGGCCTACGTATTTTATTTGTTAATATTTCAAAAACCAGAAGTATCCTATGTCACAGACAGTTTACATAGGTTTTCAACGTTTCTTTGTCTACACTCGTCATCAGGCACAACACAGGTGAATACAGAAAGATAAAACGCGTAATATCATTTTCCGATTTGATCGTGTTTTGGAAAAAAAAATATTTTGTATGTTCTTGCGAGACTGGAAGTCGGTTCCATGTATTCTTCAGATTAGTACACATACGTTTTGTCAATAATTGCTACAAACAGAAGAAGCACAGAAAGAACGTTGCTTGTGAAGAAATTTTTGACTAGACACCAAAATGCGATATGGCGGTGGATCCAAAAAGTACGATCCACAACGGCTGATAGACACGGCGAACTGGTGTTGATGTACGAGGGCCAGTTCGCGGAGCGACAACTGTAGCTTAACGGCAAAACTAAAATTTTTCGTGTGCTGCAAAATTTGTATTTTATGTGAAATCCTGTTAATTCCCAAATCTATCTATCAATTTATTCATTGTGTAGAAGCTGTTTAAAATTGACGTGTCCTGCGTGTTTTAAAAAACGGACAAAATCAAACATCCTGGTGTGATTTGTTGTTAAAAATTGTTTAGCGCCAAAAAAAATTCAGAACAAAATTGTAAATGTGTCAGGAGATGCTGCGACTTCAAAACCAACGGTTTGTAAGTAGGCACTTGATTTTAAACGTGGTCGTACGAGCATCGAAGATGATCCACCCCCCGCACTGGGCGCTCAAGAAATGCAACAACTCCAGATGCAGCAGCCATCTTGGACAACGCTTTTTCAGACCAAGTTCTTGAGTTAAAGTATGATGCACACGCTCATATGACATGTATATGATTTCAGTAACGTCATCCACTCCTCAATCTGAGGTCTCCCAACATCCTACGAAATTGTTTCAATAATGCCATTGTTTTGTTGCACTTTTTGGACGTACACTGCTGGCATCGTTTTCAGTGCTTGTGCGATCACGTTTAAATTCAAGTGTGCCCCATTTACCGTTGTGTCTGAAGGCGCAGCATCTCCTAACACATTTACAATTTCATTTTGATTTTCTATTGGCGCTAAAACGTTTTTAACAGAGAATTCATCATAACACTATGTTTTATTTTGTACATTTTAAAAGCACGCGTGACAGGAAAACTTCGAACAGCTGGAAAAAGTGAATAAATTGACAGATATATCTGAAAAATAACAGGTTTTCACGCGAAATATACGCCTTGCAGCACACGAAAGATTTTAGTTCTACCACTAAGCTATAGATGTCGCTCCGCGAACTTTTCAACTCACTCTCATAGGCCTACACACGTATAATAGAATCAAATCCGGAGTATGCAACATGAACAAGAGTGCTAAAGGTTTGTTGAACACGTGGGAGCATAACTCGTTTAGGATACTGGAATAAACACTATCATAAAGACTTTGTCGAACGTAAAGTACAAACTACAGTTTCTACTCGTTACGCAGTACTTGAGACAAAATACAAGAATTACAAGATGGCAGAAGATGGTGTATTAATATGTCTTACGTCGTTCGTACTTCTCTCTTAAGGATAAATAACAGATATTTTCATGCAAAATAGGTTTCACTGAAAAGTAACTCTTTAAATGTGGATTTACACATATTGCTGTGTTACTACTGTGCTGCGACTGTCTCGACTGTTTTAACTGCAAAATGGTCTACACCATTTGAATTACATGGGTTGACCGTTTTCAATGTACACATATAGGGCTGTGCGAGTGCCGTTCGCAGACCGTACTGTCTTCGACTGCTCTTAATAGAGTTTGTCAAGGCCGTGACAGATGGCAGTCCGACATCTGCATCTGTCTATGAAGACCTACCTGCTAAAGTTAACTATGAACGAAGAAAACCTCATCTTACTTGTACAAGTGTATCCTGCTTTGTACGATTTAAGTCACAAACACTACGACAATAATCTTATAGAAGATAATATATATGGCATCAGATTTCCAAGGAAATGGATGCATCAGGAAACGACTGCAAAAATAAGTGGAAGTTGTTGAGAGACTATTATAGGAGAGCTTTAAACAGACGTAAGACAAAGATCGGACAGGCAGCCAAAAAAGCTTTCTTCCTTTCTTCCTTTTGTACGAGCTCATAAAAGCAATCATTACATTTCATTACATCGTCCACGTTTTATTCCATGATCTTCTCAAATGAACGCTGCGAGGAAAAGGCAGGCGAGAAGAAACAGTATGGTATGAGTACAAGAACCATATGTGTAAACTGAAACGGTTGACGGCAATCGAGGTACAGTACGCGGACAGTACGCGCACGGTACGGTATGTGTAAATCTACCCTGAATTCTTGACTTTGTCCGCTAACTAGTGATGAAGTCACTAATTTTGCAAAGACGTTAAGGAACGTTTATAATCAGTGTTATTGGATCGGCAGTATCATGAAAGATTAGAACTTAGAACACACCAAGAGATCCACAAATATTTTCTCTGAAAGATTCCAAAAACATAGCAAAATATTTTACACAGCAAGATTGAACTTTAGAAGGTTTTATTTGAAGAAACGCTACGAAAAACTGAAGAAACAATAGCCTATTTGTAACTGGAGACGATAATAAAGAGTTCTCTGTGAAAAAACCGGTAATACAAAACTTAAACTCAACAGTGGCTGGGCAAGTTTCATAACCAGGAACTGACATCCAAATGATGATGTGAATCCTGTGTCATACAGTCTTAGCATGATAAATCTACGGGGTCTTAATGATTTAGTACAAAAAAACATGACAATATATGCGTGCACTTAATGATTTTTGTATTGCTTAAAAAGTAATATAAAAACAATGTTTTTTTTAGAAATGAGGGTAGATCTGTTTTTTCAGTGGTTTCCTCAATACTGATTAAGTAGACTTAAGCGAATAAGAACCCTATAAAAACTTATCACCGGCGTTCAGTCCAAGTACACGAGATTTGTGCGTTGTGCTCACGGCAGCTGTATTGTAATTAATTAATTATTGTCTACAGTTTTGTAACCATTATGTAAGATATGTTGCATAAATATGATATTGGTACAGATGTAGATCGTGTACAGAAATAAGGGGAGAATAACTGTCTCAGAATAAGGATAATACATTTTTTTATTACGAATAATAATAATAGTGACTATAAAATAGGTTAATTACCTTCTGTCAATGTTTCTTAAAATCATTTTCGGGATAACTCGAGTTTCGACACCAATGGTGTCATCATCAGATCGGATATGAATTAGGTTAAAACATTATTGATGTATATACATCTCGTCAGATATTAAAAAATTAAAAACAACACATACATTACACAAATAATAAATAAAATATATCATAACAAAACAACAATACAACAACGAAATATAAAAACACGCGGCCGCAAACGAACCTGCACAGGAACGCCCCCACGGTAAGACACCTAATTATAACCTAACTCATATCCGATCTGATGATGACACCATTGGTGTCGAAACTCGAGTTATCCCGAAAAGGATTTTAAGAAACGTTGACAGAAGGTAATTAACCTATTTTATAGTCTTAACCGTTTCTGGAGGCAAGAAAAATGTTTAAAAAATAATAGTGAGAAGCAAACTTTTAACAAACTTACCATTAGCAGTATGAAATATATTGAAATTAATGTCGCAAAGTGTGTGTGTGTAGATATAAAATTCACTTTTTGCATTTATCTATCAATAGTTGTTATTATTATTATTAACTTATTTTATGTTTTCTTTTTAAACGTATTTAAATAAAAATTTCAAATTATTGACATTTTAAGTGTAGTTTTATCTTAAATTATTTAGAAAGTCTGTATTTTTACATAGAAATATAAACAAGTTTGTTTCACTATTAGTTCTGAGCTTTCAGTTTTTATTATTTTCTTGTTATACGAATAAACTATAAATATCTTGAAACTACTATATGCTGTTGTAAAATTTGCAAAATACTTATGAATGTTGAAGTCAATCTCAACACATAGACCTGTAGAAAGGTAATTTTACTTATTCCTCAGCACAAAACCCGGAATATTAAATATTTATGTTAAAAAGTATTTTCTAAATACTAGACGTAGACCTATATGTCCTGCAAATAAAATTACTTCTAAAGATTACATATTTACGTATAATGTGAATGTGTGTGTGTGTGTGTGTGTGTGTGTGTGTGTGTGTGTGTGTGTGTGTGTGTGTGTGTGTGTGTGTGTGTGTGTGTGTGTGTGTGTGTGTGTGTGTGTGTGTGTGTGTGTGTGTGTGTGTGTGTGTGTGCAGCTTATTTGTAGTAACTCTTAGTAAAGTTTACTATGACATCTTATTCACTATTCACAGAAACAATGTGCATCATCACAAGTTTAAATTACTTCTATTATTAATATTATTATTACAAACTGAATAATTTAATGTATTAATACAATAGAGTATATATATACAACTAATCCACGTATGGATGTGGATTCCAAATACATTGAGCAGTTTCCATGTTTTCTCAACTTGCCATGATTGTTAATGGAAATTAACTTATGTTAACTGTTAAAAGGTGCTTTCACCCATTTTTATTCATAATTTTATACATGAAAATTAAATTTATACACAATTTAAAATTTTATCAATTTAAAACCTAATGATCCGGTAATGCCATTTCCTACTACGTGAAACGATGCAGAGGCGTCAACAAAGATAGCGAAACATCAACTTCAAGATTCAAGGCAACGTACAGGAGTTCCTCTCGGAAACTACAAGCTGAAATAAAAAATTAGATATCAATATGATATAGAAGATAGATTTTCAAAGCCAGTTTCGGCACTTTTAAAACCTTTCGAGCTGTCACCCCATGGTCGTTAGATCAAAACACTTGACGTAACGGGATACTAGATTCCGAACACAGGGACGACAGCAAAGGATTGTTGAGAACGATATCGATTATATTAATATAATATTTAAAGATAACTTACTGTATGCGAAGGGAAGATGTGATTTTCGTATATCTCTAACTTTATACAACTATTGAAAACGCGTAAATAAGTAAAATATAAAGACTAAACTAAGGATAGTTGGAAATCTTATAAAATTAACAGAACTAAGCTAATGAAGTTAAGCAGAAATGATGTATTCATACGTTTATAAAAAAAATTAACAAATCCGACTTCTTGCGTCACGTGGCTCCCGTTACATGCCTGTATCCTAAATCAAAAACAATAAAATAATTACGTAAACTGAAACAATTTAAAACACAACAAGGCTTAGCGATAGTACTATTTGGCATAGGTCAATATGTGGCAGTTTGTATTAAGGAAGAGTATAATCCGAAAACGTTAAAAATTATTTTAAAAAAAGTTTATTTGTTTTTCTGATACAGTAAAAAAGGTGCTTTCGCCCATTTCTTTTCATAATTTTTTACATAAAAGTTAAAAACTTCAAGTTTATACACAAGCAAGATTTATTTCTTTTAGTGCAAAAAATAACACGCAAGTTTTCTTTATTTATTTTTAATAAAATAAGTATAAATGTAGTATATACGAGATATATCGCAATGAAGTATATTGTATATCGCAATACAAATGAGGTTGCGATACAACATAAAAAGTAAAAGTAAAAAGAAAGTAATATTCTACATGTGTCATAAAAAAGTTTTAAAAATCATATTATCTTAGAATCCACTCGTAATAAACAGATTCTTATGTTTTTAAAAATTGTATTTTTTACTATTTTTAAAATTTCAAAGCTTTTGTTTGCTTGATAGCACGACATCGTTCTTTTACAAAATTCTCAGGAAAACAACCTCTAGACTTTGTAGCGTGGGCTTAAAGAAACTACTTCTACATTTCCAGAAAAAATAATAAAGTTACGTAAACATAATGAATTACTAAAATGGAATTGAAAAATTAATTAGAAAACTAAAACGGCTCTAACAATTTTGGTTTCTTTAGGTTGAAGATTTATCGCTACTTTTAAGCTGCCAAAACAAGCGGTAGGCCTGACGATGACTGTTATCACACGATTTCTTTCACCTCTACTCCATTTAAAGGATTTACATAGTATACACGATTAATTTTAGTTAAAAGAATCAACGAATAATGTCAAAAAAGTTAAAAATTATATCTTTTTTCCCTATCTGGCATCTAAGAACCACATGCCAATTTCAATTCTTTACTCTTTGTTCTTTCCTTTTTTTCCAATATTCTTTCATCTTCTTACTGTGTCTCTTCTTCCTGTCTTCAGTCCACTTTGAACATGCGTTTTTCTCTCTTCTACCCTGGACTCCCTCTATTTTTAACACTTTTGCCCGAAAAACGTCTACTTCAATTGCTTCTTCTGCATGTATATTATTTTTTTCTAAATCCTTTTTTGGACTTAGGATCCAACTTGATGTTGACTTCTTCCCCCACAGATATCTGAAAATTCGCTTTGTCAACCTGTTGTCATCCATTCTAGATAAATGTCCAAAAAATAATATAGAATTATTCTCATTGTTTTTGTTATATTTTCTATACTTTGACATATTTCATCATTACTTCTTAATTTACAACCTTCTGAAGTTTTTCGTGGGCCTAATATTTTCCTAATAAATTACCTTATTTCAAATCCGTCCTGTGACTTCGTTGCGTTGTTTTTGTTGTTACGCGTTTCGGGAACTATGTCCCATGATCAGACGTATCACTCGGGAAGAGATCGTCAAATATTAAAATTCATAAAAGTGCATTATTTAAACACACGTGTCCGACTCGGTGCGCGCCGTGTAACGTTCGGTTGGATACTGAATATTTGGACTTCGAGTTATTGCCAGGTTGTTTATCTCAAGCAAATGCAATGCGGTGTCGTACAGTGGGTTGGATTGAAAATTCAATTTATCATTCAGTATGCCATCATGGTTGTTCGTGCTGTTATAACTTTTGTATATTTCAAACTCCTCCAATGCGTCCATGTAGTGACCCTTGTTACAGTAATGTAAAGGTATAAGATTAGACCTTAAATCCGTGTAAGTATGGTTGTTTGAAATCAAATGGCGTGCGTAATTTGACTTAATGTTTTCAAGTGAATATATGTTATTTAAATGTTTGCGTGGTGTGTGTTCTTGAAATCTTTTGATGAAAGGTCTCCCTGTCTGGCCAATATAGAAACTATCACAGTCGTTACATATTAGTTTATATATGAAAGTTTTTATCTCCAAGTGGGTTTGAATATTTGGGCGAACTAATTTCCATAGACTATTATTAGTTTTGAAAGTAGTAGTAATACTGATTTTATTTAATATGGATGTTAAAATTCTGGGCATTATATTGGTGTAAGTGGTTGAAATGAACGTGGTCTTAGAATTTTTAGCTGGTTCAGGTTTGGGCTTTTTATATTTGTGCTGTCTGAGGATGTTATCAATCATTGAACTGTTGTAACCATTGGTTACTGCTATATGTTTTATTGTATTGAGCTCATCGTTGAAATCCTCAATGTCAAGGGGTATCGTTAATAATCTGTGTATGAAGCTATTGTATGCTGCTATTTTTTGTGAAAAGGGATGATGCGAGTCGGCGTGTATGGTTACATCAGTAGTGGTCGGTGTTCTATATATTTTAAATTTCAGATTATCTATGTGTCTAATGACAGTTAAATCTAAGAAATTTAGCCTATTATCGGTTTCTGTCTCCAGAGTCAATTGGATATTACAGTATGTTATTCATGGTATTTTTTAGACTATTTATTTGGCGTAAAGTGCCATTAAAGATTAATAAATGCGTTACCTTATTTGATGAGCGTACACGCCGTTATTTAAAACCTATTAACGCTAAAGCGCCCAGGCTCACAGGCCTACCAAAAATTCACAAAGACAATGTCCCGATTAGACCTTTGGTTAATTTCACCACGGCACCAGGTTTCAAGACAGCTAAAAAGCTTGTTAAATTAATAAAGGAAAATATTCATTTAAAGAACAACCACAGCATTATAAATAATACTGATTTTATAAATAAGACTAGACATATAAAATTACTGCCGAATTATAAACTGGCGTCTTTTGATATAATAAATCTCTATACTAATATATCGGTGAAGGAAATAATTGATATTTTAAGAAACAATTTGTGCTATACCAAAAAACTAAGTACCCGGACCATAGATGAGTTAATCCTTTTACTTGAAATTGTTCTACAACAGAATTATTTTACCTTCAACGACCAGTATTTCATTCAAGGAGATGGTTTGGCCATGGGTTCTCCTCTGTCCGGTTTACAGGCGGATATTTATCTGAATTTTTATGAAATTTCCTATTTTCTCTCCAACAACAGTTACGCTAATAATATAATTTTCTATGGTCGATATGTAGATGACACATTTTTAAACTTTAATGGCACTTTACGCCAAATAAATAGTCTAAAAAATACCATGAATAACATAAACTGTAATATCCAATTCACTCTGGAGACAGAAACCGATAATAGGCTAAATTTCTTAGATTTAACTGTCATTAGACACATAGATAATCTGAAATTTAAAATATATAGAACACCGACCACTACTGATGTAACCATACACGCCGACTCGCATCATCCCTTTTCACAAAAAATAGCAGCATACAATAGCTTCATACACAGATTATTAACGATACCCCTTGACATTGAGGATTTCAACGATGAGCTCAATACAATAAAACATATAGCAGTAACCAATGGTTACAACAGTTCAATGATTGATAACATCCTCAGACAGCACAAATATAAAAAGCCCAAACCTGAACCAGCTAAAAATTCTAAGACCACGTTCATTTCAACCACTTACACCAATATAATGCCCAGAATTTTAACATCCATATTAAATAAAATCAGTATTACTACTACTTTCAAAACTAATAATAGTCTATGGAAATTAGTTCGCCCAAATATTCAAACCCACTTGGAGATAAAAACTTTCATATATAAACTAATATGTAACGACTGTGATAGTTTCTATATTGGCCAGACAGGGAGACCTTTCATCAAAAGATTTCAAGAACACACACCACGCAAACATTTAAATAACATATATTCACTTGAAAACATTAAGTCAAATTACGCACGCCATTTGATTTCAAACAACCATACTTACACGGATTTAAGGTCTAATCTTATACCTTTACATTACTGTAACAAGGGTCACTACATGGACGCATTGGAGGAGTTTGAAATATACAAAAGTTATAACAGCACGAACAACCATGATGGCATACTGAATGATAAATTGAATTTTCAATCCAACCCACTGTACGACACCGCATTGCATTTGCTTGAGATAAACAACCTGGCAATAACTCGAAGTCCAAATATTCAGTATCCAACCGAACGTTACACGGCGCGCACCGAGTCGGACACGTGTGTTTAAATAATGCACTTTTATGAATTTTAATATTTGACGATCTCTTCCCGAGTGATACGTCTGATCATGGGACATAGTTCCCGAAACGCGTAACAACAAAAACAACGCAACGAAGTCACAGGACGGATTTGAAATAAGGTAATTTATTATCAATAACGTGACTTGGACCATAATCAATAATGTTTAAACTAATGTTTTCCTAATAATTCCTAATATTTTATAATATAATATTTATAATATAATATTTATATTTTATAATATTTTTATTTTATAATATTTTATAATAATTCCTAAATATTTTCCTAAAAATTATGATATTTTATAATATACACTTTTTTTTAGTTTAGCTACATGCCATATAGCTTGCACAATCTATACACAGAAAATAGTACTACTGTAGGCCTATATATTCTTATAGCAAAGCACAAGGAATTAAATACTGAAACAATATAAAGTTTATATTAAAATACTTTTCTTAAATAATTGTAACAAATGTATTATTTTGTGCATGCGCGCGTGTTATGTGTGTCTATGTGACAAATTGAATTATTAACCGCTTATATATGTGTCCCTACCTACGTTTTCAGTGCTTATACAAAAACAGTTACTAATCAGTAAACATCTGCAAATCAACAAAAAATATTTTAAAACAATGATTTCATTTTAAAAAAAGCTATTTAATTAAATTCTCGGAAAAACAACATATTAGCGACTTGCGTTCCTCAGGTGTATTTCCGCACAATGTAATAACAATAACAATATTAGACTTTCCAATGCTGTACATCATATTTTCAACGCTTTGAACTTCAGTGTTTTATAGCTTCACAGAAATCATTCGGCTCTCTCCTAATATCGTTTTTAAATAAGAATTTGTGATGCAGAATAATTCGCCTTCCGAGTAGTGCCGTGCTTTTTTTTAATTCTTTTTGAAGCGTCTTCTTTTAATTTAATTTTTAAAAGAATGTTATTCGATTCAGAATAAGGCGACTAATCTCATTTTTTCCATCCTCTTACTTGTTTAATTGCCTTCTTACTAGTTGTTTATATTCTATATTTCTTTGGCTTTATTTATTTTACTGGCAATAGTAGGCCTATTCTATATTTATTATTTGGCATTGTACAGTTACGCAATACAAATGTGTCACATACGTAGGTGTACATATCAATATAAATATGATTTTTCTTGAACTGTATGCAACATTTTTTTTCTTGTAACTGGGGACCTGAATTAACCACCATTAAGCTTCAATAATTTTGTAAGTATAGTTAATTAGTCGTTGTAGTTACGTATTATTATCGTCTAATCCTATGGTTAATCAGAATTAAAAAACGTAAATACTACAAACTAGTTTCTACGACTTGCAAAACAAATTTTACCGATAATTAATTAAGAGCGACTTGAAAAAAATCATAAACAAAAGTCAAACTATTAATTCAGATATTTAAATAGGATTCCAATATTTTTTCTCTACTGAACTTGGCTACTGTTATTGCTACATTTCGTAAGCAATCCCTAACGATACGTTTGTTTGGAATAAAGTTCGCGTTGACATAAGTTTATATTAAACACTACTCGTAAGTAGGCTAATTAAAACGAGCACACAGTTCGTACGTGCTTTCGTGCTGTTTGTATGTATATGGGAGGAATTAAATTAGTATATTAATCCGGTAAGAATATACACAAGGATCCGGAGACTGTATCGACAATTACAGACATAAGTGGTCAATTTAAAATGTCTACTAACGGCGAATCAGTCTACTGAATACTTCCGTATAAATAACTTACGTTTATATTTATGTCTTATTTTATGTGTTTTTGTTTTTTTGTTAGCGCTGTTTGCGTTAGTAGTACAAAACATAACCAAAAACACGATCATTTATAATGAAATTGTTCAGGATTTTGTTGTCTTATTTTTACAAACAGCACATTAACAAATTAGTATAGTCGCCATGATGCAACTATGGGCTGTAAATATAATAATAGTACGTTACACAGCAGATATGACGTTCGTTGTTTTAACATTTATAACCGATAAATTTTCAAATTTATTTCCTACCAACAAAACTGTAGATATACAGACTATTTAAAAAAGCAAAAATAACTTTTTGTTAGAATAAATTCTATATGTTCTTTAAATAGCTTGGAGAAATTAAACTACAATTAAGGTGTCGAAACTCAGGACATTTCGATGTCTGAATTGTTCGTTCACAGCCTTTGATAACAGATATGCCTACAAGTCGTATTCTGAATTATCTTGACGGGATGTTAATGATATAACGTAACGTGCATGCCATTGTAATTAACAATACTTTGACAAAAAATAACGTCAGCGATACAGGAGGCGTTGAACGCGTGTCTGTGTGTGTACTCCTCGCCGGAACAATGTGCGCATGTCAGCTGAGACACGCTCCTTCCTGTGTTCTTCCTCTCTCCTTCTTCCCGCTATTTTAAATACAGTAGCAGTAGAACCAGCCATTCTTTCTCCGGGTCACACCCACGGAGGAACGACGTCCACACTCCCCACACACTCCACATTAGTAACACTGTCAGACGCATTAAACACCACCAACACCAGTGTTCTGATAAGTGTTTCCTCCACAATATTGTAGGAACGTACGTGTATTGCTTTAATTATCTGTCTAGTAATTACACCTTCTTCGACTACTACTAATCTAAAACGCAACGGACCGCCGGATGTTTCATACAGAAGCGCGTCTCGATGCCAACTGAGGACACCAGGCGTCTCTTTAACTATATATGTATTCCCTATGTAATCGAAAAAGGGCTGCTGCTTTTCTGTACAGTTCCTTTATACCTTTAGTATAGTAATGGGTTTATATCTTCACATTTGTGTGAGCGATAGAGAGAACGCTTCTATGTGTATGTGTGCGTGTGTGCAGTAGCTCGTATCCAGTACAAAAGAAGATTGGGAGAGATTGGGTGGGTGAACAAGAAAGGGGAAACCAGGATAAAGACCTTATTCTCCCTCCACGCGCCTGGCCACCCCCAAAAGAGAGCGCTCCTCTCTTTCAATATTATATATATATACACGTCCCATACCCCTTTACTGAGTGTGTACGGTGTCTCCAGTAGAAAATTACTTCCACACACACACACACACACACACACACACACACACACACACACAAAATGAATGAGAATGTCATGTTGGCTGAGCGCTGCATCCGTACAAGTATGACTGACGCAAGCGCGAGTTGTGTGTGTGTGTGTGTGTGTGTCCGAGGATTGACAAAAAAGACACAATATCGAGGACTAGCGGTGGTGATTGTCGCTAATAGTGACAACAGTCGCCACCCCTAGACACGACACTCTCCCAATAATAGTTAGTACACTAGAAAAGAGAATTTTTGCAGCGTCGCTCGAGGCAACGGGAAGCCTTGTAAGTGTTTCGATAAGGTCGATAATAAGGCTTCCTCATCCCTACCGAGACTGGCGGCTGGCCCATACAATCAACTAGCTTCTCGTTTCATAATAGACTTACAAGAAATACAGGGAAAAGCTGCTTAATGTCAATACCAGCGGTACAAAGAAAACCGTTTTGTACACAGACCCACTGTACAAAGGATAGAACACTATACATTTTTTAACGAAAAATCATTGTTAATTAACATAATTTGTTTTGTAATTAGATAAATTAAAGTGAACTTTGTACGTAATATGAAATCGTTTAAAATTTTCTTTGTCACCTAAACTTAAAGTTATTTGTTGACAACAAATAACAAACTTATCAAACATTTCTCATGTGTAGTTCATATCTTATTTTAAAGTACTTTTATATTAATCTTACATACAATAGTTCTGATGCCTTGCCTCTAACAGGGCAGGCAGCTTATTACTCTGAACTGGTAACAACAGATCGTTTTCGAACGCACCTACATGGGAGGAATGATAATCAAAAACAAATAATATCCATGTATCACCTGTAAATTATGAAACCTTCTCTGTAAGTAACCAATGCACTTCCAATTCGAATTGTATAGGCTACGTATCAAAACAAAGAGTGAGAAAAATACTAGATTAAAGAGTTTGAATACGATATAACAATAAAACGTTTTAATTCGGTGTATGAGAAGTAACGATTCTACTTGACATGAAACATTTACTTAATGTTTGTGATGCCATAAAACGAAGAAGCAACTTTTCATCCGTAGAATCAACCCAATTATAGTCTGGAGTCATTTGGATCTAGCTATGAATTTCAGATGAGCTGTTTATGTAGACAAGTTGTATTTTTATAATCCTACCTCCCTTGAGGTAATGCAGTTAATAAAAATAATTTTCAAAAATTTGGTAAATCCTGATCTTTCGGAAAAATCCGGACGAATCTGTAAGTGATGTTAGATGGACTCGCCTACAATAAACACTAATTTTTGGTCCTGAAGTAATAAAATTTGTCATTTCTAAAACTGTGGCAGGTTTCAGCGAAACGGCGATAGTGAAACGTTAGGTGTTCACCTGTAAAAATTTTCGTTTCAGCGTTGGCAATTTTTTGATGCGAATAGGATCCGCCAAATGGATAGGAACCCAATGAATTTGAGAGTAACAACCATAGACAGCAAAGAGGAAGAAGGAGGGAGATCTGGAAGGAAGCTGGAGGAAGTAATTGGAAGAAGGAGGACGTTATTAAAAAGGATATACAAAATTGTAAATGCTGTTATCCGAGAACAGTGTTATTTTCCCCAGGAACTACAAAACCTTGGTGTTTCCATGAACTAGGTAAAACTGATTCAGTTCTCTATACTAAAATTTTTACAGTAATCAAATAAAAACTTTTGTAAACTACCATATCTACAGCTTTCGTAGAACCTGAGAAAAACATACAAGAAAATGATTTAAATAACTTTGGAAAGAAGGAGCGTGCAAAGTCCCTTAAAAAAAAAAGAAAAGTGTTCAAAACTTTCACGGAATTCTAGTCCCGAAAGCTTAATCAAATGCAGCCACTCTGATTGAAAACATTGGTAACCAAACCAACAAGCCCGCGACCCTCGTGCGATATCGTTGGTAGAGCCCGAAAAATTAAATTATTCTACCAAAAATAAATAATACAATGCACTTTGAAAGCTTACCCGTATAGAGTCATGTATGAAACCTTAATTTTCGTTTTCATACACTTTTTTTCTGGGCTGCATCTTAGGCTACCTCTTTATCTGATACTAACAACTTCATAAGGTTGAGATCATGAGTACCTTTTGAGAAACCAACCAACATTTGATACAACTTAAATTCCCTTTACAATTAAATTGTCAAAATTAATACTGTAAGAGGCAAAATAATGATTAACAGTCAACTAATTGAACAAGTCTCTCACTTTAGCTACCTAGGGTATGATATAGAGAACAATAGAGACATAGGCAGTAAACTACATAAGTTTCAAATGATGGGTGGCACTATAAGAAGAACACTAAAAAATAAGACGCAGAAAGATAATCAGCTCAAGTTTTACAAGGTGATGGCTGTCCCTATGCTTTTTATGGAAGTGAGTTATATATGAGACAGAGATAAAAGCCGCATGCAAGAATTGGTCAAACGTTGTTCTAAACAAGACCGATTTAGCAATGAAGAGATTAGAGAAGAGTTGGAAATATACAACTTAAATGAGAAAATAGAGTTGCATAGAAGAAATTGGGAAGACCATGTGGAGCGTATGGATGATCGAAGACTACCAAAAGCAGCAGGTAGATACAAACCAGCTGGAAGAAGAAGCGTAGGGAGGCCAAAGGAAAGATGGAAGTAAATCCTATGAAGCCGGAACAGGGCACCAAGCCCTTATCCTTGTTGGGCAAGAAGAAGATTATCAACATAAATTTACAAGTTAACAAATATTGTCAGATTTAATGAAGAGCCTAGAAAAATTGTTATATTCAGATAACTAAAATATAAAATATATTAAAATACGCGGTAAAAATTTAAAATGTGTCGTCAAACACAGAATTCATTGGAAATGATCTACAAAAATAAAAAACTTGTTGACGCTATCATAAAAATATGTATTTATATACTGTACAAATGGAACTAAGGTTACGCCTGATGTGCCAAAGGTACCTAGTTTTGTATGGAAAACTGTAAGCAGGTAATATGAAAGCTAACAGCTTCTTACTCCTTGTTACTTAACGCTTCAATGTGTGAAACTGGCGTTTAAAGTAGGTAGCCCTATGTCTGGTTTGTAGCGGATTTCTTCTTACAAGTGGTTACTTAGTGAGAAACACATTTCACAAAATTAAGTCTGCCCACTTTTCCGTCCCTTAATGGTTCAGTTTATTTACAGTGAACGACTGTTTCCTTCAGTATCCTTATCCGTTATGTGTCATGGTACTCGAATGCTGTTCATAGAATGTCAGTCTGGACAAACTTTAACACTCACCAAACAAGAAAACGATTGGATGAGGAAGTAAAGATTCTGATATTTGTATATTCTGATCTGAATATCCATCTGCACATTCGCCTTCCCTACGGTTTACGAATGTTGACATAACATAGAGAAAATAACTGTTCCCGAAACAAAGTGATAAATCGTAACAAGTTTTTGAAAATAAGCCTAAGTCGTGTTCCTCATCTTTCTGAGAAACTGTCTATTGGCAGGTACTAACCTACAATCCTACATGCCACGCTCCGCTGTCTTGTGTACTGCCCTCCACAGCGCGATTCTTGATAACTAAAATCACCATCAACTGATAAATGCAAACGTTCTGTGATCAAAGACTATCGGTCAGGGTACAAATGGACGATCACTATTCCTAATCGTAGAAGGAGGCTCTCGCACACATTTATTTGTAGACCTGCACAAGTCCGACGCTCTGATGTTCAGATTTTTGAAGGGTAGACTGGGAAGTCTTCTACCGGCGCTTGAAGTGATCGAATAACAGAAGATGCGGTATTTTTTGGAATTAAAGTAACTAAACCCGAAACAGTAGTGTAGCCATTTTTCTTTCTCCGAGTACCATGCTTGTAAGATTAACCTCTTGTATCACCTCATCTTCCTGACTAAGGGCACAGTGCAAAGAAAGGATGTATAGGATAATGTGTAGGATTAAAGAAACCTTGTCGTACTTTACCCTATGGTCAAATCTATGGCGCAAGTAAAGTGCCCCTAACTGAAATAATTAAAAAAGGAAAATACCCCAAAAATGCAGTCACACCACAACCAATCCATTATTATCCAAATTATCCCAGACAAGTGGATGATACGTAAGTAGACTAGACATCAACGAGAATCATTGACACTGTCGATATAGAAGTATGTGTTGGGTGCATTGCAAAATAAAATAATTACGTACTCTCGCACACGCACACTACACACGCGTCAAAGTATCATTACGCACAATTTGACTCCACGTATAAACTTACAAATCTAAAAATACTGAAACTAACGTTTCTTATTAACTACTTTACACTGTTCTAACCTGCAACATCTACTTATCCATCTAGCGCATGAAAGCTTAGGCCTATACCTTCTTTGTATGCTATCATATAGCAATATTGTCTGCTACATTCAATATGCAATTAGAATGTCCATTGCATAATATACATCCCGACTGGGTAAAAAAAATCTGATTTTTTAAACTCAAATTTCTCCATAACTAAAATTCTGAAAAAAATCTCGTATGTCAAACTCAAAACTTTCCGCCTATAATAGAATATTTCATAATATTGAGGAGAGTCATAATTTATTATTATAAATATTATATACAGGCCTATGTATATATATGTAATCATTTTATGACTCTGTGTGTGTGTGTGTGTGTGTGTGTGTGTGTGTGTGTGTGTGTGTGTGTGTGTGTGTGTGTGTGTGTGTGTGTGTGTGTGTGTGTGTGTGTGTGTGTGTGTGTGTGTGTGTGTGTGTGTGTGTGTGTGTGTGTGTGTGTGTGTGTGTGTGTGTGTGTGTGTGTGTGTGTTTCTGTAGGAATGCAAATGAAGTTGTTTCAATATGAAATATAGAAGAGCTCGTGCAAGGGTTTAAAGTTCCGGTAAATTCCAGTCTAAGCTTGGAATATTTCACAACACAATTAATAAGTACAACGACTTGGGGGGGAGTGTGCTTAGCCAGGACGGTCAGCGCTTGTTAGCAGTAATGATCCGCACGCTTACAGTGAAGGGCTCTGAGGAGGCAAACAACACTCGAGAGCGAGTACCGGACTGCTTTGCATACTGCATCATCGATATCCACCGACCCATCGATATTCATTACGTAACACTCGAAACAAGCGTACGCAACAGTAACACCATAGTTTCTTCTTCCCGTGAATCCCCTAAACCGAAGGGCTATAAGCTGCGGCTGGCGTAAAGACGCAGTGTCGCTCGTAAAGTTTGTGGCTTTCGTTAAACCGCTTGGGTATAGGCCTATAACACGTAGTTTTATTGTACACCTGACATTTCGCATATTCCACAATGGGGCATCCTCACCGCTATGACATAAGACATAGAAACACTTCTGATCTAAATACTTTTGAACGCACGAATCCAACTGCACATACGCTTCCCTGGACATGCATTCCCTACGGTTAACGAAAGTTCACATTACATAACTGTTCCCGAAATAATGTGATAAATTCATAACATGTTTTGTGAAAATTTATCGTATTCCTTCTCTTTCAGAGATTGTATCTTGGCAAGTAACAGAGACCTATTCGTGACGCCCACCCCGTCTTAGGTAATGTCCTTCACACCACGATTCTTGATAATTGTCATCACCGTCACTTGATAAATGCAAACTTTTGTGATTAAAAACTTACGAGGAGGATAGCCTACAAATAGATTATCACTATTCTTATTCAACCATATTATACTAGAGACTTGGTGAACGGAAATAGAGGACTGGAGAGAAAACGCCTAATCGTAGACAGGGTCTGGTGTCAAACTAAGATAATAGTTTGTAAAAATCCAAAATACTGCTGTCACTCTGTAAATTGTGTATTTAAAGGTTTTAAATACAAAATTTGCCGCTATATGAATAATAACACTGCAGACATCGACTCTTTAAACGTAAAACTAGGTTTGGTAGCATTAATTTTGTGTGTATAATCCGTACTTTACCACTTCTACGTATTGTAAACTATATCCGTTTTATCACGATCACTATGAAAAATAAATGAGAAACATGTAGGTCTATATAATATCGTAGGCTATCATAGCCCAAGTCTATTTGTTATCTGTTAAAACGTTTATGTTTCTCGGCTCGTAGTCGGTTGTTATTGTCTGGTCAAGCGGTCGTCATCGTCACAGGAGAGACAAATGAAAGACGGTATGGATATCCCAATCATTCGTAGAGTCTTGGCTAAGGAAATGGCGGGTGACGGAAAACGGAGAAATCCGACGCTATGTGTTTCATACGTAAGTCCGTCGATACCAGTCTCTCTCCCTAGAAGGGAGCCTCCCCGCCTGGAAAGAGTCGGTGAAGTACTTAGGGTTTCGGCTTGACTGGCGCCTTTGCTACAACGCCCACGTAACTGAAACCCTTGACAAGGCTTGCGACGTCCGAGACAAACTGTTTCCCTTTCTTTCGTGCCGCAACCGCCTGGCTCTGCGCACAAAAGTCACAGTTGGTCAGTACTGACCTATGAGGCTTCTGCATGGTGGTCACTTCTGCCAACCACCAACGAGTGTAGGGTGGAACCTTTTCCAATCTTAAACCCTCCGTTCCTTGTCGGAATCTCCCTGGTTTGTCAGAAATGATTAAATGATGATGACGTAATCCGTGGAGGTCTTGGAGTTCTCATTCTGTCTGCCTTTGAACTCTCTTTGCTGCCTCGACCTCTACATTTCCTTACCTAAGGACCATCAGCGCCTCAGAATCACCACCCCCGATCAGGATCAAACGCCATAAAGAAACCCCCGGGCTTAAGTTCTGTTACCCCCTTGCAGCTTACCTTAATTCACCCCGTTTCCCTAATCCCCTCATAGCATGCTGAACACGCTGGTTGCTGCTGTTACCTTCGCCATCGGCATGGGGCTCTCTGCCTTGCGGATAGAGCCCGACGCCTCAATACGTCTGAGTATTGTGTTCGAGACTGGTGATATCTGTCGTCTGGATCAACACGACACAAAGCATTCTTCCCCGCCATTCCAGCGAAAAATTGCATTGGCGGTGGTCAACCCTTTCCAGTTTTAGGAACCCGTCGAAGAACCAGCCATTGGGCTCGACCCAGATGCTGCAACCAAGCCACGGGTGCAAAGACGCTCCACTACTACAATGCACTGCAATGCGATGGTAAATTCTATACGTCTTTCATTTTCCCCTAATGTGAGAATGACGTCCGCTCTACCCCGACCATTGGCGACAAATTTGAAAGCTTTTAACAAATAATAACAAACCAGTATATGTTTTCAAAACTCCAAACTAAAAAGTAAATATTAAATCGGGCACACAAACCTTACCATTAAAAATAGTTTTGCTGCTAGACAAAAGATAAGACCCCTATCAACTCACCAACGTAGATACGATTCCACTCGTCGACAGAAACAGTCTAAACAGAAGACGCCACTGGACGGCCTGTAAACTTCGATTAGGCCTATTTAGTTTTAAGATTTCGTCATTTTTGAGATTGTTAACATTGTTGGGCTTTTAGGCAAGATAAATCAAGGAAGGCTCCACGAAGTGGAAATAGACTTAAGGAGACAATCATGGGGGACGTCTGAGCTCCAGCGCATTAGAAATGAAAATATTAATGCACCACTTCGTGTTGACAAAATAATTTTAGACAGCATAAGTATAAAGCGCCTCGTGCATCAAATGCCTGACGATCGTTGGCCACAAAAGTTGTTAAACTGCGTTCCAGCTAGAGGACGGAAACGAGATAGGCCTAGGAGCTCGTGCAATGGGGACGTACGAGAAGAGATGGTATAAAGAGGTTTGCAACGTGGTGACTAAGAAACGGAAGGCTCTGACGTGCACGATACAAGCATTTGCACATGGATGGAAGGGCGGGGGCTTTTAGACGAGTTTTAATGGTAAACTAAAAAGTGCAAAGCAAAAAAGACAAAGAAATTAGTTACTATTCGAGCAACCACTACTTATTAAGTTTCAGACACACATAAAAGTTTACATTTTGAGATATTACAGTATGAATCCAGTCTGAATATAATATGCAGTATATCTAGTATCATACTGCCTATATAATTAAAACCGTCGAAACTGATGTTTTTCAGTTTTCTTTAATATTGTTTATTTTACTGCCTCTCCACTCGTTCAGTCCTCTGAATAAGCCTCTGTGTGCCATTTGACCTATGAATTATATTTCCGAATCTTCCGTTGCTTATTTGTCTTCTCTCTCCCTCTCTCTCTCTCTCTCTCTCTCTCTCTCTCTCTCTCTCTCTCTCTCTCTCTCTCTCTCTCTCTCACGTACACATAGGAACGCAATACACGTGAAATATACCCAGTGAAAACTAACTAATGATTTTTTTCAGTTTTCAATGTTTTTTTTTTTTTAGTCAAACACAACTTCAACAAAAAATAAATAAAAACGGAAAGCGTTCTCTGATAATACAAAGTATACGCTAAATGTAGGAAACACAAGCAGTGAGAAGTAAAAAAAAATCCTCCACGAGCAGGCTCATTAGCTTTGCAGTGAATAAACTGCGCTCTATGGCCAGGGAGAGACGGTAGCAGTCTACTGTATTTATTCCTATCATTATCATAAACGTTCCATACACTTATACGAAACAGGAGCAGCAGCATAATCCTATACGCAGTGTTTTTATCTTGTACAAAAAACGGTGTATTTTTTTTAATAAAAAACAAACTGATATTAGTGATTGAAGTTGTGTACAACATATCAAAGGCAAAAAGACACAAATAGATGTACACGTTTGCACTTCGCATCTGTACTTTGGCTTGTGCAATTTGCGATGAGTTAAAGGACCTCGCGTAAGGGTGGAGGAGGAGGAGGTGGAGGAACACGAAGAGAGGGGATGATATCTTCATCTGCTGTGCTATGTGTACCGAGTGTTGAACAAGCAATTTACAAAATGAGCTTTTTGATGCTGTGACGTAGTATTAATTAACGACCAGGAGGTGGAGGAGGTGGAGGCGCAAACTTTGCTGCAACGAGCCGGGCACACGGGGGCGCGCGCTCGCACTCGTGTAGATCCTGTACCGTCGTCGCTACAGCTAACAATGTGTTCGTCGACAAAACTTTAAACAATTTATCTTCCGCCGCGGCGAAAAGTCCGCATCGCGCGAGAGGCTTTAAAGTTTGTGTTTAGTAGTTAATAATGGGGCTGGCTGGCTGGCTTGTCTGCGTTACACGGAGTGACGGGGACGCGGGTGGTGTGTGTGTGTGTGTGTGTGTGTGTGTGTGTGTTCAACTCATTTAACCTTTTAAAATATGGAAAAAATCACGCCAGCCCTCGCGACGGGCGCAACTTGTAGGACAAGACTCAGCGAATTTGCATAGCAAACAACTCGACTGCCGAAACTCTCTGTAGGTGTTGTTTTTGTGGATTTTTTATACGCCTTCGGGACACTATTTATGAACTGTGTCCCTGGCAGCACTTTTTTAGTCGCCGTAGCCCCCGCACACAAAAGAAAAACACTCACTCACACATGTACACATATTGCACACTAACAGTATTATATTTTTTAAGTCCTATCATAACTCTTAGAGTGCCCGTACAAATGATACCCAATACATTAGGAATAAGACTTTTCCTCCTAAGATTCCACCCACTTCTTGGGAAAACAGAAAGGCAGACAGGTACGCGAGGTATCTATACATTTAAATTATGTTTACAATATGCGAATCATAGCCTGAGACTATCATTAGTTTGGACGCCGAAGACATGTGCTTTGCTACTTATCATGCCGTTCCGAACGGGTCCTTGCACTGTGTACATCTTGTACATTTCGCTCTGGGAGTATCTTTGCCTAGGAAAAGAGATACCGCACGATCACGTAACTGACATGTGACGGCCTATACTTGTAGCGGAGAAGAAGAAGAAGAAGAAGAAGAAGAAGAAGAAGAAGAAGAAGAAGAAGAAGAAGAAGAAGAAGAAAAAGAAGAAGAAGAATAAGAAGAAGAAGAAGAAGAAGAAGAAGAAGAAGAAGAAGAAGAAGAAGAAGAAGAAGAAGAAGAAGGAGGAGGAGGAGGAGGAGGAGGAGGAGGAGGAGGAGGAGGAGGAGGAGGAGGAGGAGGAGGAGGAGGAGGCTTTTTCCAGTTACTATTGTTTCGAAGTCATAAGGGCACAAATATGATCACAGGATAGTAAACGACGATGATGATGCTGGTTATTATGAGGGACGAAGGGCACGCCCGTCGCCTGCTGTATGCCGCGTTACGAGCTTCTTACGTAGCTCCCGCCTCGGGGATCATAAGTCATTGGAATTATGGAATGTGGCCTGCTACCGGTCGTGGGTGTTCAATTAGAATTAGAATCTATTTGAGCGTGAGAGTTCGCCGAGACCGGGTCCAAGATTCACCTTTCACAGATGGGTTGCAACCGAGGGCGCTAAGTAGGTGGTTGCCCTTAAAACGGGCACAGCGGCTGTAGACCTTTCGGTAAAGTTTCCGTATAGCGGCGTTCAGGGAACGGACACTCAGGGAGTCTCGGATGGTTTTGTTAGATGTTAGGTAATGGTCTTTGTACGCCCAGCGCAGTTCTCGGTCCAGGAGAGACTGAACCTTTCGCTTATGGGTTTCGCCCGAGTAGCCCCATACACGGATCGCAAAGGTAACCATCGGGGCCACGTAAGTGGTGACGATGAGTTTCGCTAGGCGGCGGGTGATAGAATTGCTGCAAAGCAGGGATCGGAGTTTGTGCAGACGATTGACAGTCTTGCGGGCTACTTGCTCGGAATGTGTCCGCCAGGTGAGACGGCGATCCAGGCAAACCCCGAGGTAGGTAAAGGTCGGTTAATAGATCAAGTCTCTAAAAAAAATTACACTAGGAAGCAGTTGAACGATTGGATATCGATGTAGAGGACAGTTGGGTGCAGGCAAATGCCTAACCCACGCAACGGAGAAATTTAAGAAAACAAAATAATAAATAAATACTAGGCCCATTTTACTGTTTAATACAAGAATACTTATCATTTTTGGTATCTCATCGTTGTCAAATATTTTTATAACAGTTATGTTAGTAAGATAGAAAGGTTAATTGAATAGCTTTGAATTTGATCAGTGTTTTCTTTGTTAATTAATTTCAGTATTAACGATACAACTGTATCAAAAACTTGGTTTTTTACACATAGCATAAATATAAAAAATGAACATAAAATTGTTATTAACGCAACCTCATTAATATCCGTCACTGTCGCAAAAGTGTCGCGATTTTCATGGTTTACGCATACAGCGACGGCTGGCTAAATCGGAATTTCCACAATGACGGCCGACCTTCGTTACAAGACGGAGTGTGCAAAGCAGAAGAAGAAAATTAATGAACGCCGATCGCGTGTGTATGTACTGCCGGAGGGCGCTGCTTGCCGGTGGCCGGTTGGACGCCGCCGCCGTCATTGGACGGGACGGAATCGCAACAAAATATCGCGTTATTATTAATAGCGGTAGAGATAGCATGACGAAAGTGTAATGGCGCCGGCGACGTATGTAAGTCATCAAAGCGGCCACTGCCATTGGTCACTTGTCGATACGGTTTTTACGCAAGAAATTAATGTTGCCGTACAAGGCTGTATAGTGACGGCGCGCGGTTATTTGCCAAGGCGCTCACGAACGGGGGAAATAAACGCTACCTATCTCATTTTTCATTTCTATTCTTCGCAACATTCTACTCATATCTTGCAAAACGCAGCGACTCAAGGATGTTATCTGAATCAAGTATGACGACGCGTCCCATATAGTTGGTAGGAAGGACTTGTGTCTTAACACCAATTACAGTTCTTCGCGACCGGTAATGCTCAGTAGCGTTTCTAGAATTTAGCCTTGGGGGAGATCCGGAGTTGGGTCGATTTCATACAAAAGAAAAACAGATTATGTCTAATCACTATTACTATCTTTAAAGTGTCTGAAATCAGAGCCATTACAGTAAACGGTAATAACACAATAAAAATACGGTTTATTGAAACATTGTTTACAAGATTCTTATTGACTAAATTGATTTTCCTGTATATCATATTTCAAACGCATACGTTAATGCTGTGCAATAAACCTGTTTGCATTTTTTAAAAAACGTTAGTAGACTATAGGCCTATTAGCGTAAACAGCAGAAAGAATAATAAAACGACATAAAAATTAAGGGATTAACAAAATTCGTTAACTTTTTCGACCGCGTGGGTCGCCCCAGGCATGCTGAATTTAATTGACATTAGATTGTAGCTTTTATCTTAGACGCTGGAGGTCAAAAGACAAAAAACGTACCGTGCAGCTGAGTGAAACAGAGTTACAATTTTCTTAAGATACTATTGTGCCTATTTCGCCGTACGGCAGAGAGAAACGGATCCTATTAAAAATACTTTAGAGATGACAATCTTCCAATATTGAGCCTGAGTTCTGGGAGTTCTGGTCCTGATAAACGAGGCCAATGCCGATGAACACGAAATTTATTTTAAAAAAAAAGTAAATACGATAAATGGGGCTAAGACTTGCGTTTCGGGCAACTTCAGCAAACAGGATACGTTCGATATCTGTGTTCTGTAAAATTCAATTCTTGCATCAGGCAGAGATAAAAAAATGTCTTAGTTACTGAAGATAGGACAAGGGATAACATTTTATTTTCATCTACGGCAGGAAATTCTTGCTTAAGTTTACAGTACACGATTTTTGTGCTATATAGCCTACGCTCGCTATAAAGATTAGTTTTATTCGAATTAAGTACAAGAAGACGAATGTCACGCAAACAACAGAGGGAATTGTGAAGTCAGTACGATTCTGCAACCTGACGTCCACAAATTAAAAAAAAAAATTGAATGTCGGCTGCTTGTAGTTATGGGCTGATACCACAATATAGATAAAGTTACAGTTAATGGATTCTTAAGGCTTTCGCGACCGGCGTCAACATTGTTGAGGTTACTTTCTGCAGGGTTCTTAGGGCGTGGTCTATTGGTATCATTGTTTCCGCCCCTCCATCGGAGAACGTCTTCAGTGTAAAAAAACGAACGAGTAATTGGGACGGTGTTCGCCAATTCACCCCGGTATTGAGGTACACCGGTGTATACCCGGTATATAAGGTACCCTGAAGATGTGAGGCCGAAATCGGAGAAATCCGAGGCGATCTGCTTCACCCGTAAGTCCATCTCCCGATGCCAGCCCCTCTCCCTAGCAGGGAGGCCCATCACCTACAAAGAATCGGTGAAGTATTTAGGCGTTCGGCTAGATCGTCGCCTTTGCTTCAACGCCCACGTGACGGAAACCCTTGCCAAGGCTCGCGGCGTCCGAGCCAAATTATCACCTTTCCTCTCGTGTCGCAGCCGCCTGGCCATGCGCACGAAACTTACACTCTATCTACTATTTCTCAGGTCTGTATTGACCTATGCGGCACCCGCCTGGTGGTCTCTTTTATCCACCACCAACAGATGTAGGCTGGAAGCTTTCCAGTCCCGTACACTCCGATCCTTGACGGGGTCCCTTTGGTTTGTAAGGAACGACGTGATTCGAAGGGGTCTCCGTGTTCCTACCTTGACTTCCTTTGTCCAGTCGCTGGCTCTAACTCTCTTTGCTAAAGCCTCGACATCCACCTTCCCGTACCTACGAACCATCAGTGCATCAGAACCACCACCGCCCATTCGGGTCAAGCGCCCACGGGCGCTTCTTGACGACCCGCCATAACGCCATCCTCTTTAAATTAAATAAAAACAAATTGAAATCATCAGCCCTAGACCAGAGTATTTCACCAAACTGTCCTTCTTTCCTTCCTGCCTACCTCCTAGCACGCTGAGCCGGCTGCTTGTCGCTGTCATCAATCACTGGCACGGAGGCTCTCCGCCTCGCGGGGAGCGACCGACGCCCTCAGGGCGTCTGCTGACTGGACTTGAAACGGGCAACATCTGTTGCTCGAATCGGTACCAGCGGCAGTCCACCAAACAATAAAGTTATACTACCCCGCCTTCACAGTTAACTGGTTGGCGGTTTCCTTTTCCAGTCTTAGGTAACCAGTCGACATTGTACCAGCTTCTGGCAGCCATTGGACACGTTCCAGATGCTGCAATCAAGCCACGGGTGCAAAGACACCCCGCATCCATAATGCAATGCAATGAGGCCGAAACGACTGTGAATAATGATACCAGTAGACCACGCCCTCAGAGCCCGGCAGAAAATAATCTCACCAAGTTACAATTGAATTAAAGTCAGTCACTATATCACAAAATTCAATGATTACAACTGATTTACTAACTAAAATGTAAATCAGATTTCATCCCGCCGAGTTGTGTGATTTTTTTTAATTCTTAAGCTCCTTTATATAAGAACTGGTAATATACCTACATATAAGTTAAAACATACAAATTATCGTGTTCGGAAAAGCCACACTGTTCCTGTTCCGAGATGGTAATTAACTATACATTACAAGTGTTAGATAGTAGTGTTCCATGCACATTTAATATGGTAACATCACATGTCCAGCTTGGGAATAATTTAGGTGTATATCTGAAATCATTATAAACATGATTACTTTCTGTTCGAAGTATTTAAGAAGGTTTAGAAATTCGTAAAGACCAGAACTTACACTGTTTCTTCATTTGGTCTTCAATACAGATTACTAATCTGAGAAAATTATTTGTGAAGCAACTGCATGAGAGGAAGACCAACACGAATAACAAGGGCCACGTATAATAAATTTCGCATCATTGTATTTGTAATAAACGTTTTTGCCGGTTTCAAGAAGAGCAGAGCTTGTACAGACAATGCTTTTATTATTACATAAATCATTGAGAACCATCGTGAGTTCAATAAAGAAACGCATGTAGTTTTCGTTAACTTTGAGAAGGCCTTTGATAGAGTAGATAGAATTTTACTGTGGCAAGTATCAGAAGAACGGAGACACTCACAACTTATAAGAACTATATAAGGCCTATAGCGGAACAAGAATGGCTGTTAAAAGTAATTGTAGTACATCTAAACAAATACCTGTCTATCAAGGGGTTAGACAAGGATGCAGTATACCACCTACTCTTTTTACCATGTATATTGACGATCTAGTAAGGAAATGGAAACATCTAGTGAACCCTGGTATTAAAATACCACGAGACATATTTGAATATATACTGTTGTTTGTACACAAAAGGTAGCCTAGGTATATTATCAAGTGATTAAGAACGTGCCTTTTATCACCTTCTATTTGAGTTAGTTGATTTTGTTTTGCTTCATCTTTCTGTTGACGGATATGTAAAATATCGCCAATAAGAATGTATCTTTCTATGTGTCGAAATGTGTATTCTTACATAGCACGCTTGAAGTAATCGTCTCAATAAAAGACATTGTTACTGCAAAAATTCCAAAAAATCAAAACGTAATCTTACAATAATTTGTAATTAACACTTCCTTACGAAGGCTTTTTAGATGTTCCCCATTTTTAAATAACAGACAACGCTATTAAACGGTTCATTAGAATAGAATCGAGATGGGAAGGTGAGAAGACAAATTAATAGAACGAACATTGGAACAAATATCTTTCAGTGTTTTTTCCAAACTATAATAGACTTAAAATAAGTGGAAAACAACTGCTTTTAAAAGTGATACCAATCTAATTAATAATAGTTATTAAATGAACAAGAAAAATGATTGAGAAGATTAAATAATTCTTTTACTACCAAGAAACGTAGTACTACAATTGAAGCTCCGAGCAAATAAACTAATTAATGTTCTGCACGTCTTCTCATCATTTTATTCGATGTTCTCCTAACAGAAAGACAGAAAGAAAGACAGAAAGAAAATGACAATTAAGGAATCCAAATACAGCACGGGAACAGCGAAGCAGTTTAGGGTTGGGTTAAGGATTACCCGTGCTGTTGCTGTGGTCAGCCTAATCCCAGCACGCAGCAGAGAGAAAGCAGTCTCATCAAGATTACCGCTCTTGTGAAAGCACACACAGACTCGCTGGGCCAGAAATAATACGTTAGTTTCCACCCCTCGCCCTATCATGCAAGCTCTCTAAGTCTTATCTTACCTGCTTACCTCGCTGCCGCCCTTTATACGCGCGCGCGCACTTACAGTACATGGGAGAGAGAATAAACCCAGGTGTGTGTGTGTTTGTGTGCGTTTTTATATAATACCTTGTACTCGATACCGTACCGACCATCGGCAGCTTTGTTCTTGGTTTTCTTTGAGAATCATCATCCGCTGTCAGCAAAAAAGTTAAAACTTATGCCTAGTTGCTGCCTGACTACAATAATACACGTGTCATTGCTGAACACACACACAAACTATACACATTTATTTGTTTGATCGTGAAAGCAAACGTTGTCTTACCTGCGTTTAACTGCAGATGATAGTCCAGTGACCACTGACACAGCTTCCTGTAACACACGGAAAACAGTATTATTTTATGTTACTTATTTTATGTGGGTATCTGAAAAAATGTTACAGTCAGTAGGAGGGAAAGAATTGACTAATGAGAAGTGCTGAGGAGAGCTGAGATCCATAAGATAATTCTGGCAACAATAAAGAGGAATGCGAAGAGGCAGGAGGCCATTGGAGTGTAGCTATGTCCAGCGACAATAAATGAAGGAAGTAGTGGCAGAAGAAGGGTGATGTGAATGTTAGATGAACTGAAAGACGGTCAAGGATAAAGCTGAAAGACAGGGGGTGCACGGAATGTATTTGTTACCTGTTAATAGTTTCTCCAGAAGACAAGGAATACAATAAATTTTTGCAAACATGTTATGAATTTATAACGTTGTTTCGAGAACAGTTATTTTCTCTATATAATGTAAAATTTAGGATTATACGAGGAAGGCGGATGTGCGGTTGATTCGTCCGTTTAAAAATATTTGTATCAGAATATACAGTGTCTATCTTTCCGTTAACGTTCTTATTGTTGCGTGTCTTTTTAAAATTACATCTGTTGAACTGATGAATGTGATTTCATCTAGGTACCGAACTACCTTCCAAACGCATCGGTCCAGTAATCATAGAGACGATTTATGAAAACAGTTTTTGAAAATTCAATACACAAAAGAGAACAAATGTTCTGTCAAAACCTGAAATTCGCACAACATTCTGATGCTAAAACTAATCCCAATTAGACAGTGTGGGTCTAAACTAAATGTCGTAAATCAAAAAATACAAATTTCTGATTGCTAATACGCCACGATTGTTGACAATTATTATCATCTCCATCAATTGATAATAGCAAACGTTTGTAATTAAAGACTCTCGGGGGAGTGTACAAGCATAATTCTTATTCGTGCAGATTAAGGTGGAGATTAGATGACCGAAAATAGAGGAGTGGAGAAAAGAAGCCAAAACAAGAAGACATGTGAGGGAAATTAGACTCAAATAAAAAAAGTATACCCTTTATAAAAAGCGAATAAAGCGAAAGCCCAGCAGAAAACAGGGGATGAGCATGTGAAGAACTCTGCTAATAGCAGCTACAATTTTTTTTGTACAATATTTTAAAGTTTTATAATCCCATGTGTCACATCCAAAAGTTGGTAAAGGTCTATAGGTCGATAAATTTACGTTAATACCGGCCTCTTTATTTTTCATGTAATTTGTTTTTCCTTACTAATTAATCCGCATTGCATTAATACATTAATACCAATTTCTAATTAGTATTACTCCATGTTAATGCGTAAGGCCTTTACCCGTGGACATTAACCGAGCCTAAGGGACGCACCGCCTCTGTTTCACTTGGGTAATTCTTAGAAGCCGCGTCCACGGAGCGGGGTGGGTCCGGCCTACGAGTCGTTGGCTAAGTTCATCTGGGAACCCAGTCCAGTGAAGTGTGCGCCCCCCTGCCCAGGAATACGGAAGAAGCCCGCAACGGTGAAAGTGGAGAAGAGAGTCTTCGGGTACGGTGGAAGTGGCAGCCTTGCCTTTTAGGATTTCCATAGAAGACTAAGGGAAACAATCCCAACAGAAAAATCTGGTCAGGGTATCTTATAATGGCCCCCCCCATCAACTGTCTACGTAACTAAAGGTTTATGCCCTTTACTAAGGAGGAGCATTACTACTCGTAATCTTCACGG
This sequence comes from Magicicada septendecula, assembly GCA_034769895.1. NCBI lineage: Eukaryota > Metazoa > Arthropoda > Insecta > Hemiptera > Cicadidae > Magicicada > Magicicada septendecula. Next base: position 113,190,901 of record CM068371.1, on the reverse strand, counting down.
GTAATGGCATCACCTGTAGTAACCTATCGGTATAAGACGTGGGCGTTACGGAAAGAAGATACTCAGTGTTTATAATCCGCTGAAATTAAGTTCTTGAGACGGGTAAAGGTTGCTCCCTTCGCAATCAAATTAGGAATGAAGATTATAAAGACCAAATTGGGAACGATAGGATTAGACAGTGCTCATTACATATAGAGATGATGAGCTATGACTGTCTAATAAAACAGGTAATTATTTATAGAACCCAAGAAAGAATGTAAGTAGGCCTAGATGAAGGCGCAGGACTGAAGACGGAAAAGGCTGTACGCCAAGACCCTGAAGAAGAAGAAGAAGAAGAAGAAGAAGAAGAAGAAGAAGAAGAAGAAGAAGAAGAAGAAGAAGAAGAAGAAGAAGAAGAAGAAGAAGAAGAAGAAGAAGAAGAAGAAGAAGAAGAAGAAGAAGAAGAAGAAGAAGAAGAAGAAGAAGAATTTAAGACGTAAGTGAAATAGGACGTTGACTGATTTTTCCATAAATTATGTTTGCCGAAATTCTGGTCCCCGAGCAATTCGGTTTTCGAGCCGGGCACTACTCGACACATCAATTGATGCGTTTCGTGGAGACAGAGGCCGAGGCCGGTCGCTCGCGGGAGCAGACCGTCACCGTTTTCCTTGATGTCGAGAAGGCGTCCGATCGTGTTTGGCATCCAGGCCTACTACAAAAACTCACGGAGAGTCTGCTTCCGGATTGCTACTCTCATTTGATTGCTAGCTTTCTTCGGAACAGAACCTTTCGAGTGAGAGTAGATAAGACACTTTCTCCGGAAGGGCTATTACGGCTGGTATACCTCAGGGAAGCATCTTGGGCCCCTGATTTTCTCTGTGTACGTCAATGACATGCCCAAGTTTCCTAGAACCAGATTGGCCATGTTCGTCGACGACACGGCGGTGTATGCCGTCGATCATCGAGTTGAAACGGCAGTTATCTGGCTTCAGGAACAGCTGAACGAATTCGTTGAGTGGGCAGAGAGATGGAGGGTTGCCATCAACGCGGCCGAGAGCACACCCGTAGTCTTCTCCAGGCGCTTAAGGCTCCCTGACAGACTCTACGTAGACAACACTCCCTTGCCCTGGTCTCGAGAAGTTAACAACCTCGGGCTCCACCTCTATTGACGTTTCACCTGGCGGACACACTCCGAGCAAGTAGCCCGCAAGACCCCCCATCGACTATATAAACTCAGTCCCTTGCTTTGCAGCAATTCTATGACCCGCTGCCTAGCGAAGCTTATCGTCCCCACCTATGTGGTGCCGATGGTTACCTACGCGATTCCCGTATGGGGCTACTTGGCCAAGACCCATAAGGGAAAGCTTCAGTCTCTCTTAGACGGAGGCTGGGCTGGGCATGTAAGGCTCACTACCTGACATCTAATAAAACCATTAGACTCCTTACGTGTTCGTTCCCTGAACGCCACTATACGGACACTGTCCCGGAAATTCTATCGCCGCACCTCCCGCTTTCAGGGCAATCACCTCATTAGCGCCCTCGGTCGCCACCAACCTGTGCCAGGTGAATCTTGGACCCAGCCTCGGCGAACACTAACCCTCAATTAATTAATTAATTGAAAACCCACGGCCGGTAGCAGGCCACACCCTAAACATCCAGCATCATCTGTGGTCTCTGCGCCAGGAGCTCTTGCTCGGGACGCAGCACACGAGCGGGTGACGTCTCGCACAGCCCTCACCCTGGTATATTTGCCGATAGATATGCCAGTATGTTGTAAACACTGCGTGTTTTGAAGTTACACGTCACTGAAGGCTTCGCATTACAATTGAGTATAATATTTAAATTAAAATATGGATTTACTTAAACAGTAGTCTCTTTCGATTTATTTTTAATCCGTCTATTCTGTGTGTGTTAAACGTAAGCATACCCCGTCGTCTTTGCGATGTAGCGCCACAATCTCTCTCGGATCGGTGAGTTCGGGAGCCCCATCACCTGTATTTCAAAGGATTATTTAGGTTTCTCTGTACAGACGTACAAACGACATAGAAACTTATTTGTGTATGTTACACTGCAGTTTGTATGTATCTGAAATATTTTATGTCTGACGCGTAACTTCCTACGTAATACACCAGGTTGCAAGATCATCTTTTTCGGATATATTTCAACAAAAATAATAAGACTAACTGTCTATCTTGTCACCGTAAAAGATTTCACGTTATAGGCTTCCATAAAACGATAGGAACAACTACATTCTTTATACACACTGCTACAAATTAGGTAACATGACGTTCAACTGCCCTTTTTTTATGTGTTGTACGACTATACTAGAATTATTGTTATTAAACTCTACAGTGGTGAAGCGAAGGGGTGTGGGAGTGGATTACCCCCCTCCCCAAGGAATAAAGAGAAAAGGAAGTGTCAAAAATTTGGAAGCAATGTGCCTATAAAACCATAATCTTATAAGCTAAATAGGCTAATAACGAGGCTATTATTTGTTACGTGAGTAAGAACATCCCTATTCTTATCACCATCGTCATCTATATTGGAGTAACAAAAATCGCGGACTTAGAATTGCTTTGCACGTAGTATCATCTTCCACTTTCTCATAATTAGCTTAACGTACTTCGATGTACAATTTTAAAACGGTAAAAATCTCATTGACGAATGCCACGTGATGATACTAGCCACTCGTTTTTGATGTTCAGAAAGTTTAGATATTCCTCTTTGGCGCAAGATGACAGTAAAATGGTACATCTTTATGAGTAATGAAGAGTGCTCCCTGCCTAACATTGGTTCGAATATCAAAATCGAAAATAAATACTCTCTCTCTCTCTCTCTCTCTCTCTCTCTCTCTCTCATAATAAAGCCTGACTGAGAAAATACTTATCTGCTCTCAGGATAGTGTCGCATTCTGTGCTGTACACGAGGTAGTTATTTGCTAAACGAAGTCCATATGCAGTTAAATAAGCATATTAATTAGTTGATCACGAATTACGTGTAACGAATAGGACATTACTGTATGGTCTACGACGTGGCGGAGTGTGTTCACGAGACATGTAAAGTCTTTCATGAGATTGTTTGTATTATCCATATCTTAGGTTTTCTGCCCTACATTCCCGAAATTGTGTCTCATTTGGCTAAATAGATTTCAAATAGTTTTGATTTGCTAACTAGCGTGCTGAAATACTTTAAAAAAAAAACAGCTCTTCACTGGAAATAACCTTGAACATACCTTCGATAAAGCGCATTCTTTTCCTACATTTTGTGTTCTTTCTTTATAACGTTGCAGCCCATGATTCATTAGAATTAGAAAGGCAAGCAAAGCAAATAGGGCTTACGACTACTACTGAAAAAGTATATCTAAGTTCTACTAATAATAGTAGACAAATGTTGAAATATCTTCGTATTGAGGAACATATTTTTGAAGGACGTGGAGAACATACCTATCTGTAGACAGCATTAAATAATGACAGTGCCATAAATAACGAAATACGAACAAGAATCATCAAGACAAAAAGATATTACTCAGGTCATGAATGATGTCAGAAAATAAAGACATTAAATTAGACCGTGTATAGACAACTTATCCGCCCAGTGGTAACATATAAAATAGAGATATCTACTTTCCATAACAATGACATAAATGTGAGATTGAAGGTATGAGAGGAAAAATATTAAGGAATATTATATCAGTAAAGAACGATTAAAGGAAAACGATGTTTGGAAGCGAAGAAGAAATACATAGCTTCAGGCTATACTACGAAGCCAAGATATCGCACGTCAAATTGATACCTTGAATCATAAGCTGGTTAAGGCACATTCATAGAATGGAAACCAGTAGAATAAACAAACTAATATTTTACTACATAATACGTGTATTCGAAAGGAGAGGAAAGAATAGAAGGAAGGAAGGCTGGAGGATGTAGAGAAGTGTGCATGTGAACTGGATGTAGAGGAACTGGAGTGAAGTGAGTATTGACACAAACAAATGAAAACGGATCATCGTTAACCGTAGCCTCAGAGGACACGGTAGGTCACGGATAATTCCAATTTTTTCATTACTTGTTGCACAGAACTGTTACGGTGTCTTCGCCATTATCAAGTCGTAAACATTGACCTATTAGAATAATGGTGGAGACACCTACCGAAAGGCCTCATCCACGTAGCAGTTCTGCAACAAGTAACGACAAAATTGGAATTACAAAGGCTGTTAACAAGATTAACCTGACTGTAACAGTGCAATGTAAAGTAAGATGTTTGGTTCCATAAAACAGTACATACTAATCATCGTCGTGTAAATGTTCAGTCCAGCTTTCTCACGAGTCTTGAATTTCTGTTAGTGAGAATAAAAATTGATATGTATGGAATTTCTTAAGCTTTCACGGCCGTTCCTCAACACTGTTAGAACAATTACTTTTACCGGGCTGTTAGGCCGTGGTGTGCAGGGCAGACATTTCGACCCCACCATCGGAGACGTTCTTCAGAGTCAGAATCACTTGGCACGGTGTCCCCCGATTAGCCCAGTACTGAGGCACCAGATAAGACCCACTTAAATAAACTTTCCAAACCAGCACGATCTAATCTGGAAAATAGCATCAAATACTACCTGATTGGTTTGGGGTAGTACCATCTCTGGTACCTCAGCACTGGGGAAATTGGCGGACACGGTGCCAATTGTTTCTGACAAATAGATGGCATCCTACGTTAGGGCCGAGACGTCTATCCTGCACACAAGCAGTAGACCACGGCGTGACAAATAATAGTTTCAATATTGTAATGTATAGTTTTCCAGGCCTTGTGAGAGAGGCAATAGCTGCCAAACTTAACTATGGTCTCAAGAGACTACGAAGACTTAATACCCAGTCCTGTTCACATATTTCCTTGTACACAAGCCAACTGCAACAAAACGTTCGCCGCAATCGTTACACTATAAAAATGGTGACCGCAACTTCTTTGTTCTTTGTTGTAAAGAATAGATTTAAATGTTAATTACGATATTATCACAAAGTAGGAACGTATCGCGGTTTCTGTAATAAAAAATGTTACAATTAGTTGTGAGCGAGTAAATGCAAACAAACAACAACAACAGACGGAAACAAAAAGTCAGCAAAGGCGGTGGCGGTGGCGGCGGCACAAGGGAGCAGAGGAGAGAAACACTGTGCTGTGTTCATTATTACAGCGGTGATGATAAGCAAAGCTGTGATTTATACGGGGAGGACAGTAGGCGCTCCGTGCGGGGGACGCTCGCTACGCAGGCTTATTTCACAGATAAAAGGACAAATTGTTATTGTTTGGGTCGAAGCAATAATTAACTCCGTCGATTTGTCTGTCCTATCCTCTTGCACAGCAGTGTGTGTGTGTTTGTATATTATTGTTTTGATCTATGACCAGACCGGCGACCTGACAATTTCCTTCGCGCGACAACAATTTATTGACAAAACACAAATCATTCCGCTTGTTACGGTTGTCGCCGGGGGGCTGACTGCCGGCTTTAGTAAAAAAAATATATATATTAACGGTGTGTGTGTGTGTGTGTGTGTGTGTGTGTGTGTGTGTGTGTGTGTGTGTGTGTGTGTGTGTGTGTGTAAGATTTCGATACATTGGTTTGATATTTATGTTTCGCTGGGGAGGAGATAGGCTCTGCGATTGCGAACAGTACAAAACGCGCGAGAAATCGCAGCAGAGAAGTTCGATACGAAATTATGTCATCGACACAAATAAATCACTCGCGTTCACAATACTGTGACGTGTTTTGAAATAACTCCTGGTAACGTGAACAAAGAAAAAGCGTATAATATCAGCCGGCAGATCATGATTGGCGAGTCGCTGCTGATCACGTGGGTTCCGGCTTTTGTGGAAAAACAAAACTGTACGAATACGTTATTTCGAGATGATTGCGATAAACAAGTAGTGTTTTAAGAAATATCACGTTTTTGTGAACGGTTTTTTAATAAACTGCCATATCTCTTTTCCACATAATGGCGAATAAGGCGGCAAGAAATCAAAGCTGAAAATCGCCAGCTTATACGATACAATCAGACGGTGAAAAGAAACGTTAATTAGTTAATCACGTTATACAAGTTTGAACCAGGGGAAGATCACTGATGACGAATCAATTACATAAGTATTTAGCACTTAAAACCAAGGTATTTAAAATATATTTAAATGGGGCTCTGGACAAATGGAAACTACAATGTTGCAGGATGAGGACACCCATTGGGGATGCAAAGCAATTTACACTACATTTTGCAGATGATCAGCTCGAGTTGGATGTCGAGTATATGTATGGGAAAATACAAGAATGTACAAGGGTAGGAGCCTAAAAATCAGCTTTAGAGAAAAGAGAACATCAGGTTATTGGGAACGAACGGAAAGATTGCATATTAATGGGAAAATTATTCGAAGTATGGCGCAATACAAATAATAGGCCTACTTTCCAATGAAGATAACAAACATAGGTGTAGTCCTTAGTTTAGTCGCAAAAAATCCTTAGTAAAATGGGGAAACTATCACTGAAATCAGACAAACTAAAGAGACTATTATGGTGTAAAAAGATTTCAAATAAAGTAAACATAGGCCTACGTACAATTTAAAATGCCATAGTTGAAAGTATTGGCTCACATGATGCAGAGACACTGGATATTAATGCAAAAAATAAGTCTAAAATCCAAGCCGTAGAGCTGAATTATTGGAGTAGGTTCTGTAAACGTCATCATCATCATCATTATCAGCCTCAAGGACTAGGCACATCCTGAACCTGTTCCGGGACCCACTTCGCTCTCGGCCGTCCTACATCTCTCTTCCCCACCGGTCTATATTCCATTGCTAGCACTGGAATCCTGTCACCTGCCATTCTTCCCAAATGTTCACACCACCTTCGATTATTATTGCTCCTTAGCTGTTCCAACAATGGGTAGACTCCCAGTTCCGTCCTTATATACACATTCCTCTTTCTATCGAGAATGGTACAGCCCAGAGTAGTCCTCATAAATTTCATCTCTGCTCCCTGAATCTTTGCTGTAAACGTAAAACTCTAAATAGGATCAGGAATACAGAGACGTGGAGTAGAATGGGAATCGATATATTACAATCAATCGACTTGAAGAGATTAAGATGGTATGAACAAGTCTAGAGGATGTCAAATTAAAGATGACGTAAGACTGGTCACTTTTAAAAAGGAAGGCAAATAGGCAGACAGAATATAGTGGAAGAATAAGGAGGAGACATTATGGGATAAGATGACTCACGGTTATGGATTGTTTGGATAAACAAAGGTAGAATCTAGGATGCGAAAGCGTGTATTAACTGTAAAACAACTCGCTAAAATACTGAGAAGAGGAAGAAATATCAGGGTGTGTTTTTCAATCCCAGGCCGAGTCAATATGTTTAAACGAGTAGGCCTATTAAATTTAAAGAAGTGATTCCAAAAGCAAAGCCTGCGACAGTGTTCAGAGGTTTTGCGGAATCTTTTACGAAACAAGCACGATATAGGCTACCGTCTAAAAAACCATATTCATTTTTAAGTACGAGAACCGTATGAACTATTAAATATGTGATTCCATTTTTTTTCTCAAATAAATTTTAACAATAAAAGTATTTTGAAACTAATTCGTTTAATAATGTCTGTACATCATGTCGTGTAGCAGAACTTTCTTTGGATCAAATTTAAATAGTGCTGATGTCTGCGCAATAACAATCATAAACAAACGTAGCTGATTTTTACACAAAAGTATAACTGACGGTCAATTAACATTGTAGTTTCCGAAATTACAACTACACCTAGTTACATTTTGGTTGTGGCTAATGACTGGCTATCGTGAAAGTTAAGAAATGTATACCCTAACAGTGTTCTCCACTACTTAGTTGTACGAAATCGCTTACTCCTAGATCGATACTCGAAAGAAAAGTTTAACAAATAAGCTTGAAGTTCAGAACGACATAATATTGAAACTACCTGATTTAATCCAACGTCCAGAGTTAATTGTTCAGAAACAGCTTGATAGTTCGCACTAAACTATTTTTAGTGTCATTAATATTATAATTTTGCAAGTTAAAAGACTTTTTTTAATGTTAATAAGTTTTAATTAATATATCATATTTATTATTTGTCTTATTTCAAAACTCGAATGGAGTCCGCTAAATATTTATTTATTTCATTTTATTTTATTTATTTATTTATTTTTGAGGGGGCGCGGACTAAAACGTTTGTAAACCAGTGATCTCAGGTATCATAGTACCTTAGGAAGCATGGTACTGGACGTGCCACAATTCACGCACGGCGTAGTACAGGTCAGGAAAGAGGACAGCTCAATTTAATTTCTTTATGCTTGACTGTCCATGTCTCTGATAAAAATATTATGATGACCCACATAAAACGCTTAGCACTTAGCACTATACGATATATATAATTTTATAAATTACGTTGTTTGGGATATTAACAACTAAGAACAAACGCAGTAGCAGCAGAGCAGCTACTGGTCTCACACGATGAATGCCGCATGGGCTAAATTCTAATTATTAATGATGAATTACGTTTTAACTGGCAGTGAATCGTGACTCGACCAAGGAATGGGTAAAGTATACTTCTTCTTCTTCTTCTTCTTCTTCTTCTTCTTCTTCTTCTTCTTCTTCTTCTTCTTCTTCTTCTTCTTCTTCTTCTTCTTCTTCTTCTTCTTCTTCTTCTTCTCCTCTAGCACTACAGCCCAACGTGAGCCCTGGCTTCCACAACACCAATCTCCTCAAAATCTCTCCTATCCATTGCCTTCTCAGTGTAACCCCTCACGACCATTTTTTTTAGATCTTCCAGCGCATCATCCAACCATCTTATCCTAAGTCGGCCTCTCTTTCTGCATTTATAGTCTTGCGCCCTCAGGATTTCTTTGGCACACGCTGATCATCCATCCGCTCTAGGTGACCTAGCCATTGTATTCGTTGAGCCTTTACGAGCTTACAGTGTCCTCATGCTACAATCGTTCATTAATCTCTTGGTTATTTGTTATTCTCCAGTCTTCGTCTTCTTTGAACAGGGCCATTATCACGCCATACAATCTTTCTTTCAAACCTTCTTAGTGGTTCTTGTTCCTTTTTGACATGATAATGTCTTATGGCTGGGGGTCATTTGAAAATTTCTGTAACGCATCACGCTGCATGACGTCATCATTTACCAGCCGGGAATCGTTAACTAAAACCGCGACCGCTAACGTGCTAACGTCCGTCGCAGATTAAAGACCTAACAAGCAAACAACACTGCATAGCTGTAGATAGGTATGTAACCAATCAGTCAGTCAGTAACCATAATAATGTTGCGTTTAGCTGGCGGCTGAAAGACATTATCATGCTCTTAAGCTTTTACCATTTGGTAAACGGTACTTTACATTTTTGTTAATGTCGATGTCTGGCCTCCATAAGTAACAATCGGTCTGATAAGTGTCTTATATATTTTTATTTTTGTGTTACGACTACTTAATTTGCTTCTCCTTATCGTAGAGTGCTTGTGGTAAGTTCCTTCGGTTACCTGGTGAGATCAGGCATCCGTTAAGCTTGGCTACAGGTTCCTCCTCCTCCTCCTTCATGCAGTATCTTCCCGCCTGTTGCTCTTCACAGACAATCTTATCTCCTGGAAACATCTGTAGCACATCGTATTTCCCGTACCTCATTACGTGCCCTAAATAAAAGTCTAGGCTTTATTGTGTTAACATATTGTGCGTGCGTGTTCAGTTGGCCAAACATAAATAGTTGCCGTTATTGATATAAAATTAATAATAATTAGTATCACAAAATTCTAGTAACAATTATCACTGACTAAGATCGTAACTTATTAGTTCAGTACTATTCTGTCACTATAATAGTAAATTCTGTATTCTAGATTTTAAACATCGTTAAAAGCATATTAAAATTAATGTTAGCACTACAGAATGTCTGGGTAGAAAATCTGCATTATCACGTGAACTCAGTTTAATCTACTACTGATCGGACCTTGCGGTATCTATTTATTCGCTACCTAGCTGCTGGGTAACATGTAACATATAGCCACACTCCAGCGTTATACAGCAGCCGTATTATCTAAGAATTACAACGTTGTACGATTGTTAAAATAGAATAATAGCAGCGATTAGAATTGTTATGGCTGTGGAAAATTGTCACATTAATAAAACAATCGTTTCTCGGTGGTACCGCTCACCCCTATGTCCCCTTCCATACTCTTATTCTCGCAATCGACATTTCTCTCACCCCCTTCCTTTCCCTTCATTCTCGACTCCCTCCCTCTCACTGCTCTCTAGCTCTCTCCTTCTCCCTCCCTTTCTCATACAGGCATACTTATTTATTCGTCTATCGACCCATGTATCCGTATACCTCCTTTCCTAAACTAAAGATCCATTTAGTTAACGATTTCTGTCTTTCGTTCTGTCTCTGCTCCTGATTCCTGTTTTCCTCCCTAACACAAACTGAACTTCAAGAAAATAAAATTCGTTCTCATTTGCACCCCCAAACAAGCATACGTGTGACTGCACGCTTCGTAGTGAGTGTGCACGCGCGCCGGTCTGTTTTGTGTCGGTTGTTACAAAACACATCATTCTGAATTTAAACAAATCTTGCTGCCGCAGCGACACGTTCGTTGGGGGCGGCAAGATGTGTGTGCATTAACAAGGAAAAAACAAACAGAAATATATCAAATGAAACAATGGATCATATGGAAATAGATTCATTCATACGAGAAAGTTAAACTGTGAGTGGTGAAAAAGGGATAGGGTGAAAAACGCAGGGTCGAGAGAAACCCAGAGAGAAAGAGCGAATGGAGAGCGGTCGTCATGGAAACGGGGGCGTGTCACCTGGCTGACCCTTATATGACCTCTCAGACCAAGCGAGCTTGTTTCAACAATTTACATTTCTTCTTTTTCCTTTTTTTTTTAATAAATTGTTTTAAAAACACATGGCAGGCCATTGCGTTCTTGTCGCGCTGTCGGGCACACATACAGTATTATTGCTCGACAGCAACAAATTCACCTCAATTTGATTCAATCACTTTTCCATTATTTTCTGAATGTTAAGTAAAGACGTAAATCTACATTAAAATCTACACCATGGAAAACTACTACTACTGTTTTTATCACTTTACTACCACCAAATCTGTGAGAAATTCGTAACTAGCGTCACATTGTGCACGATTAATGAGTAGCTTTGATTAGCTCGGTCACGTCGACTACCTTGAGCTATTTTGGATGAGTGCGTAAGCGCATGACCGAAAGTGGGAGTGTTTTTGTATATCCGTATGTAAGCACTCGTTCTTCAAAAGTCCTACACGACGGGCGAACTACTGTCGAGCGACCTCCATCATTCCCATTGGTTTTTACGTTCCGATCATGAAAATATAATATGATCGTCTTCAGAAACTAGATGGTTATATGGTGACTAGATCGTTTATAGTTGGTTATGTCGTTCAACAAGCTGCTTTATCTAAAGATTTAAGTTTCCGAGAACGACCACATATTTTTATAGCCGAAACATTAAAAACAAAATTATTACGACGGAGACAGAGTGGCAAGAGTGTTCACAGAGGTATGTATGAAAGTCTGTATGGACGCATACGTTTGTACCTATTTACGCAAGTAGGCTATATAATTATGTATGTATGTGTCTTCTTCTTCTTCTTCTTCTTCTTCTTCTTCTTCTTCTTCTTCTTCTTCTTCTTCTTCTTCTTCTTCTTCTTCTTCTTCTTCTTCTTCTTCTTCTTCTTCTTCTTCTTTAACACTACAGCCCAACGTGAGCCCTGGCTTCCAACACCAAACTTCTCCAATGTATGCTATCCATTGCCCTCTCAGTGTAACCTCTCACATCCATTCGTCTTAGATCCCCCAGCACATCATGCAACTATCTTATCCTAGGTCGGCCCCTCTTTCTGCTTTTACAGACTTGCGCCCTCAGGACTGTCTTTGGCACACGCTGAACATCCATCCGCTCTAGCCATTATAATACTCGTTGAGCCTTTACGAAACTTACAATGCCCTCATGTTTGAGAGTTATCCATCTCCTGGTTATTTCTTATTCTCCATTCATCATCTTTTTTAACCGGACCATAAACACGTCTTAAAATATTTCTTTCAAACCTTCTTAGTGTTTCTTGTTCCTTTTTTGTTAATTTCTATGTCTCGCCTCCATAAGTAACAAATGTTATTAATATTAAAACGTATACAAATATACATATACGTATATGTAGATGCAGTGGTGTAAGAATGATCTGCTTCTCCGGGGAGGGGGGGAATGAGACTAGCTCCTGAGAGGGATGAGTGTAGTTTGAAGGTTGGGCTCCCCATTTTCCTTAGGACAAATGATAGGTCCAGGATCTGCCCATATAATATTTTAAATACATTTTATAAAGTTTTTGAGTGTACCAACGTGATGAACAAGGGTCGGAAAATAAGGAAAACGGTGATTTCAGAATATTATATCTTGATTAAATGTTATTTACATTAAAGGCAGTAAATCCAATGTCATTAGGAATCACTTTAATTATAAATTTGTGTCTTAATAGATATTGTGAAAATGAGTCTATCTGAAGATAATTTGAAAAACCAAGTTTTATTATCTCCTCGCACTTTAAATTAAGGATGTTGTCCCAAGAATGTTTTAAGCAACTTATTATTAATAAAACTCAATTTTTATTTTATTAGTTTACAAATATTATAATTCCTTTTTTTTACAGTTATTTGTAAGGCTTATTGTAACAAGCACAACTGGTTTAGAAATAGGCTTTAAGTGATTAAGGAATTTCGTTTAAACTTTTAATAGCTCTGGGGGGAATTGATCCCCGATCCCTGCCGTACTGACGCCACTGTGTATTTGTATGTATGTACGTGTACGTGTTCGAAAATACATTAGTAAGTGATATAGGAACACTTACGAAGTAAGTTGTACGGCGTACAGAAAGCACACTGCATAATCACGAATCTGACAGAAAGTAGAGACTAAGATGTAAGATTGAAAGTAAAGTACAGAACTCTGCCGCTTCCGACAGGGGGAAGTTGTTTTATGTCGGCAGGGGGAAGACGCAAGCAAAATCCGAACAACAGTAACGTCTGTGGAGACAGCCTCAGCACGAAGTAGAAGTTAACAAGAAGTCTCAAATGGTACTTGTTACAAGCAACAATAGAGACGGCTCGTATAAACGATACAGAATAATAAATTAATAACAATAACGAAGCGACGGCCTATTAAACGAGTAAGAGCAAGAAGAAGAAGAATGATAGCCTTACAATAATGAAAATAATAATTGTTTTTATAATAATTACGACAGTGGCGTATCTAGAGTGTGGTCTGGGGGGGGGTTGGAATCCAGTCTTATTGTGAACATTAAAACATTAATGTAGGCCTATCTTAATTGACCTAATTGATTTTCCTGTTAAATTGAGATCCCGGGCTGTCTGACCGTGGTACAGATCTAAAATCAAAAGCAAACGTTTCGGCCGTGTCATCGGCGGGCATCTTCAGTGCAAAATTTTAGTTTGCACTGCGGTCTCTAATGCGAACACTCTACGTTAGCGCAACTCACATTTTGCACTGAAGATGGCCGTTAATGGCACGACCGAAACGTTTGCTATGGATTTTAGCTCTGGACCACGGTCAGACAGCCCGGTATCTCAATTTAACAACATCGATTTTCCTGTATTTCAAGTTTCAAACGTTTACGCTAATGCTGTGTATAATACACCTGTTTGTGTAGCCTATTTAAAACAGTTACTACTACATTAGCGCGTACACAGCTGAAAAAAATAATAAAACCGCCTACAAATTAGAAGATTATCAAAAAATTCGCAACTTTTTTCGACCTTCTGTGGGGAGGGGTCCAGTTCCGTTCGTTCCGCCCCCCGTAAATACGCCTCTGAATTACGACTATGTTCAAAGGAGATTGGAAAAGTACGTTGTATAAGGATTGAAAATTAACTTTAACAAACGTCTGAAATAACATTTTATATACGATTAATCGGAGTGTTATGAAATTTACAGTGACGTTAAGTTACAGAGAACAGAGTGTCATTTGTCCTTTGAGAATTTTTGTACCTTGGATAATAATTATATAACTTGGTTTATATTATTAGGAGACTACTATAACTTGTTTGTAAGAAACGACGGATAGAGATTTTTTACAGCACTCAGCTAGTAAGCTCCAAAATTTGTATTGATATAAAATGATGTAGGTGAAACACTTTAATTGTGAATTATGTGATCTGAACTACGAACAGAAGGAGAAATTTAAAAAAAGCTCTGATAAAATTTAGGATAAAGGCCAGGAGAGATATTAAATTCAAATTAAGTTCTCAAAGTGTATACACGGATGTAAAGGGTAAAGGGTATCCCTGGTTAAGACAGGTCAAATGCCCTAAATCATAGATTTTTAAATAAACCCTATAATATCGTTAGTTGGACTAAAAAAATTACGTACCCACAGTCCCTATCTCGACACCCCCTTTCCACCCTCTGGGAGAAGCACAAAGGGGGGTATCGAGATGAAAGTATTTTGCACAAAATGAAAAATTCTGAAAAAATTCATGAAAGTATTGTTTAATTGTCTCTATAAAATGGCGAACTTTTTTTTCGTTTTCTCAAAACTTATTAAGAAAATTAAATTTTTATGTTTCGGGAATTTTTTAGAGGCCTTAATGACCTTACTTTACCTTACAAAAATTCATCAGAAAAGGTCCTAACGCCTACTACATTAAAGAATTTTTTCGAAGTCCCATGATAAAATCTCTTTAAAAAATAAAAACCGAAAAACCCACTTTTTTGCTCCCCAGAGGGGAAAGGAGGTATCGAGATACGGACTGTGGGTACCTTATTTTTTTAGTCCAACTAACAATATTATAGGGTTTATTTTAAAATCCATGATTTAGGGCATTTGACCTATCTTAACCAGGGAGACCCTTTTGTATTCACATTACTGAATGGTACAGAGTATTGGGAACCAATACAGCTGGATTTTGAATAGTTGGACGCGACGAAAAATGTTCCTTCGAACAGTAAAAGCGACTTCAAGATAAGATAGTGCACTTATATCTCAGCACCGTCAGAAACTGAAGAAGAGTTTGCAAGAGCAGCTTGTATGTTATAAAACACATTGGATGAGAAAGACAAGATTCTGAAACTATTGGTGGAGTTCCATAAGCCCAACAAACTGTGTAGGTAGATCGGCCGAGATTACTACAATCAAGTTCGGATCAGTCAACGAAAGATCAGCCTAGAGTCGGAAAACCAGACTAAGACGAGACGCTGACGGCGTATTCATGTGTAAAAAAAAACTGATCGGAAACTCAACTATTTTATTGCGCAAAAAAATGCGATATTCTTACTAACTTACTGCAACCCGCACTTTTGTTATTTTTATTTGTTAAAATTTAATTTCATGGTTGATAAATTTTATAATCTGACTGCAAATAAAACCTGTTATATAAAACGTTTGGAATAGCGTAGGTTGTCACTTTAGTTGAACGTTTCTACTTCCATATAATTATTTACACGTTTCTGAAATGGTTGAAACAGGCCGGTTACATCCACTATGAACGTTACATTAGAGAATGATTGTTACTCAACAGTCGGAAGTAACGTTCACCGGAACTAAGGTTCGGTAGACAATAAGACGGCTGGTCCAACTGTTTAAATGGAGATCTGACTGTCGTATGTAGGCTATTGTGTTTACAAAGAAAATTACAACTATATAAATACCGCTGCGCCTTCAATCTTTCAGTTTGCAATACTTTAAACACTGTTGTGCTTTGAAGTGTTACTTAGGCACCCCACACCTGTTGTAACTTCTATTAACATAGAAGCAGAATATTTCCTACATGACTCTATTATTATTATTATTTTATTAATAAGATTATTATTATTATTATTATCAGTAGTAGTAGTAGTAGTAGTAGTAGTAGTAGTAGTAGTAGTAATGAGTGACCAGATCTAGTCTACCTGCTTGAGACCGGAACAAACAATTTTCATGGTTTGGTATTGGTATCTTTCATGGACGGCGTCAACTCTGTTAATATTCTGACTACTGCCGGTCTATTAGACCACGGTCTAATGTTTCCGCTTGAAACAGACGTTTCGGCCCCATAATCGGAGGTCATATTCAGTGTTACCACCACCACCAGTTACCTTACAATGATGGGCCGGACGTTCTGTTTCAAGCGTCAGCATTAGACCATGGCCTAATAGCCCGGCAGTTAGTCAGAGTATTAACAGAGAAATCATTTTTGGTTTAATTCTTGTGGAAGATGATTATGATGATGCTGATTATTGTTGTTTTTATTATTATTATTTTCTTGTTGTCGTCGTCGTCGTCGTCGTCGTCGTCGTCGTCGTTGTTGTTGTTGTTGTTGTCACTTACACTAATCATTCTTATACTATACTTTTGTTCTACAGTTTACTTTATTTGTTTTTACTTTTTTACTTTGTTTTTTTGTTTACTTTAAAGTCAGTGGTTTTATTGAAGATGTACGCATCCTTAGTTTCCTTAATTAGCGCGACAGCCTATTTTGTGACACTGACTTTTCCAGTGGGGGTACACTGACAAATCCTGTTAAAATTCCGTTAGTTATTCCAATTAACTGGTGGTTATTCAAGCCCACTTACTTTAATAAGTCACATCGTATAAAGAAAAGCGTAAAAAACTTATATTCAGAACAATCAATTTTAAATAAATGTAGACAATAATTTATTTTGTACAAAATTAAAGGTTATATATTTTTTCTGCGTTATAATTTGATTAATTAATTTATTGGCCGTTGTATAATAGTAAAGAAACTCTTTATTTAGGCCTAATTTAATTCGTATTTAATTAAAAAGACAGTAGAAATTGAATAAATTTCAAATTGATTTAAAGAACGGTAATCTTTTTCAACTGCATTTGAACAAAGGAACGATTATTTAGAAATAAGTGTTTAGAAATAACTGCGTAGAATCAATAAAGTTGTGAGTGTGTAAATTGTGCCTTATTAAATTGTATGTTGTAATTACTTCCATATTCCGTCAGGAAATGAAAGTATGGTGATGGCAAAAAAAATCGTCTTCAAGATTATTGCAGATGCTGATTGTACTACACTCAAAACATGAAAAAAGTCATTTTTCGAATGTGTGTGTGTGTGTGTGTGTGTGTGTGTGTGTGTGTGTGTGTGTGTGTGTGTGTGTGTGTGTGTGTGTGTGTGTGTGTGTGTGTGTGTGTGTGTGTGTGTGTGTGTGTGTGTGTGTGTCTGTGTGTCTATCTGTGTGTCTGTGTGTCTATCTGTAGATTTTTGTAGAATCAAATAATGTTTTGCATACAGCCCTGAATTGTAGAGTTCTCAAGACGTATTGTTTTGGTGAAGATCGGGTTAGGGAAGGGGTAGTTTACCTGCAACGTTTTATGTTTTAACATGGGTAATTTTTTCTATGATGAATGATAACTGCCGTAAATTCAATCAGAATCAAATAATGTTTTGTATACCTCTCTGAGCTATAGAGAACTCAATGTTCGTTGATTTTGGTGAAGATCGGTTAAGGGAAAGGGGTAGTTTACCTGCAACGTTTTATGTTTTAACAACGGTAATTTTTTCTACGACGAACGATAACTGCCGCACATTCAAACATAATCAAAAATTTTTGCATCGTTCCTCAATTGTAAAAGACTGAGGGTTTGTTGATTTTGGTGAAGATAGGTTAAGGGAAAGGGGTAGTTTACCTGCAACGTTTTATGTTTTAACTAGGGTATTTTCTATGGCAAACGATAACAGCCGCAAATTCAAACATAATCAAATAGTTTTTTGCATGCAACTCTGAATTGAAGAGTTCTCAAGACCTATTGTTTTTGGTGAAGATCGGTTAAGGGGAAGGGGTAGTTTACCAGCAACGTTTTTCGTTTTAACAAGGGTATTTTCTATGGCAAACGATAACAGCCGCAAATTCAAACAGAATCAAATAATGTTTTGCATACAGCCCTGAATTGTAGAGTTCACAAGACATATTGTTTTTGTTGAAGATCGGGTTAGGGAAAGGAGTAGTTTACCAGCAACGTTTTATGTTTTAACATGGGTAATTTTTTCTATGATGAATGATAACTGCCGTAAATTCAATTTAAATCAAATAATGTTTTGCATACCTCTCTGAGCTATAGAGAACTCAATGTCCGTTGATTTTGGTGAAGATCGGTTAAGGGAAAGGGGTAGTTTACCGGCAACATTTTATGTTTTAACAACAGCAATTTTTTTTTATGACGAACGATAACTGCCGCATATTCAAACAGAATCGAATGTTTTTTTTTACATACGTTCCTCAATTGTAAAAGACTGAAGGTTTGTTGATTTTGGTGAAGATAGGTTAAGGGAAAGGGGTAGTTTACCTGCCACATTTTATGTTTTAACAAGAGTAATTGTTTCTATGACGAACGATAACTGCCGCATATTTAAACAGAATCAAATAATTTTGTGCATACCTTCCTCAATTGTAGATAACTCAAGGTCTGTTGACTTTGTTGAAGATCGGTTAAGGGAAGGGGTAGTTTACCTGCAACATTTTATGTTGTAACAAGAGAAATATTTTCATGACGAACGATAACTGCCGTAAATTCAAACAGAAACAAATAATTTTTTACATATGTGCCTGAGTTGTAGAAGACTCAAGGCTTTTTGATTTTGTTGAAGATCGGTTACGGGGAAAGGGCAGTTTACCTGAAACATTTCTTGTTGTAACAAGAGTAAAGTACTTAATTTTGATAAATAAAGTATCCTGATAAGAAGATGTTAATAATCCACTGTAGAAACGTAGATGAAATATCTATAAATGAAGAGGCTAGTTGAACGGGGTGGGGGTAATTTTCTATAAATGAAAATTATATTTGAAGGGGGAAGGGATAATTTTTATATGTGTACTACGTTATCGGCAACAAAGTAGTAGTTTGTTGTTAAAATTCCTTCCCGGGCTGTTTGGCCGTAGTTCAATGTTTTCTGCAAAACCAGACGTTTCGGCAGTGCCATCGACTGCCATCATCAGTGAAAATCGAGTGCGATAACGTGTGGTGGTAATCGTTAGTGACCACAGTACTGTGGGTAAGACTGAAGCAATAAGTGGAAAGAAGTAGTTTCTATGGAAACATTTCATTTCGAAAATGATTTTAAATATAAATCTTAGAACATGGAAGTCATGTATGGTTCTCCATACCGATATTTTATTATATTAGGACAGCCCTCAACCTGTCTTACCTCTGTCTCACTGTCTGTCTGTCTGTCTGTCTGTCTCTGTATGTCTGTATGTCTGTCCCCCCCTCTATCTCTCTCTCTCTCTCTCTCTCTCTCATATTACATTTGTCTCTGATATTATTTTCTCACCCATCGTGTGTACAACCAGGGAATCGAGTACAGTGTCCAAGAATTTATATATAACTTAAATCATGCGATTTAACTTGTAAACACAAGTTGAGTCGAATGAAGTTATATCATGCTTAATTTTGGATTATACAAATCCAAGCTATGCATATTCTTCCAGGAGCGCCAAGTTAGGCCTATAGGAGTACAATGTACTATGTTCTGAACAAATCTTCCCCGTGTCTACTTCAGTATTAAGATTCACATACGGAGGCTTTAGACGTAATTCATCGTAAAATTCGCACGTCGTGGCACCCAGAATATTAATCCATATAATAATGGGTCATAGCCGTCACCTTCCAAACATTGATTATAGTGTTAGTGTTACAATATCTGATTTTTAAATAATAAAAAGTTACATAGAATTGAGTTACAATTCATCAGCATTTACTATTCTGAAACCAAACAGACTACCTTACGAAACAACCACATTCTGAAACCCAATTAATTACATAAAAGCAGCGCATAACCATTCTAATAAAGATGCATTCAAAAGTGGCGGGTAAGAAAACTTTTGTAACAACTGAATGTCATAATTTTTAAAATACTGCATTAAATCTGTGTTCTGTTCACGTACTTACGAATAGGCCTATACTGAAGAACACAATAATGTTTTTTTTATGTGAAAACGTTAAACACTCTCTACTAGATCATTGAACACGTCCCATTTAAAATATTATTATGCTGTCAAGAGTCATAGATTATGATTCTTCAGTTATCGTGATTTTTTACGTCATCGCCATACAGCTGTGTATTGTTTGTTACGGAAACGTAATGTTGACATAACAACGTAAAAATGAAACGAGAAGAAACCTATAACAAGGTGTAGCCTATAACCAATCAATTGAGAGGTTTCTCAGAAGACACTCCGGAAAACGCGTTGTTAACGGCGAACTCTTTAAAATATTTCAAAAATTATCTGAAAGATCCCTCGGGGGAGCCTGTAACTCCTAGAGGGCGCGTCCCCAGGTGGCGGATAGGGGGATGCCCTAACCGGCTTAGCCCGGCGGGTAGGTGGGAAATAAAATACCACCCGCGGACCAACAGGTGGGGCAGAAGGGCTCCTTAGCTGTAGAGAAAGCAACCCTTCTAGGAGAAGGTACTCTGAAATAAAACCCTGGCCCTCCAGGTTGGAGGTTGAGGCATTGGGCTAACTCCCCAAGACTCGGAAAAACCATTTATCGTTAAAAAGCCTAATAAACAGCCTCGGAGCGATAAGAGAAAGAAATAGCATGGGAAGGAAATCAATAACATTGCTGAACAACATATTGTGGGACCAACAAATATCAAAACAAAATAAACATCGTATATACAATACAATCGTGAAACCAATTACGTCATACGGGTGTGAAATATGGCCAATAATACAAAGATCAGAAACGTTGTTGGAAGCTACTGAAATGGATTATTGGCGAAGAGCAGCAGGGAGGTCAAAACTGGAAAAAGTAAGAAACGTCAGAATCCGGGAGATAATGGGGGTACAGTACTCTATTGTCGACGACATAAAAACAAAACAGCTAAGATGGTTTGGGAATGTGCAAAGAATGCCGGATAATCGTCAATGCCCCAAGCAAATTTTGAGATGGACACCATACGGTCGTAGGCGAAGAGGAAGACCTAGGTTGAGTTGGAGGGAAGGCATCAACCGGGCAATGAGAGACCGGGAATTGCAAGAAGAATCTTGGTTAGATCGAGACCAATGGAGACTAGGGATCGGAAGACGTAGGATAACGTTATGAACCGATTTATATATATTATAACACCTTCTCTTTATATATTATATTTGTCAATTTACATATGCCTCTTAGTTGCGGCGACAAATTATATAAAGACCTTTTCTTTCACTATTACACTATTCTGTATAAATAATGACAGAAAAATGTTACTTACCCGTGACTTTTTTACATTACCTGGGCGCTAGAACAAATCCCAGATACAAATGACACGGATTCAGCTTAGCTCAGAGCATAGAGACACACTATCTCAGGATTCGTTCAGTGAGTGTGGAATTCAAGGGGAATCGTTACAAATAACATTTTAAAATTTGTTGATGTTTGTTTAATTAACGATTAAATGTTATTTATTAATGTTCTTTCAAAGCTAAGTTAAGGACTTATTGGTAACCTAACTCTTATTGTTAATGAGTGTGCGTGAAAAGTGAAGATTAAAACGTCCAAACGACCAATTGTTCTTATCTGGTTTATTTAGGAAAATTTATATCTCCCAAACCAGTGCTAAAGAACGGGTCTGCAATAATTTGCACGTTCAATACTACACCTCACTCTCCATTCAACACTCCTATATTACGATATTACTAATCTTAATATTTAAATACAAATTATGAATTTACTTAGTGTCTTTTAAAATTGTTTATTGATTTTATTATTTATTTTGTTACTTATTTCATTGATCAATAAATATATTTCTTACTGATTGATGCGTCGATCGTAGATAGGAATCCGTAGAGATCCTCCTTTTGATGGTTCGGCTCAGAAGAAATGATGTTGACCAATATCATTGACCGATGACCCTGGGCGCTTGCAGATGCTGTAGCTACTCTGGTACACAGGTCACTTCACAATTAATTAATTAATTAATTAATTAATTTTTTTAATTAATTAATTGGTTGTTACACAGCGAGAGTATTTATTAATGAACTTTACTAGTTCCTCTGCTACTGCGGACCACTTCTCGAACTGTTATTTAAATAAACTTTGCGTGGTTTGCGAAATTTAGCTCGTATCTAACACACGTCTTGCCTATTTAATGTTCGAACGAAGAGTGCTCGATTCCCCAAGTCTGAGTTGGCGTCTCTTCTGAATACAGCTTTGTGATTGGTTGTTCCAAATAAATCATGCGTTTTCCATTTGAAACAATATCGAACAAGTCGACCAAACGCCCCTTAACAGGTTTGAGATGGTAGAAAATTACTGGCTAATTTCATACTTCCTTTGTTTGCAAATCGTTTGATTATGGGTATTTGCAAACGTGATTTCACAGATCTGACCACAGAATATTATTGCTTAGGTCTTTCTCTGTAAGTGTGTGAAAACACCTAATTCGTACCTAGCCTAATTCTCTAGTTATTTCTCTTGGCGTTCTTCTTCTGTATAACTTCTGTAAATGTTAATTATATTAGTTGATATTTTGGCTACTTATAGAGCTTTAATTGCTGAACACTATGCAGGTTTCAGAATTGCTGTATATTTATTAGTTTTGAAGATATTGCAGTTTTAGCTAATAAAAATAATTGAATAAAAATTCATGTCTGTGCCGGCAACCTTCGTAGCAGTGGCGATGTTAGACAGAGATAGCTGTGATTATACCCTCTCTCTCTTGCTTACGCCGCTATACTCGCACAGTATGACACTTTCATAAAACGATCTGATTGGTCGGCTTTATGAATCGTTACATATACCCCCACTTGGTATAAAAAAATTGATTATTTAAGAAATACATTTTTTTTTCTTCTTGTAATGTTACGCACTTTCTTTAAAATTTAAAACTTGCACTGTTGGTTTTGTTCGCACATATTTTGCACTATTACAATTTTGCTTACTTCTACCTTATAACTAATTATTACAATAGGTTACTAATCCTAACATGGCATACACATATTAGAGATTTATATGAACATTAATGCTTTAATCACAAGTTTGATTCAATTGATGGCAATGATCAAAACGACAATACTAACATTTATTTAACTACTACTTATTAACATTGACATTGCTTCAAAGACATTTATAAATATTCGTTTGATCACGTTTGATTCACATACCTCATTGGCTCAAACCATTGTTTCTTTATTGCTCTATATTTTGTTTATATTTCCTCAAACTATCCCCATGATACTTTACTATAATTTTGTTTTTTTTCAACATCTTTTAATATGTATGTGTACCATCCAACCTGCTTTTCTATTCTATAAGGTCCCACGAATATCGGAAAGAACTTGGCCGTGGTATTATCTATGGCAGAGGATACAGGATTCGCTTTCACTAGCACTTCCTCTCCTTCCACAAACCTTACCAACTTGTGAGTACGATTATATCGTTCTACCCTCTTTTGGCCTTCTCTTTGTATTCTTCCTTCTGCTATCTGGTTTTTACCTCATATGGAATAGGTAGATTGTAGTTGGGTGGACTTTTTATGGTTTTGGTCCATACATGTACTGGTTCTTTGTTGATAAATAATTCTGAAGGTGTACCCCGTTGTTTCATTACATGTATTATTAATACAATCCGAAATAAAACTCAAATAATCTACCCATGCAAAATGGTTCTGATGGCATAATACCCTAAAATATCTACCTAATTCTCTATTTATTCGCTCAGCTAAATTCGCTTGAGGGTGACGTATTGATGTAAGAATTTGTTTTATATTGAGTTCCTACAAGGTTTCTCTCCATAGGTTATGGGTGAACTGTTTTCCTTGGTCGGACAATATTTTCCTAAGTTTACCATACTGTGGGATGTAGAACTTTGTTAACGCTCTAAGTGTTGCTTTTGTCGTGGCTCTTTGGACTGGGTATAGTTTGACAAATTTAGAAAAGAAATCTACTGTTACTAGAATGTGCTTTACCCCTCCTTTTGCTTTTGGTAGAGGCCCGTAATAATCCAAATCTAATAACTCTCCTTTCTCTTTTGCTTGGATTGTTTGCATTTCTACTCTGGTAGATAAGTTCGGGTGTTTACACTTCTGGAACAGGTCACAAGTAGACAATAATCTTTTCATGCGTTTTGCTAACCCCTTTCCAATGAAGCTTTCTGTTAAGGCTCGATGGCATTTCTTAAATCCAGTGTGGCCCAATGACAAGTGGCATTCCCAAATAAGTTCCTCCATCATACTGCTTGGTAATAATAATTTCCACTTATGGGAACATAGCTTATATAGTTTCCCTTCATATATGGAAAATCCTGGTTTGGTGTCGGTAACCGCACTTCTCCAAGCTACACTAATCCTAGGGTCTTGTTGTTGATGGGTCCCTATTTCCGTAAGTCGTCTAACTACTTCAGGTTTTGTTACATGCTTTACCGCGTAAATACCTATATCGGTGCTACTACTTTTACTGCTAACTGTATCCATGTTGTTTTCTGATGGTGGATTTCTACTGAGTATATCTGCTACCAAGTTGTCTTTCTCTTTACAATACTGTATTTCCAACTGGTACTCTTGTATAGCCAAGATCCAACGAGTCAGACGAGCACCTAGCAATTTACACATTAACAAAATACTAACGCCTTATTGTCGGTGATTATAGTAAGTTTAGCACCAAGAATATAACTTCTAAACTTTGACAGGCTATGCACTATCGCTAATAGCTCTTTTTCTGTCGTAAAATAGGTTAATTCCGCCCCTTTAAGTGTGCGACTTACAAATCCTAATACCGCTTTTTGTCCCTTCTCATCTATCTGATACAAGTGTGCTCCTATAGCAATATTGCTGGCGTCTGTTTGCAAATAAAATCTTTCTCCTACCCTCGGATGATGTAATACAACAGTACTTATAAAAAGACTTTTCTCTTGTTGTAGCGCTTCATCGTGGTCCTTTGTCCACCTCCATTTAATCC
Organism: Magicicada septendecula; assembly: GCA_034769895.1. Classification (NCBI taxonomy): domain Eukaryota; kingdom Metazoa; phylum Arthropoda; class Insecta; order Hemiptera; family Cicadidae; genus Magicicada; species Magicicada septendecula. The sequence goes on along the minus strand of CM068371.1, from coordinate 113,165,971 downwards.
CTTTGTTTAACAACTTCAACAATGGAACAGTACTTTCCGCGTATTTACTTGTAAACCTCTGATAGTAGTTAGCTAAACCTAGAAATGACTTTAGCTGCTTGCAGTTCTTTGGAGTTGGAAATTCTTGTATGGCTTTTACCTTCTTCCAATGCTTAAATCCTTTAATGTTTACATTGATTTTATTAGTATCAATTTCCATCGTGATGGTATTTCTTCTGAAATTTATTTCTGCCTTCCATTCAAGTAACGTATCTACCCCAATAATACAATCATGAACGAGTTTCGGGACTATAAGAGCTACAATTTGGGTTTGGGTACCATTTATATTGATATGTAAATAAATTTGTTCAGTTATCTTTTGCATTTTGGCTCCAGTGGCTCCCTGTACATTACAATTTTTTACGGGTAGTCTGGGACAATTACGCAACTGACTATTATTTTCTACAAACTTTGAGCTGACACAGGTTACCTCACTGCCGGTGTCTATTAGCGCTCGTACTATAAATTACTGATTTTACAAATTATTTCCGGACATTCAGGATAATGGCTTCTACCCACTTCTTGCTCTTCTTTTAACAAGAACTCCCTATCGCTCACTTGTTTTATATTATTTGTTACTTTCTTTTTACCTGTTTTCGTGGGTTGTTTCACTTCAGGTAATGGTAGATTTAGTTTTGTTTTTTTCTACCTGCAGTGGCTTCCCGTTTCCCGTATTCATTTTACTAGTAGACGGTTGTGGCTCGGTAGATGTTATGGCTGTTTTACATACCTTAAACCCTTTATTTGGTCGGTTTTCCACGCTCCTACTTCTACCCTTTTCTTCCAATTCCTGCCGATTTTGGGGTTTGTTACCCGGATATGGGGTAAACCTTTTTTCTTTTGGTCGTTCATTGACTCTTCTTTTCGTTGGGTAGAAAGTTGGTTCCTGATGATTCCCTCTACAGTGGTTACTCAGCTGATTATTTACACGCTTCAGGTCCCTCTCTAGGTCTTGACATTCATCCACGACCATTATAAACTTTTCTAGAGTATCCACTCCTCTAGTAGTGGTTGCTACTCTAGTGCGTTCCGAGAAATGACGCGCTAGCTTATACACTAGGTCTCTCTCCTCTATTGGTGGTGTTAAATGCTTTACTTGTGCCATTACGTTTAGCACATAGTTGGTGGTTGTCATATTCATGGACGGGTGATAAATACCAAATTCCAGATGATCACGCACCCTTCTTTGAATCTGTACGTTCCAGTATTGACCAACGAATTTCTCTCTAAAGTCAGCGTAGGTTTGGACTCTGTCGGAGATGACTTTCCACCACGTACCTGCCCAATTCTTGAGAAGTCGGCCTAACATGTCCTTCTTATCCTCGTCGTCCATCATTGGGTTTACTCGAGTTACATAAGCCTCAAACAGCCTTAGAAATTCCACAGGATTCTCATGTGGGTTTCCTGAGAATACAAGGTTTTCCGGTTCTTCCTTATAGCTGCCACACCTCACGACTTTGGTTTGCTGTGACTTCATTGCCTTAGTCAGATCTTCCCGCATTACCTATAATTGCTGTTCTACATTTTGATGCACTTCGTCTCGGTCAGCCTTACTCTCTACTTGTTTCTTAAATTCCTTAATATTTTCACCCAGTTGGGTGCACTCTACCCTAGTACTCTGGATTTCTTCTTTATTTAGAAGCGTTTGTGTTTTTAACTCAGCAGTTACTTCGCTGAATTGCTGGTTAATAAGGGTTACTTTCTGTTCTAACCGTTCATGAAATTCGTTTTTAATTTATTTAGTTAATCGGCGAAAATTAGTATTTACTTGTTTCTTAAATTCCTCTATGGCAGCTTTAACCTCTTCGGTATGCTTATCAAACTTAAGATTTACTTTCATCTATTTTACTAGCTAAATGAGTTATTTCTTCATCTATTTTAAATGTAGTTTCTTTACTACGTTGTTCTATTTGACTAGCTAAATTCTCATTTATTTGTTTCATTTCGCTAGATAAGTATTTATAAGTTTGCTCGATTTTATTATTAACATCATTTATTAATTTTTTATTACTTTCTTCTAACTTTTGATTATTTTCATCTATTTTACTATTGGTACTATGTATTTTACTATTTAATTGACTATTTGTACTTTCAATTTTACTATTAGTTTCATCCATTTTAGTGGTCAACTGCTTAAACACCTGTTCAATTGCTGCCATATCTACTGCTTGTGATTTAGCCATTTTTTATTGTTATTATTATTTAACAACTTTTATTTTAATATTTAACCCTTCAACAGTTATTTGTAACCTTAAATTCCACTTCGTTTCAAATTAAATATTATTACAATTCAAACTAGTCACTTGGGTTAATCTCGATTTAATCGAGTTTACTCGGCCTAATAGTTGCACAGCCAAATTTACATATAACTTATTTATTTATACATAAATTTGTGAGTTTAATCGGGCCCCACGTTGGGCGCCAAATTTCTATAACACTTTCTCTTTATATATTATATTTGTCAATTTACAAATGCCTCTTAGTTGCGGCGACAAATTATATAAAGACCTTTTCTTTCACTATTACACTATTCTGTATAAATAATGACAGAAAAATGTTACTTACCCGTGACTTTTTTACATTACCTGGGCGCTAGAACAAATCCCAGATACAAATGACACGGATTCAGCTTAGCTCAGAGCATAGAGACACACTATCTCAGGATTCGTTCAGTGAGTGTGGAATTCAAGGGGAATCGTTACAAATAACATTTTAAAATTTGTTGATGTTTGTTTAATTAACGATTAAATGTTATTTATTAATGTTCTTTCAAAGCTAAGTTAAGGACTTATTGGTAACCTAACTCTTATTATTAATGAGTGTGCGTGAAAAGTGAAGATTAAAACGTCCAAACGACCAATTGTTCTTATCTGGTTTAATTAGGAAAATTTATATCTCCCAAACCAGTGCTAAAGAACGGGTCTGCAATAATTTGCACGTTCAATACTACACCTCACTCTCCATTCAACACTCCTATATTACGATATTACTAATCTTAATATTTAAATGCAAATTATGAATTTAATTAGTGTCTTTTAAAATTGTTTATTGATTTTATTATTTATTTTGTTACTTATTTCATTGATCAATAAATATATTTCTTACTGATTGATGCGTCGATCGTAGATAGGAATCCGTAGAGATCCTCCTTTTGATGGTTCGGCTCAGAAGAAATGATGTTGACCAATATCGTTGACCGATGACCCTGGGCGCTTGCAGATGCTGTAGCTACTCTGGTACACAGGTCACTTCACAATTAATTAATTATTTAATTAATTATTTTTTTTAATTGACTAATTGGTTGTTACACAGCGAGAGTATTTATTAATGAACTTTACTAGTTCCTCTGCTACTGCGGACCACTTCTCGAACTGTTATTTAAATAAACTTTGCGTGGTTTGCGAAATTTAGCTCGTATCTAACACACGTCTTGCCTATTTAATGTTCGAACGAAGAGTGCTCGATTCCCCAAGTCTGAGTTGGCGTCTCTTCTGAATACAGCTTTGTGATTGGTTGTTCCAAATAAATCATGCGTTTTCCATTTGAAACAATATCGAACAAGTCGACCAAACGCCCCTTAACAGGTTTGAGATGGTAGAAAATTACTGGCTAATTTCATACTTCCTTTGTTTGCAAATCGTTTGATTATGGGTATTTGCAAACGTGATTTCACAGATCTGACCACAGAATATTATTGCTTAGGTCTTTCTCTGTAAGTGTGTGAAAACACCTAATTCGTACCTAGCCTAATTCTCTAGTTATTTCTCTTGGCGTTCTTCTTCTGTATAACTTCTGTAAATGTTAATTATATTGGTTGATATTTTGGCTACTTATAGAGCTTTAATTGCTGAACACTATGCAGGTTTCAGAATTGCTGTATATTTATTAGTTTTGAAGATATTGCAGTTTTAGCTAATAGAAATAATTGAATAAAAATTCATGTCTGTGCCGGCAACCTTCGTAGCAGTGGCGATGTTAGACAGAGATAGCTGTGATTATACCCTCTCTCTCTTGCTTACGCAGCTATACTCGCACAGTATGACACTTTCATATAACGATCTGATGGGTCGGCTTTATGAATCGTTATAATATATTATAACAGGACCAAATATCATTAATTTGGAGTTATATGTTAAGGGTATACTATATTGATGTTTAAATAAATTTTAATAGTCGAAACTCCACTCATATGTTATAGCGATCATAATAATGCATGGTACAAGGCGCACACGCCTATGTCCGCGGCTGTTACATAATCAATTCACTGTGTAACGAATACGACCACGCCCAAACTTTCAATTATTAATATTTCGGAAACCAGTAAATTCAGGCGATACCCATTATAGCCTAAATGTTTGCCGAAATATTAATAATAGGGTGTGCGAATTTTATGCAATATAATTAAATAATAACAGAGTTAATTAATTTTATGTTAATAACTTCCGTAATAATTGAGCTACATAAAAGAGCTTTTGATTTGTTATAGCTATGGGAATTTACAACAAATTGTATATTTTAGAATTAGCACAACTTGGTTTGCAGCCAAGATAATTGCAATATAAAAGTGCCACAGGAAATCCGGAACGACAATTCAGTTCCGTTGTGTTAAGAATATTATTAATAATAATATAAATTCTCAGTCTGTGGGAAAGTAGTTTCGTTCTCACGGGCTGAGGTGATTCAAATTTTGGGTAGTAGGGAGAGTGTGTCAGCCAATCAAATCATTCGAAGAAATTGGAACCCACGCGGAGTTTTGGGGCTGATTAAACACTCTACTGCCAGTATTCAAGAAGAACAGACGTATATCTTCGATCGTCTCAAAACCATAGTTTTGTGAAGACTCATCTGAAGACTCTACGTGGTCAACACGCCTAATTACGATCATCATAAAACAGATCAACTGTAACGACTCGTAATTACAGCATTCAGTCAAGATATTCTTCTACACCAACAAACAAGCGTACCGTGCACTACATTAACTGTGGGCGTATGCACGCAAGAGATCTACAAGACTACAAGACCTTACTTCAAGAATACGACAGAGAGGCCGTCTAAACCATTTGCGAATCAGCTGACAAGCAGAGCTACAACTCGAAACGACACACACACACGCTGACGTGGAACGTGAATCGACGAGGGACATGAAGCAGTTCTCGCAGGCAACTACAGACGTAAAACTTCATCAATAGCAGGAAAGCAGAGTGTTGCTGATTTCCGAGCTCACCGCCAAAACCCAGGACGCTCAAGTAGATCACTATCTCTAGCCGATTGGACAAGGACCTCCGGAGCATCTCTACAATCCACTTCAGAACCAGGAAAGTCAAAATCACTTTATTCATTTTTCAACAGATCAATTTTTCTTTCTTTTTTAATTAAAATCAATGTAATATAAATCACTCAGATGCCAGAAATCAAAGCCTCTAGTTAAATAAGAATTATTCACGTGTGATAATCTGTATAGCCAGTATAAGTAATTAATAAGCATTAGTTAAGAATTAATAGTAGATAAAACAAAAAGCGCTATACAAACCTTAACAAAGAATTAAATAATTTGCTCATACTGCAGTATACGTGAGTCAGATCACTAGTAAATAAAGGGACGTGAACTAGATTGTCACGCCTAGTTTATTTTTGAATATTTTCAAGTAACTTTAGAGTTTTTATTTCATTAGAATCAAATTTTTAAAGACATTGAAATTAAATTGAATTAAATTAAATTGATTAATTAAATTCTCAGTTAAAATAAACTCTTTCAAAATAACGAGCTCAACTTCTGAAAATTATTAATCATTCAGAAAATATTATTCAAGATTTATTTATTGTTTAGTTTGTAAGAATATTTGAACTTATAACCATTTCATTCTTGTGTGTTTGGAGTAATAAACCCCGTTTTTATTACCCCACATTGTATTTTTATTGCTGTACTACGGAGCCTACCAACCTCACAAAACTCTTCACTTTTAAAATAACTTATTTAGTGTGCTGTTGTTATACACTTGAGTTTACATACTTGCGAAATCAAATCCAAAATCCACACGCCCTAGTCGGAAGAAAACCGCAAGATCGGACAGCAGCTAGGTGCTCATACATTCATACAACACAACACGCAAATAGTATTGTTATAATATATATATATATATATATATATCTGACAGATTTAAAATTAAAACTAATGACCTATCTCTCTCTCTCTCTCTCTCTCTCTCTCTCTCTCTCTCTCTCTCTCTCTCTCTCTCTCTCTCTCTCTCTCTCTCTCTCTCTCTCTACTCTGTTTCTGTCGCTCTGAAAATGTAAGTTTGTGTGAACTCTGGCCACACACTTCTGTGTGAGGTTTGTCGTCACACTTCAGTGCGTCTTTATCAAGCTCGCCCTCTACCTCCGTTACCCATTACACGGTATCCGATAGATCATTTAATTGGTGATAGCCTACTACTTATTTTCCGCATGGATTCCCAATGTCACTTCTCTCGCTGGTTGATTTCCCTGCACAGGTCTTCATATTCGGCCTATTTAATCTTATTTAAATAATCCTGTTGTTAATGTTTAAAACTGTTCTCCATTGTGCGTTCTCGTAGGCGGATCCAAAATCTCAAAGTCTCAAGATATTCCTTTCGAATACTTACTTGTTACAACTCTTGTCTCAAAGTTATGTGTCATACAGGGTTTTAAAACTTCTGAAGATGCAAGTTTGGTGTATTTTCTTATAAAACCGCACTTTCAACCGCATTATAAATACCCGTTCGCTACAATAAGTGTTGTTGCTATTTCTTCTGAAATCACGTTAACCCAGGTTACTGCAGCCACTCCCACATAAGTAAAACAGTAGAAGTGTAGATCGCTCACACAGTAAACTAATCGCTGACGGTTCTTTACTACTATTAATGAAAGGAAAACAATAATGTTCGCCGCAACGACAATTGAACGAAAAGCAATTCCAATGTACCTTACAAAAAAATGTTACATTTCACCGAAGTGATAAAAAAACCAACGTGGCTTTTTGTTGGGTGGCTTTTTGTTTGTCGCTGTGACAATGTGTAAAGGTAGGATTAATTGTGGCAGCGGAGTGTCGCGCAAAAGATAAATGTAGGTAGATTTGGTGCGGCAAAGTGGCGTGTAGGCCTATCAGTCTTGTGGCAGTGAATGCGCTCCAGTCAGTTGTCGGGGGTCATTTCTCAGCCAACTTAGATTGATCACGCGTTCTACACCGTGTTCGCACCAAGTAAATTTCACGCCGAACCAGACCCAGATCTTATCGGCCGGCCGGCCAAAAAAATGTGCCGAGAATTTGACTATACGCAACAAACGAATTCCAAAATTCACTATTTCAAACAAAAATTTTAGTAAATCTATTAAAGAAAAACATAAGGGAATTCGGTGGAATATGTCCAACTTAGGCTTTGAAGCTAATTAAAAGTTTATTTAATCAAAAAGTTTTGAAAGTAATATGATGGATTTGTCTGCTGATATGTTTTTTATCAATGAACAAAAATATCTTTAAGTTTCAATAACAAATATAAAAAAAATTAGGAATGTATAAGTTTGACAATATCTGCTCATATCCCCCCTATATGTGGGGAATATGAGCAACTCAAAATAAATTAACGAAACACAACAATTTGTAAAAAAAAACATATTTTTTGTTGTAATATACTCTAATAATTTACTAAAAACATATAAAAAACATAATTGTATTTAAAAATTAAGCATAAAGCAAAAACATGTGTAATACAGAAAGGTGAATATATATATATATATATATCACAAGAGTTCGTACAACACCTAAACATTGTTTAAAAAATTACAATTAATTTGAAACGTTCAGAAGTAAAAATCAGTTAATAGTTGTATTACAATAAAACTCAAGCATAATTTACTTTTTTTTTATTTTAATTGATGATAAATATAAAATTGTGCACAGTAAACACATACAAAACCACCACAAACATAATCAACTCACAGCTCGTTGAACCAATGTTTTTACTCTGCACGCTGTACCCACTTCTTCATTGAATATTGACCATTGCAAACGGGGAATGTGGCATCCTTTTCCTCTTTAATTATTTTCCGGAAAGATACAAGTCTGTTGATGGAATTGTAAAAAATATTCCTCCTTCTTTTGCCTTTTAAATTTAAGTTCTTTAATAGAATCAGCTGACGTGAGTTCCTTAAAAGTTTCTAGCTTTCTTCCCTGCGCACTTGTTGCTCACTTAACTACTGGTAGTGGAGAAATTACACGAATGCCTTGTGCAGACACTTTTTACACAGTTTTGGAAATTAACCCGCTCATCGGCCACATTCCATAAGTGAATTAAGATGCTCGTATTCCCCCGAGTGTAGCTGCTCATATTCCCCCGAGTGTAGAGACATAATAAAACTTAAGACATAGGCCTAACCATATAACCTGCACTGCTCTCGGCCAAACATATGTCGGGACTTCAACAACGAAAAATTTCAACCAGGGTAAAAGTTACATAATCGGTATAAGAACGTGAATCCCAATAATAGAATCTCGCGTCAAAGGTTAAATGTTATCTCCACTGCATGATAAAACGCTACCTATACTAGTTATCTATACTAATTATATATAATAATTATCTAAATACTAAAAAGGTACCTATAGCCGCCATTATCACTATATTTAGCCGTAAACCGTTCAATCTCATAAGTTTTTTCAGGGATCGATGGATGTCATCGTTTCTTACATACCACGTTCCATCAACAACAGATGCGAAGCACTTTATTTAGAAAAGTCTGAATTCTTTTAGTGTTGGGTTTCTTTGCGGAAACCCGTTTTTAGAGCGATTATTACATTACGTTACTCTGACTCTCCAACCGATTTTTAGCATTCTTCTCCAGTCCACAGTTCAAAACTAACAAAGTACTTCATCATCAACTTAAAGGTCATCATCATTATTACTTAAATCATTAACGGTTTTAGGCTTTAGTGGCGTGTTCCTATTCCACAGTCCGCCTTTTCTTAGGCCTACCAACGTCTGCCTCTAAGGTCGTAATCTTTCGCTATCTTCGGTGTTCTACTTTCTTCCATTCTATCTATGTGTTGAATCCATTTTCTTATCTATTCTTTAATCATTTCATTAACTGCAAAAATATCTAAATCACTTCTTACCTCCACATTTCTTATATGATCTCGTCTATAAGCTATATAACAGATCGCGGTAATCATAGGCGACGGAGAAGAATCTATCCCGACTGAAACAAACCAAGGCGTAAGACAAGGTTGTTGTCTGCCACTACTTTTTAACCTTTATCTAGATGATCTCCTCAAAATAATGGAAACAACAATCCCCTGACAGTATTAAAACCCACCGAAATAAAAGCTTGAAAACCATTCTCTTCGCGGATAACCAAGCTATATTCGCCATTTTCGAAGACGATCTCCAGCGAGCAATATACATCTTACATAAAATAGGAAAAGAATATAACTGTAACAAATCTGAATCAAAGAGAAAATACTTTATTTCTCTTTTCCTCGATACCTATGGTTTCACACTATATAATACAACGTTCCACGCATAACACTCTGGAAACCTCTTTCGCTCACTGTGTTGTATACTCGCTCGTGCAATCAGTAAATTTTAAAATTTCTTGAGTGATGCTTTCCATTTTTAATTCTGATTCTGATTTCTTCTCTGTAATTTCCATTAAATTTCAGTACGCTTCCTAAATACCTATTTGAAAGCGCTAATCTACTTCCAACAACGATCTTAAATACTTGTCGGCCTTAATTTGATACTGTCATTACTTCTGTTTCGTCGGTGTGTATTCTTATGCGCTAGTCGTCTCTACCTCACGTTTTGTTCCCTACATTCTTCGTAACTGTTCTACAGTCGCTACCGTACTAGTACTGCACTGCATACTTAATTCATCGTCCATCGACACATAACCACTGTCGTCCATATCTCCTCGTTCCATTGGTCTCGACAAACGTTACATCAACATACCTCTTTCCAACCTAACAATTCCGTTTCTTCGTGTCGCACTACTGTGCACGCTCTCTGTTCTCTATACAGTTGTTTGAAAAATTTTCTGTCCTCAATCTACTCCAGTTTACCCTGTCAAAGGTTCTCCTACTAAATGGAAAAGACATACTTGATTCTGTACATTCCATCTGGTACTAACCAGAAGTGTGAAGTCGCAACAGGCACACGACTAATGTCAGTACTATTTTCTCCGGTGTATAACGAACAATGCCGTCTTCTGGTACCCACGCTTCGTTCCTGCCTATCATGTATCACGTCGTCTGTTACTGCTCAACCCTCTACAGCGTCACTTATTCCTTATCGCTAAGTTCTTCTACGGAGATCTCTTTTCCATCATTCAATGGGTTCGAGCAATCTGTCTCCATCTGTTCGCATAATATATCCGTACCACTATAATTGTTTTTCTGTATTTTTTCTGTATTGTGAGTCCTGTAGGCCTATATACCGCCACAAGCGAATACTTGCTGAGCGTCGCAAAAGATTCATCTCTGTACTCTCAAGTTCTCAATGAACCACCGTTAATAGGATCCGTATAGAAGAACACTTTTTATTATGTAAATAAAAATATGTGTAACTTGGTGTGTGTGTGTGTGTGTGTGTGTGTGTGTGTGTGTGTGTGTGTGTGTGTGTGTGTGTGTGTGTGTGTGTGTGTGTGTGTGTGTGTGTGTGTGTGTGTGTGTGTGTGTGTGTGTGTGTTAATTTCCGTTTCATGCGTTTCTTCGGTAGACGTCATAGTAATACCTAGATATTAAAAGTCTAGCAAGTTTTTATTGCGTTATTTCCTATTTACGTCGTTTTTCTGCTTCATTGCCAATACGCTTATAATCCGTTTTCGTAAAATTAATATCTAAACCCAATTTGTCATGTGCATTCTTTATTTTTCGGATCGTGTATTCAATGTCATTTTGATGTGAGGCTTCAACCAGTTGGTCATCCGTGAAATGTAGGGTGTAGAGAATTTTGTTTCCAATAGGTGAACCCATAAGAAGAAACATTGATCCATTGTCTTGGCGCTCTTTCGCTCTCTTTCTAATGTTAAAATGGGAGAATGAAAATACGAATCCCTTTCGGAAGCCCTATCTCAATAAATCCCTCTGTTATGTTAAATTCTCTGTAACGTGTTTAATTTTAATTCAAATTTCCGCCCCGTTGTATAATGACTTCACTGTCTTGATCAAAATGATGTTAATATGGTGCAGGGCCATAAATTCAAAGAAATTCTTGATTGCCATTCTATCACGTTCCTACCTAAAGCCAACAAAGACCATGTGGAAATATCTGACAGTTCCTTTCGTTTCCTGTGTAATTATGAAACCCACTTCTACGTCTTTCACCCTTTATTTGACCTTCTAGTATAAAACTGTACGTTGCCGGAGTTATTTACCTAAAGCAGGTATTTTGCCTCGTCAATAGGAGGATTTTAATGATCAGTAATTACAATGTACTTTGTTCTACTAATAAATTTAGTTTTCAAGTCGGCTGTAAACTATCAACGTGGCAATGAAGAACAGAGGATGCGAAGAAACGCACACTATTTGTACAAAAAGTAACATAAATCAAAGTTAAATTTTATTGAGTGCAGTAACTCAGGCGCGAAGAAAACTCAAACGGCAGTCTCGTGCGAGTTATTTTACCGAAACGATCGTTTAAAAATTCAGAAAGTAAAATTTCCTGGTAGTATAAAGAAACTATTGTATTGTAGTGTGAAGGTTTATGACCGACCGAACGGCAGCAGATGGCAGAAAGGTGGTGGTGTAGGTAACACACGTGAAAGAAAGGCCTGACAGTAATGAATAGAAACTATCAATGAGAGTTGACTTCTTAAGGCGAGGAGAAACGGAGGAGATGCATTGTCGTCACACGGGGGGTGACAAACTATCATATACCACCTGCGTACTGCACCACCCTCTTCGCGCTCACTCGGTTAACTTCATTTCAATTTAACGAGCGTTCATTTCTCTCTCTCTCTCTCTCTCTCTCTCTCTCTCACTCTCTCTCTCTCCCACACTCTCTCTCTCTCCCTCTCCCTCTCTCTCTCTCTCTCTCTCTCTCTCTCTTCCTCTCTCTCTCTCTGTATGTTTCAAGACGCTCAGGCTGCCTCCTGTGTATACTCTCAAATCAAATCAAGACGCTCATGTGTCTACTTTTGCTCTCATCCTCGCTAAGGTACTGCACAAGACTGCAACGTGACACAGACGTGTACGCAGTGGCATAAATGCGGGAGGGGGATCAGGGAGATCAATCCCCCCCAGCTATTAAAAATTTCGTAATTATAATTCTATAAAAATTCTATAGAACCCTTAATTCTATAGAACACCCGAGTAATCATAATTCTATTAACACTTAACCTAGATCTACATCCATAACCAGTTGCGTTAGTTAAAATAAGGCTTATAAATAATTGTAGAAATACAAGGAATTACAATATATGTAACTAATAAAATATAGTTTTCTTAATAATGACAATCACTCAACATTTGGTAAATAACGTATGTATTTGCAGTCTTACATACTTCTTCTTCTTTAGAACTACAGCCCAACGTGAGCCCTGACTTCCAACACCAATTGTCTCCAATATCCCCTATCCATTGCCATCTCAGCGTAATCCCTTCACAACTATTCTTCTTAGATCTTCCAGCACATCATCCAACCAACTTATTCTACCTCGGCCCCTCTTTCTACTTTTACAGACTTGCGCCCTCAAAATTTGCTTAGGCATACGCTGATCATCCATCCGCTCTAGGTGACCTAGCCATTGTATTCTTTGATCCTTTACGAATCTCAGTGTCCTTCTACTTCAATAGCTTATCTATCTCCTTGTTATTCTCCTATACCTTATTATGCTAGTTATTCTCCACTCATCATCATCTTTAACAAGACTATAAAAACCTCTCTTACGATCTTTCTTTCAAACCTTCTTAGAGTTTCTTGTTCCTTTTTTGTTAATCTCCATGTCCCGCCTCTATAAGTAAGTTCCGGTCTGATAAGTGTCTTATACATTTTTGTTTTTGTACTACGACCAATGAGTTTGATTTTCAATAGTCTACTGTTGTCCTAATATGCCTTATTTCCTATTTGTATCCTGTAATGCATCGTCGTATTTATGGACCCTTCATTATCTATCATGTTACCCGGATATCTTAACTTCACTGTATCAAATACATTATCGTACGTGAATAAATTATATAGATTTCTTCTCCTTTCTGATGTAGAAATTATCATGTATTTAGTTTTGCTGATATTGACATTCAGTCCTACTGCAGTGAATTTTTAATTTAGCTCTTCGTAAACCTCAACCAGCTGATATCTATCTATAATCACAACATCATCAGCGTAAGCACATATTTAGCTTGTCTTCGGCTATTTAATATTGTTCCTTGCTCATCTATGTCTTTAATGACATAGTGTAGTGTTGCAGCCGTACGTATTATAAAATGTATTTGTAAAATTATAAGGGAAGAATCAAGAATTTCTTATTTGTCCTGATGAAAACGGCCCAAAGAAGCTGTCCTAGTTAGGCCACTGCTTGTAGTAGGCCTATATTCTTTACCGTTTGGTTCGCATTGTCCGCTTTTTCTAGGTGTGATTGGTTTTGACTAGCCGTCTCTTACAATGCTCTCAATGCTTTTACATACCTTAGACATGCGCCCGTTTATCTAGCAGTGTCTCCACTGTGTAGAAATTCACGAGAGGTTACTCGCAGAAGGCAGTGAAATCTGTAATTTATTCCCTTTCTCTCTCTCTCTCTCTCTCTCTCTCTCTCTCTCTCTCTCTCTCTCTCTCTCTCTCTCTCTCCCTCCCTCTCTCAAACCGTTTTCCATTGTTTCTTAACGTGAATGCCGAATCGATAGTTTCGAAACTGGCGGTTCCTTTATGATCGAAAGGCCTACTATGAGAGTATTAATACTTAGTATTTTTGGTAGTTGGTGTAGATACAATACGTTATATACACTTAGTTATAGTATTCCAGTGTCACCACCACCAACAGGTGTAATACCAATTTTTATATTGTATTAAACACAAAAAATTCTTCGGAAAATTAATATTTCGTGTTATTATACATGTTACGTATGTTTCGCAGAGACAATTTGTATCGTCGCATGTTTCAACACATATATACATACTATATACTACCAAATCAGCAAGCGTTCTTGAAACACTATAAAAAAAGATGCTGCATTATTATAAGTTATAAAAATAACTACAGAGATATAGAAGAGTTGGTTGCTCCTTTATAATGGAACGATTTATTAAATATGTTATACTGTCATATTAATCCAAATAATATCTTTTATTAACGGAAGTAAAGAATAGAAGTAAAACCCTAACAATCATATAGGTTTTACACCTAACGTAACTGTTCAGATTTCAAAGTCTGTACTTTGATTAACCAGGCTATGTTCTGATTTTTCTTCATTCGACATAGTCACTAAGTAGCCTACACGGACTAAGTTACGTGCTGATTGTCTACTTTGTCGTGTTTGTTTGTCTACTTTGTCGTGTTTGTTTGTCTACTTTGTTTGTTTTCAAATGTTTAGTCTGACGGTTTTGACACGTACTCTCTTACATATTTTAAACACTCTTCTTTTACTTCTTCTTGTTCTTACTCTTCTACGCTTCATGAATTAGCCAAACCGTGCACACTATGAAACCGTAAAATGAATGAAAACCACACTTGTTTCCCAGATGCATTCATTATGTTTTACGATAACTTGTTGCAGCGTAAAAACAGCATCCATTGATGAACGGCCCTTCCTAAGACCTGATTGCTCCTCCCCTATTAAATTCTCAGTAGCAATTCCTTAATCTTCAGTTGGAAATATGAGAATAAAGTACTAAGTACCTAATAAGCTAATATCTCTATGAGTCTCTGTCTCTTAGACAAGCGCACGTTTTGTCTCCACAATGTCTCTGCAGTACGTTATTCTCGAGAGGTTATACGCGGAGATAGGTGATTTGTATCATTCTGTCTGTCTGTTATTCCCCCCCCCCACACCAATAACTTCTGGTTACCTGTAAGCTGTACTTTTCTTAACATTATTTCCGATGCGTTATGGTATTTCACTAACCAGATGCTACATCTGTATCTTCCAATACCAACCATCCGAGGTATACGAACCCTCGGAAACATCGTGCAAGTGTAGAAACGCACGCCAGTTCTCTCACGTGCAAGACCATCACACCAGACGATTGAAAATAAACTTGCCAAAGACCTGACGTATTGTAAAAGAAGTTTACTGTAGAAGTCTCATCACGCCAGAAGAGGAGTTTAACAACTAGTTCCTAAGCTAGCAAAATAGCTTATAGAAATTATTGTGATTGCTACTGAAAATAAATAATAATTTAAAAATCCTTAAAGTATGAGTATTCAGATTTCACCGAGCACTTCACTGGTACACTATTGAATTTTTCTGCTGTAGTTTACGTTCTGTTTCATACATTTGCCATCTCAATGGGAAAAGTTCCTCGCGTACCCTTAATTATCGTTTTTTTTTTGAGAAAATCATCGTACACGGGTAAATATGGTATCGGAATACGCTCAATTTCAAGGGCGCATTTACGCCAGAGGGACGAACGGGACCCGACCCCCTCCCCCACAAAGTCGAAAAAAGTTGACGAATTTTGTTAGTCTCTTAACTTTTTGGTTGTTTTATTATGTTTTCAGCTTTGTATGCTAATTTAGTAGCAACTCTTTTTTAAATATACAAGCAGGTTTGTTGCACTGCATTTGTGCATACGTTTGAAATATAAAATATAGGAAATCATTTCAGTCAATATGTATCTTTTTAAACAATGTTACAATATCGCGTATTTTTATTGTGTTATTATTTTATTATGTTTACTACATGGGATTGATGTCAGGATGTTATCACACGTTTTTCAACCACTTTAAAGATATTAATGTTCATTAGTCTTAACTTGTTTCTCATTTTGTATGAATCCGACTCGACCGGACCCTTCCCCCCTCCAAGGCCAGATTCTAGACGCGCCACTGTTTAGATTCGGCGATTAGTTGTTTATTCTAATATACGTTGTTAACAGTGAGTTACCAGGTGAAAGGTAAGGTTAATAAACAATTGGTACATTGTTGTCCACAAAGCCACCGTTAACAAAATTAACTTCAACCTGTGCAATTCACTCATATGTCCTTGTAGTCTGCAAATTTTATCATACTTCAGTGTACGGCCCCTTGATTCTCTGCAGAGTTGATAAGTCTTCGACTACCTTTTCCTGTCTGACAATGCTGTTGCATGCGCACGTGCATGGCCTAGCCTACATTCTAAAGCGAAAACTACTTTCTAGCATGTACGAAGGCTCACGAATTATCTATCTGCCGATTATCTATTGCACGACAATGGAAGAACATACGCTATAGGTTTTGATACTGTTTTTCTTGGGTAATCAAACCGTAGAGTGGTCTGCGGCAGTCTTCCAGTCGGTTCGATTCTCTGCCCTCCACTTCATATCAACAAAGAAGCTCGATCACTCAACATCTTTCATGATTTGCTGGACATATTTTAAACGGTGTCTCTTTCCTTTTAGCGTTCCCCCCGTCTTGTTTCGAGTACACTCTCGTGTCTTATAATGTGTTCTATTATTCCGTCCCGCCTAATGTTATACCCTTCCACAAGGTATGTTTTCCTGTTCTTTGAAATATCTTCCTCTTTTGTCACTCTGTCTCTCCAGCTAATCCTCATCATTCTTCCATAGATTTGTCAACGTGTACTGCCCGCTATTACAAGTGTATTACTACTGGATTGCTATGAGTTTGGTCACATCTTGTATGTTTGTATAATGTTGTTAGTTTTGAATAAGGCCTCCAGTGTAGCGTACAAGTGGCGTCCGTTCTATTCAGATTCACAAGTGTATTGTATGGATATGTTTTGTGACTGGCTGGTGACCGACTGCGAACGAGCAAACCTCCTTCTTCAGATAGCGTTTAAAAAAAGCTGCAGTAATTATGGTTGTTAACACATAAAATGTATACTTATTAGTGAGTGCAAATGCTGTTCAAATCACCAACCACGTCATCAAAGAAACGAAATCGTGAAGATTTATTTCGGTCACATTCCTTCCCACACTTCGTTCGGATTCTGGTAACCTTGTCATAGCGTCAACAGATATCGCTTTCTTACGAGAACCGGGCTCAGACCAACTCACGACGTCAGCCGGACCCGTCGAAGTGACCTATTAATAAAATAAGGCAGCAGACTAATGGAAACCAGTGAGTAGTAATCCAGATAACCAACCATCCCATCTGTTTAAGTAGATACCTGTATGTTCTAACCCAGTGTTTCTAAACCTTTTTGTTAATGGGGATCCCTGCAAAAATTATTTTTTTCTCACGAGGCCCAATCTATTCCTTAGGCTACACATATACGCATTAATGGTTTATACAATTATTGTTATACCAATACCAGTTAAATGATGTAAACAAATATGTACGAATAATATAATTAAACAATATATTAACAAAAACAGTATCAAATTCCTGTATTGTTTAAATCTGAAACACTTGTATACTCATAGTCAGCAATTTTCTTTAAAATTAATAGACAGCAGTAGGTTGTCAATATCGTACAGCAGCCTTGTGAAATGTCAGTTTCAGTGAGACTTATTTTTCTATAATAAAGCTGTACAATAATGGTTATTATAACATTCTTTACAGATATAAACACTGTAAAACATTTTACCACATACTTGTAAAAAATACAATAAATACAAGACATTAAGTAATTAGTAAAAAGTAATAGGCTATATAAGAACATTTTCTTATCCCTTTTACCCACCTGAAATATCCCCTTAGCGAGAAATAATTCCCACTGAAACGATCTAGGCTATCGTTATTACGTACCTAAGGTATAAGTTACTTAAACGATATTTATTATTCCTGAACATGTTAGTTGTATTTCTAACAGATTACGTAGTCAGTAACGTTTCGAGGGTAATTACAAATAGTGTTTATTTTTAAAGCTGTTAGTAAAACATCCAAGTTAACTTCATTCTGAGGACCCCTATCTATATGTCGCGGACCTCCGGTTGAGAACAACTCATCTAACCTCCATGACCGTAACACTTCCAAGATGGAATAACGTTAACTTCGACTTACAGTTCTAAAACGTAAGCTTATTGTAGGTCAATGTTTTAGACTCAGTACAATCACTGAGGATACTTCGTTGTAAAATATCCGAAATCTTTTGTCTTCTTCTTGTTCTTCTCTTTCATCTTCCCCTTCTTCTTCTCTCCACGATTAGGTGTTCTCATCTTTTGCGAGGTCTCCTTATATCCATTTTCCTTTATTGCTTTTAATTTAAAATCTCTTAGGAGTTTCTCCTTCTCCATTTTGCGTGCATGGTCCACCTCCTAACGTTTGGTGTTAATAAGATAGAAGGGATAAAAACATTTTGTTGTAACATGTAATGTCAGGCTACGTGCGCGGGAAAGAAAGGAGAGTAATTAGTTTTCACAAAATTTCTATTTACACATTTGTTCATAATCAAATTATTCGAAATCGTTCTTGCGTTATAACACATTATTGTGTAGAACAATCTTTTATCAAAGTCAGTAGATTACTTACATATATCATCTTCGAGAACCGTTTATTGTTTTAACAGAAGGCTCTAATTTATTAAAAATTACACTACTAATATTAAAATCCTGTCTTCTGTGATACCGCAACATGTAGAGCGAATCACAAGCTGGGTAAAACGGTGTAGCAGTAAAACAAAGACAAACAAATGGGAACGTTTACGATAAAGAAATAAATAATTATACTTTAACGACTAATTTGTTTTCTGAATATAATTAAGGCACCCGCACGGAACAGTTATTTCTTTTTATAATGGGTCTTTGTGAAAGACTAAAAATATAACCCTAGGGATTAAATAAAACACTATAAGAAAAGTAATTGAGCCGTTTGCAGAAATGTGTCAAGAAAACGTTTAGGCTTTAGCAAAGCTACAATGAACTTCAAAGGGAGATCCATAAACAATAAAAGTTCATTATAAAGTGTATTACACTAATGTGTAATAATATCCTATGTTAACACACTAAGTGAGACGCTGGTGATGCAGGACTTACTTACATCTGTTGACAGAGTACAAAATTAGGTAATTTAACTACGAATTAAGTACGTTACTCATTTAAATATCCAATTTAATAGCCTACTTTCAAAGAAAATAATAAAAATTATTATTAAATAGTTTCTATAAAGTAGCCTACTCTCCTCTCAACCCTGAGTTTATAGAATCAACACGTCTCATCTTCTTACACCCCTGTAGTATACAGTCATTTCAGTCTACCGTTAATTAGTTTAATATTAGTTAATATCTAAATCTGAAAATTAACTTACGTTTGTCTATTAAATATGGACTTTTATTTAATTATGATTTGTTGCTTATTATGTTTACGTAAGCATCACATGAAATAACTGTTAAGTGTACTTAAAGTCACACACACACAGACACACACATACGTGCAAACACGCATTCACGCTTAAGAATGCAGTAAAAGATTTTTCACTCGAAACGTCAAAGCGGTGTGACATTAACTTATGGCACATTCCTGCATGATTATCCCATAACTCTAAAATAAATACTGCACTTCCCACCCGCAAACCATTACGAATTGCCGACTCTGACAGCGGGCACCTTCCCAACAGATCCCAAATTAAAAAGAAAAAAAAAAGTTTCACACACACACACAAACTCATATATTTCTTGTGCGTTTGGAAAGCGTTGAAGGCGTCCATGCATGACATTCACCCCCTCAGCGGGGGAGGCTGTTGCTGCTACATTAGAGCGAGAGAGAGGAACACACCTGGTCGCTTCGCTTGTTGTTAAGGTGACACCTGGACACATTCTTCCCGCGCGCTCCGACACGCCCACTTCCGCTGCCGGTGACGCACCTTTCTCTACGATTGAGAAACGTAATTACACTGCCGACCGTACAATACTAAGGAGCGGACAGAGGTCTTACAGTCGTTATGTGCCGATAGGCGTACATTGTTTAGGATTTCGTAAGAGTGGACAAAACAAAATCAGCTGTTGTACATTTATTTGTCTCAACTATCAACTACCGCACATACACACAGGTCATACAGGTCTTATATTGGAGGTCAACTAATATACATACATAATTTTACACGGATTTGGCAGTTTTAGAACTTTTATGTGATCTGTGAAATGCGCTCGATTAATAGACGAATTTAAGTAACCGTCAAGCTCCTGAAGCGACCTCTTTGTGAAGGACATTAATAGCTGGAAGAAAGAGGACCTTATTAAGCACAATGGCTATCGACCAGAATTACAGTTGTTCTCTACTATAAAAGCAGCTAAAATCAAGAATTTTTTGTGACAAAAATCGATCTTACAGGCAAAATTGGCATGCCAGTGCAGAAAATACAATCGTTGAAACAAATACATTTCTTAGAGTAGATCGTGGGATGTGTCTAGCAGGTGCTATTAGAAGACAGCGAAACGGGATTGATTTGTGACGTTGGAACAGGTGCCAATGAGGCACCTAACAGCTGTAAATTGACGACGACGATGATGATGATGGTAGTGACGTGTAGGTCTCTACATGTTCACATCATCTCCCAACAGTAGATTAACTTCAAACGTGTAAATGTGTCGTGAACTGCCTTAAACGTAGGCCTAAGTGTACAGACAAACGTTGGAACAACGCTTATCGGAAGATGCCAAACTATTGATCTCTGAAGCCGAAACACATGGTAACTCAACAATTACCGGACGCTTAGACAAGGTTTGTATTTACAAAAAGGTTCTCAGTGACAATCTCAGAAATTAATCATGGACAGTGGTTATTTTCAGAAAATTATTAGAGTCAGTTAGGCCACAGGATATCCAGTTCTCATTAGTCGGTTTCTCGGTTACTATTTTTTTTTTTTTTTTTATAGAAATATTCTTAAGCTATATTCTTTAATAACGACGAGAAAGAATTACCACTTATTTGATGCTCTGAAAGCAAGAATGTTTACTTCTATAGCTTCTTCTGCACGGCGGGTCCCGTTCGCATCCTCGCAACAACTGGTCACGGCACAACGGGAAATGACTTCCCAATGTTGTAGCGGTTAGTTTCGAACGGAGGGGTCGTTATACGTCTCAGGACACGCAGTACAGATACATGCACATAGGCCTACTTACATACCTGTGACGTCACACGATATGACGTATTACACACGAACCCGCGGAGATATCCAGAACACGAGCACTACACACACCGACCGATACGGCACGGCACACGTTTGGCGCCATTCCTGCTGCACTTGTTACACCGCACACAGCACACGGCACTGGATCCAAACAGCTACTACGGCGTGAATTCAATGCTGAACCTCCGTATAACAACATACAACAACAACAACAATATAATAATAATAATAATAAAGCTTTGTGCGTGTTAGTGTATACGTATACAAGAATAGCCCTCCCCCATCTGAAAATGTCAGTCAACTATTGTACGGCCAACACAAATGAAGTAAATTTAGTTGTGGAAACAATATTCCATATAGTAGAGGTTGGCTGCTGCTGGTGGTGCAGCGTCTATGCATGCATGCATTACCGCGGTGAATAGCGGACGCGACGCGGGGAGGGATACATAAAGTTTAATGTTCATCGTATACACACACACACACACACACACACACACACACACACACACACACAAGAAGTTGGATACAATGTGGTCCATTGTTTTGTATTGTGTCAGGCCAAACGCTTTTGTCTCCACCGGAACATCATTGCCCCCTCGCAACTCGTATACACTCGTTCGCTCTCTCCCATATCTCTCTCTGTCTCTCTCCCCTAACACTCGTACACACGACCACTATACTCCCTGCGCCGACGAGCTGACCCGTGTTCTTGTACTGGTTCCTCTCCTCGAGTAAGCTACGGTATCTCAATTGTAGCTAGCTGCAGTTGCGTCTACGTTGGCGGTTGCCTAGTTACGTCGCTGCAGGCTACAACGACTTCTTCAGTAAGCAACCGCAGCGCAAACTGTCACCGACTTCGCTTACTTTCTGTTCGCATACTCACAGTTTCACCGACTGAATGGTATACCCTATAACTCACTTCAAACCTACGATAATATTCAGACTTTTATATGACAATGTAGCCTATAATTTAAAAGTTAAATCATGACTTTATAGAAAGGGTTTTTACTTTAAAAAAACATGACTTTAGTCTAAAGCCACTGATTTTAATATTCGCTTAAGGAACGATTGTTAAGACGTTCAGACAGTGATCGTCACTCTAGGGTATTAGAGAGTTGGTTCACAATTCACAGTCAGCTCTCCTCTTGCCTAGACTGGATATGATAGTTTCAATGTCGGGTCTAACCTTCAGTGGGTTTCACTACCAGTAACAGCAACTCCCCGCACTGCCAGTTTTCAAGTTATTCCCCATTCTCTGAAGAGGTATCCTCAACAGATGTGCCTGAGAGGACAGCAGTAATCGAAGTTTTATCATCAGTTGTGAACCACTGACAAAATATCTTTATTTTAACCACACTGCGTATTTTTGTATTATCACGTATAATATTCCATACAAACACTTCATGAAGTTCTTTCTATCACTTCACTAGATTGGAACTTAATTAATTCAAGTAATTATTAATCCCTTAGCCTCTTCTTCTTTACCCGAGCCGTTGGTTATTTCTTCTTCACTCTTTTATGTTACTTGTTCCCCTCAAACCTTACGTACAGTTGAATCTCTCGTGTTTGTCTTAAGTCTTTACTACTCGGTTTAGTATATGTACTCAATTGTTCCAGTCTTTTCAAGTTAGTCCAATCTTTCATTCCTGTCATTTCTTTTCATCCTGTTACCAATCTCCATATCATTTTAGCCGTTTTTTGCTTCCATTTTTACTACATGCTTGAACCATCTTGTCTATTGTGTGTCGATTTGTCCAAAAACACGTCTTACTTTAAAAAACTACTCGTAATTGTTTACTCCTTATCTTATCCATTCTAGTATCTCCTTCAATTTTCCTCAACATTTTCATTTCCCATTTTTAAATAATCTGTAAATGCTTCAAATAATTTGCTAATACACTTTAAATCCTACGCGGGCAGTGGGGTCACTTTCTGATGGAGCGCTAGTATTCCACAGGAGTCTGACCAGAGCATAGTATATCGGCATTGTAGCATTTTAACAATAGTTAAAAATTAACTATAGCATAGAGCATAGTTAATAATTTTAACTATATTAACACGGGGCGTGAGAGCTTACGCCAACAGACAGGAGGAGAGTTTAAACAAAAAAATATAACTTATTCTTGCAACCTCCATTCAGGTATTGGAGGATGACCATATATACAAGTAAATGTTTAGAAGTCATCGTACTGAGACGGGTTTTGTTTAAAATCTCTATCTATCCTTTGGCATCTACTTTTTTCTTCCAAAAACTTTGTACTTTGCAATACATTCAAGAATTTCTTTCTTGATCTTCCCTCTAGCATTTTTTCCATCAACCTTCCATAACATTACAATATTATACAGCTGGTAAAATCTCGAGTGTCGAGTCAAAATTGCTGTCAAAGGCAACAAAAGACACTAGTTGTCCCAGTGCTATTGTAGGCATCGGAGACGTGGGTTCTGAGCAGAACCACTGAGAATGCGCAAAGAACATTTGAGAGAAAAATACTGAAACGAACATATGGGCCAGTGAAGAAGGAAAGTGTCTGGAGAAAAAGAACTAATGAAGAGTTATAGGCTATAACCTGCTACACGACGTGACCATAACCAGAAAGATAAAGACTGGACGGCTTGGATGGGCAGGTCACGCTGTCAGGATTGACACCCAGGACCCTGTACAGCGCCTTTTTCTTTACGACCCAAAAGGCAAAAGGAAAGTGGGAAGACCATAAGGTGAGGTAGCAAGATGAAGTGCAGTAGGATGTGGGTATCCAACAATTGGAGGATGGTGCCATCGGACAGAGGTCGTTGGCGAGGTCTCGTTCTGCAGGTCAGGACCCTCCAAGGGTGTAACGCCCCTGATGATGATGGTGATGATGTAAACCTCATGTTGGGCTACCTGCATCGTCATAATATTTTTTAATGTTTTTACTCCAAAAATCTATGGTCTTCCTCAGTAGATGAAGGATCTTGTTAAATAACCTACGACTTATATAAACTGTTGCATCCACTTAAATACACAAACCATCATGATTTCCTACAGACGAGGCTTTATCATGGTCTTTTTCTCATGAGTACTCTCAAACATTTACTTATTACTAGTTAGACCTTTCAATGAAATCTTCTGCTTTCTGACCTTGCAGCATGTCTCAAATCCTTTATCGTGTTTTACAACTCTTTCCAATGGTCCAGACCCATACGCCCCACACACAATGGTATTAAATTTTTTGTGTCCTTGATTTGACTCCAAAGTTTGTTAAAATTAATCCTCTTCTTTGTCTTAATTGTACTCTGTCCTATCCTGATTTAATGTCTTCGGTGGATCGTCTGGATCGCCTATCTTTGAGTCCCCCCTTATCCTCGTTACGTCTCTTTAATTTATGAAACTGTATATATCAGCTTTATTTTTCTTCAAAATTTATGGCTCTCAAAAAGTTCCACCCATTTCTTCATATAATAAAAAGAACTAGTAACTTATTTATAATTTGTGCTTGAAACAGTAATAGGCCTACAAATAAGGATTCCAGAGTTGGCATTAATGTAGGCCTATGTTGTATCTTCGCTACTTGTTACTCAAGTATCTTTCGTATTATTGATTAAATCTTATTTGTCATTTCCTTTTAGTCAACAAGATAACAAATCTTGTTATTAAAATTGTTTTAATAACATTAAAATAATTTTAATAGACCCTATATTAAAATTATTTTGACCAAGACTCACTTTTAGTCAAAGTGGATACACTTCGACAAAAAAGCCTTCTGTAAAAAATGTTACGCAAAACTGTCTGTAAAAAATCTGCTAAAATTGTCTGCAGCTGTTTTGTCGTGTTCGTTACCATTAGCAAACTACACTTAGATATTACATACGGGCTACTGTTTTCTGGTGTAGCAGATTTTAAAAGCATAAGTTTCACAACGACCAATTTGACGAGAAAACAGATTATCGATTCATTCTGAGCGAAATCAATTATTAACTAAGTGGCCCTTAGGTGTTTGCACTTTCAATTTCTAATTAATGAAGCGAAACATGTTTTGCAAACAAACGCGAGAGAGGGGGAGACGCGTACGCCGTATGTATACAGAACTGAACACACAAATAAATAATAACATAAGGTTCAGCGTGCGCGCTCGCGCGCGTGCCGGTGAGACACGTGTTTGCGGGAGCTAGCGGTGTCCAAGGGAAAGGTCATCTGGAACTGCTGTGTGTTGACTTGGTGCGCGAAATGTCAACACAAACGACGACGACGACGACGACGACAACTACGAAACGGCGTTTCAACCCTCGCCCTCGGCCTCACCCCCTCCCCCTGTGGCGGGCGCTCAGATTGCGTTAACCCATACTACTGCCGTACGCGAGCAGCAATACTGTACTTCCTTATTGCACTCCATTTGATTTCATTCCCCAGAGAGAAAAAGCAGCAGAAAAGTTTGAAAAATAATACTCCTTGTGAAAACAGTTTAGTCAGTCTAATAAGAGGGGCGAAACAAGGCAGCGCAACTTGTCTGCCAACGTTTGTTTTACTCCCCCAACCCCCGCCCCGCCCTCTACTCGCGAACAAACAGAAATCCACTTATTACAAACAATTCGTTTTACACAAGCACGTTACATGTGTGTATGCCCGTCCACTTAACAACTTTTTCTACAGTTGTAAAGAATATTTGACATCGGCGTGTCTTAACGTAACAAATGCCATTACGTTTGTTACAAAATCGTAACATCTGTTACGTTTGTTACATCTGTGGGCTACAAAATTTTCAAGAATTAACATGACTTAAGTAAATAATTCATCAACAGATTTTTTTTTAATGTGGACATTATTAAGTGCATTTGCAATAAAGCCTCTTCAGTGATTTTGTCTCTAATCAGCCCTTTCATTACATAGTCTTCTCCATTTCCTTATCCCCATATTTCTCAAATCCTTCTCGACATTATCGATCCATCTTTCTTGCTCACCTACCTCCTGTTCTCCATTCTAAAATTTTTCTGGAATGAACCGTTTGCACTGATTCAAAAATATTCTCAATATTTTTCGTTCGAATATTCTTAGATACTGTTCGTCTTTTTGTTAATATCCAGGCTTCACATGCATATGTTACGATTGGTCTATTAACGTTTCTATATACTTTTAATTTTAATTATTTGTTCAGTGCTTTCGACTTCAATAATTTTTATTAGGCGTAATAATATCGCTTACCACTAAGTATTCTCGCCTGGATATCATTGCTTTTGCGGTTAGTGTAGTACCCAATCAGTAATGGCACCGCAAAATTAAACAAATTCGCACTGGATGTTTAGTAACAGGCTGTGAAAATTCACAAGGTAAAACAGAAAGTTCCGGAAGGTAGAAGGAACGCCATGTAACGTGAGGTTTACATTGTAAATGGTAAACTACACTATTAGTATTGCGTTACATCCAGTATAATGGTTAACAATTTAAAAAAAATTACTAACTGAATGTAACAAAAAAACAAAAAGAACTTGATTTCCTTGCTGTTTCTTCTTCTTCACTCCATGGCTTGGGCTATAGCCCGTTCCGACTTCACAGAGCCACTGACCATTTTTTCCAGGGTCTTCCACGATCCCTCGTCCACATTGGCCGAGCGCTTGTGGACACATTATTCAAACGCTTGTTTAGGAATACGCGTGTCTAACATGCGTTCCACATGGGATTTCCAATTCTGCCTTAATTACTTTATTCTCTCCAGAACCGACTGTAACTTCAGGCTTTTCCTTATGTCGTCGTTTCGTAAACGATCTCTCAAACTACATCCCTTAACTGCTCTTAAAAATTTCATTTCCGAGGTCTGTATTTTTGAAATATCTTTTTGCATGAGAGTCCATGTTTCACATGCATACATTAAAGTCGGCACAGCCACGACCTTATAGAACTTTAGTTGTGTTTCCCTCTGCGTTTTATTCTTCAACAGTCGTCTTATCGTTCCACAAGTCGTCTTATCGGTTCCCTTCCTTTATCCCAATATGTCAAGCAAGGAAAACGACTGAAATAATGAGCTGAAAATCATGAACATTTTTAGCTCATACAGTTGAGTCGTAAGCTGGAGGGTCACGTTTCATTTAAGAAACTAAACGAAAATGAACAATTGGTGTAAATGTCTGAACAGACGAAATGCCTAGCAGAAGGGCATTTGGTAGTAATACAATACCCGTAGTTTAAGAAGTAACAAGCTTGTACGAAGTATCCAGTAATGACATCGTACAGGAATCGTTTGTATATGACATTCTTATTTGTTACGCGATAATTTAAGAAGGGTTATGTAAACGTAAATATTCAATACATAAAAACACGTTTTTCTCACTTGTAAGCAGAATATAACAAATGTTATCAATTCATTAAAAAATCAGGTTAACACCACACTTGTTAAACCAGAAAAGGTTAACTCTTAACAAGCTGATTTCTGTAACTAGATTTTAAAACATCATCATCATTATTACTTTTTAACCTTTATCTAGATGATCTCCTCAAAAAATCGAAAGTACAATCCCCTGCACAAACGTCCAGCGAAATAAAAGCTTGAAAACCATTCTCTTCGCGGATGACCAACATACATTCGCCACTTCAGAAGACGATCTCTAACTAGCAATATACATCTTACATAAAATAGCAAAAGAATATAACTGTAACATATCTGAATCAAAGACAAAAGTAATGGCCTTTATAGGAGATGAACCGGTTCGGATCGAAGTATGCATTAACAGCACATGCATGGAACAAGTAAAAGACATTCCAACTATCTTGGACGTGACATTACTTATGATCAAGATTGTGTGGAACGATTTGAGATCGTTGGGAAATAAGTGTAGAAAAGAAACCCAAATAAAATTTTATAAAACAATGGCAATACCTAATCTACTATATGGTTCTGAAAATTGGCTCATAAAGAAAAAAGATGAACAGAAGATAGAACAGCAGAAATGAAATTTCTGAGATCAGTTAAAAGTTGTAATAGACGAGATCATATATAAGAAATGAAGAGATCAGTAATGATTTAGATATTTTTGCAGTTAATGAAAGGATTAAAGAATACAGAAGAAAATGGATTCAACACATAACTAGAATGAAAGAAAGTAGAATACTGAAGACGGCGAAAGATTACAACCCTGGAGGCAGAAGAAAAGTTGGTAGACCTAAGAAAAGGTGGACTGTGTAATAGAAACAGGCCGCCAAAGCCTAAAACCGTTAAGAAGATGATGATGATGAACATCTAAAGGCCATGCCTTGTCGAGCTAACCACGTCTCTCTTTCTCCATCATTGCCCTCTTTAAATCGCAGTACGATAGGAAGTTCATCTCCTTTCCCGTGTCTTTGAAGAAAGCTGCTCTTGGTCGTCGTCTTGGTTTTTTCCCCCCAACACCTTTCCTTCAAAAATGTTACCTAAGAACTGATTGTGTCGTAACACGTCCCCGATCAATTTTTCCCTATTTCTTCCAACCTTTTTTAAGAGTGATCTATCCTCAGTCACTTGAAACAACTAACAATATTTGTTATTATTACTTGAAACAACTACAGGTGGCAAGCCATTTGCCCATTAACTACCTCTTATTTTAATCTTTCCTACTAGCGTGCGCTAGCAGCGAATATCGTAAATAGGAATTGTAATAAGTTATAAAAAAAAACTTTCAGCAAGAATATATTTTTTTATTTTGTAAATTACAAATGTTTCGACGCTAATTCAACTATCATCATCAGATATAATTAATAAATTCAATTTGTAATCAATATTGTTCTAAACAGCTGTTTTATATGTAGACTAAATTTAATGTTTTTATGAGTGTATATAAAATATGTTAGGCCTATACAATTAATTGTAAAATATAATATAAATATATATTATTTTATTAAATTAGTAATTCTGAAAATATTCTATCATTTTTTTTATTAATCTGAATTTGTTCAGGTATTAATTTATTACTTGTTTTATGTTTAATTATTTCTAAATTTTCCCATAAGGCCTTTTTTGGACCTTTGGAAATGTGTTTTAATAAACTGATATTATTTGAGTTATATAATATTAGTATTATAATATTGTATGAATATTACAGGATATTCCAAAAATGATCTTATGGGAAAATATAGAAAAAATTAAACACGAAATAAGTAATAAACTAATTACAGAACAAATTAAGATTCATATTTGTTCATTAACAAATTGATTTTAATATAAAATTACAAGAAAATTTTGAGCATAGCCTATATGAGTAAGTTATAAAAATATGTTTACATGTAATATCACTACCACAACTTTTCACATAATGAAACACCCACGACCTCATAATATATTGATGGCAATAGTGAAGGCGGTAACGATGCTCCTGCTGATGATGGTAATGATGATCATGATGATGATGAAGCAGCAAGGTCGAAAGTTCACTGTCAACAAAATTTGCCTTTATTCTTGGCCCGTGTTTGCGTACCCTACTCTATAGTATCAATGATATGGAAATCTTCTTTCGCCAGTGATACTTCTTCATTCTCCATTGCTTTGTAATGTAGCCTTGAAACTTAGGAGAGGTAAGACGACTGTACCGTCTAAAGAGTCTACGTCTCACAGAACGGACTGTCACATATAGGCCTACGCTATATTATCGATACAAAAACGCTGAAATTACCGATTCTATGACAGTCGTCGTGTCGCCACCTGTTTGTCTGTAACTTGAGCTCTGTTTGCATTAAACCGTTCCTTAGGAAAATAATAATTCCTATTCGTTAAGTCATGGCCGGGTCTAGTAGAAGCCGGAATATTAAACGTGGCAACACTGGAACCAGCTGATATTTGAGGCCGACTAGACTATCTCTTAATTTATGTATTTCAATAATCAAATCGCGTCATTTTTAATTGCCGGTTAAAAACAGTTTTATAATTCTTTGTTTTTTACAAATTAAAAGTTTATTATGTAAAATACTGTTATATTATTTAAGAAATTCAAACACTTTTTGCTACAGTCCATTTTTGATGCATATATTTAACATTTACAATAACTTTACCTCAAGATGTTTTCCCTTATTTGGAACATGTTTTGGGACACTTATTGTTCCCAACCTCAGCCTTCTTAATTTTGAAACCTGTGGAGTACTTGCAGGTTATTGTTATGGTTTCCTGTTGGTTTTTTGGCATTTCAATTGGTATTATTGTGTGTGATTGTGATGTGTATATTAGTATTTTGTGTATTATTCGCCGTATTTATATCAACATCTGAACAAATACAAATAAATACAAAACGTGACACAATTTTCAAAGCACTCAACATCGAAATACATGTAGCCCGCGTCAGCAGTCTCCCAGATGACACGAGAGCCAAAGACACTGAATGATCTGCATTATTAGTGATGTACAGTAGAGGACAAAAGGGGGCGGACCGCCACTGTAGCCCGCGTCAGCAGTCTCCCAGATGACACGAGGGCCAAAGACACTGAATGATCTGCATTATTAGTGATGTACAGTAGAGGACAAAAGGGGGGCGGACCGCCACTGTAGCCCGCGTCAGCAGTCTCCCAGATGACACGAGGGCCAAAACACTGAATAATCTGCATTATTAGTGATGTACAGTAGCGGACTAAAGGGGGGCGGACCGCCACTGTAGCCCGCGTCAGCAGTCTCCCAGATGACACGAGGGCCAAAGACACTGAATAATCTGCATTATTAGTGATGTACAGTAGCGGACTAAAGAGGGGCGGACCGCCCTCTTAGTAGAGGGCCTCCAGATTTTGAAAATTAAAGTTTGAAAATTAAAGTTTTTTGGTAATTTTTTAAATTTATTTGCAAATGTTCTATTGTCACGTCGTAAAACGCAACACTATGAGAGGTCCACGATTTATAATCGATCGATTCCAAAGATTTCTTCATATTATTTTGAAGTCTCGTACCTTACAACTCTACCTCATAAAGTGTTTACAGATATTAAAAAAGAAAACTTACAAAGGTAAGTTTATTATTAGAAACAAATTCATCCTAAAAGAGAAGGGTCAGTTTTACTTGGCGTCAATGCCTCACCACGCAGTCGGAAGTCGCAAATTGAACCCCAAACAGCACGGACGGCAACGGCAGCGGCAGTGACTCAAGAAGGCCGTGGCTCGGTACGAAAATGTAAACGGCGGAGTGAAATACCGGGCGATCACATATAGGCCTCCGCTAAAAAAGATTACACCATAGAACAGTTTTTAACATTTCAGGACACCAACAACTTATTTAAAATCCCTCATCAGAATTTTTACCGAACAGTGGATAATTCGGAGTGCGGAAATCGGGTCAGTTACTCGAACGAACGAAAATTTTCGAGGACAAAACTAGGAAACGGCCATTTTAGAAAGATCACTTTATTTGCACTAAAACTGCTAACTGACTTAAAAAAAATTCAAAGTATAGTTTTGCAATAAATAAGTTTATTGTATATTATAAAGTATTGTAATAAATTTAATGCAGTCAATGGATAATACTACTTCTATTGTTTCTTTAAACTTTGTATTTACAATATGAAATTGAATTTTTGTTTCAAACATTATTACAGCTTCTTATAAAGTTTCCTAACTAGATGTACTAATACAAAATTAGAAAATAAATATATAATGAAGTGTTTTTGCTATGCATTACTTAAAGATAAATTGGATTATAAACACCCGTCTCATGGGAGGGGGACGTCAGAAAGAAAACCGTCCCGGGGCTCCAGTGGCTTAGGTACGCCACTGGTGATGCGTAGGACTAGTAATTTCAGAAGCCTACCGTTGTATTCTACACCCGATGAAGTTTCCACGCTTAATAAGACCTGTGTCACAATAAATATGAAATTGAAACAATTTTTCTAGCTGTGATCTATAATTCTATAAGCAGTTTCCTACAGATTTCTTTATTTACGGCTGCTAGTGACTGGACATCAATTGATCCTGAAAGCCACACTAATTCACTGCACTGTTGTTATCGTCGTTTATCACGTGCAGCCAGATGTTTTCTTTTCTCAGTCGATAATTACAAAATTATTCATTACAAAAAAACTGTAGAGAATGAATGCGGTAGCGGTAGCGGCAGCGGCAGAGGCAGGATTGGTGGTGTTGGTGTCAGCGCAGAATGGGGTCGTCGTGCTGATGGGGTAATTATTGCTATTGCGTAATATAGACCATATAAGCTATGTGCAGAGGGGTTGAAACAGAGGGTTGAGGGTGTATAGGAAGTACGCATTATCTGGGCTTGTTTCCACATGGGCGACTACACCCACCCCACCCCAGCCCGCCGACTATCACCAAATCATCATCATCGTCGTCATCACCGCTGCGAGCTGCATGACAGATTACTTCAGTATTAACATTCATGGATTGAGGGATTGCCGGCGTTATGATGACGCCACGCGGGGTGCAGTTATTGGAGAATGCTCCTTTGTCCACCGCTGTGTCCTATTACGGATAAGCTGAGCTTTTATTTCGCCTTATTTCAGAATAAGACTTCGTAAGCAAACAGACTTCCCAACATGTTGATATACTTACTTTTAAGGTATTTTTATTTTCAATTTTAATGAGATTAACAAAACTAAAATCTAAATTTAAAACGTTTTTATAATATCATTTTACATTAATGATTAAGACCTTCGCTAATTGCTGTCTGTAACTTTCACATGGAGAATTAATTGTTCTTATTCATCCATTTGCCAGTAAAATGAACTAAAATTTCTTTAAAATAAGACGCCAAATAGCAAAAACTTAAAAAGATTCGATAAAGGACATTCATACAAGGTCGTTTCTTTCTTTACGTCGCACCTCATATTTAGACTACTATGTTTCATATGTTTTCTTATGAAGATAAGAAAATTATCTCTCATTCATGTAGTTAAAGAAAACTACAAAACTAGACAATGGATTATTGATGAAATCATCTTTATTTGAAAAGATTTAATTTTATTTCCAACCTGCAACAGGCTGCCACCCTAAGGAGATAATGAAACTTAGCAGATCGTCATGATCACCTGTGCGTAGCCTACGAAACATGTCTATGACTATCAACTGCAGGGACTATTTACGGGGGGCAGGCGAACGGAACCAGATCCCCTGCCCCAGAGGATCGGAAAGAGTTGACAAATTTTGTTAATCTCTTTTATTATTTTTTCAGCTGTGTATGCTAATACAGTAGTAATCTTTTTTAAATATACAAACAAGTTTATTACAGAGCAGCTGAGTATCTGTTTAAAATACAGGGAAATCAATTCAGTCAATAAGCATCTTCTAAACAGTGTTTCAATAGCGCGTATTTTTATTGTATTATTACCGTTTACTTTTATGGGATTGATTTCAGGATGTTATCACACTTTTTTAACCACTTTTAAGGTAGTATATTGTTGATTAGTCTTGACATGTTTTTCTTTTGTATGAAGAAACAAAAAAACCCGGACCCCCAAAGCCAAAAATTCTAAATACGCCACTGATCAGTTGCAGACGTACACCCAATATATGATGCCCATCCTGGGAGTTCCTCGAGACGAAACAAAGAAACGTTGTGGGACTGCGTACTCAGACTTTGTTCTCGCCACTTGATACGTCCAATTTCAGCCTATTGCTTAAAGAGAAGGTTTTACAACATAACAAGAATTTAGAGCCAATGTGAAGGTCAGGAAAGTTGCATTTATAACAACATGAGTTGCAAGATAGGCCTAACCTACTAATGTCTATAATTACGTTAGATAAGCTTTCAGCTTCTGGAAAACTAAGTCTGCAAAAATATATTTGCCTATAAAAAAATGTATGTAGGCTTAATTAACATAAGTTAATGCAATTAAGCAACCCAGATCTTTTGTGTAAAATGAAATAACAACATTTAAATGCGGTAAAACGAATTCTGGATGTATCATAGATTTTAGCAGTGAGCTTAAACAGAGGGCAGGTTATCTCTTGAATTCTAGATGTTAATCTAACAGACTACTTTTTCACGAAATGTAGCCTGCTTACGCTTAGACAGAAATTACAGAAAACGCGTCTTGTACGCAATTTGCTGAAGTAATGTATGTCTGGAATCTTCGAAAACAACCGTGTTAATGAGGCCAAGTTAAAAAACAACTTTTAACAAATCCAGTTGCTGGAAAAGGGAGGTGCGACGACAAAAGCAAGTGTTTTAAATTTACACACCGGTACAAATTAATACTCGCTTCTCATACACGTTTTACTCTCCTCGCGAATAGGTTCCAGCTTAAATTTCAGTTCATTTTATGAAATGAAGAACGCGCTGCTCGCAACATTCGGTGCGTGCGTGCGGTTCACAGTGTTGGTGCGTGCCTGCCTACAGTTCTTGGTGTAACTTTTCCTCCGTTATTGATTATTGATTGAATACCCTCATGCAGAGCTTCCCTAACTTTTATCTACAAGCTAAAATCTTATTTTCGTCTCGCTCAGTTTTATTCACATTTTTTTTCCTTACTGTGGCTATTATTACGATTGTTTTGTTATTGTGTTCTGATTTTGTACTATTTTATATTACTGTACAGGCTACATTATATTATATATTATAATTATCAACTTATTATAACGTTTTTTATTCTAGTTAAAAATATTAAATTCGAATGTATTGCTGTTATAATTAAAAAATCGTGTATTAAAATTTTATTGTTTTATTATTTTACATTTTCCATGCTTTAGCTAAACACTCTATGAAAAAACTGAAGCCTATTCTGAGAAAGCTTTTCCGATTGTGTTTTTCTGCGGCAGATCATTCCATTTCTCCACTAGGCTTATTTATGCTGTATAGATCGGCTCTTTCCTTCTTCTTTCTCACTCTACGGATTAGGCCGCAGTTGTCACGCTCCGGAACCCATCTCCTCCTCGGTCTACGTATGATCCTCCCTTTTCCTATTTGTTTCACATCTCAAGGCTGCCACTGGTAATCGGTTGTCTGGCTTGTGGTCCATCTCCTTATTGTCTTTAATCTTCTTGTGCAAAGATTAGATTTTAAATTCTCGTCTATCTTCATTCCTCTTCTTACACGGGAGAGTAGATCTACCTATATCCACGAGTGCTTCTTAAAAATTTCATTTTAGCCGCTTAAATATTCTCTTCTCCCTTTTTACCAAGATCATTGATCGTTGACCCAAAAATATGTTAAACTGAGTTCAAATAGAAGGATAAAAAGAGGTGGACTCAGATGATCGTGAAAAGAGAATATGTAGACCTACGCGAGATGGAAAAAGGTTAACAAGAAATATAATAGAAAGGCAGAAGTGAAAGAAAAGTTCTCGCGGTCGGTGTTGTTAATATACTTAACTATTAAACATTGTTGGAATTAGTGAAAGCCAAGCTGTTAGGCCGTGGTGTAATGACATTTGTTACAGACGTTTCGGTCCCACCGTCGGAGGCCATCTTCAGTGCAAAACATTGTTTGGCAGCTGTTCGCCAAATAACCCCAGTACTGAGGTAGACTATGTGTCGGTCCTAAGAAGGTCCACTTAAATAAATTCACCAAGTCACCGCGATATAAGTGGGCCACTTATGAATATTTATTTTTATTCTCATTTAGTTAGTAATTAGTTTAGTTTGTTAGTGGTTATAGGTTACTAACAAGTGCGCTATATTACTTAGGGCTTCAAAAATTCGACCAGCCGAACATTCCGATTCAAGAGACAGGCGTGGATAGCGAAACTACCGGACAGTAAAATACGATTATACAACACACTATAATCATATAGTAATAATAACAACAAGTAATAACAACAACAATAATAATAATAATGGTAGTTGTCAGTGTGCGTTGTGTTAGTGTGAAATACAGTAGGTGAGGTGGAAGGTAATTAGGCGTTGATGATTTGTCGTGTGTGTGTGTGTGTGTGTGTGTGTGTGTGTGAGCGCGCGCTTGCGTATAGGTCAGTCTTTGTGTTGCCTTGATTAATTGACCAAGCCATGCGCTTTGCTACGCCATTCCTCTTCGTCTCGCCTGTTTGGCTGCCTGCTGTAGTCATTAATGTTTCGCGACTCTCTCTCTCTCTCTCTCTCTCTCTCTCTCTCTCTCTCTCTCTCTCTCTCACTTTCTCCCTCTCCCATCACTTCCAACGTCGTCGTTGGTCGACCGGCAGATTCCAATTTAACTTGTGTGTTACAGACAATCACTAATTAAAAGCTTTATATAGGCTATATATATATATATATTTGAGTGTACGTTTATAAGTACACGTGTGCGTAGAATTTACGAGACGACGTTTAGGTCGAAAACCTATGAACAGTTCGCGTGTTTTCGACTTTCGTGTTAATCGCTTTTAGCCTGAGAACAAAACATTGTTATAAAACGTACAGCGGTGACAAAAATGTATTAAAATTCGATAGCTGCGGTTTGCTATATCTTAGCACAATATAACCTGCGATTTCCAATTTAAAGTCCCGGGAGGAGATACACACGAGTCCGCCCGCCCGCTAAATTTAAGCCACCACAATGGAACGGACGGAAAGAGTAACGACCGACAGTTGTTTTGTTATAGTTTATATATTCAGTACGCGCTTGCTAAGCGAATTACTAAACCGTTTTAATAAATAATTATAGAAACGTAACTTTAGCTACTACAAAAAAATAAAATTCAACCGCATTAAAGCCTACAGATAGAAAGCAAAATGCAAACTAGCTTCAGTGTAACCCTTCAGATAGCGATAAATACTTACGTAGTAAAATCTACGTTCATACATCAGATCTCGGCACATTTCTTACATTAAGGTATGGCTTCACGTACTTGTATCACAACGCATGTTTCTCGGCTAATTTTCTACGTTTCTTAATAAAGCGTGCGCTCTATCGAAAATATCAGAGTCGCTTTTACGTTATTAGACCATGAAAATAGTTTGTTCACTTAACTGAGATGACGACCGCGAGCAAAGTTGCCTTTAAACTTTTAAACCTCTAACAGAGTAAGGAACCGTCTGTGTACAAATCGTCAACGACTCTAATTGGTCGTTGAACCGTAGAAATGGGTAATCGCATCTGAAAAGCGAAAAGTTAATATCGAAAACAGTAACGACTAGGGTTACCAGGTTTTCTGAATATCAGGAAATTTAACGAAATCTCAAAAATTCGATTTTTTAGTAAATTATGTTATACAGCCTATTAACAAGTGAATCTCGAGATATACAGTAGTCTAATATTATTTGTTAGAAGAAAGTGAGCACATTGCATCATTAGTTTAAAGGGCTTGGTGTGACATTAGTTTCTATTGCTCCTTATACGTATTTATCTTCAGATTTTGTCCTTTTTACCAACTTATTATCATTTTTTATATTCCTTGCACGAAAAGGGAACGTTTACAACCATCTTTAATTCTGCTTCGATCAACTCCTTGCAGCAACAATTTTTCACACCTGTCCACTTCAGTGTCATTTGAGAGAATATTCTTTCTACAAATGCGTTTGGGCTAGTTATAGGCCTACTTAATATAGCCTACAGCTTTACTTATGTTACAGACCTTTGTATTTTTAAAGTGGAAAGGAAATGAACTCATTTTTATACATCGCTATCCTCAGACTTCGAACTTTCATCTAAAAGCGTTTTACATTCACAGATTTCCTCATATGGCTAATCAATATCTATTGCTGTGGAATTAAAAACAATTTAAATCCGAATAGTACGAGATGGGATATCAGGTAGAAGATACCTTTAACAGGAATTGTCATTTCGAGAAGAAACTATAAATTTTTGAAACTAATAGAATCGCCGATAAGGAATTCAAAGCACGAATGGTACACAATACTTGATTACACGAAACAGAAAAGAATAAAGTGTTTCGGACACGTGAAAAGGACGAAAAGCAAAGGCAAGAAGTGGACGACGTGGATGAGATAATGGAGAAGAGAAACCGAAAAGCTGGATGAGAGTTCGAGAGCGGTGACAGCGGTGGCGTATCAAAAATTAGGTCTTGCGGAGGGGGGTCCAGGTTCGAGTCGGCTTCATAAAAAAAAAAAAAGTCAAAAGCTAATCAACATTATTATCGTTAAAGTGGCTGAAAACATGTGATAAGACCTGAAATTAAGCCCATTCATTTAAAAAGTAATAACACAATAAAAATACGCGTTACTGACACACTGCTGAGAAGATACTGACTGAACTGATTTTCTTATATTTCATATTTCAATCGTATACGCAAATGCTGTGTAATAACTCTGTTTGCATATTAAAAAAAAAAATTACTAGCTGTAAAACATAGCTGATAAAATTAAAGAACCTATAAATTAAGAGATTAACAAAATTCGTCAACTTTTTTCGACCCTCTGTTGGGAGGGGGGTTTGGTCCCGTTCGCCCCCCCCCCCGTAAATACGCCTCTGTTACACGAAAGAGAAATGACTAATGCGATTCGGACACATCAAAAAATGACCGAGGCGGATAGTAAAGGTAAGAAGTAAACGACGTGGATGGAATAATCGAGAAGAGTTAAACGAAAAGCTTGAAGGAGGTCAAGAGCGATGACAGCGGTAAGAATTTGTTTTCGACGATGAATTAAAAACAGGTGTTAACTCATCGTCATCATCTTCACAACACGGCGTAGACAAGATTCTGGCTGTTCCGCCTTCACAAACACTCCAGCCATCTCTTTCTGGGTCTACCCACACACCTGTGTCCTATAGGTTTGTATTTCCAGACTTCTTTGGCCAGTCTGGAATCTCACATTCTTTCTAAGTGTTCTTTCCACCGTTCTTTGTAATCTTTCAATTTTTCAACAGGTGTTAACTGATAATAAATATAACAGACAATGACGTCCACTAAACAGAAACAGATATAGGCTAGTAATATCTGAAGGCAGCGATCGTCATCCACGCAGTGCCTCCACGTTAAAAGCAACAGTAGCAGCAGTAACACAGCGATTAGAGTTAAGCACAAAGAAATCGTATCGCAACAACAACAACAATTAAGCAGACAATTGAAGATACTATGCGGTACGATACGACAACGACGTAGAGTTGCTTGTTAGGGAGCACAAACAGTGTATTTATCGGTTGCAGACAGTTTACTAGAATGCTAATGCATTTACATTGTACTGTAGATGCGAGTAGTATACTACGGTGGTAGTCGGTTTCTCGGTACACCTCTGAAGCTTGTAATTGCGCGGAAAACCTACACACACACACACACACACACACACACACACACACACACAACCCGAACAAACCGTTCTCTGGACGCGACAACTTACATTTTGCCTGTGCGTGTAAAAATTATACTTCCAAGGATTTAAAAATATACTATGCTGTAGGCCTGTGAAAATTTTAAGCTCCTACTTATGAACTAGGCGTAATGTATTTCTTAACTGACAAGATCACACTCTAGAGTAAAAGTGTAGTTCACGTTTAAACTAGTATGATGGTGAACGCCTGGGGATGATGACGTGGTGATGATGATTATGATATTATTATCTTTATTATTCATAAACCAAGGATGGTTTTCTCCGGTCTCAAACAGGTAAAATCTGACGCGCTTCCTCGGGCGTCCCACACCTCTCCGTCCCTTCGGCTTATAGTTCCACAGTTGTTTGGGGATGCGGCAGTCATCCATTCGGCAAAGATGTTCCCACCAATTCAGCCGATACTGGGCAATCTTGTCGATCATACTCATAATATTCAGTTCCTGCCGTATAATCTGTGTTCCTTCCATGATCATGGAGAGTATACCCTGCCACGTGCCACGTGCCTCTGAAATCTCATTTCAGCCGTTTGGACAAGACTGGTTAGGCCGTCCAATTCTCAGACCCATAAAGAAGTGTGGAAAGGGCCATCACCTAGTAGTGTTCCTTTACTTGCTGACTTAAGAGTTCGCCTGATGGTCTCGCACATTACGTTGTCACAGAATTTATACAACTTATTCACAACGTCGTTGCTTGTATTAGGCTATAACACACATTGTAGCTCAGGTATCTATTATTATTAAAAGTTAAGCGCTCAGTCTTCCTTCACTCTTGACTAGTAGAACTCATACAGACCCGCTCTTATTTTTTTCATTGAGTTCTTAGTGTACTTAGGGCTTAGGGCGAGACTCAGCGTATTGCCTATGACCATTGGTTTGAAGGTCCTACCTACAAATTTCGTGTAAGTTCCAAGTTTATTGGTGAACATGCAGGAATGTATTGAATTTTCCAACCTCTACGTTGATGTCATCGACTTGTTTAGTGAGAAAAGAAGTTTCATCGGGCACTAAGGGATGGAATTTCCTTACTGCACTTGTTTTACCTGCCACATTCGTTTTGTGGCGTGGCTTGCTAGAGGCGTGGTACTGTGTCTTCTAGTTTTTCTTGTCACAGACCCCTTCTTACTTGACACAATAAAATCCCTCAGCTTTATGTCTTTTGCAAGTGCGATATAGGCCTACTAAGGTTCTATCATACTTGTTTCCTGTTCTTACACTGGATGTCCTTCTGACACAATGGGTGGATTGACAGAGTGTAGAGGTGTGCGGGAGGTCTACGTGAAAAAAAAATTATGATTATTATTATTCCAAAACTTTCTTAGAGCAAACTCGACTTTTAGGTGTTTTCTCCAACACCGGTAGGAGTAGCCAGGTTTTCCACTCTTTCAGTCTTGGAAAACTCATAAATCAATTTTCAC
Source organism: Magicicada septendecula (assembly GCA_034769895.1). Classification (NCBI taxonomy): domain Eukaryota; kingdom Metazoa; phylum Arthropoda; class Insecta; order Hemiptera; family Cicadidae; genus Magicicada; species Magicicada septendecula. The sequence goes on along the minus strand of CM068371.1, from coordinate 113,125,223 downwards.
CTCATCTACGGGATTTTGTGCCGTGTTTCATTAGCCTATTTGTCTTTACTTCCTTCTGAATATTTTCCTCCACATTGTCTTGTCTTACTCGAGTCCAGAGACTACTTTGTCACAATTTTGTATCTTCGTCTTTTTCCGAATCACTACAACCCTGCATGAACATTTGTTTCCCATTCTTTCCACTTTCATGTAATAAATCTTATTATATCTTCTCCTTTGATTAGCCTATATTGCCTACTTGACAGTTATTCCTCATTATCCAGTTTTCTTTTTCTTTTGAAAGGCCGTAAACGTTTCCTTAATACAGATTAAAATTAATTTACCTTTTTTATCTGTCGTGTGACTTTTCATTGTACTTATTTAAATAACGCGTTTCGAGGCTCAAGGCCTCATCTTCTGATTTCAGTCCCGTGTGGACGTCGTTAACACATTAAAATTAAGATACTACACACTAAAATAAAACACACTAACAAGTTACCATAAAAAAGGTAAATTAATTTTAATCTGTATTGAAACGTGACTTGGATACCAGAGAACATGAGTTTTTTTTTTCCTTAAAACATGTTTTCCTATGGCTTTCTTAAGTAGGTACGTCCAAACCATTTTAATTTTCTTCGATTACAAGTTGACCCTATTCTTCTGCTCCAGTTAATTCCAAAAATATTTGTTGGGCCAGAAGATGATGTTCATACGATTCCAAGGCACTTAATTACAAATAAAATGACTACTTTTCTTACTTTTGCTTTCTTTTTTGTTAAGCTACAGCTTTTTAGACCCACGTTTCCACCTGTATAGAGGGGAGTTAAACAAACATAGTTCGGTTTGTCATCGTTCCGTAGTCTTAATTTTAGTTTACCACATCCCGTTCATAGTGCCAAATGTTTCTGTCAGTTTTAATTTGTACACCCCTACACACATCGGCATTCTTTAAAAATGATAAAAATGTAACATTTACCACATTAAGAAAAGCAAAATATTATCTCCATTGCTCTTCTCTAGATATTAATTGTTTCCATGCTTATATGCTATACTGCCTTCTTCGCTGTTTGAAAGAGTTTGACTGTCTTCATTTGCTTCTCCATACAGTTTATTCATTCGTGATTGTTATTGAATGTATACAGTCAACTCTATGTCTTATAGTTATCAAAAATTATTTCATATAGGCCTAATGTCTGTTTATATTCTTTGAATTTTTATAACCCACACATCACTATTAAGAGCAATATTATCTTACTGATATCTATTTTAAAACGTGAATAATCTGTAAATAATAATCTGTAATCAACAATTATTTTACAATTAGGTTCAATTTCACTGCCGCCAATAAACAGATTTTCGGTCACATCGCTTGAAAATGAACTTGAAGTAATGTTTGTTATCAGACTAGAAATTAAATAACTACGCTTATGAAGAGGAAAATTCTACAGTGAGTTCTCGCTGTTTGTCCTTATAAAACAGTCCCCCACTTCAACAAGTAAATCACTATTTTTTTTGCATACACAAAGAAAGAAATTCAAGTCGTCAGTTCAAGAGCGGTCGATCGATGGAAGTTCAGGCAACACTACTTGTTTAGTTCAGCGACACCACTTTGTGTTTGCTAAGGTCGTGTTAACAGTTAATTTACGGAGTAGTGACCGCTTCCACTGAGGCAAACAGTGATTTGTTTACAATATCCATTTAATGACATATCTTCAAGAAAACAACAAATATATTTTACGTAGCAGACAAACATAGATGTATAGGTACACATAAAGCTCTTTTTAGAACTTGTACCCGTTTATTAATCTGCACTCGTTTGTACTAATTACTTCAAACAACAAATGTCCAGTTCACACGCACTACGAACGAACTTTTCGAAGAAATATTAGGCGACAAAAGAAAACGTCCGTCACTGTAAAAAGAGGTAATATTTACTTTTCTCCTTCTGTTAACCAGAATGTAGCATTTGTCTAATCAGGTCCTTTTAGTTAATAGTCTCTTCATCTATAGGCTATCATAATATAGCCTACGATACTACATGCATTGCATTCAGAAAATTCTTGTCACTTTTAGAACGCGTGAATTGTAGATAATACCTTCTAAGTGTTGATCCGATCTTCCTCCGATTTAAAACACGTTCTAGAAGTGACATCTTCACATGTTTATCCACGCGCTTTTTCCCCCTTACATTTTAAATGATATACCCTTTAACTGCCCCTAGAAATTTTACTTCTTGTAATATTTACAAATTTTTTTAAAAGTCGAGCTGTCTTCCGGCATAATGAACACGAAAAACTGAGAATCTGTATGTAAACAAAACCTTATCTGATTTGGTCTATTCGTTTAAGCATTGATCTGTAAACTTTTTAAATTTCAGTCAGTGATAAGTTATATGAATGCCATCAAGGAGGTAATGTCACAACATAAAACGGGGGGGGGGGGGACTTCATTCAATTTTTTCACCCATACACACATCGGCATTCTTTAAAAATGACAAAACTTCAACTTCATCTCAACTGCAACATTCAATTCAACTTCATCGAACGAGTGAAGCGAGTTCTCAGTTTTTACTCGACCGTTTGGCATTTGTCTCTGTAGCTGCTTGGAGTATGTTTCACGATAACTTTTGAACGCATCAATCGATTTTCGTAAAACTTTGAATAGATGGCCATACGTTTTACCCTACAGAACACTATTGTTTTTAAGATTGATTCCTCGATAAAAAGGGGACCAAGAGGCAAAAATGTGGAGGAGCAAAATTATGAAACAGTCGCAAAGGCTCATGTGGCGGTATCAAATTGAAGTGAACCAAACCACATTCTAAATATAGGGTTCATTTTTAAAATTCCATAATTTTGAGACGCCTAGGCACAAAAAAGAGGCAAAATATTTTGAAAATCCAGCAGGGTGTCAGGCTAATCCAAGTGTTTAGACGTTTTAGATTTAGTCTATGATCGTGTGCTCTGCAATTGTTTTATTAGACATACCTACTAAAGAAATAGTAGAGAAATACAAAGGCTTGATTTTAGTTATTTTCCCGTAATTAAAAAATTATCTAATACGTGATTTATGTAATTTGCATGTAATTTAATTAATGTAATTTATGTAGGCCTAATAATAAATGTATGCCTACGTACTTGTTGAAATTAGTGACCGAGGTCTGCAGCTTAGGGAGCATAAGTTACTTAGTTAGTATTACACACAATATTAAAATAAAAGAAAATACCAAGACGAAAAGGGCAACCTAAGAATTTTTTGTTTCACAAATTTTGCCCACAAAATTGCGCGTCACGAAAATTCAGTAAACCGATCGGTCTCTGTAAACTATTTAAATATTCTTCTCACTGAGCCTATAAGATATTTGGTTACAAACCCGTTCCACATAGGCCTATAACCAACTATATTCAGGTAGTGATAAAAAGTATACATAGGCCTACATAGGCTATAGGCTATATGTTTGTGCACTGTACACTTGATTTCAATTGCTGCGATCTCTGGCCATTTCAGACACTGCTGCGTGTAAGCACCAAATAACACGTAAGATCGAATGTCAATTGTTTAGTAAACCTAACCAAGGGATCGACACTTGTTTCCCAACCAAAACCCGCTTCATTTTTGCAAAGATATGCCTATACACCAATTTCTAAATTAAAAATACCAAATTGATAATAGGCCTACGGCCTGTCGATTTAGTATTCTTGAATAGGCCGTAGTTTTTTCGTTCCAATCCTTCTTCTGAACTAAAAAAGTTCTTGAAGTGTCGTACTAATCCATAATTGCACCTACTTTCATCAACATTGTCGTTAAATATAAATTTAAAAATATAAAATGAAACAAATTAAATTCAAATATAAATATAAATTTATATTTTGCACAAACTGTCAGTTACTCATAGTGACGTGTAGGTGTAGCCCTAGGTAGTATAACCTATTCCTGTAAAATCGTATGTGTTGTAACTTGTAGGCTTAATGGATGTGAACCAGGGTTTCCCAGCTTGTGTCTTTTCAATAATTTTAGAGAATATTTTTATTACATATAGGCCTACTGTGTTACTAAACGATACAAGGATAGAATGACGATGTTATGTGTTTGTGTTCTCTCTGCTACTTCCTCAAACAGAATAGCCTACCGAGTCGGAAGGCTACGACGTATTGGAATACCGAAGATGCGATGATCAAACCGGAACAGTCTGCAATGACTAAGCCTAGTAAGTTAGAAAACTGTTAATTGAATTATTATCCGGCCTGTGAGGCCGTGGTCTTCCAAAATCTTCACGCCGATCGATGTTATTCGCGTGATCAGACGTTTCGGCGTCGTTTCAGTGAAAGGTCTTTAAAAAGCTGACAAGATGCACGTCAGTCAGACACAGTAGACTACTGTGGCAAAGGCTGGCTGGCTGAGGTAGATAGACCTACATCTTGTCAGCTTTTAAAGACGTTTCACTGAAGATGACCTGTAGAGGTGAAGCCGAAACATCTGATCATACGAATAACATCAATCGTCAAGGGAGGCCCTATGAAGATTTTGGAAGACCACGGCCTTACAGCCCGGATAATAACTTAAATAATTGTGAAGCCGGCGGTGAAAGCCTAAGAAACATATTAGACAACTTTGTTAGGGCCTATTAGCGTCCTCTTGTTTCAGAATGTTCAATTCAAAGTAATGATTTATCACTTCATAATTATCGAGCGTATAATTATGAAGTACGCTGGTGAAGCAAAATAAAATGTAAGACATTATGTGCTTGAGGGAGAAAGATATCCAATTTATGAGTTTAAGTAGGTCTATATAATTTTACCTACTATCTATGAGTACACAGGCCAACTGCAGTGAATGACACAAACAACACGATGAGGTAGTAAAAGAAAACGTTTGTCTTGACAATTTTTCCCTAATCGAAAGCAAATTCTAACAGTTCAATATTTTTAATAAACAAAGTAATAATGAAATGTTTATGTACCGGTAGCACAAAATTCGCGCCAAAATGAGGCGAAAACAACGACCCGTTAAGTTATTAAAAAAAAAAGATTTTCTGACGTATGAATTTTTCGCAGAGTGAAAACTGAAGTGGGTGTCGTGGAAACAGGGCTAATTGAACGAGCGTCCAGATTGTTTGTACAGGCATAAATATTAACACAGGTCAAATGAGGCATGGTGTGTGGCTTGCACATTATTGAGCCGTGTATAAAGGAGCCATTGCAGTGTTCTGATTGGCCGACATTTGCGCCTGCGTTATGCGCCGTCTGCAACAACCCTTACCGAGAGCCGGCAACGTCTGGCCGTCGTGCACACGCACGCATCCCACGGTTCGGGAACCCGCCCGACTGGTGGTGCGCACCATCTAGTGGAGAACCGGTGAACCACGACAAACCCAGCCGCTCATTTGACAATGAAATTATTTGTATTGTTAAACATTACAATACTTTGTTGTGATTTGCAACACAAAGCTCGTGTATACAACCTGTTACCCACACTAAGTATAATAAAAATACACGCAGCCATAGTACAACAATACTCTTTCCCTCTCGCTCACTCTCTTTCTAACAGGACACCTGTATAATAAACAACTATTGAAAAGGAAGGGAAAGGATGAATGAATGAATGAGTGTCCGAGTGAATGAGGAAGCGTATGAATGGACGCGGATCGACAACAAAAAAATCGTAAAATTATTATTGAAAGATCAGATCAGTGCTGTTATGTGCATTAACTGACAAAGAAAGGTTTTCTAAACGATACGTCGTGATCACATGACGTGCGACAAACACTTGACGTTTTGCGCTAGTTTAATGCGCTAACAAATGAAACCGAACAATAATTTTGCTCAATGAAAGGAGTTAATACTGTATCGCTAGTCTGACTTAAATAACAATTGTGTGTTTGTTAACTGGGAGAAATCTTTTATTGGTTTTATCATTTTCCATTTTTACTTCCATATTCCTTAAGGAATGGAAGTATGGTGATGGCAAAAAAAATCGTGTTCGAGATTATTGCAGATTCTGATTCTACTACACTCAAAACATGAAAAAAAGTCGTTTTCCGAAAAGTGTCTGTGTGTCTGTCTGTGTGTCTGTCTGTCTGTCTGTGTGTCTGTGTGTCTGTAGATTTTTTTTCTATGGCAAACGATAACTGCCGCAAATTCAAACAGAATCAAATAATTTTTTGCATACAGCCCTAATTTGCAGAGTACTCGCGACCTATTGTTTTTGGTGAAGATCGGTTGAGGGAAAGGGGTAGTTTACCAGCAACGGTTTTTTTTAGCAAGGGTAATTTTGTTTGTTTGGCAAACGATAACAGCCGCAAATTCAAACAGAATCAAATAATGTTTCGCATACAGCCCTGAATTGTAGAGTTCTCAAGATATGTTGTTTTTGGTGAAGATCGGTTAAGGGAAAGGGATAGTTTACCAGTAACGTTTTATGTTTACAAGGGTATTTCCTATGGCAAACGATAACAGCCGCAAATTCAAACAGAATCAAACGATTATTTGCATACAGCCCTATATTGTAGAGTTCTCAAGACCTATTGTTTTTGGTGAAGATCGGTTGAGGGAAAGGGGTAGTTTACCTGCAACGTTTTTTTAACAAGCGTATTTTCTATGGTAAACGATAACAGCCGCAAATTGGAACAGAATCAAATAATTTTTTGCATACATCCCTGAATTGTAGAGGTCTCAATGACTTTCGATTTTGGTGAAGATCGGTTAAGGGGAAGGGGTAGTTTACCAGCAACCTTTTACGTTTTAACAAGAGTAAAGTACTTGAAAATTTATTTAAACTTTTTGAAACAATGGTAATTGTTACAAATAAAATAATTTTGTTGCCAGGCAATAAAATTATAACTTTTTCATTTTAATGTAATATAATATTTTTCATTTAATACAGCAATAAAAAGGCAGGTAAGACACAGCCTGGCTGTTTGGCTGAAAATGATTTTAAATATAAATCTTAGAATATGGAAGTCGTGTATGGTTCTTCATACCGATATTTTTCTATGGTAAACGATAACAGCCGCAAATTTAAACAGAATCAAATGATGTTTTGCATACAGCCCTGTATTGTAGAGTTCTCAATACCTATTGGTGTTGGTGAAGATCGGTTAAGGGAAAGGGGTAGTTTACCTGCAACGTTTTAAGTTTTAACTAGGGTATTTTTTTTATGACGAACGATAACTGCCGTAAATTCAAAGAGAATCAAGTAATTGTTTGTATACAGGCCTAAATTGAAGAGTACCCAAGACCTGTCGTTTTTGGTGAAGATCGGTTAAGGGAAAGGGGTAGTTTACCTGCAACGGTTTTTATCAAGGTTAATTTTTTTTTATAGTAAACGATAACAGCCGCAAATTAAAACAGAATCACATAATTTTTTGCATACTGCCCTGATTTGTAGAGTAATCGCGACCTATTGTTTTTGGTGAAGATCGGTTGAGGGAAAGGGGTAGTTTACCTGCAACGGTTTTTTTTTATCAAGGGTAATTTTGTTTGTTTGGCAAACGATAACAGCCGCAAATTCAAACAGAATCAAATAATGTTTCGCATACAGCCCTGAATTGTAGAGTTCTCACGATCTGTTGATTTTGGTAAAGATCGGTTAAGGGAAAGGGGTAGTTTACCTGTACCGTTTTATGTTTTAACAAGGGTATTTTCTATGGTAAACGATAACAGCCGCATATTCAAACATAATCAAATAATGTTTTGCATACTGCCCTGAATTGTAGAGTTCTCAAGACCTTTGGTTTTGGTGAAGATCGGTTAAGGGAAAGGGGTAGTTTACCTGCAACGTTTTATGTTTTTAAGGGTATTTTCTATGGCAAACGATATGAGCCGCAAATTCAAACAGAATCAAATACGTTTTTGCATACAGCCCTGATTTCTTGAGTACTAAAGACCTATTGTTTTTGGTGAAGATCGTTTAAGGGAAAAGGGTAGTTTACCTGCCACGTTTTTTGTTTTATCAAGGGTATTACTTCCATATTCCTTAAGGAATGGAAGTATGGTGATGGCAAAAAAAATCGTGTTCGAGATTATTGCAGATTCTGATTCTACTACACTCAAAACATGAAAAAAAGTCGTTTTCCGAAAAGTGTCTGTGTGTGTGTCTGTCTGTCTGTGTGTCTGTAGATTTTTTTTCTATGGCAAACGATAACTGCCGCAAATTCAAACAGAATCAAATAATTTTTTGCATGCAGCCCTGATTTGCAGAGTACTCGCGACCTATTGTTTTTGGTGAAGGTCAGTTGAGGGAAAGGGGTAGTTTACCGGCAACGGTTTTTTTTTAGCAAGGGTAAGTTTGTTTGTTTGGCAAACGATAGCAGCCGCAAATTGAAACAGAATCAAATAATGTTTCGCATACAGCCCTGAATTGTAGAGTTCTCAAGATCTGTTGATTTTGGTGAAGATCGGTTAAGGGAAAGGGGTAGTTTACCAGTAACGTTTTATGTTTTAACAAGGGTATTTCCTATGGCAAACGATAACAGCCGCAAATTCAAACAGAATCAAATAATGTTTTGCATACAGCCCTGATTTGTAGAGTACTCAAGACCTATTGTTTTTGGTGAAGATTGGTTGAGGGGAAGGGGTAGTTTACCTGCAACGTTTTTTTATCAAGCGTATTTTCTATGGCAAACGATAACAGCCGCAAATTGAAACAGAATCAAATAATTTTTTGCATACTTCCCTGAATTGTAGAGGTCTCAATGACTTTCGATTTTGGTGAAGATCGGTTAAGGGGAAGGGGTAGTTTACCAGCAACCTTTTACGTTTTAACAAGAGTAAAGTACTTGAAAATTTATTTAAACTTTTTGAAACAATGGTAATTGTTAAAAATAAAATAATTTTGTTGCCAGGCAATAAAATTATAATTTTTTCATTTTAATGTAATATAATATTTTTCATTTAATACAGCAATAAAAAGGCAGGTAAGACACAGCCTGGCTGTTTGGCTGAAAATGATTTTAAATATAAATCTTAGAATATGGAAGTCATGTATGGTTCTCCATACCGATATTTCCATTGATAATGTATCATAGTCAAAGCCGACCTCAACGTTTTCCACATGTTATTCTTCTGTTGTAAAGCAAGTGGTGAAACGCGATCGACTAGGCTTACTAGATGGTTGCATGAGAAATTTCCTATTTATGTTTAACAGTCATTAGCAAAAGGAAAAGAAACAGGTTTGAAATTTAGATTGTACGATTGTACTATATGTAGCCTATATGGCGAATAATTGTAAGATTCGTAAAGGCTCAAAGAATACACTGGCTAGGTAACCTAGAGCGGATGGATGATCAGCGTATGACAAAGAAAATCTTGAGGACGCAAGCCTAAAAAGCAGAAAGAGGGGTCGACCTCGGATAAGATGGTTGGATGATGTTCTGGATGAGCTCAGAATAATTGATGTGAGGGGTTACGCTGAGATGGCAACGGATAGGAGACATTAGAAAAGACTGGTGTTGGAAGCCAGGGCTCACGTTGAGCTGTAGTGCTAATGAAGAAGGTTATTAACATTAGGTAATAGACATACGCGTTGTGTATGTTTATGTAAGAGTCTACTGAATGTAATTAGGCTATGTAATATTGTTTTTCATGCCTTGGTAACATTGGTAGCAGAGAAGCCTCAGCGTTGAAGCAAATCTGAATTAAAAATGTGTGCGTATGTGTGTGAGAGAAAGAGAGAGAAGTTTACAGAAGTCTCATAAGACCGGTTGCAGCTAATATTAGCGAAATGTGGACACTACGCATAAAGGTGAAATAATTAAGAATCTTCGAACGGGAAACGAGATAATTACTTTTACCGGTCCGAGAACAGGACTGGGTAGTTGCGAATTAGAATAAATGTCGAGTTTAGTGCCTTAATAAGTAACGAAAACATAACTTTAAGGATCCATAAAGGTCAATTTAAGTTCATAAAATCCGAAGGAAAAAGATGACCAGTGTATGTTCGTCGAAAGGAGCCGGCTAGAAATATCAGAAGAATAACCGGTTGGAAACCATCTGATACAAGAAGAATAGCAGTTAAGAGGTAACTGGCGGATGTAGAGGAAGACTTCAGAATAACGGGAATTTCGATAACGCAGAAGAGTTGCTGAGGATAACCGATATTAAGCTCTTGCTGAGGGCAGTGTGCAGGAAACCCCTGCAGGCTTGTAGCGCTAGAATAAGAAGGAAAAAAAGAAACACAGTGCTTATTTAAAAGAAAAAAATCTAAATGTCATGGCACAAAAAAGGAAACAAAAATTTGAAAAAATTACAAATATCCAGCCAGGTAGCCTATAAGAATAAATGGAATTTTAACCCAAATCCGAATGAAGCGTTTACTATGTTTTTTATTTAATTTTACGGGCACCGCAGGCATAAAGCAAAATTCAAAATTTTAAGAAAATTGTGAAAGTCTATGTGAGAGATCAAGTTAAGAGGAATTTTATCCAAAATACAAACTCGGGATAATTTGACAAAATCAGTATGCCTATAGGCTATCTCAGCACTCAATTATCTAGTAGACTTTTGAAATTTACTTGATAATAAACAATATCTCATTCAAAATAGTGAGTTCTGCAGCTGGGGAAGCTAGGAGCTAGTTAAATACTATCTACTAGGCCTATGTATGTAGGCCTACATTTCGTAATCGCTATTAGCCTACTTGTTTTTCATAGTCAATTTTATATCTTCAGTTTTCCTTGCTCTAGCGACCCAAAGATGACAGAAGAGAACTAACAGTGCTTACAAAAGATTCATAATGCGAAATCAGTAAATACGAGTACATATTTGTATTTGGAAATCATGTTGTAAATAAACTATTTCTAAATAGGCCTACGTTGTGTAAGAAAATGTCCCTGATATAGCCTATAATTAAGCCTACACCAACGGCCATATAACTTACAAAACTCATATATCGTCGTGTCTATATACTGTAGAACGTAAATTGGGATTTACATAAGATTACACAAACGTGATAGCAAAGGGCACTTAAATTTAACTTCACGCACCCGCGCGCCGGCCACAGAAACTGCCGTAAGCTTTCAGACACTAGCAGAGGGATTGTTCTCAATTGTACAAATTGAATGAATGACCGTATATATATAATTCTACCCCTCTCTTTTAATTCCCACTTAACCACTAACTATCCACTTTGTGGTCGCGCTCATCACAAAAGAAGCAAGAAATCCGATTCGATAATTGGACACTGCCGTCGTGATTTCACACAGGCGCGCGCGCTCTCCCACACACAAAGATTTACTCAGCTGTATCGGATAATTGTTAGCGGGACCGGATTATTTTTTCAAGACTTCGCTAATGAAAACGAAATTGATGTCTGTGTGAGACCGTAAATCTAGTCTCGCAATTAGTCCATTACTTTTTAATAGGACTAACCTCTTTACTGTGTCTTCTTATTTGAAATAAGTTTATATTCAGATATAATTAATAGACCCAATGTTTAGTAGGCCTATTAAAATATAATACGCAACATTGTAATAGACTATAGGCTAGGGCTAATATAAGATATTTTAGTCTATTTTTAATATAACGGGTTCAATAATAAGTCTACGTTAAATGTAGGCCTAATTGGATAAATGTTATTCAGATAAAATAAGAATTTTATAATCTTCCTCTCCTCCTCCTCCTCCTCCTCCACCTTCTTCTTCTTCTTCTTCTTCTTCTTCTTCTTCGTCACCTCAAAGTCTAGGCTTACAGCCTACCCTGCCTTCAGCCGTGTCATCTTCATCTAGGCCTACCTACATCTCTTCTTCTTTAGGGTCTATAGGCTAATTAATCTAATGTTTTATTAGACATGCTATAGGCTCATCCTCTCTACATGCTGTTTCCATTCAATAAGCACTGTATAATCATATATTTCATGGTGTAGACCTATATCTCCAACTCGGGCTTCATAATTTGATAGCACAGGCGAAGAACTTCAGTTATATAGGCCTACGCTGAGTAGGGTGTCTTGTTTCCGCAACATCCACGTCCCACATCCACAGGTTAGCATGGATTCTGTCATTACACTATCTTATGAAATAATGTTTATAATGATTATTTTGTTTTATTTTGTCATAAATGAAATTGGACTTCAAACTACTCTGCTTACTAAGTTACAACCAGTTATTGAATGAAACCTAATATAGCCTAGGCTATTTGTAGTCCTACCTAACCATATTTTTGTACACAGATAAACTTAAGTTACACAAAGCGTTACCATTAATGTAGTTTTACGCAGGCATAATATAATCTTGATGGAAAACTCGTTTCCATAAAATATAGACTATTACTGTGTGTGTGTGTGTGTGTGTGTGTGTGTGTGTGTGTGTGTGTGCGCGTGTGTGCGTGCGTGCGTGCGTGCGTGCGTGGTCGCCTGGCAAATTAGCTATCCAGGAGATCACGGTAATCATACCTAGAGGGTAGAGTAGAGATCTTACATCAAAAGAGCCTATAGGCTACAAAGAACAGTTCAGAGACTGTTTCGAATTTAGATAGGCCTATCAAATACTTCTATAGGCCTACAAGCTATTAAAATAACATAAGTATGCTATGTTCTCACATACACTCACCAATTTGAAATTGTGTGCACATATATTACACTAAAAAATGATTTTCTTTTCTAAGTATAAATATATTATGTATCATAATTCTGAAAGAGGCCAGTGGCGTATCAAGAATTCAGCCTAGGGGGTCCGGTCGAGTCGCCTTCACACACACACAAAAAAAAACAAGTTAAGATTGATCGACCTTATTATCTTTAAAATTACTGAAAAATGTGTAATAACATCCTGAAATCAGTTCCATTAAAGCAAACGATAATAACACAATAAAAATATAATGAAACATTGTTTACAAGATACTTATTCACTGAATTGATTTTCCTAAAATTCACATTTCAAACGTACACACAAATGCTGTGTAATAAACCTGTTTGTAGCATATAGGCCTACCCTATTTACAGAAGAGTTAGCTTAGGCCTACTACAATTTATAGCCTATTAGCATAGGCTACATAGCTGAATAATAATAAAACAGCCTACAAATTAAGAGATTAACAAAATGCATAAACTTTTTCGACCCTCTGGTGGGGAGAGGGGTTCGGTCTCATACGTCCCCCGTTAATACGCCCCTGAAGGAAACTATTATTTTTGTAGTAATCGGATAGGCTAAATGTGATACAACTGTAAGAAACTTTGAAATTAAAGTTACAATTTTAACATCTCTCTCTCTCTATCTCACACGCGCGCGCGCGTGCACACGCACACACACATTTTGAGAGCGAGAGAGAGAGGGGAGAGAGAGAGAGAGAGAGAGAGAGAGAGAGAGAGAGAGAGAGAGAGAGAGAGACCTGAAATAGACCTGGTATAGTCACCAACAAACGTTTATGTAGTGAAAACTATTGCTGTCAGGTTTATTGATTACTGTTTATCTGACGGAGACAAGCACACACATACGAACGTGTAAACGAAAAGTTGTTGTTTACACGATGTGCATTGTAGGCCTACATCGTAAAGTTCAGTCCGCGGTCGGCGTAAAAAGCGAAAGCGCCTATCGAACAATCGTAATGAAATCGAAAGCTGCCGCGTTTGTTTGCGCGTAAACGATAAAATAATAGCAGGAATAAAACAAACGAAAACGAGAAAAGAAATCAAAACCAGGGAGCGAGAACGGCCATTAAAGCTTTTGTCTAGGCAATCAATCAGCTGGAGCCGAGTGTGTTGGCACGCCTGCTTACTCACTCCACCAATAGCAAACGGTCGTCGCGTTACTTAAAACAATTGGACACAATGTCAGCCTGTCCTGTCAGACTGTGCGCCCTTTTTCCTGGTCGCCCAGCCTCTCTACTAACCTATACATCTGTGTTCCCGAGACAAGAAACATTAATTACCACACTCGCCTAATGTGAGTACAGTAGTCCAATGCTACCCTACGTATAATGAAGACTTGACAAATGACATCATTACCGAGAAACAACAAACTTGCGCACCTGTGAAGCACTTCTCGCGTAATATATCAATATTTTTTCATTAATTCATAGCCAGTGTCGGATTCACGGTTCTCCTTGTAAAGAAAAACAATTCAGCTACTTCATAATTTAAAAAAGCAGAGTAGCCTAATGATTGTTCAAGAATTCTTCATAATAATTAATTTCACAGTGATGGAAAAATATCATAGTAGTTAGGGTAGGCCTATACGGCTCTCCCATGAACGACTTGAGTTTCTGAAACCAACTCTCATGTAAATCAACTTGTCGACCCGCCACTGGTAGTAACGTACTTTAGATTTTTGTTAATCACAACTAGCAGACAGACTGGTACTCACGAGGCCTACAGAAGTTTTAAACAGTCGAGTGAATTTCTCACGGATTTAGGTTCCTTAATTACGTTATTATGGCAATATCCTTATTATTACTAACTCTTATGGTACGACAGCCTAGGATAAGATACTAATTTAACAGGATCAAATCACTCAATAAGTCTGTATTCAGTAGGCCTACTTCTTGAGCCTATTCATTTACCGTTGAAATTAGGAGTTACTGTAGGCCTAATCGCTGTCAAACTATGTGGTACTTAAGAGCCACAGAGAAAGAGGACCGACAATATTAGCGACATAATCAAAATACTCAATTTGTTTGTGGGGTAAGCCGCGCATACGCGTCATCCACTTTCGTTTTCAAGACGTACTTCAAATCCTGTAGTAAACTGACGGCATCTAGGTGTACATTAGATAGAGTACACTATGTTCTAAAGAGACGTGGCATTAATATGTTTTAGCCTACTAAGTAGCCCTAAAGGGTGTGTCACCTTGACCCGAATGTTTCTTTGACCTCAAGTATAATGAGAACTTATGCTACACAATATTTGGATGCATACGTTTCAAAGCCCTGTATTGGGTTCATCTTCAGCATACAGGCAAACCCCCCTGTATCTCGGCTTTTCAAAATCAGAAAAGCAAACTGATATGAAAATGAAAACAACACGAGATTTTTAAATGCTTCCAATAAAAAAAAATTAAGCTAACTTTATATTCGTTTCTTTTAAAATTATGCTTAGGCCTACAGAAACGATTGTAGCCTAATTCCCAAATTATACTTTTTTCCGTCTTACGTGCGGACGTTCTTGGACTAACTGCGCTGAAATGTAACTGAAGAAGGCCTACCCATAGCCTATCTCCAAAACGTATAGGCCTATACTTGGCTACCTTGGAGACGGGTTGTGGATTCGATTCACAAATCACTCCGACTTATTTTGAAACTATAAATGTTTCGGGTACAAATTGGGCTGTAAATACAACTGTAAATTGTAAACATTGTAAATAAACTGTGAATAGGCTACAGTTGGAATTGTGAGTGTTTAATTGCTCGACAGTATGAGCATTAGAGCACACCTTGCAAATGGCTGTTCTGAGAAGATGGTTGTGCATGCGCACTGAAGTCTGTATCCACTAAGGACGTAACAGCTTCATGCGCGGAATTATCAGTTTGAGTACTGATTTTTGTTCCTTCTTCCGAAGAAATGGAGACCCTTTGATCTCTACGAACATGAATTAAAGACAGTCCAAACAGGAATTCAAGAAATTTGCGCACGGTAATGTACGCCTAATTTTGCTAATGTCTTTATTAAATGATGATTTCTTATTATGTTATATTTTATTTGTTATTACGAAATAAAATTATTCCGTATTGGGATATATGACGCCGTTTCTGTGTTTAGTGACTTACACTAAACCCTCAAACCCGCTAAATGTTGGCCTCCCAAAAACAGAGACTGTGACATTTCCCTATCGTTTCTACACAGTTGACCAACACTAACGTCAACTTCCGGACGGACACGTTTTGTTAGACTAAAGAACCCGAAGCGCTGTGACGATTTCACCTCTCTACTCGAGATTGGAGTTTTTTAACTAGAGATCTAACCTCTAATAATTTTTCTACTCGAAACCCTACTGTACGAAAAGTATTGTTACTCTTCCACACCTGCATTTGTACAGTAACGTCCTGGCTACATTAGAACTATTTAATTCAATTGATGTACAAATTTATAGGCCTACAACGGAAGTCGCTTAATAATGTCAATTTTCAAAGTTTAAAATGTTAGAGTAATTAACAGAACGTATTAATGTAAATTTTTTCTAATCTGTACATATGCCTATAGCCTATGTAGGCCAATAATTAATTCACTGGAAACTCTTCCACTCCTTCTAAGGCAGGAAACAAAACTAGTTCCAATACAAGCTTTTGTGATATTCTGTACTACTATTAATTTTACATAGGCTACGAAGTGTGTGTGTGTGTGTGTGTGTGCGTGCGCGTGCGCGTGCGCGCGTGCGCTCGCGCCCGTGTGTGGACGTCACAACCAGATATGTTTACAACAATTACCATACAAACCTAACTCATGTAATATAGCCTACAAGCATACACATATATTATACATTCATAGCCTATCGCAAGTGGAACCTATTAGGGGAACCTACCCTGGGCGAGAGTGGATTCCCTGGTGTTGAGCTCCCCGTCCTGAGGCTAGCAGGACGCCGCAAACCTGAGTATTTACCCTGGTTGGGCTTTGTCCTTCCTGTGGAAGTGCCAGGATGTGCCTATGGTCACCTCCGAGCGGTGCGGGCTGGGCAACGTCTTCTGGGTCGGGCGCTATTTGGCGCTCGGTCCCGGTTGGTTTGGACGGCCAACGACCAAGGCTTGCCGAATGGGGGAGCTGCCGTAGCAGCTCCTCCTAATTCTCCCGACTCCCACCCGCCGTAGCGGGTCGGTAGGCCCAGATTCCTCGGCTGAGGGTCGGGCTAAGAGGATGTTCGGGGGTCGGATTCGTGGCCTCTGTCTGGAGGTCACGGACCGGAACTGTGTCGGGTCGACCATCAGACTCGGGTTTCCACCGCTAATTCCGGTGAGGGGCCAAGGCATACCGGTGGGCCTTAGGGTTCAGAACCCGCACCGGTGACGAGTGCAGTTGGCTCCACCATCACTGCTAGGCCCGACCACCTGGCCAAAATTTTTCCGGTGGTAGCAGTAACATTTTAAGTTACTTAAAATGTACGCCACTTTGTACTTAACTGGGTTTTTAATAGCCTACCCATATTTTTATATAGGCCTATCCTACTACGAACATTTGGTTGTATTAGGCCTACCTTATTTTACAATAACGCTTAGACTTACTCATAATGTGCATGTCGACTTTTACAATGTGCATAGTCTATGAGCACCGTTATGTTTTCCTCTGTCAAAATCACCGTGGTCATCGGCGTCCGTTGACCGTTTATTCATTTCAATTCGTGCACTCCATCTTGTTCATAAACTCGTTGTTTTTGTTTCGATTGAAATACACCGATTTGTCTTTCCCCAAGAGCGCAGTATCAGGTGTACAGTTCCTTTTCTTTTCACATTCAATACCGTCCGATCTTCAAGCATTAAGCCTAACGCAATATTAAGGATCTAAAATTTTCATACATTTCCCCAGGCAAATCGTCCTTGAAGTTACGGTTCGTGGATGGTAACATATTCGTTTTCGTCTATTATAAGTTATATAGGCTATTCTGCGTATATTATGTTTTTGTTTGGAATTTAGGCCTACATCTTCACACGTTGCAATTCCTGCTATAGTTCCGATTATCTTTTCTTTTCTTTCACCTAATTCTGTAACATCGTCTAAAATGCAGTAAGACTGTAGGCTACTTACAATCCACAGTCGGCCTCGCATTGTCTGCACTAGCCAATCACAATTTACACAGCCCCATTTCGGTTAGATATTCCACTCTCCCCTACCCCATGTACCTATATAAACAAATCGCTGTTTTCTTGGCAGTCATATATCAAATCACTATGATACTGAATTACATACATAGAAATCGTTAAACTGCAATGAGTAATGATTACCTATGTATTATAATGTAATAGACCTAATAATAATAATCATTATCATCGTTTTAAAAATTTGTTGCTAAATTCACACTTGCATACAAACAATAACCTGGTCTGGTCGTTGGTCTTTCTGGTATGTCATTAGTGATTTGGTATGCCTCACAATAATAAAACCAGTCAAGCAACAATAAATTATAATTATTTGCCACCTACTTCTAAAGGCCTATGGAAAAACTACACGGCGGAAGAAAACGTGCAACCGACACAAGACATTCATCCGACTGAACTCAGTAGACCTATCAGCTTCTACCCAAACATGTTCGCATAATCTTAAGTAATAACGGTGTTTTAGAGGTAACAGTCAGCTTTGGCGGAAACAGGCGTAAGTCTTTTCAAACCTAGTGTTTAAGCTCATATTCGAAGTGTCTGTAGTAGGCCTACTTGATTACATTAACATTCAATACACCTTATAGGCCTATACTTCATACACCCCTCTTTACAATGTAGGCCTACATAATTTATTTTCTGTTTCAATCAAATGAATCTATCATTGAATTATAGAAGAATGCATAGTAACCCGTATTACTGCAAAACAGGGACCAGCAATAATGTTAAACTAATAGCAAGAGTGGTGCGATTAGTAATTCTCGAGAGTCATTAATGCGCTAAATCAAGAAACATTGATTGTACACCAGACTGATTATATCCGATTACCGGTTACAGATTTTGACACATTCTCTTAAACGACATTAACTTGTTGACATCGCACTGAACACAGACAAAAATATTCCACCTAATCGTAAAATATTATATAGGCTCCGACTACTGACATCGTCCCTTAAAAAAAGTACAGTATTTCACAGTGTTCATAGCACAAAATTAAATAGCTTCTAGTTTTAATAGCCTAAAAGCTAAATTAAAACTTAGTCTAAATTAAAAACAACCTAGTTTTAATTGGTGCAAACAGCACTGTTTTGGGGTTTCGTCACACAGTTTACTTTGATTAACAATGAAGTAATATTCTGCCCGTTTTGTAGCAAGGCGTCGTCTCAGTGGAGCCGCAAAGGTGGACTTATCGTACGAAGATTGAAACATTAGATTTTAATAGAATTGAAACGTGTTTTAAACCTCAAAACATATAGGCCTACGCCTAGTTAGTGAATTAAGTGTAGGTATGTTTGGTATCCTATCTCTAAATTTTATAGTGTAAACTTATACAGTCAACAAGCAACAACAGTATGAATTTAAAAATATTGCGTCTACTTCTTCAAACGTCCGATAATTGCTTTCGAATGTTAGGCCTACCTCATTCTCAAATCAGTCAAAACGCCCATCCGATCCTAATGTGTCCGATCAGACGATGATGAGGAACAATTTGTACCTGCATATCCGCGGTCATTAAAAAGTAGAGAATTGATTGAATAAACGTCTTTATTGCATAAACATTAAACTACTAATGTAAGTCTTCCACTTTTAATAAATCATCAACGAACATGGAGGCCTACGCAAGGCAACAAAAATTTAGTAAACCTATTTACGATGAAAATTAAAACCGTTTAACCACAGTGTACTTTTGCCAAGTTTTGGTATAGTTTATAGGCCTATTCTACTACAGATAAGGCTGTAAACAGAACTATAAGTTTGAATGCCAACGAAAGTGAAAATCAGTTCGTCAACAGTTGATAGGACGGCCAGACGCGGACGTATCATGGACGGACAAGCACGGCTCGTTTATTTCGCTTTGCCTATTTGGCTTCGTCGAGGCCGAGCAAACCCAAACACACCTATTAAGCGCAAAACAAATGGAGAAAGGAGAGCTACAGAGAAGAAGATAATTTATACTGACAATAAGGTTTGTTGGCTACTTAATGTATATAAGGAGGAAGGATTTAGTAGATGACATGATTGTGCGAGGGGTAAAGGAAATCAATATGGCTTCCGGCGCAGTGTATTTGCTCAGAGTCCACCCCTAGCGTTCGCTCGCTCTCATTCTCTCTCACACCCCTAAACCACTTTATTACTCTCTTTCCCTGTTCAACGGCTCTGCTCCCCTCTCTCGACTAAGCCAACACGCACGCGCGCGCGTTCACGATTTATGAGTATCTATCAGCTTTAGCAACACATTGCTCCGACTCAGTTGTACGCTGTGCACACGCAATGTTGTTCGTTGGCAATACACTATGATACAAGTAGCCTGCATTTCACATGCTTATGAACTAGGTTTTTCCTGTTATGACGAATGAAAAAACTGGCTTAAACGAACAAAGAATACTAGACTATCCTCTGAGAATAGCATTTCGCAGCATGGATGAAACGTCTAATATTGTTCAACACTGTTTTATCTTAAACAAAGTTATCTTATTGATCCAAACCAATGGATGTCTGAAAAGAGATCATGGGTTAGTCCCTAAATGTAGATCCTACTTTCATGCGTGCAATGAACATATTTTACTCCGAAGATCTGCCTTTGTGGTCACACACACAGTTTTACAGCAGTGCCCTGGTATCGGCAGTGAATTAAATAATCCAACCAATTCTAAGTACAACACTTTAGACCTAAAATTTATATTTCAAAAATCGAATTTTACATCAATTATACGCTACACTATTTATTTCTGTAGATGATACTGATCTAGTAAAGGTGAAATCAGCGAACAGACAAAGTGTTAGTGTTGGTAAGGTTGATGATGATACATAAAGTTGTCGATGTTTTTGACTAGGAAAGTTAATGCAGTTGATAAGAGACACATTGCTAGAAGGAAGTGGAATCCATAGATGTAATTCTCGTTCAGATTTAAATTAACTTTTTTACTGTTTTTTTTTTCATAGCTCTTAAATTTGTGTACAGTATCTTTTTATCCAAACAAAGATTTCCTGTCAATACTAACAATTTCAGAAGTTACTTTTCTTGGAATTCCTGTCTTCTCAAGTTTTACCAGTTATCTTAAAAGTACGAATGTCCTGATGTGGTTCTTCTTATTGTCTGTAATGCCAGTGGGTCTATGAATAAGTCTACTTCTTTCCTCTAGTAGTAATTTTCTTTCATATAATCGGATCTCTGTCTAGTCGACAGTTGTCGTCACGAGCAAAAACATAAATGTCTTGTTCACAATAGTTTAAATATTTATGAATTCTGTAAGTGCTGTGGATAGAATCGTCGAAATCATCCAACAGCTATCAGTGCACAGTCCGAAGACTAGATGCACACGACTAGATCGCGGTTCGATAAAGTGCTGATTATGTGCATCATATGAAACAATTTTTAATAGGAAGTTATGAACACTGTTACTGATAATACAGGCCACTGTCGTCCTTTAGAACAACTCCGGATTATTGTCTTAGAAGGACGGTGGTATCGGGACTGAGGAAGCATAAGGTCGAATACATGACAGTCTCGTAAAAACGCATAGTGATGATACCGATCAAACGTTTTTAATTTGTAGGTATTGAAAACACCAGACGTTGCAACCGTTCTTTCGTGGGTTATAGTGCCCTGGCGTAAGAACGAGTTTTGGTTTTATTAATGAAAACGTAATATGTAGAAAATACGGTGGTTTTAAATAGACAAACAAAACACATAGGCCTACACGTATTACGTATGTTGGTTGAAAAATAATGTTATAATAATAGGTCCTAAGTTTACACTTCACATATAGGAATGAGTTTCTGAAAAGTTGACGTTATATTCAGTGCCGTATCTAGAATTTGGCTTTGGGAAGGGTACGGTCGAGTCGGCTTCATACAAAAGAAAAATTAAGTTAAGATTAATCAACATTACTATCTTTAAAGTGGTTGAAAAGGGTGTAATAACATCATGAAATCAATCCCATTAAAGTAAACGGTAATAACATAATAAAACTACGCGTTATAGATTCATGGATTAGAAGATACTTATTGACGGATTGATTTTCCTATATTTGATATTTTAAACATATGTGCTCATGCTGTTTAATAAACGAGATTGTGCATAAAAAAATTGCTACTATATTAGCGTCTCTAAAAATTAAGAGACTAACAAAATTCAACAACTTTTTTCGACCCTCTGTAGGGGGGGGTCCGGTACCGTTCTTCCCCCCGTAAATACGCCCTGGTTACACGCCACATAGGGAAAGTATTGCTCCCCTGAACCCCGATTTCGAACTTTTTACCTCAGTCTGAGATTATCTTTTAAAGTTTAAGGAGCCACTGTGTTTTATGTTTTCGATCGTTGGGCGATGAGGTCGAATATACGAAACAGAACCCAACGGGTTGAGACGTTCCGTCACTGAGAACTTCGCCCTCCTCGGCCTAGCGGACAGGATTTCCACGTAATATGCAAGATAACGTATATAATTTACAGACACGTTTTTCCGGGAAGCTTTGCATAAAACATATTAACATATTCTATGTCGGTGCTGTTACTTAGGACAAACATACTTATAGGCGTATCAATGTAAGTATAAAAAATACGAAGCATGTTTCAGACGTAACACAGTGGTGAGAAAAAAGAAGAAGAAGAAGCTATGTTGCCGAAGCAAGGCGAGGGTGTCCAGTTCATTAATTGTGTATGTAGATACGTCATCGCGTTACCTGTAGCAGACGCAGCCTCTATGATTTACGGCGACGCTGATAGCCTCAGCCGTGTTTATTGTCACGAAGGGGAGACAGCCGCTCGGTAACAATATAATGCCGACCGGCCGAGTTATTAATTAGAGAAACACATGTTGAATTCAGATCGTACCGTACGGTAGAAGGTGGCGATAACAAAAGGAATAATGTGAGTGGCGAGGGGGGCCGCTCCGTGGAAAAATACAATTTGTTTTCCTCCGTGTACTGATTTAATACCATTATATCGGTGTCTGCTTCACACACACTCGCAGCGCTCACACGATAATAAATAATCCGCTAGATTAGTTTCCTTTCATTAGTTTCATATAGCCTGCGTATTTCAGGGCACGAGTGTTCGAGGTTTATGATAAAGTGGCTGGGGACCAGCGTGATAAGTACAAAATCGTTAAGAGTTTTCAATTCGTACAGCTTTTCCTTCGTAAAATGTAGTCGTAATCTTTGTGTTTAGTGTTTCATCAAAACATTTCTGTCATACTTTATTAATGTAACTTACATATAAATGCACAAGATCAGACAAATTAGAATTAACACTGATTTTCATTTTCTTCATTGAGTGTCTTTCATGTTCAGTTTAATCCTTATTTCTTTATGTTTCCCACACTTACTGTCAGTATACTTTATGTCCATCTCTACTTATTCTCTTGGTTACGTGATGTGTCTGCTTGAACACGCGAATGCCTTTTACTCCAATGAAAAATTTTAAAATTCGCTCCTGTAAGTTCAATTAGTTTCCAGACATTTGAAAGATTATCATTTCTCTATCGTTTTATGGGGGGGGGGGTCTACCGTCTGTGCCATTATTTTTATTCTTTTGGTTACGTATTGTTACGAAGCCAATAGGGATATGGAATGTATTATTACGCATTGTGGAATGTACAATAATTTCTCGTACAGTGGAATGAATTACAAATCTCCGGAGAAATCTACGGCCACAATTTCAATTAATAGTTTTATTTAAAAAAAAATCAAATTCATATTGTAATAATTCTCCTACATTAACACGGAATTACACAAAAATAATAATAGTCATTAACTTATTTCATCGCAATTATAACAAGTAAACGGTTGTATAATGACACTCGTTAAATATGACGTGAACTAATCTCACAAGTCACTTGTGAGGTAAATGAGAACTAGAAAGTAATTCACACACTTTTGTTCAATAGTGTCTGTGTTCAAGGTCTATCTGTTTTGTTCAATAAACTGATTTAAAGTAAAGCTAAAAACACATAGAACGAACTAATACGAGAAATCATGAGGAATGCACTGCTCATTATGAATATTACAAGGATAAACAGTTTGATAGGCTATGGGCATGTAAAACTTATTCTTCTGATAGTTCCTATCCGTTTTGGATGTTGGATATAGGCCTACTACAGGACTATGTTAATATTTAATTTTATTTTTACTTCATAACTGTTCAAAACTGCCCCCCCCCCCCCGAGATCCGATTGGGGAACTTGAAGCTCCGGATGGTTTTGCCTTGAACATAGCCATCATGATATTACTAGAGATATCTAAACGATCTTTAATGTAGTTGCCTTCTGATCTTTAATTTCTCGTTGCCTTCTCCATCCCAATGTCGTTGACTAGTAACTAGTTCATCCGCCTTCGGGGCCGATTTCTAAACCCAGGACAGTGAGGTGGCCTACCGCTTGCCAGTTCATCCACCCGAAGCTGTTGACTAGCAAGCGGAAGACTACTTATTCCGGTAGTCACTCGGTCGCCATTTCCTCGTCAGTTAAAACAGGATGCACCATAAGTTATAACCGAGGCTGTACTTCGAGAAGGTGAGGTTGGCATTTGTACATGAGAGGCTATATATTCACGTAAAACTAGTGACCGAATAAACTACGAAAACAAATATTAGATGATAATTCCAGACAGACCAAGAAAACTTGACAGAAGGCGTAGATAAGAACTTGACGAAGAGGGGCATATAGAATGACCAAAAAAGGATACTTACATTTACGGAATGACCGAAAAAATATAAGTTATAATAGGCCTATATGTTTAAAAATATTTGTTGTATGTTGGAAATATTGGAAATCGAATAACATTTAACCGATCTTACTTCTGTTCACACACACACACACACACACACACACACACACACACACACACACACACACACACACACACACACACACACACACACACACACACACAGAGTTTCATTCCTCATAAGAGGCAGAGGTTCCTCGTCGTACTAACGCATATTTGTTTGTCGAGGACTACTAAACAACGCTCAAATATTCTAATTTTACTGTGTACGCACATACCGTTTAACTCATTTCACCATCATCAAATACTCGACGACTAATTGTTGGTTATGTGGCCATTACTTTTGTTTTATCAAGGGAAATCGTTAAGTGTAATTAATCACGATTTTAATTTGCTCTTTTCAACATTTTTTCATGTTTGCGAATAATTCTGTGTTCTTTTACTAACTGTTTAGTCAGCGCACATCAAGTAGCTAACGAGATCAACGAAACCAACACACTACCTTCCTTAAAACAGCAATTCTATTCAGTAGGCCTATTTCTAATTCAAAGTTTAAAAGGCCGTATGAAACATATGAAACACAAACGTATGAAAATAAAGAAGGCGGAAGACTATTTCTGTTATTGAATAATAATCCGTTTCGGTGCTTCATGTCACATAAAGCCAAGTGACTAAGTAATCACTACACAGATAACATTATGTGCTTCACGTATTAATAAGGAATGTCTTTTACGTATAGTGCTTCACGTATTAATAAGGAATGTCTTTTACTGTAGTTCTAGTTAGGACTGTTTAGTGCTTCAGTGCAGTTAGGATTAAACATTAGTATCCACAGATGGTCGACGAGGAAGCCGGTCATCGGATCTGCACGTCGTCTTGTTCAGTCTTCAAGTCTGTCTACTCTACATTGATGTGAATACGTATAGCAAACGGCGTACCTGAATGGACAGATAGAGAGTAGCCCTACATCTCTGCCTTCAGACAGTACAGTACTGTTATGCCCTTCGACAATAATCCACCACAAGACATGCGGCCGAATCCTCTGTTCGCAGAATGAACAGTGTGTTTGAATAGGCTATATTAAACGAATTTTGAAAGGCTCGTTTCAAACGTAGGCCTATTTCAATGCAAGACGATAGATAACGAGTAACTCTGCACACAGTTGCTATAAAACAGTAATGAAAACTAGTAATTTGCTTGTTAGTTCGTTAAGGGATGTAGGCCTACATGCAGCAAATCACTTACTTGTGTACTTTATTTACGGAAATTAAATGCTTGTTTAAAATATTTATATCTATCAACGATCTGCAACCGATCCGTTGAAATGGTTAATTAATCCACCTTTCCGATGTGTGTGTGTGTGTGTGTGTGTGTGTGTGTGCGCGCGCGCGCTTTCAACTACTCAATCAATAGCTGTATAGACTACATTACCACAAAATTTCGAAGCGTCATTCATTACCACGAAATACTCGTCCGTTCTAATTGTTTTCATTCTTGATTTCGTTTAAAGTTGTGATTAAATTATTTTTTCCCGACTTTTTCATTTTTTATAGACCTGTAATTAGAATTTATTTACTATGACACAAAAAAATAATTTTCAAGCAAACATTCGTATTCCCAGGTTTCGTAATATAAACATAGTGGCGCTATCTGTGAAAGAATTCTCACATCACTACCGACGCTGCAGAGAACCACTGCAGCGCTCCAAGCAGGTAAATACGCAAATACATGTGTGCATAAACGCAGAATTATAAAACTCAACGATTGGTAACAACATTTTATACGTACAAATAAAAGGAACAGATAAAATTATTATCTAAAGAATTATCGAAATAATTGTTTACATCGTTAATGAATCCTATGAAATAAAGAGACCATCAGCACATGTTGTCACCATAGGCGTGCGCAGGATTTTGCTATTGTGGGTGCCAACGATGAAAATTCCCTTCTGCCCTTGCCCTTCACGGAGACAGGCTATGTTTTTTTTTCCTGCAAAATATAATACTATTTTATATACATGTAATATAATGTTTTATACATTTATTGCACTTAGCACTTACTTTCGGCTCCTTCCTTATTGTCTGGACTTTTCAGCCAATTAGCAAACATCAAAGAACTTTTTTGCTTCTCCTGTTCCCTTTCTTTTGCTTTTTTTTATATTCAGAGCCAGATAGTTTTTTTGACATTTTCACGCAGTTAAATTACGTATTGTATTAGTTAATAAAAGATGTGTTACTTATAATTTTAGGAAAGAAGTATTAAATAATTCTGATTCCAATAACAGGAACCGTCGATAAACGCAAACGGCGCAGTATCGATATGTTTATATATGAAAATAAAAATAAAAAAATAAATAATTAGTAAAAATAAATAAATAATTAATAATAAATAATGTTTTTTTAAAATCTGTAGTCGCACGCACGCAAACTTCACTGAATACTGAACAAACAGCTGCTTCCCGCGTTGTAACTCGTAGTTGTTACAAGGATTAGTACGTGTGGTAAAGAATGAGCGAGCAGTTTTGTAGACGGTGTAATTAAAACGGTAACTGATATGCTCACACTCACAGTACCTAAGGTTTAGGCCTTAGGCGATTTTTGCGGAAAATGAGATCTAGCCCAATCGATTTGTAGGACTCTCTTTCCCCCAAATTTTGTGTTCGATCCAAATTTGGCGCCTCTCCAAAGTTTTTTGTGGGTGCCGTGGCACCCGCTGTGCGCACGCCTATGGTTGTCACACCCCAAGTGCAATACAATCATGAAGCTACCCCCATCTACATCACACTTGGTAATGTTTGCGTAGTAGGACGCCAAAATGACAAGTACAGTACATGGAATATGCTCCCTCAATCCGCAGCTGCCAACGTTTATGACGCGTTATAGCTAGCACAGCACACTCTCATGGGGACACGCATTCTCGAGTTTAAAGCACTTTTTAAATTAACAGATTTATAAAATCAGAAAAGTATTGTGTAATTAGACTAACACTAGAGTGCAACAAAAATGTGTTCGCATTTAAGTTTCTTTGTCTCAACAGTTGATTATGGTTTAAATAATTTGAAAACCCCTCTAATGTTCAGTGCTTGTAGTGCGTTATAGTGTGTTTAGAGATGAAGTATTCCTTTAAAAATAGTGTTCTATCGTCTTTAGAAAACTAAAAATAGACCAATAGCCAAATTGTATTCTTAAATTTCATACTCCTCCATTCGCTGTATTTCTCTCTCTCTCTCTCTCTCTCTCTCTCTCTCTCTCTCTCTCTCTCTCTCTCTCTCTCTCTCTCTCTCTCTCTCTCTCCTTCTCTATTTCCCTCTTCTCGACACTGCCACTCTTTCTCACATGAACACGCACACGCGTCTCTTCCCCATTTACTGTTTCTCTAAACCAGTCTCTTTATTTCTTCACCAGTAGGCCTACATCATTTGTTTCCAGAGACAGGAAGGAAATACGGAGAGTAATACAAAAGCAGCAACAACGTACAGTATGACCATGGATAATTTACACTAAAGTTCACATAAGTCTAAATGGCTAAGCGATTGTACAGTTCAGTTTTTTCATGATAATAGAAGTAATGGAATTCAGAAAGAACGAGAGAGAGCGAGGGGGGACGAATGTACCAATGACGTTGCTAAAGTGAGTTACTACTAAAGTTCCCTAAAGGGTTATAATTACCGCCCATTGGGGAGGTCACCAATTACGTCTTTTATATAATGTTTGTATCATACTTTGATTAAGTTTTTCATAATGTTTTGCAAGGAACTGATTCAAAAATGTTTTTTGAAATTACGTAAAATAAAAAATAATTATGGTTACTCTAGTTCTCATAATAAAAAAAAACCATGACAGGGAAGACTGGAACGGCAGGCAGTATTGGCTCGCTAGCGCCGCGATGTGATATAAGGATTACAGTAGACTTCAACTTGTGAGTCCTCTACTATCACCAACAAGTCGACCGCTGTTTATCATCGAAAACTCCACCCCCTCCTGGCAACGTTCGTGTGTATTAAGTAATATATTGTACAGCGAGCCTTTGATGTGTTGAAGTGAGTGTGCGTCGAAATTTAAACTAATTTTAATTCTTATGCATGTTAATACATTCAAATATTTTAAAAGAACCAGCAACAGGTGCGCAAAAAATTAAAAGTTATACAGTTCCGAAGCGCTAGTGAACAATCGTTAAAAGTTAATTAATCCAACAAACAAAAATAAGGTACAACTGGTACCTCACGAAGTAAATATGAGAACCGAATATGCATCGTTCAGCTACCTGGTGGTGAAAATATACACTACATCAATATACATACACTAGCAGTGCAATCTATACGAGACTAGCGATCTACTGTGCTGCGCCTAGTGGTTAAAATTGGTAACATCTTGAATAGCTACCGCAAATGCTGGAATGGCGGAACATATTTTTAACATTGGGGAACTGATTTGACAAATTTACAAATTAAGTTACGACTGATTAAGAATAACAGAATTAAAGAATATAAAAATATATGCCAATATTTACATTTAACCTTACGAAAATTTAAATGTAAACAAACCTATTTCATTGTAAACATAAATTTACGAACGTTATTTAATTTAAGCTACTCTATAAACACCGTATAATTTGTAACGGTACATATCATTGCCAAATTACCAACCGTCATAAGCAACAGTAATAATACATAGAAGGCCATCAGAACAACTAAACTTGAGTTTAAAGGAAGAAGAAAGCTAAATAATCAACTAAAAGAGAAGAAGAAAGAGATCAACATAAGAAATAATTAACTGCGAAAGAAATGAAGACAACTGACCAGAGACAAGACCAACGTTGACCCAATATACCCAATAGATCGGACAGAGAGAGAATAACTGAAACATACACCAAAGGAATATAAATTGAAGGAGATTAATGAATTAAGTTAAAATAGGGAAGAATTGAATTAACTCAACCAGGAGAACTAATAAATAAGGAAAAGATAATAACAAATAAAGATAATAGAGAATAATACTCATGATTGAGAAAAAGGAATCAACTTAAAACAAAAATACAAACCCTATTAAATGACTTGACAATGACATGGAACAATTAACAGCCTATTATAAGTGACTCGACTGTGACAATAACTCTAATATAAAATAAAAATATAATGACCAGGAGAGTGAAATTAAAACTTTGTACTAATATGATTTAATAAGATATAAAAGATAATAACAACATCATATCATATCTACTATGTATGTAGATGATATTTAATAGAAACAGAGATATCAGAAAAACTGATAATCTCCAAGATTATTGTAAAAATAATATAAAAGCAGCTGGAAATAAATACCAGGCAATAAAGAATAATTAATAGTATTAATACATTTAAATAATTGTGAAAAAAGTATAGAAACAAGCCATAAAATGGAACTCATTGTTGCAAGCCAATATAGGACACACATAACCTAGTAACTAGCATTTTTCATGTATAATGACAAGAAATTATAACAAAAATGTTATCAATCCATATTCTGTTATATTGTAATTAAACTAGAGGTTATGAGGATCCTACCAGTACCAAGACTAGTTTACCAAGAAAGGATTTATATTGTGATTGGTGTAAATCAACAAACTGAAATGGACAGAATACGATTTACCCAATAAACAATATAAAAAACCGTTAAGAATATCAAGATGAGAGAAAGAGGTTGATATCAGTAAAATCAATAATATATAATACCACTAGTAGATTATAAACCAATAATTAATAAAATAAAATTGAGTCGTAATAATGAAAATTAAAGGGACTTGTAATTGAGCACTAGATGCAAGAACTAGTGATAAATTAATAGCAAGTGAGGACACACTGGTACAGCCCAAAACATTGTCAAACTTTGTAGTTATTGTAGTGACCAATTATGTAAGAAGCAATGACTTAAAAAACAATTATGTAATTTCTAATGAAAGTGATACATGTAACACACTAGAGTACAAAACCAGGAGTGATTATAAATACTAAATATCGGTATGGAGACCCATACATGACTTCCATGTTCTAAGATTTATGTTTAAATTCATTTACGAAATGAAATGTTTCCATAGAAACTACTTCTTTCCACTTATTGCTTCAGCCTTAACCACAGTACTGTGGTCACTAACGTATACCACCACACGTTATCGCACTCGATTTTCATTGATGATGGCAGTCGACGGTAAAAACATTGGACTACGGCCAAATAGCCCGGGAAGGAATTTTAACAACAAACTACTACTTTGTTGCCGATAACGTAGTACACATATAATAAAAAGTTCCCCTCCCCCTTCAACTTTCTATTCATTTATAGAAAATTACCCCCACCCCGTTCAAATAGCCTCTTCATTTATAGATATTTCATCTATGTTTGTACAGTGGATTATTAAGATCTTCTTATCAGGATACTTTATTTATCAAAATTAAGTACTTTACTTTTGTTACAACAAAAAATGTTTCTGGTAAACTGCCCTTTTCCCGTAACCGATCTTCACCAAAATCAATAGGCCTTGAGTCTTCTGCAACTCAGGCACATATGTAAAAAATTATTTGATTCTGTTTGAATTTACGGCAGTTATCGTTCGTCATGAAAAAATTTCTCTTGTTAAAACATAAAATGTTGCTGGTAAACTACCCCTTTCCCTTAACCGATCTTCACCAAAATCAACAGGCCTTGAGTTCTCTACAATCTAGGGACGTATGCGAAAACTTATTTGATTATGTTTGCATTTACGGCAGTTATCGTTCGTCATAGAAAAAACTACTCTTGTTAAAACATAAAACGTTGCAGGTAAACTACCCCTTTCTCTTAACTGATCTTCACCAAAATCAATCAATCTTGAATCCTCTACAATTCAGGGATGCAGCAGCAGTTATCGTTCGTCATAGAAACAATTACTCTTGTTAAAACATTAAAGGTAGCAGGTAAACTACCCCTTTCCCTTAACCGATCCTCACCAAAATCAATAGACCTTCAGACCTTTACAATTTAGGAACGTTTGCAAAACATTATTTGATTCTCTTTGAATTTACGGCAGTTATCGTTCGTCATAGAAAAAATTACCCTTGTTAAAACATAAAACGTTGCAGGTAAATTACCCTTTTCTCTTAACCGATCTTCACTAAATTCAACAGACCTTGAGTGCTTAAAACGTTAGGAATGTATGCAAAAAATTATTGATTCTCTTTGAATATGCGGTAGTTATCTTTCGTCATATAAATACAATTACCCTTTTAAAACATAAAACGTTTCAGTTAAACTACTCTTTTCTCTTAACCGATCTTCACTAAAAACAGTAGATCTTGAGAACTCTACAATTCAGGGCTGTATGCAAAATATTATTTGATTCTGTTTGAAGTTGCGGCTGTTATCGTTTGCCAAAAAAAAATTACCCTTGTTAAAACATAAAACGTTGCAATTAAACTACTCCTTTCCCTTAACCGATCTTCACGAAAAACAATAGGTCTTGAGTACTCTACAATTCAGGGCTGTATGCAAAAAATTATTTGATTCTGTTTGAATTTGCGGCTGTTATCATTTGCCATAGAAAAAAATCTACAGACAGACAGATATACACACAGACATTTTTCGAAAAATGACTTTTTTCATGTTTTGAGGGTAGTACAATCAGAATCTGCAATTATCTCGAACACGATTTTTTTTGCCATCACTATACTTCCATTTCCTTATGGAACATGGAAGTAAAATGAACAAAAGAATAATGTAATAACTAAAACTGAGGCGATCAGAAGTTATAATGATCGTTTCAGAGTAATTGTGTCATAATATAAATGGTTAAGATTAAAAGACAATAAGTAAAACTAATTGATAGCATCATAGGCCAATATGCCTAACCAAATTATTTGTAAAGTTAATTAGAAATAAGTACTTTCTTATGTCATGAGTAATATTGTAATAGTGATCAGAAGTTGTAGACAACGATTATAAGTAATGAAGTTGCAGTAAAAGTAAGGAATAATAATGGAAAAGTGTAATTAAAATATAGTACTTTTCTTTTATAAAATTGCTAAACTGCTATAATTGTTTTTATTATTTAGACAAAGCTTTTCGTCATTACTGACATCTTCAGGTCTTAAACAACCAAATATAGTTTTATTAAACTATTGGTATTTAAACAATACGAAGAATAAAATATAGTAACTAATATGGAATTAGGCCTAAACAGCCAAAGACAACTTTTATCAAAATACAACCTTATAAATGTTGTAAAGAGTTCATACTCGACTATTAGCGAGGAATACTCAATGTTTAGTGAAAAATAATAGTCAAAATAACTAAAACAAATATTATAGTATAAAATAAGCTAATATGCCACAGACATGATAAACTTTAATAATCAGAGATAATAAAATAAAATAGTTTATAATGAACTTTAAGAAAGAGTTAAACAGTAGTGCATTAATCAATTTGCTCCTAGTTAAAAGAATTAAATTCTTGGATTTCGTTGTCCATGACGTGTCCGTTACTTAACTAAATACAACTATTTCACTAACAGCTCGGAACACAAAGTTTTTTATGAGTAAAAACATAAAGTTTTACCTTACAACCTGAACCGGTTTTCACTTTTAAAAAGCTTCTTCAGAGGTTGAGCTTCTAAACCACTGAAGAAGCTTTTTAAAAGTGAAAACCGGTTCAGGTTGTAAGGTAAAACTTTTTGTTTTTACTCATAAAAAACTTTGTGTTCCGAGCCGTTAGTGAAATAGTTGTATTTAGAAAAGAATTAAATAGTAAGCCGAACATGCTTACCAGACATATTTGTTTACCTAATCTAATTCATCCAATATGAAGAATCAGAGAAACTTCTATGAACACTGAAGAGTTTTATAACTTTATTAAACTGATAATTTTAATAGTTGTTGAAAAAATATTATTAATTTTAAGGTTCACTGACTACAGTTCAGTACGCCAAATTAACCTCCAATGTTGACACAAGGTGTCTGTGAATTTTATGTTATTAGTTAAGATGTATTTATTAATGTAATCACTCTCCTACTACTCGATGATTATAATAGTATAAAGATTCAGTTTTGTTTTTTGTATCTTGCAGTCTAAAAGGACCTACACTTTAGATAAACTTTTAACCAAAAATAACGTTTTATGTTGTGAATACAAGGAGTCAGAATAACCAACCCTGAGATAAAAGATTTTCATAAAGCCAATTATTATTGTAAAAAATGGACATAACTGTCAACTTTAACTATTCTCTAAAGTAAATTCATGAGAATTATTAATCAATAAACAACTTTTTACCCAATAAAAGGAGTTAACAAAATTATTTCAGTAGACTAGACAATTACAGGTTAGGTGGACAGCTCGCAACAGTTGGTACTATTGGTAGCGGCAATTGAGATAGTTTAAATTATTTAAAATTTAAATTACCATCTCAACTCTGCTTAATTAACAGTATTTCACTCCAAGTAAGTACACTACTAGTAAATTAATAAAGTAAATTAATTAGTAAATTAATAGTGGTACTAGTAGTACCACTAGTAAATTAAATCTACCTTCAGTGAGAAGTCAACTTAGCCGATTCGTCTCATCAACTGAAGAACGTCGAATTACAAAAAGGCTACGAATCAAACTACAATTAAACCATGCAAGATAAATAAAACAAATAATACATTAATTAACAAAATAAAAGGGTATAACTGCATCTATTTACAAATTATTTATGATTAATAAACGTAACATCTTATCAACATAAAACAACAATGAAAAGTTATTATTTTCTAAATGTACAAAATAATGAAACCGTACACCTCAACACCTTAAGGTAATTGAATAACTGACAAAGTAGTTAAAACAATTATATTTTTTATAAATTATAGGTTTCCTTTGTTTAGTTTCCTTGCTTATTTGTACAACTAGACAGCTTGTGTAGGCCTATACGACGAGAATTTATTTAAATACAGCGCTATTTACTTATAATGAAAAATTTCAAAATTAAGTTTATATTAGGCATTCACATAAAATCGTCGACATCTCCACTACATAGTATTAGGCACTGTCTGTATCATATTCCAGTGTTACTGGCTGTCGTCTGAAAAACTGTCGTCCCGCGGCTTATAATTAGACCTATAAGCAATTTTCACTGTCCGTAATTGGCCGATTCTTAAGATATGTTCCTTTCACGTTTTGCTGTCTTCTTGTGTTCTATCGTTTATAACATAAATATTCAAGTCTCTTCTTCCGCCCTCGTTCCTAATTGGTTCTAACTTCGTAGAATCATTCGCCCATTTAAAATGTTTATTTCTGCGGACTATATTTTACTAATATCTTTTCGATGATAGTCTAGGTTTTGTTTCCGTTGGCCTACAGCGAAACAGGTATACCATTTTGCTGTGCGTTTGTTAAATACTCCCTCAGCCAACGCGTTGACAGCAGGAAGCCAAGCTTTGATGATTTATGTGTTCTTATAAATACGGATCTCTCTCGACACTGTGTCTGCACCCAGTATCGTTCTGAGTCCACGTGGTCGCGGCGCGGCGGCGAGGCGTTGCCACAAGTAGTATTTATTAACATCAGATTATATCACCTTAAATGAAGCCGACCCGTTTTGTTGCAGCCATTCTGCTGTCGATATAGTCCTTGTTTCGGTTATGTGCAAAAACATGTCAACAACGTAATTATATTTACTGAAATAAAAAATGTCTTAAAACTGATAACAGTTGCTTTGATTGCCGGTGGTATGGTTTGATTGACGCAGCTAGTCTAGCCTTGTTCTTAAGAGTCCTCCCTGTGGTACTACACAGTCAGAGGAACTTCTCTGGCTTGTTATTGATTAGCTTGTTTTATAGCTTGTTATAACCACAGTAATTTGTATTTAATAACACAATTGGCGTTTCAGGAAAAAGTTTGTCAATTTACTGCAATTTAATGTCCAAAAAAGATCAATAAGACAGCATAGTTTGTATTACCATTTCTTATTTACAGTACTCGTTGTTGCTGAAAGTTGTGTGCCCAATTACTGCTTCACTTTACATACGCGTACATTCTGAACATGTGACAGATGTGACGGTATTATCGCCACACATCGTCAACGTCTGAACTGTTCAAAGTCGTGGACATGCAGTAAAGACATGACATTTTACTGCATACTTGTGCCTGTTCCAAGAGTTTACAATCGTACTTTCGATCGACAATCCTTCCTCTGAAAGAAAATTTCCTCATTGTCTGTTTTGGAATAAAATGTAACGATGTTAAAATTTTTTGTTATTCAGAAATTAATTTTACATGAAAACACAAATAAGGAGCATGCTGGTTAAAATTTAATTGGAAAATTACGCACTACAGGGTTGAAACACCAGAAAGTTCTTTTATAGTAAATAATTTCTTCGAATAAATAGTTGAAAATTATATACTTATGTTTCCGTGGTCGCTGATTAAGAAAGTGAGGTTAAAAATATTGTGAAACACAGGGAAGTGGTTTTGTGATTGAAAGAGGGGAGGGGTCTAATTTACAAAATATCAGTATTTTTAAAATTCACTTTTATTGTGATAGTCTAATATAAAGAGCAATATAAAAGAAAAAGAGAAAATAGAATCAATTTATAAAGTAGTTAAATATCTTTCTTTATATACCATTTTATTGTTTTATAAGTGGCCCAAGGCACAACACCTCTCCTTACATCATTTCAGTGTTGACCTGTGTAGTTAGAAAATAAGTTACGTTTACCACCATATTTAAACAATCTTACTTCTCAAAGTATTCATTCTACTAAAACTGGAAAAAAAACTTTGTTAACAAGGTTTATTTAGCATGTCTACTATTCTTTGTTAAATTCAATGTTGTCCGGTTATTTAAGTAAACTATAAAGCGTTTTCGTTCACATCACTGAACTAACCTATCATTCAAAGTCTAATATTTTAAATGCGATAGTCGAAAAAATCTTAAAAAATTTAAGCATGCTAAAACTATTTAAATTAACGATAGGCTTACCTGTTGAGAATGTTTCTTAGTTTCTAGTTAATAACATTTTATAGCAGTGAAATTTCTAATTTTCCGAAAAAAGTACGGAAAACTCTCACAGGGGGTTTTCTCTATAACTTCGTTACTTTTATTAAGATTACAACAAAATAGGCTTCAATTGAAAGACAATGTAAAGATTTTTAATCTACTTTACAAGTACAGTTTTTATTAGAGTTTTTTATTACATTTTATTTTCGAGTTATTCAAAGTCAAACATTTTTTGGGGTAAAAAAAATTGAAGCACCGCCTTTAAACAGTCACACCTCGTGAGTGGTTAGTCCTACAGACGAAAAACAAATTATTTGTTACAAAATAAACTTTATTTTGTATGTCTAACTTTACTCTCCTAAATTTTAAATTTTTTGGGTTATTTAATAATAAATCTTTCTATTTTATGAAATCACTGAATTTAGCTACATTCAAAGTATAATAGGTCTATCAAAACGAAAACCTTGAAAAATCGTAAAAATTTGGAGAATGTTGAGAATAATGTTGATTAATATCAAAATTATACGTGCAATAGGTATTTTTAAAATATTTACTTTATAGGAAATCATAGCAGAAATATTGCAAATTTTCTTAAAATTGCCAAAATGTTGAAAAAATTCAAAGTACAAACAGTTTCTTTATCATGACATTGGTTGTACTGATATGATAGAGCAAAATTAATTTTAAAGATAATTTCATGGCCTTCAATTTAGGTCATAAGCGGTTTTTTTAAAGTCATGGTTTTTGAGTTATCGACAGACAAAAGTTGTTTTTGGCGGAAACAAAATTGAAGCACCATTTTAAAACAATTATACCTCTCAAAGTAGGCCTATTGCAGATACAGGAATAACAAACATTGTTTCGTGTAAAATAAACTTTATTTTGAATTCCCACAGTTTTTTTATACATTCTTATTTTTCCAGTTATGTAATGAAAATTGTCACAAGATAACAATTTTAGGTGGGTGAAAACCGAATTCTTTAACTCACAATTGCTAGAAAACAATTGTATTTCATGAGAAGTGTATACCAACGTTTTCTTAGAATTCAAAGCAATAGGCCTATCAATTTCAGGTATTATTATCTATTTTCTTATTTTCCACCCACCGAGAAGGGGCGGAAACCACCCCCGAGGGAGAACATACAAATTTGTTTAAACTTTTATCTACACACTATGTAGTAGATACTATAAAAAGTTTCATGTTGATTTGTTCTATTTCAGAGAATTCCAAGGTAAATTGCATCATTTACTCGACTAATAAATTGTTCTTTTCATCAAATGTATTGGACATGGAGAAAAGCACTCCATGGTACGTTAAAAAAGTATTTTCTGTAATCAACTTCAATATCCGTCCAGGACCTATCGTCAGCAATAGACTGGATACATCTATACAGACAGAAACAGATTTACACCGTGCAATT
This sequence comes from Magicicada septendecula, assembly GCA_034769895.1. Lineage (NCBI taxonomy): Eukaryota > Metazoa > Arthropoda > Insecta > Hemiptera > Cicadidae > Magicicada > Magicicada septendecula. The sequence goes on along the minus strand of CM068371.1, from coordinate 113,087,389 downwards.
GATTAATTTTTACGAGAATTATTTTAAGGCATTTCTAATTAAAAATATCGGTATGGAGAACCATACATGACTTCCATATTCTAAGATTTATATTTAAAATCATTTTCGAAATGAAATATTACCATAGAAACTACTTCCTTCTACTTACTGCTTCAGCATTAACCACAGTACTGTGGTCACTAACGTATACCACCTCACGTTATCGCACTCGATTTTCACTGATGATGGGAGTCGATGGCACTGCCGAAAAGTCTGGTTTTGCAGAAAACATTGGACTACAGTTAAACACCCCGGGAAGGAATTCTAACAAAGAACTACTTCTTTGTTGCCGATAACGTTGTACACATATATAAAAAATATGCATAAAATTAATGGCTTGTATAAGTTAATGATTGATCTCCATTAAGTAGTGCTCAAGTTTCCAAAGTTTTAATATTATGATGTTCGTAATTAAAACATCAGAGCAGGTTTAGTGTGTATGAGGGTACACCGTGGACAAAAATGTTCAACATTTCCTATTGAGCGTTGCTTAGAGTAAAGCTGCGAATCTACAGTGTACGTTTCACAGAACAAACACGCGGAAAAGAAGGAGCGCTCCGAAGTCACTCATGGACCCTCAGCATCTTGCAGAGGGTTCATTCCCTAAAGACGAAAAGTCTGTCTATGAATCGTTCCTCTGTAAACACGTGCAGTTACACTGCCCAGCGATCCACAAGAAGCAAATCGCTATCCACGCTGGACACTTTTTCGGCTTGCACGCGTTATGTTGGTATGGGTTTCGGCACTTTCCATTTAAAAAGCGTGCAAATGTAAGAAAATAAACATGAATGAGGCCAGAAATAACGCGAATTGTGTGTGTGTGTGTGTGTTCCCTGCTTTTTTATTGCGGTAGTCATCTATATATTAATACGTGAAGAGAAAATTTGTACCCCTTTTTAAGCATATTGCGCGCACGGAGGAGTGTGAGATTTGGCATAGTTAAAGTTTATATGGAGAAGGAGTGCAGAAAGCTAAAATTTATATATAATATGTGTTAAAAATACATTAAATAAAATAAAATAAAACATTCATTTGCACTTGAAAATTCATTTAAACTTTTTCAAACAATGGTAATTGTTAAAAATAAAATAATTTTGTTGCCAGGCAACAATAGTCTGTGGAGTGTATGTCAAGGCAAAAAAGCGTTTATTTTATATTTTGTATATTAGATATCTGTGTTTTATATATTAATGTGCAGTTGAAAGTGAAATACAGCTTGCTTAATATACACCTGTTGCAAAAGGAAAATTTTGTAGCAGCAATTTGAATTGACTTACTCTCGCCTAATTATTAATGGTGGTTTCAAAAAAGTGAGTACATTTTATTATTTTTAAATTAAACCCCGTCTAATCTTAGTTTCAGTAATGTCATTACATGTTTTTTTTTACATTCAGATATTCGCACCTACTTCCATTATGCCTCGACATAGAACATTGACGGGTCGGAGTGAGAGACAAAGAAGAAGGAATATATATTCGCGTGAAAGTCAAAATGATAATAGACCAAATGCAAATTTAAATAGTGTAAATAGTATAACATTGACGGGTCGGAGTGAGAGACAATGAAGAAGGAATATATATTCGCGTGAAAGTCAAAATGATAATAGACCAAATGCAAATTTAAATAGTGTAAATAGTATACAAAATGATGAAATTATTTTGAGGGATACATTTAAATGCGCACTGAATGTCATTCCAAGAAATTTTAATACTTTTGATTGTGGATTAATGCATTTACAATGCAGGTTTTGCAATGCAAAACATTTCGAATCTGAGGTCACTTTAGGTGAAAGGACTGCATTCACTTCATGTTGTCATAAGGGTAAAGCAATATTACCGGCCTTAAGTCAAAATGAATACTTTAAATCATTGTATGATGGACTTACTTCAAATGAACCTTCAATAAAAAGAAAGTCAAAAAATTATTTTGAAAACATTCGTAAATACAATTCATCATTTGCTATGGTTAGCTCAGAAGCTAAAATTTCGGATACAGTTACGCGTGGAGTGTATCATTTTAAAATACATGATATTTTTTATCACAGATCAGGTCCAGTGACTGCTGGATATGGTCGCTCACCATGTTATGCGCAATTATATTTTTATGATGTTGACACTGCTGTCAATTATAGATTACGTGAACACTATAAACAAACATGCAATAACAATATAATGCGCGAAATCTCTCTTGAATTGGAACGCATTAATCCATTCATTGCAATGAAAGATCATTGTCAGAGAGTTGAAAATCAAAATAAAGAAATTTGTATGCTCATCAAGTAAATCGTGATTTAGATCTACGCCGTTATAATGATGCAGTTCAAACTGATGTAGCAGTAATACTTAGTACAGTTGATGATGAGCCACCCTTTGAACGAAATATGGTTTCGTTTTCAAAAATTAATGGTACCATTAAAAATATCTCTGTTTTGGATTCATCATGGGACCCTTTAGCGTATCCATTACTTTTTCCAAATGGTGATACTGGGTGGCATATCAATATTTCTCATAATGTACCAACTACATCTAATTCAAAAGCGCCCAGAAATAAATTAACCATGCTTGAGTATGCAGCCTATCGACTTGCAATTAGAGAAGATTTTAGCATGTTGCACCATTCACAAAAATTATTTCTGCAGTGGATAGTTGATATGTATGTGAGAATAGAGGGCACAAGGTTACATTTCATTCGACAAAATCAAACAAGTCTTAGGTCTGAAGTTTACAACAATTTAACAGATTATTTAGAATTGAACCCCAATGCCAATAATGTTGGCCGTAGAGTAATTTTACCATCTTCATTCAATGGATCTCCAAGAAATATGTATCAGAATTATTTAGATGCAATGTCAATTGTACAACATTTCGGAAAGCCTTCTTTGTTTATTACAATGACTTGCAATCCAAGTTGGCCTGAAATAGTTAGCAATATTGGTGTAGGTGAGTCAACTAATTTTCGAACTGATATTGTTGTGCGTGTATTCAAGTCCAAACTGAAAGCATTAATTGAGGGCCTTACACTAAAAAAAATCTTCGGTAAAGTGGAAGCACTCATTTATACAATTGAGTTTCAAAAGAGAGAATTGCCTCATGCTCACATTTTACTCTCTTTAAATGAGCAAGATAAAATTGTTAACGCTACCGATATTGATAAAGTTGTATCTGCGGAAATTCCTAACATTCAAACACATCTTACATTACATGAATATGTTGTAAAACACATGATGCATGGTCCATGCGGTGTACTTAATCAAAATTCTGTATGTATGAGAGATGGAAAATGCACAAAAGATTATCCAAAACGATTTAATGAATTTACATGTGAATCATTAATTGGATATCCATTATACAGAAGGCGTGATAATGGTATTAATGCTGAAGTTCGCGGTAGTTGCCTCGACAATCGTTATGTTGTACCATACAATCCGTATTTACTTGCCAAATTTAATTGCCATATAAATGTTGAAGTATGCACTACAGTTAAAAGTGTTAAATACATTTATAAATACGTGTATAAAGGCTATGACAGTGCATCTGTTGAATTAGGTTCAGAGAGAAATGAACCAGGTCAAGAAATACAAATTGATGAAGTTAAAAATTTTTTAAATGGCCGTTATGTCGGATCAACTGAAGCTGTATGGCGCATCTATGAATTACCAATGCATTTTCAATCACATGTCATCGTTAGACTTGACATTCATTTACCGCGTATACAGAATGTTTACTTTCGAGAAGGGCAAGAACGTCAAGGAATTGAAAATGCAAGACAAACAAAATTATTAGCATTTTTTGAATTGAATCGATCAGATCCATCAGCGCATGAATATAAGTACAGTATATTGAAATTCCTTTGCATTATGTGTGGGAAGATTCCCGAAAAAAATGGAAGAAGAGAAGGCGTGGAGGTGATAAAATCATTAGACGCATATATGTAGTATCACCAAAAGACATCGAACTTTTCCATTTACGATTGCTTTTATTACATGTCTGTGGTCCAAAATCATTTGAGGATGTTAGAACATACAATGGAATTATACACACTTCTTTTGTTGAAGCGTGCCATGCTCGCGGCATTGCTTCAAATGATAATGAAGGGCGCGAATGTTTAAATGAAGCAAAAGAATTACATTCACCAAAACAAATGCGAAATTTATTTGGTTACATTTGTGCATTAAATGTGCCAGCCAATGCATTGGCGTTATGGAATGAATTTAAAGTATATCTTAGTGAAGATTTTTTGAGAGATTACAACGAAGAAGTATCCTTTAACACAGCTCTATTAGAAATTGAAGATATTTTGAATGTTCATAATTTGTCATGTCAAGAACTTGGTTTACCAGTTCCCACGTATTCGCAGAGAACAGACGAAGCAAATGCTATTGATCCAATAGAACAAGAGTTTCTGTTTTGTGAGCATTATGAAACTGCAAATATTGAACAGCGTAATCTAATTGATCGTGTGATTCGTGAAGTTTTGCACCATGATACTGGATCTAATGTTTTTTGTTTAACTGCTCATGCAGGTTGTGGAAAAACATTCACACAAACAGCAATCATTCACAAATTAAATTCGCTTAATCTTAGTTGCATTGCAAGAGCGTTCAGTGGCATAGCTTCAACTCTATTACTTGGAGGTAGAACTTTACACAATGTGTTTAAATTGCCTATACCCATTTTGGAAAATTCTGTAGCGAATATTACCGCAAATAGTAGCTATGGACGTTACATAAATTCATCACCATTGATAAATATTGATGAAATTTCTATGTGCCCACTGCAAGTGTTGAAAATCATAGATAGATTATTGCAGGATCTATGCGATGAAAATGATAAACATAAACCATTTGGAGGGAAAACGATACTTCTGTGCGGTGATTTTCGGCAAATCTTACCAGTTGTCCCACATGGATCACGTGCAACTTGAATTGAAAATTGTGTCACGAGTTGGCATAAATTTGTTTATTTTCATAAAGTAACGTTTACTCAAAATATGAGAGCCTTACCAAGTGAAATAGAATTTGTCGAATTCTTGAAAAAAATTGGTAATGATGAAGCCCCACAATTCCCTCAGTTTGGTGAAAATATTATTGAAATACCTCAGCAATTAATAGGAGATGAAAATAATATTATTAATGAGGTGTATGGAAATATTTCCGAAAACATACTCACAGATAACATATTGAAGTCAGTTATTTTAGCTCCTAAAAATGATGATTGTACTTTTATTAATACTCGTATACTTAATCGAATACCAGGTGAACAGAAAACATATCATAGCTACGATAAAATAATTTGTGATGATGACAATGAAATCAATAACTATCCAGTAGAGTTTTTGAATTCTTTGACTATTAGTGGTTTGCCACCACATAAGTTAGTATTGAAAGTTAATTGCATCGTTTTACTGATCAGAAACTTAAATACAAAGGAAGCATTAGTCAATGGAACAAGAATGCGCATCAAGTGTATGCATCGTAATGCTATTGATTGCGAAGTTTTAACTGGAACCGCACGCAATAAGAGAATTTTGATTCCACGTATAAATTTAACATATTCCGGTACTGTTTTACCATTTAACTTTCAAAGAACTCAATTTCCAATTATACCTGCATTTGCGATGACAATAAATAAGTCTCGAGGACAAACATTCGAAAAAATTGGAATTTTATTGAGGCAGCCAGTTTTTACACATGGTCAATTGTACGTCGCAGCAAGTAGAGTTCGATCATTCGATGGTTTGGGATTTTATATTTCCGAATATAATGGCCAAGGGCATTTAGCAAATGATGAAAGAGTTTTTACACAAAAACATCGTTCTGAAACACTAAATTCACTTTCAAACTATTTTAAGTTCAATGGACAACATTTATTTTTTTATCCGCCCGGTTTTTTTGATTTAATGACAAATATGTGAAAAAATACGAGGCACGTATTTTTTATTTCATTTTTTATTTTGTATTAATTTTTTGTTTAAATTTTATATAATTCGAAAAAGATAGGCAAAATAACTGTGTAGCCTTGGCGAAACCTGGTCAGTATGGCAATAAAAAAAACCCAAGGAAATGTCAAAAAACGCGTTATTGCTTTTTAAATATGGCTTAGCCAAGCTAAACCTCATTTTTCCTATCTTTCATATTTTTCAAATAACTCGAAAATTAATGCATAGAAAAAAAATTAAAAAATTATATAAGCTTTGTAGCAGATAATCTTCAAACTGTTTTCGAATTTTGTACCTTACCAAAAATGAAATGTAATCCACTGGAATTGAAAACAATGTATCTTATACTTCTATGAATGTCAAGTCTCATTTTTATTAGCGTTTATTTGATTCAATAATAACATGAAAAAATTAAAACTGACAATGAATTATATCAAAAAATAAATACGAATACAAGCTGTAATTGTGTTTTTTTTCAACTGTTACTAACATTAAATTTTAAATTTCATAGGTATTGCAGGGAATTAAGGCAAACAACACACGCTAATGACGTATTTGTACACGCTCGCAGCTGACGTAATAGAACAAAATTCAAAAAAATTATATGCGATGATTATAAAGGTATACTCTTTGACAAAAGAACCTCAATAACGTTCAAACTTAAAAATTTAATGAATTACGGTCGAATTTCGACAACTGGGCGACCACTAGTAATAATAAAATGGAAACGTAAACATTACATAACTGAGATACGCCTGCCTGCCACGAACGATATATTTTCTCTCATACATGATTTACATTAAAATGAAAAAATTATAATTTTATTGCCTGGCAACAAAATTATTTTATTTTTAACAATTACCATTGTTTGAAAAAGTTTAAATGAATTTTCAAGTACTTTACTGGTGTTAAAACGTAAAAGGTTGCAGGTAAACTACCCCTTCCCCTTAACCGATCTTCACCAAAATCAAAAGGCCTTGAGTACTCTACAATTCAGTGATGTATGCAAAACATTATTTGATTCTCTTTGAATATGCGGCAGTTATCGTTCGTCAAAAAAAAAATTACCCTTGTTAAAACATAAACGTTGCAGGTAAACTACCCCTTTCCCTTAACCGATCTTCACCAAAAACAATAGGTCTTGAAAACTCTACAATTCAGATTGGATGCAAAAAATTATTTGATTCTGTTTGAATTTGCGGCTGTTATCGTTTGCCATAGTAAATACCCTTGTTAAAACATAAAACGTTGCAGGTAAACTACCCCTTTCCCTTAACCGATCTTCACCAAAAACAATAGGTCTTGAAAACTCTACAATTCAGAGTTGCATGCAAAAAATTATTTGTTTCTGTTTGAATTTGCGGCTGTTATCGTTTGCCAAAAAAAAGAATTACCCTTGAAAAAAACCGTTGCCGGTAAACTACCCCTTTCCCTCAACCGATCTTCACCAAAAACAATAGGTCGTGAGTACTCTACAAATCACGGCTGCATGCAAAAAATTATTTGATTCTGTTTGAATTTGCGGCTCTTATCGTTTGCCATAGAAAAAAAAATCTACAGACAAAGACAGACAGACAGATAGACAGACAGACACACACAGACACTTTTCGAAAAACGACTTTTTTTCATGTTTTGAGTGTAGTACAATCAGAATCTGCAATAATCTCGAACACGATTTTTTTTGCCATCACCATACTTCCATTTCCGTAAGGAATATGGAAGTAATTAAACTTAGAATTAATATCAGACCGCTTGAATTTGGTGCTATTATGCTTCGACGAATCCTTGCGCAACACCTTGCCGAGACGTACTCTGTAATTTGTTTTGGAGATCTTGTGCTTAATGTAGAGCTTCCATTATGCCTGTACTCATTGATTCCATCTAATAGCGAACTTGGAAGTTTTAAGTGTTAATGTCGTGGTCCGGTTAAACACTCGAACACAGCAAAGGTACTCTTAAAGTCAGAAAATTCTAACGTATACGGTCTAACAACGACATTAACGATAGCAAAAACAATAGTATTGATAACAATAACAATAATGGTAGTAGGAATCGTATACTAACAGATATATTAATATTGCTAATTACATATTTCATTGATCAAATTTTGGTTGTGAAAAACTGAAAATTTTTCTCATGGAAATTATTAGGTATAATGTAATTAGTGCTTACAGCAAACGCTCTCTAGTTCAAGACAATTAGTAAACAATCCCTTAGCCTCTTAAACCAGAGGTATCGGGAGGTGGTTTTTCTTCGTCCGTTTTTATAATTCGCTTCCCTCATGGCTTGAGTCCAGTTGAATCCTCATTTCTTTTATTATATTAGTTACCGGTAATTTATGGTTCCTGCTTTTATTGGTCATTAGCGCTTTCTTCGTTTCCAATTTCAGTTTGTTTTAATCGTTCTTTTATCCCATTGTCACCATATGCCGGAGCCATCTGAACTCGTACTTAGATGGCCTACATAGCCGGCCGACTCAACAGAAGTATAGTTGTCAACTAGACTAACATAGGCAGTACTGAGGTTAATTGGCGAATAACTACCAAACTATCTCTGACACTGAAGATGGTCACCGATGGTGGAACTGAAACGTTTGTTGTTAACAACTTTTGACCACGGTCTAACAGCCCGGGTAGAGCTAATTTGAACAATAATTCTAATTGTTTCACCCCTTTATCATATACACTCTACAATAATTCCTTCAGTCTTCCAAACACTTCTATTTCATGTGTTTCTATTTATTTATATATTTTTAATAATATATTAACGCCCACGATTCACAGTCACACAGAACAATCAACGACTGAGCTCACTCATATATATTCGTTTTCTTTTCTTTGGCTACCGCTTTGCTGTTGAAGATCGGGTTACATAAAATTCCATATAACGCTGGAACTGTTGACAATAAATTCTGTCTGCTACATCAAATTGCATTTTTCCTAGTTTACCCATTAACACCCCACATTTGTCTCATTTCCTGTATTTTCTTGCTTCATGTGCCAATTTTCACTCGCTCTGATATTCTGTTCGCCTTCATAAACCATTATTTTATTTATACTATTATTAAAATAAATTGCGTGATGCGTTAATATGGTAAAATATGTTGTAACAATGTCGTTTGTGGTGAAGTACTTTTCTATTACTTTTCTTATTTTTTTAAATATAATAATAATAATAATAATAATAATAATAATAACAAAAGGAGCAAGAAACACTAAGAAGGCTTGAAAAAAAGATTGTAATACGGTGATGAATCCGATTTATAGAAGATGCTGAATAGAGAATAAGAAATAACCAGAAGATATATGAGTTATTGAAGCATGAGGACATTGGAAGACTCGTAGAGGTTCAATGAATACAATGGCTAGGTCACCTACAGTGGATGGAAAATCAGGAGCCGACCTAGGATAAGATGCTTGGATGGTGCGCTGGAAGATCTAAGAAGAATGGATGTGAGGGGTTACACTAAGAGGGGAATGGATAGGAGACATTGGCGAAGATTGGTGTTGGAAGCCAGGGCCCACGTTGGGCCATAGTGCTAAAGAATAATAATAATTTTTGTGGAGGTAAAAAAACGTTACAATCGTATATTACACTTCGTTTTCATATATAATCATGTTTGTCCTGTTTGTTATGTACATAATTGAGTCCCTAAGATCTATCTTTGTCGTTTTGCTGAAGAGGGTAAATGTACGGGACTGTAGTGACCACAGAACAATTAGTTTAATGAGCCGCATATTAAAAATATTTCTAAAAATTAAACGTATCTTCAGGAAACCGTAGCAAGACCTGAGTCAAAACAGTTTGGATTCAGGCATGCCTTGGGAATAAGAGATTTTATTTGCCTTTGATATACTAGTGAAACGTGACACGATGTTAATTAACCTGTCTATGTATGTTTCTTGAACTATAATAAGCTTTCGACGAAGATCGTCACTTTCAGCTGATGCGTCTTCCTAGACGTAAGGATTTATTTAGTAAGGATGTAAGAGTTATTATACAGCTGTTTTATAATCAATCTGCAGTGATAAAAGAAGGAAACGAACTCTCAGGCGAAGTTGAGATCCGGTGCAGTGTTAGATAATGATGTGTGTTATCTCCGATGCTGTGTAATATTCAGAAGAGACAATGTAGACTGGTCTTACTGAACAGACAACGGGTATCAGTACCAATGGGAAATTGATGAGTAACTCGAGGTATACAGTGCCGACAGTTGAGTACAGGCTACATATCTACAATCCTGTGACAAAACACCGTACTCTCCAGACTCGGCCCAGAAAATTTTTTGTGTCAAAAGTTGAAGGAAGTTTTGAAAGGACATCGATTTAAAACCATAAATGACACTGAGGAAAATACGGTACAACAGCTGCATGCCATTCCCAAAAACGCATTTCAGGATACGTCCCAAAAATGAAAGAAACATTGGGAGAGATGTAATGCCAGCTGAAGGGATTTACTTCTAAGGAGACAAGTTTGAATCAAATTATTGTAATTACATTAATACAATTTTTATTAGAAAAGTTCAGTCTTTTTTCAACGCACTTCGTACACACGTAGGCCTACCTACATGCCTCCCCATCCACGCGCGCGCACACGCACACACACACACACACACACACACACTTCTGTATGTGATGTTTACGTATACACTCCTTTAAAAAAACAAAAAGCTATATCTAAAGTATAGATATTATTTTATTAAAAAATAATAAAGTATTACTGGATAAATAAGTGTTGATCGATAAAACAAATTTACATTTCACTAGTTCTTACGGCGCCAGTAACTGCATTAGTGTATCTCCTTACCTTCATAAAAACTAACAATTTATTTATTTTTTCTGGATTTAACTTCCTTTGTCGAGCAGGGCCCCAGTCCAGATATATTCCAGAAAGGTGGCAAAAAGTTCTAGTTAGTTTCGGAAATATCCTTTTTTTTCTGTTACCTAAGTTGCATTGCCTTTTTGTTTTTACGCCGTCATGACAATAAGTTTGATTGAGTGCCTTATTATTGTGGACACACTTGATGTCTTGGACTGTTTAACGAATTATTAACTTTTTTAGAGACCTGTAATCTGTTCGACTAAGTGAACATTTAACAAATTGGCTGACAACACACGTACAGGATTATGAAGAGCTGACCATTGACAGCTCTTCTTGTTCTTGATAATAGATTAAAGAGGTACACAAATTACAAAACTAAATGATAAAAACATGTAAACAAATGAACAAAAATCACTTCCACTTCCTGCTGGCATGATACAATAAGTTCAAATGTTAAAGACTGGGCCCATAAGGCACATAATATACAGGTTGACATTAACACTTAATAATGACACGAATACAAAAACATACAGAACAGATATCACAGACATTACAATACAGAAAATACAGAGAATACATTATTAGTTAAACCTGAATGGTAAGTCTAATAGTTTGTGCCTTTTTAGTCTATAAATATCTTCACTGTTGTCTAACAAATTAATTGCCAGGTGGTTAGGATGCTGTTCTCATTTGGAGATGTGAGTCCTACAGAGGTGCATGATTTCTTCTCTCACGGTTGGAACTTTGAGGTCGCGGTGTTGTTGGAGACAAACCATGGAGCGTCGACTATTGATCTTAAAGTTTTGGACTGAAAGCGTTGGATAATCTCAATATTACTTGTACTAGCAGTACCCCAAAGTTGAATACCATAAATCCATACCGGTTTAAGAACTGCTTTATTGATCAACAGTTTGTTGACGAGACTTAACCGTGATTTTCTGCCTATCAGCCAATAGATGTTTCTGACCTTGTGATTAAGTTCAATCTTCTTAGATGTTATATGTTTTTTCCATGTTAGTCTCCTGTCCAGATGCATCCCAAGGTACTTAGCACTTTCAGCTTGCGGTACTGGCTGACCGTTAATTGTTACTGGAGGGCAGTTTGCCTTACGTGTGGTGAAGGTAACGTGGACTGACTTGAATGAATTGATTTTTATGCGCCATTTATCAAGCCATATAACTGAACGCTGTTTAATGATTCTTGTAGTATAAGAGATGCTATTGAGGGGTCGGAGTGTGTTGCTAGGATTGCTGTGTCATCGGCGTAGATAGCAACAGTGGTTTCACTTGCTGACGGTAAGTCCGAGGTGAACAGGAGGTAGAGCAGAGGCTCCAGGACACTACCCTGCGGAACACCCGACTCCACTGGTAATAGAGGAGAAGTAGCATCCGAGTACTTGACTTGAAACACTCTGCCCACTAAGTAGAAATGTAGAATACGGTAACAATTATGTGGCAGATTTTTCTTTATTTTGTATAAGAGTTCAAGATGCCAGACTTTGTCAGATGCCTGGGAAACGTCGAGAAACACACCTGATTTTATTTGTATCAGAAGACCAATAGGTTGGTTGACCAGTGGACAGAAAGGACAGGGATTCTTGTCTAATGACGTTATATAAAATTCTACCTCTTGGATTAGCTAATCTCGAACCCCATAGCGGGTGTTTTGCATTAAAGTCACCTCCCACCATAAAACGTGCACCAAGAGTTCTAAGAAAGGAGTTGAAGTCAGTTTCATTGATTCTGCGTTTTGGGGGACAGTAGACTGCAGAAAAAATTAGAGGGCTCTTTGAGCTTCAATTAAAACGTTTGTCGCCTGTAGGTGAGCAGTTTTGACTTTAGAGAAGAGATAATGTTTTATATTGTTTCGGATTAACAGAGCGGTTCCGCCACGAGCTGTACCGTCAGGATGTTGGGTATCATAAACAGTAAATTCTGGAATCCTAATATGACTTCTGTCTGTGTAATGTGTTTCAGATATAAGCATTACGTCTAACCTGTTGGCAATAAGAAAAGCTTTGAGTTCTAGGGTCCGTTGAGAGAGTCCATTGGCGTTCCATAATCCAATCCTGTAATTGTTATTCATTATTAATTAGAAAGTTTATTGACAAGTGTTGTAAGGAGATTAAGCATGACGCTATTTTGCTGCATGAGTTGACTGAACATAGTCTCAAATTTTGTCAGGAAGTGTGAAAGAGTGAAGTCCTCATTTCCTGTCTGTTTGAGATTGCTGTCATAAGGGGGCGAGGATTCTGAGTGTCGCTGTAGTCCAGCAATTTGAGCGTAAGTAGGAAAAGAGACGTTACGGGTAGTCACGTTCTGTTCCGTGTTCATAGTCCTAAAAATTGAAGGGGTTCTCCTAGGTGTGGTGTTAGGTACGGGGCTTTTTCTGGCCTGCAGATTTTGATAAACTTCACAGCCTTTATAATTAGCTGTATGAGGACCATCGCATAATGCACATAATTATTAACTGTAGACATAATTATTAAGTGGGAGCAATGATGATCATTAAGACCAATAAACAAAACAGAACAAAACAAATGAAAGGAGAGTTACACAAAGTATCCCCATGACTCTGATTGATGAAGTAAATTGCGACGGGAAACGGATGGATACAATTGTGAAAATACGTAGTGTTCCACAGACAGAGGAAGGAGTGAAGGAGCGGGTAGTGAAGAAACGTGGCCGGGCACCGCGCCGTACACTACAAACGTACAGCACAGAGCGTAAAATATGTCGTGAAATAATTCCTCCGCTCTGTTGTATTGTTGTTGCATTGTTTTGCCGTTGTTTCCTTCCGATGCCGTTCGCTGCTGCTACTACTGCTGCTGCTGCTGCTGCAACAGTACAACGTGTCTGTCTGTCTGTCTGTCTACGTGTGTTTGTTTTAAACACACCGCAACTGTCCGTACTGAAGTGCACTTACTACACCAACAAGACGCATATCGTTTTTCCGTTAGTTTCTTTCTGCGCTAATATTTCTCTCTTTCTTGAATTATTCATTAGCTGTCACCGACGCCACTGTTAAGTAACCAAAAACACTTACGTATCCAAGTCACTTATTGAAAAAAATATATAATATTTACCGTATTTCTTCAGGACCAAAAACATTAATGTTCCGAAACGCGTAAAGCTAATCAATCGAACGCAACACGAAGTCACACGACGGAAGAAATACGGTAAATATTATATATATTGTAATAATAATTAATTATTTGATTGTTAAGTGTTGATGATAAGAGATAGTGGAGTATGTGACTCCGATGTAATCAAGCCCCACTCTGTTTGGACTAGCCAATTTGTAATAAAATAAATAAATAAGTTGTATTGTAATATGTTTAATTGGTGTGTAATTGGTGTGGCTCTCGACGTCTTACTGGCCTGAAACACTTCCTTAAGTTTCCCAGCTGGTCGAGTCTCAATGGTAGCAAGACCGGTCGAGTAGCGTAAAGTTGATGAAGGAATATATCTGTTCAGCTTCGCCGAAAGTTTCAAAACAAAATTTATTGTTTTGAAGGAAATTAAAAAAAAATTATGTTTATAAAAAAAAAATAATTAAAAAAAAAATTTTTTAATTTAATTAATTAATTAATTATGATCAATTAATTAATATAGGGCTGTGAAGTTTTAAACAGTGTAATGCTCTTCTGAACATTTTTATTAAAGTTTTAGTATAATTTAAATAATCTATCACCACTCATAAGACTGTCTGTAAACCAATCGATACTTGTTTACCTTTTTATTTTTTAGGTTATCTTTACTTATGGGTGGTAAAGTCCTTGTAGATTATCAATTAGAATTATATTATTGGTAATTAGTATTATTGAAGAAATAAAGAACTATTAAGTATTGAAAAGTATTAATGTTTTTTATTAAGTAATAGCAATATTGACTCTTATCGATTAGTATCGATTCTCAGGATATCGAAAAAAATTACAAATATATGATATAAAAATTAAATAGGGTTCTTTAAACAGCCAGTTATTACCAAAGTCAGAGAAATCGGGCTAATATTTAAAAGTATAACGTTACAATCAAATTAATAGTTATTAATAAACACAGACATTGAATAATAATTTGTAAATATAATAATTGTTTTCACCAAACAGCTGAGTTGTACTAAGAAGAAGGCACTGGAATCGTCAAAGCAAATGGCCGCCGTCAAGTTGATCAAAATGTTGCTCGTTCCTGCAGTGTTCCAAATAATGTATTTTCTGGCAAAATTCCTGTTCTTGTCTCTGCAAATCTCTTGTTAAATGTTGTGTAGTGACTGGTGTAGTGATTCTGGGTTGTATTTAGTATGTCTGTGTAATTATAAGTCAAAACACTTTTCCCAATTCCGACACTAATTTGGTTAATGTGTTATACAGTTTTCTGGTGTTTTGTGGTGTTTTTCAGAGTAGAAATGTATTGTTTAGTATTAATTAGTGTTTCTTGATCGTTTTTGTCACAATGTATAGGTTCTGGAAAGATTTTATAATTCACTCCCGACTTTACAGTAACGTACTGTTCGCCACTAAACTTCACCTTTGTAAGATAGGTTAGATCGTCACAAAACTCTCGTTTATGTTATCCGTTCAAATACCAATAATCAACTAACTGTTTCCTTCAGTTTCAATTAAACTCTTAGCCCATATAATATTATCCTTAACATTGTTCAAAAATATTTTCACATCCTGTGTATACTTTACTATTTCACTATATGAATGCCTAAACTTTGGTTATTTGTCAATTTTATTCACTAGATGTGATTTAAATTAATCTTTCATTTCATTCAGCTTATTTTCAGATTAAATAATGCCATTTTATAGTGTTTTCTGTTCAAAAAATAGTAATTTCATTTTCAGTTTGGTATACTCTGAAGAGTCAAAACATCAAAATTTACTTCCTGTCATTATATAAATTCAGCCATTTTATCAGTTATATTTAATATTAATAATCCTATATTGTATTAAAAGGTTCATATTCCCTTATTTTCTGGTAATTAATTGAATTAGTTGTATTCGGAAACATTATTCTGAAATATACGACTCCCATGTCCAAATTTCTGAGTTTAGTCATTCTCATTTTTATTTATAATTCTGAATATAATTTATTAAAATCTTCCTAAATGGTATGTGCAATTATATGGCTTGATCTCAAGTTTATTTTGTCTAAACCCCTTTTGTTTACTTGCATTTAAATGAGTAATTTCTCTGTTTTGATGAAGTTTGGTTTCCATTCTTTTGGCCTATGATTTTTTAACAATTTTTCTTACAAAATAATTTACAAACAATATATGATGTGTGATACCCTCTCTGACTTTTACAAATAGTATTATAAATTAAACATGTTTTCAAATTACACAAAAACAATTAGTATTGGTTACAATACAAATAATAGTTAAAACAAATAAAGAATATTTTTTTTTTAAATAAATGGTTGTCTTCAAGTCAGACATTTTGCAACAAAATCCTCATTTCCAACATGGAAACATGGTTTACAAAAAAGGTTTTTTACTAACTAACATCTTAATTACTCTCTACTATTTACAAGTGGTAACTATTTTTATAGTTCTGATGTTAGTTGTATCAGACCCAAACAAATGTCCTTATATCTAAAACATTTTTAAACATTCTTATACTATATACATAAAAACCTTATATTTATATTCTTATTTCTAACTATTATTATAAGTAGGATTCTACAGTTTTTATACAGTCTTTTATACATTGTCTTTGGGTAATTGTACCCTGTCATTAACAAATAAATAGTATGAACCGTTCAAAAAGTATAATGAAATCTGTTTTTCTTTTTTCATGTAAAACAAAATGTTATTTTAAACAGATTCATGACTTATGAACAATATATTGTCACAGTACACATTTTAAGTCATTGAAAAATGCATATTTCATTGCATCCAATGTTTGTGATTGCCAAGAATGAAACACAAGGTTCATTTTTTATAATACCCAAAACTATCACTGGTTCACTTTCACTTATATATTATGTTAATGCTAAATGGTCGTATAGTCTTATCAACATAATAAATTGGTTAGCGCTTTTCAATGGAGATTTGTTCCATGGGTACTATATTATTGTTTCATCTTAGTTCACAGGAAACTTTTACTTTATACACTCCTCTCTCTTAAATTTATATACATGTGGTTTTTATTTCGTTATACTTTTATTTTTAGATATTTATTTTGGGGATATAGGGATTTGGGTGTCTTTTATAAGAGCATGACATCTTCTTCAGGATGCTGCCCTCTACTTCTTTCTTCAGTCTTCTTTTCTCCTGCCTTCTGGGATTGGTATCTTCTCCATCTTCTTCTTGATGCCATCAGGTTTCTTGGGATCTTCTCCATCTTCTTCTTTATTTCAGAAATACACCACCTGTATTGTTTGGTCTTGGCTTATTTTAGGGTTTCTATTCTATTTATTCTCCCTCGTTGTGGGTTTGGTCATATTCAGTACTGCTTTGTTATTTACTATTTTACCTTCCTGGGTTATACCTTGAAAACCTTTGGTTATGAGACTGGTCTTGGATGACTCATCACTAGTAACTCCTTTTATTTTAACTTGGATTTTCTTTATTATAATGATTTCTTTCCACAGTTGCTATGAATTAATCTATTTATATTAAACTTAATGCTTTCTTCCAACTTTAAATATTATAACTTCATTATTCTAATGATCAATTGCCATTCAATATTATGCATACATCTGTCACGCTACAGATTGCTCTCCTCCAGAAGTAATTATTTCAGACATGTTTATGGATGAAATAATTTCTTATGATAATTTCATCATTTCTTATAATTCATTTTCTTCTCCATTTTTATATCGACTTTTTTATATTAGAGTTTTATTAATTTTATATATATGGTTACTTGTCTTACTACTGATCCTTTTCGGATAGTTAGTGTCTTCTGAGATATATTATAATTGTAATACATTTTCTTTCTATATCAACTTCGTGTTGTATCCTTGGGATATTAATTCCCTAACATTCCCTATCACGTGGGCTGGGGCAGATCAGAGGGGCACTGTACGCTACTTCTCTGCTGGCCATACACCACTTCTATAAATTGAGTACAGAGGCATATCCATCGCTGCTCAAAAAACATAATGCTGCTGGAATTATCTTCAGTCAGTCATCGAATAAATAAATAAAAAGTAGTCTCATTTTCGACTAATAAAAATATCTTTGGATTCTCCACTTCGTAGTCTCTCAGATTATCTCACATTTTCTATCTTAATAAATCTTCATAATCATTATTATACTCATTACATATATTTTTTCAAAACTCTGAACTTGTCTGACATTTTTAATTTAATTATGGTTGAAAACCTTTCTTTTAATAATTCTGGTTACTGTTTACAGTGTAACTCTCTTTCTTCTCCATCTGAATTCTCTTTATACTTTCTTCTGGTTACTCATAGTATTAGCATGGTCTTTATAAATAGTCTTTCGTATTCATTATTTGAATGGTCTTAATATATTATATTTAATTTTTTAACATTGTATCTTTACATTAGATATACAGGTTGTTATATTGATCATTTTATTTAAACATTTTGGTTCTTTCCTTTCTCTTAGAAAGTTATTAATCCGCCTTCGCATTCATTAACATTAATTCATTTATATTATATTTCATGTGGTATTGCTTCTCTTTGCATTTCATATAGGTCTTATTATTATCATTTGTTCAAAATCATCTTCTCCATCTGTTTGGTATGAGTTGTTCTTCTTCGCTCTTAATTAACTGTTTTCATTATCGTTTCATAGGTAATTAGTCTCTTTGCTTCCAAATTTTTTCCTTCTCTGGCATATTACACTCTTTTTTGTTATTCTTCTCTACCCCTTCAAATGCTATTGTGAATGTCTAGCATTTATTCTGGATTAACGTTAACTCTCTTTTCTGAATTAACCACTTTATTTTCTTCTCAATTCAATCATAATTGACACATAATTATTTTTTGGAACTTGGTTAGTTTTAATGTAAAATTCAAACTATTCTTTTTATTTAATTGAAAAATATTTCTCATAACTCCTTGTAATATGTTGATCTTATCTTGTTTCAAAGTTCTGACGTTCTATCAACATTCAAATTCTGTTTAATTCATTTATTCCCAGAATTGTTTCATTCAGAATTGTTTATAGTACTGTTATCTTACTATTATTTCTGAATGTTTTGGTATTTTTCCAAAATCAAATTCTTCTTAATTATTTACCATAAAGTTTTCTCATAAACTTAGTTATAGTAAGTTGGTCTTAGTTCATTTTTAAATTTTTTGTATATTAACTACAAAATTCCTTTCTTCTTAATTCTTCAAAAATGTTTTTCTCATAATTCAGTGGTAGTAAGCTGTGCTTGCTTAATTTTAAATTTTTTAAAATTAAGTTCAAAATTCTCTCTCTTTCTCTTTCTTCCATAAAGTTTTGTTCTAAATTATCAGGTTGTAGTAAGAAGTACTTACATATTATAGAATAAGTTATATTCAAAATTCTTTCTTTTTCTTTCTTCCATAAAGTTTGTTCCAAAATTATTAGGTTGTAGTAAGTTGTTCTTACATATTTAGAATAAGTTATATTCAAAATTCTTTCTTTTTCTTTCCTCCATAAAGTTTGTTCCAAAATTATTAGGTTGTAGTAAGATGTACTTACATATTATAGAATAAGTTATATTCAAAATTCTTTCTTTTTCTTTCTTCCATAAAGTTTGTTCCAAAATTATTAGGTTGTAGTAAGATGTACTTACATTATTTTTGAATTTTTTTAAATATAAATTCTAAATTCCTTCTTCTTATAATTCTCCAGAATGTTCTTTTCAAAATATTAGGTTGTAAGATGTACTTACATTATTTTAAAATTTTTTAAAAAATTAAATTCCAAATTCTAAATTCCTTCTTCTTATAATTCTCCAGAATGTTCTTCTCAAAATATTAGGTTGTAAGATGTACTTACATTATTTCCGAATTTTTAAAATTAAATTAAAAATTCTTTTTCTTTTAATTCTCCAAAATGTTCTTTTCAAAATATTAGGTTGTAAGATGTACTTACATTATTTCCGAATTTTTAAAATAAAAATTCTAAATTCCTTCTTCTTATAATTCTCCAGAATGTTCTTCTCAAAATATTAGGTTGTAAGATGTACTTACATTATTTTTGAATTTTTAAAAAATATAAAAAATTCTTTTTCTTTCTCTTTCTTCCAAAATGTTCTTCTCAAAATATTAGGTTGTAAGATGTACTTACATTATTTTCGAATTTTTATAATTAAATTAAAAATTCTTTTTCTTTTAATTCTCCAAAATGTTCTTTTCAAAATATTAGGTTGTAAGATGTACTTACATTATTTTAGGATTTTTTCAAAATTAAATTCAAAATTCTAAAACTCACAACTCATTCTTCATAATATTTCTTCATAGAAGCTTGATTGTAGACTCCTTTGATTTTTCCTGAAACGATTTCCTTCAACTCATATGTATTGTTATGCTTATCATTTACCACAACATATGGTCCGGTGTAAAGTAATAATAATTTTTTGGTTATGCCTTCTAAGGTGCTAGGCAGCTCTCTATTTTTTAGGAGGACTTTTTCACCCTCTTTATATGTTACAATTCGCCCTATTGCCTTCTGGTATTTGGCTTGCCGTTTTTCCTGATCTTCTGCTACCTTATTGTAAAACTTCAACTGGTTGAATTTTCTATTGTTGTTCGTTGGAAATTCAATGATTTGTTCAATGTCTCGGGGAGTCGGCTTCTCATACATGGCTGAGTATGGTGGAATTCCTATAGCTGGATGGTGGGCATAATTTAGGAATGTTTCTGTCGCTGCTAGGTACTCTTGCCACTTTTTCTGTTGGTTGTGACAGTACGTGCGCAATATCCTACCCACTTCTCTTAGTACTCTCTCAGCCGGATTGCTACTTGGGTGGTAGACTGATGTCTTATACGTTTTGACCCCAAGTGCTAATAACGTGTCTCGCCATCTCCTCCCCTTAAACTGTGTACCATGGTCGGTAATAATAGAAGATGGTCTACCGATCTCTGGGATATACAAATCAATAATCACCGCCAAAACCTTTGCTGTTGTTGCCCGATTAACCGGATATAGCTTTATATAC
Source organism: Magicicada septendecula (assembly GCA_034769895.1). Taxonomy (NCBI): domain Eukaryota; kingdom Metazoa; phylum Arthropoda; class Insecta; order Hemiptera; family Cicadidae; genus Magicicada; species Magicicada septendecula. Next base: position 113,066,481 of record CM068371.1, on the reverse strand, counting down.
TTGGTGTAGTGATCCATTATAATTACCAAGTATTTATATCTGTGTCGACCACCACTACGGGGAAATGGCCCGCAGATATCCAAAAACACTTTTTCCAGTTTTGTGTTGGAAGTTATCGGTATCATGATACCCTCTGTCTTTTCATTGTTTACTTTTGCACATTGGCAGATCTTACAGGACTTGATGTATGTTCTCACCTTGCGGTTGATATTCTTGATCTTACAATTTTCCTCTAGAGCTTGTATCACTTTTAACGCTCCCATGTGACCATACCTGACATGGTAATCGATGATGACCTCCTTTTCGATTTGGTGTGGGATTATCACCTTCCATGTCTCATCGTCTAAGGCGGTTTTTAAGAATAGAATTTCCTTGTTAAGGTGGTAATATTTAGAAATGGTTTCATCATTGGCTTCCAAGCGACTCACAATGTTTTTCAGCTTAGGATCAGACTGCTGATGGATTCGGATATTTATTAATAAAGCTTGTAAATCGGCTCTGGTCGTGAATATGTTATAAATTTTTACTAAGCTCTCCTTCTCTCCCTCGAAAGTCTGATCTTCCAGATTTATACGTGACAACACATCCGCTACCACGTTCTTCTTTCCTGGAATGTATTCCCATTTCAGGTCATATTCTTGTAGGGCGAGTACCCACCTAGCCAATCGGCCGTGACTCAATTTGCACCTACGAAGGAACGAGATGGATTTATGATCAGTTCGTACCGTGACTTGATATCCGAGAATGTACGTCCGGAACTTGCTGCATGCGAACACCACGCTCAACAATTCCTTTTCTGTCACACTGTAGTTCTTTTCGCACTGGTTTAGTGTGCGACTAGCGAAGCTGATTACCAGATGTTGTCCCTCCTCATCTTCCTGGTATAATGTCGTTCCTAAGCTTAGATCGCTAGCGTCACAGTTTAGAAAGAACGGTTTCTTAAAATCTGGGTGACGAAGTATCACACTCTCCAGAAACTTCTCTTTTATCAATCGGAAAGTAATATCTTGATCTTCACCCCAAGTCCATTTGTTTTTGGCAGATAACTGTGGTTGAAACTTGGCGGTCAACTCGGAATATCGGCTCTGAAACTTCCTGTAATAGTTACAGAGTCCGAGGAAAGATTGCAATTGTTTCCTGTTTCTTGGTTGCGGGAACCTCTGAATTGCCTCCACTTTCTCTGCTGATGGTGTAATACCTCGGTCGTCTAGGTTGAAGCCTAAGAATTGTACCTCGCGCGCTATGAACTTGGATTTCTCCAACTTCAGTGTTATGTTGTTCTGCGCTAGTTTGTTTAGTACAAATTCCACTCTGTAACAGTGCTCCTCCCAGGTTCCGGATGTGATTAGTAAATCGTCAACATAGACGGTGGTAAATTGGAGCGCTTCTGGTCCCAAAATCTGGTCCATACATGCCACAAATATGGCGACAGAATTGACAAGTCCGAAGGGCAGTCTCTTGAACTGGTAATTGCGCCCTTCGAAAATGAACGCTACGTATTGGCGGCTTTGTGGATGCAGCTCTACCTGCCAATAACCACAGACCGTATCCCAGGTGCTAATAAATCTAGTACCATGAAAACGCTTTAAGATTTCTTCTATTTCACCGGGAGATGTTCTGTCATTCACAATTGTCTTATTCAACTCACGCGCATCTAAACAGAGCCGGACTTGTCCGTCTTTCTTCGGAACAGCAATAATTGGACTAGTGTAAGGTGATTGACTAATCTCAATTATGTCGTTTTCTATCATCTTTTTTATCTCTGTTCTCACGGCTTCTTTGAGCGACTGCGCTATTGGATATGACCTCCGGTTAAATTCTACGTTTTCTTTAAAACGAAGTTGGCACTGGTAGTTTTTTACCTTCCCTGGTTCATCAGAAAACACCGCCTTGTATTTCTCATATATAGTGATTAGACGATCAGCCAGATGTGTTGGTATTTTCTTGTTATCGCTTCCGCACTGGAAATTCCGTATTTCTTGGATCTTAACTGACCATAAATCCTCTCCTTCATGATTGTATATTATGGGTTTATAAAGAGGGCTGTTTCTAATAACATTTATTTTACGAAGTTGTTGATGTATAGGGCTGGGAAGTATAGTTGTGCTTCCTACCAGATCTGCGGTCCATGTTACTCCGTCTGGGAAAAATGATACTCTATTTAAATTAAGATCGATTACTGCCGAATATCTACGAAGAATATCGCAACCGACTAAGATGTCAAATGGTAATCCGGTGGCGATTAAAAATTCCATGTCTAAAGCTATATCACGGCTAACGACACTTAAGGAAACTTGCTTCCTGATGGTTTTATTCTGGCGGCCAGTTGCACCTACCAATACAATGTTGTTGACTGGTAACATTGGCAAAGTTTTACCACATGTACTCTGTATTCTCTCCAACTCATTGGAGTTTATTATTGAAATATTAGCTCCTGTGTCTATCATTATTTTAGCGGGAACTCCTTCCACCTCCGCTGTTATATAAACTATCTCATTATTACTGTTGCTGAGACTCTTCTCGTTCTCTTCCAAAAGTTCAGTTCGTATGTCTTTCAAATAATGGTTACTGATAATAGTGATGTTTTTATCATTGTTTGCTTGTTGCAAATCATCCTTTTCTAACCCAGGAAGTATAAGCAGTAACGGGTCATCGTTGTTGATTACTGCCTCCTCTCGTTTAAAGTATTTTGGTCAGTGTTTATGTTACCATTGACCGAGGCATCGTTCGGGAAACTCTGGTTTGTCTCCTGACGTTCTGTACCCTGGTTGATGTTTAACGCCCTGTTCGGTTGTCTGCCAAGATCTTCCAGGCTGGTACTTCGTCTTCCCTCTTCGTGTCTTGGGCCGTCTCGTTCCGCACTCCTCCATCTTCGGTCGGCGCCGTGGAAGCTGCTCCTCCTCGGTTGATAATATCTCCTGGGTCCGCGATCTTCTGCTCTTATAAAATTTACCCTAGGGCGCGACACTCGGTTATTACTATTGCTATTATTATTATTACTAATATTATTATTATAGTAATTTCGGTTAGGTGGGTAAGGTCTGTCACCATTATTGTTGGGATATGGATTTCTCTGACTGTATGGAACATTATTATTTTGTTGATAAAAGTGGTTTCTATTATTTGGGTAGGGGTTGTTATTCCTCACGCCGTTAAAATTTCCGTTAAACTGGTTATTACGCGGCTGGTTGTTAGGGCCGTCGTAATTACTGGGCTGGTTCCGGTTATTTGTATGGTTATTGCCGTTATTGGGGTAGGTAGTCGGCCTTGCTTCTGGTCTCTCATTTCTCTTTCTGCTCTGCCGATAATACTCTTCGTTCTCGTATCCCTCCAATAACTCGGTCATTCCCTGGATCGTCTTGATCTGACTACCTCTCCGGGCCCTGATAATGTCCTCATCATAGTGATAAGATATCTTATTCACTAAACATTCTTCTGGGATTGCTGGCTCAAGGTGTTTTGCCATACACACCTTCCCCAAGAAATATGCCGTCATACTGCTACCTAACTGTGACCTGTATCTTCCATTACAAATATTGTCACGGATCAAGTTCTGGGTGGTCTCAGACCAGTATTTTGTCTTAAACATTTTCCGGAACTGTTGGTAGTCGGATATTTCACTCCGGTTGGCCATCCACCAATTATCTGTTATGTCTCGGAAAGACTCGTCGAATATCTCCCTGCTATGGCTCCATTGAGTAATTTTATGCTTGGTCAAATATTCTTCTACCCTGGCTAGGAACTCCATTGGCTTGCGTTTGTATTGCCGGAAGTTGAGCCACTCTCGGCTTTCGTTGACGGGCAATCCAGTGAAATGAGTCGGTCTGTTCCTTATTGCTTCCATCTCCTCTCGGCTTTGTCGCACCTGACCGGTGATACTAGCCACGGTCTCTTGTATATCATTACATCGTTCTGTGACCTGGTTGCGTACTTTTCCGAATTCTTCTTGATTTTCCTTTCTCTGTTCTTCTACCTTCCTACGACTATGTTCTTCAATATTTGTGAACTTGATGTTCACCACTTCTTTAAACTCATTCACCTCCTTTTCGGTCTGGTTGCACTTTCCATCAATCTCTCGAATCTGTCGATTGACCATTATATTTTCTTCTTCCATCTTCTTATCCATCGCTTTTTTGTTAACCTTGATTTCCTTATTCATTTCTTCTCGCAACAATTCCATTCTTTCGTCCAGTTTGTCCAAATTCTCCTGATTTACCTCCCTTAACTCTTCTCTTAGAATTTGATTGTCCTCTCTCAATTCTTCCAATTTCTCCCCCATCTTCTCTTCCAACTTCCTGTTATCTTCTTTCAACTCTTCCTTCAATTGTCGGTTGTTCTTCTCTATCTTCTTCCTGGTTTCATCTATTTTCTGATTAGTATTTTCAATTTTATTAATCAACTCTTCTTTAGTCGCCTTGAATTCTTCCTTGAACGATTGGTTGTCTTCCTTCAATTCTTCCATGTTCTTGTTCATCCCAGTCAACTCTTCTTTTGTGGATTGATTATCCTTCTTCAATTCTTCTAACTTTCCTCCCATCCTCTCTTCCATCTTCTTGCTGTTTTCTTCCATCTTCTCTTCCATCTTCTTGCTATTTTCTTCCATCTTCTCTTCCATCTTCTTGCTGTTTTCTTCCATCTTCTCTTCCATCTTCTTGCTGTTTTCTTCCATCTTCTCTTCCATCTTCTTATTTGTGCTTTCGATTTTATTTCCCAGATCTTCCTTTAAAGACTGGTTATCACTCCCCATTTTCTTACTATTCTCGTCCATTTTCTTGTCCATTCCTCCCATCTTTTCATTTATTTTCAACTCTTCCTTCAAGGACTGTTTGTCTTCCTTCCTTTCTTTATCATTTTCTTCTTTTGTTTTCATGAACATTTCCATTAATCTGTCTATTTTACTCTCTTCCGTTACTTTGGATTTTTCTATATGTCTTTCCTGGACATTTACTTCCCCTGTCTGAGTAGGCATCTCAGTTTGTTCCCCTGGTTGTTCAGGTTGTTTGGACAACACCGGCGGTAATGAACTCTCCGCATCTACTGGCGTTGCCTCCTTATTGTCCATTTCCAACTCTATTTCTTTTTCGGCCTCCGCCGCCCGTTTCTTAGATGTCGCACGTCGTTGCATTTTCCCTTGAAATTCTCTGGCTTTGTAGCTGTTGCCTAGCTCCAACTAGTGATTGGGCAGAATTTATTGGCCTTCCAGTCGCTAATTAAAGCCCCTAAAGTTGTGCGCCAATTTGTAATAATATAATAAAAGGATGTGTTGATTCTATGCTATTGTGGAGTATGTGACTCCGATGTAATCAAGCCCCACTCTGTTTGGACTAGCCAATTTGTAATAAAATAAATAAATAAGTTGTATTGTAATATGTTTAATTGGTGTGTAATTGGTGTGGCTCTCGACGTCTTACTGGCCTGAAACACTTCCTTAAGTTTCCCAGCTGGTCGAGTCTCAATGGTAGCAAGACCGGTCGAGTAGCGTAAAGTTGATGAAGGAATATATCTGTTCAGCTTCGCCGAAAGTTTCAAAACAAAATTTATTGTTTTGAAGGAAATTAAAAAAAAATTATGTTTATAAAAAAAAAATAATTAAAAAAAAATTTTTAATTTTATTAATTAATTAATTATGATCAATTAATTAATATAGGGCTGTGAAGTTTTAAACAGTGTAATGCTCTTCTGAAAATTTTTATTAAAGTTTTAGTATAATTTAAATAATCTATCACCACTCATAAGACTGTCTGTAAACCAATCGATACTTGTTTACCTTTTTATTTTTTAGGTTATCTTTACTTATGGGTGGTAAAGTCCTTGTAGATTATCAATTAGAATTATATTATTGGTAATTAGTATTATTGAAGAAATAAAGAACTATTAAGTATTGAAAAGTATTAATGTTTTTTATTAAGTAATAGCAATATTGACTCTTATCGATTAGTATCGATTCTCAGGATATCGAAAAAAATTACAAATATATGATATAAAAATTAAATAGGGTTCTTTAAACAGCCAGTTATTACCAAAGTCAGAGAAATCGGGCTAATATTTAAAAGTATAACGTTACAATCAAATTAATAGTTATTAATAAACACAGACATTGAATAATAATTTGTAAATATAATAATTGTTTTCACCAAACAGCTGAGTTGTACTAAGAAGAAGGCACTGGAATCGTCAAAGCAAATGGCCGCCGTCAAGTTGATCAAAATGTTGCTCGTTCCTGCAGTGTTCCAAATAATGTATTTTCTGGCAAAATTCCTGTTCTTGTCTCTGCAAATCTCTTGTTAAATGTTGTGTAGTGACTGGTGTAGTGATTCTGGGTTGTATTTAGTATGTCTGTGTAATTATAAGTCAAAACACTTTTCCCAATTCCGACACTAATTTGGTTAATGTGTTATACAGTTTTCTGGTGTTTTGTGGTGTTTTTCAGAGTAGAAATGTATTGTTTAGTATTAATTAGTGTTTCTTGATCGTTTTTGTCACAATGTATAGGTTCTGGAAAGATTTTATAATTCACTCCCGACTTTACAGTAACGTACTGTTCGCCACTAAACTTCACCTTTGTAAGATAGGTTAGATCGTCACAAAACTCTCGTTTATGTTATCCGTTCAAATACCAATAATCAACTAACTGTTTCCTTCAGTTTCAATTAAACTCTTAGCCCATATAATATTATCCTTAACATTGTTCAAAAATATTTTCACATCCTGTGTATACTTTACTATTTCACTATATGAATGCCTAAACTTTGGTTATTTGTCAATTTTATTCACTAGATGTGATTTAAATTAATCTTTCATTTCATTCAGCTTATTTTCAGATTAAATAATGCCATTTTATAGTGTTTTCTGTCCAAAAAATAGTAATTTCATTTTCAGTTTGGTATACTCTGAAGAGTCAAAACATCAAAATTTACTTCCTGTCATTATATAAATTCAGCCATTTTATCAGTTATATTTAATATTAATAATCCTATATTGTATTAAAAGGTTCATATTCCCTTATTTTCTGGTAATTAATTGAATTAGTTGTATTCGGAAACATTATTCTGAAATATACGACTCCCATGTCCAAATTCTGAGTTTAGTCATTCTCATTTTTATTTATAATTCTGAATATAATTTATTAAAATCTTCCTAAATGGTATGTGCAATTATATGGCTTGATCTCAAGTTTATTTTGTCTAAACCCCTTTTGTTTACTTGCATTTAAATGAGTAATTTCTCTGTTTTGATGAAGTTTGGTTTCCATTCTTTTGGCCTATGATTTTTTAACAATTTTTCTTACAAAATAATTTACAAACAATATATGATGTGTGATACCCTCTCTGACTTTTACAAATAGTATTATAAATTAAACATGTTTTCAAATTACACAAAAACAATTAGTATTGGTTACAATACAAATAATAGTTAAAACAAATAAAGAATTTTTTTTTTTAAATAAATGGTTGTCTTCAAGTCAGACATTTTGCAACAAAATCCTCATTTCCAACATGGAAACATGGTTTACAAAAAAGGTTTTTTACTAACTAACATCTTAATTACTCTCTACTATTTACAAGTGGTAACTATTTTTATAGTTCTGATGTTAGTTGTATCAGACCCAAACAAATGTCCTTATATCTAAAACATTTTTAAACATTCTTATACTATATACATAAAAACCTTATATTTATATTCTTATTTCTAACTATTATTATAAGTAGGATTCTACAGTTTTTATACAGTCTTTTATACATTGTCTTTGGGTAATTGTACCCTGTCATTAACAAATAAATAGTATGAACCGTTCAAAAAGTATAATGAAATCTGTTTTTCTTTTTTCATGTAAAACAAAATGTTATTTTAAACAGATTCATGACTTATGAACAATATATTGTCACAGTACACATTTGTTCCTTATATAAGACAGTTAAAGGCTACCAACATGAACGACCAAAAACTGAAATAAATAACCAATAACTTAAAAATAATACATACGATTATTATTTTATTTAAGTAGGTACCTCACACAGTAAGGTCTAATCTTCACAGCATTATTAATCTTTTGGTAACCTTTTGCTAGTTTTTTCTAAAACTATGATAATGCTTCACTTGAGCTACTTAGGCTACGTTTGTCCTTGGCAGGTATGAAATTCCAATAAAACCGTTTATTATATTTCAATATATTATACACCTGAAGATGACGTGGTAATAAAAAATAGAAAAGGCTATTTTTTTTCATTTCGTGAAAAAAATTTGCGTTATAACGTGAGTATACACGGGACTTGATTAGGCCTATACCAAAAACTACCTAACTATAATCTATATTAAATAATCTATAGTTGTTGTATAAAAATTGTTTATGTAAAACAAGATAGATCAGATAAATTTGATCTAGCTAGTTATAAAATATTTTGAGGAAGTCTGTAGTCTGAAAAAAGACAATAGAAAAGTGAATAAAAAAATAGAAAACTGGTTTTGAAAATTTTCTAAAATATCATATGAAATTATTTTACAAAGTGGAAAATAGAAACGAGTTTTTTCTTTAGAGTAATTTGTTAAAGCTCAAACTGGACAGTAAATTTCGTATGTTACAAACGTAGTACTGTCAGGGACCAGGTGGATAAAATATACTATTACCAAAAATATATTTAAAACTATTATTAAAGCGGGAATATCAGTGATTGTTTTATTTTGTGTAATTATTGTAAATCTACGTCGAGACAGTCGTACTTTACAAACTTCAACATTCTGTCGCTAGGTATGGGGGTCATGCGCACAGCGAGTAATTCCCAGATTGTCTAACAGATAGAGCGTGGCAACAGCGACGCTGGTAACACAGTTTTGTTAACGGTTCATTTTCAATTGTTTTTATTTTTAAAAACAAAACGGTAACAAAATCCTACAAATGTGTGTAGACAACGGTATAATTAGAAGCGTTGTAATAGTAGATGGGCTTTCAAGAATCTGCTCACATTCACTGACTGAAATATTTTAAACATTATGAGCACGGAAGTAATTAAATTGTCAGAGTCACGCTCACGGACTCTGAAAAATTTTAAACATTATTGGCACGGGCATTTGTCTAAAATTAGATACTTCGAAGCGACAAGAAGTATGTTATTGGTTATGCACCCAATACATGAATTAATAAAAACATGCATAAACACCAGACACAACAAAAGGGGTGCTGAGTTGGTTGGAGTATGTTCAGCGAATGGGTGAAAATAGAAGTTTTAATGTTGTATAAGAGTAAATAAAAAGTAGGAGAGAGAAGAGAAGAAATTGTGAATTGACATGCGAACAATGATTTAGAGGAAACTGCAGTAAAGAACTGGGAGGAAAAGGCAGAAATAAGAAGAAGTAATGAATAATGGGGAAACAATCAACGGATGTATAACTACAAGAGCAGCCATCTTACAGACCTCACTAGTTTGTGCTACAATTAACCACAATAGCCACTACAATTAAGACTCAAATCATCTTAAGGAAGACCGTGATATTTATGCGCTCTCCAACTCGCAGAATTACGTAACCAAGTTTAATCGAAAATTTTACTTTCTGAATTTGACGACTAAGAAACGAGAATGAACATAGAGTTCATGAATTCTCGATAAAACCGACATGCGTATTCAGGCCCCGGGTCACTCAGCCTATTAAGAATATTATACAGGGTAACATTAGGGTAATTAACAGGCGGCTGAAGGGTAGTACTGGCCATGCAGACTTCATTACGATAAATGATATACAGTTGCAGGAGGGAGGCTATCCCTCTCTCCTGTTATTAACTCGGACGGAGAAAAAGAAGCCTGTTGTAGTATTATTGCGCACATAAAACATTTTCCCACCTATTTAGTATATTTAAAAGCCACGTAAAAATGAATACCTGCATAGGTGTACGCCACGCTGAAATGTATCGAGTATAATTTCTGAGAAGTTCAATTAAAACTTAAACAATGAAAGTTAGAAGTAAGTCACAAAAACAAGGTGGAAAAAAGTAAAGTTTCGGTTAAGCTATATTCTACGTTATACATAATATGTACATCTACATAAATAATTCTGTAATTCGTAGTAGGCCTAAATGTCTACCACCAATTCCTACATCATCCACGAAACCGAGTGATTGGAACATTTAACGAATAGATAGTCCTAGTCCACTTCCGCTGATCTGATTGTGGCATCAACAGCGACGCTGAATCAGGTACTCACTACTAGAGTCGAAAAGTTCTAATAAATTTTACTTGTTTTACACACATACACACACGCGCGCGTGTATTATATAGTGTAAGTATTGTACATTACTATCAATATAGTAACATATAATCTTATTAGACAGTTCTACACAGTACCCGTTTGCTTATAATTTTGCAATCGTATCACACGCTTTTTGTCATAGATTATTATATTTTCTTATCGGGCATACGTGTTGAAGATCAGTTAACATAACTGTCACACTTAGTCAGACTGACGAACTGACCGATTTTAATGAATGGGAGAAGACTCGCCAAAAATGAGTGTGTGGTTTGGAATGACAAAGACAAAGGTTCATGGGTCTTTTCTTTTCTTTGACCGTCAATTACAGAAACCGCCTACATTGACATGCTCCATCAATTTCAGAGACTCCAACATCTCAAGATGGTATTCTTGACACTGAGGTCTTTTTACAGATGGGAACAACCTATTATTTTATCACCTCCGACTTAATAATGTTAAAGGTTATAGGAAAATTTTAAAATGTGGACAATTTTTAAATCTGATGAATTAGGTTGCTCTGAAGGTAACTTACGCGCTTCGCTCAAAAATTTGTAGACTCATTCTTAATGCGTATTTAGAAATTTGTAGCGATATTCTTCTTCTTAATTTTTACTTTTAAATATAAACCTTTACTTTAATATGTAGTATGTGAACACCTACGTTTGAAAAAAAACGGTAGTTTTAAGGCTACTGAATATTTACTAAACCTTATTATAGTACGGAACTTAGCATTGTAAGCTTCGAGGTTACGCAATAGTAACAGCTCTTCCCCGCCCCTCGCCCTCTAGCGTTGTCGCACGTTACACTTGGTTACGCGTAGGCAAGGGCGGGGAGGGCGGGGAGTGAAGCGACATGGCAATACCGCAGTCGCCTCGAAGCTTATATTGATACGTCTCACATTATAGTGTATGTTAATATATTGTAGATTTATATAAAATTCATAGTTTTTATAAAAGCTTAGGCCTACATATTTGTGATGTAGGCTATAATTTACCACCACCTTAATTAATTACTTCCAAATAATTAAAAATTATTTTTATTATTTGAAGTATTAAAAGACTAAATACTAAAACTCAAATATACTAAAAGATTTTTGAACGCTCAATACAAGAAGTGAACTCATTGAACTTTATGCTTGAGCCAGTAGTCAGTGTTATCATCAATACTCAAGAATAGGGTAAATGTGCAACCGTGATGGGACAGGGCGAGGCCAGCCACACATCCCTGTTGCGCCAGTGAAGAAGAAGAAATGACAAGCGAACACAGGAGATTAAGAGTGTTTATTCAAACAGTAGACTTAGCGTATGTGGGTATGTTGGACTGCACGGTGTTAGATTAACTTCATTTTGTAATCAAACTACTTACGATCAGAAAATAATTACAAGTTAAGAGGAAATCAGATAATAACTTTTACAAAAAGAGACAAATAGTGGTAAAAAATGAAATTTCCTGTACACATTGTGAACTCTTTCATTTATTTTAAAACAAAACAAACGTGTTATTTCAGTACTACCTGACTGCGGGTAATTTTTCATTCCAGCAAACAAAAGACTACTTTTTGGATAGTGTTTCAAGACAGCTTGAAAGTTTTATATTTGTGTACGATTACTTTTTAAGAAGTTTTCATGTATCGCGAATGATTGTACAAGGTAAAACACACTGTGCATTGAATTGACAAGACATACTAAACTTCACGTCTGTCTTGCGTGGTAATTGGTTTGACAGAACTGTAGAATTTAAGGAATAATTATTTTAAATTAAAACTTACAGACATCTTTAAATTATTTTATTTTCTTTATTCCGAGTTACTTTATTTACAATATTTAAATTACACCTTGTTATTTGAATTAGTAGTCTCTGTAATTCCAACTTTGTCGTGTTTACTTGATGAACTGCTACTTGTCATGTTACGGACGAGGCCTTTCGGTGTTTCCACCATTTTTAAGTCCTAAACCACAACCCGTGAATTAGGTCGCGGTTTAGGAAATGAAAATGGTGGAAACACGAACCGGAGGCCTGGTCCGGAACATAACAAATAGCAGTTCAGCAAGTAAACACGACAAAGTTGGATTTAAATTACAACTGACTGTATTAAATTTATTATCCACAACCTACAGGAACTGAATAAATTGTTCCGAATGTGGTAACCATCTACTGAACGCATATTCTGTAAGTTATGTTAAACGCAGTGGCGGCGATAAGGCCCCCGCAGACCCCGCGGCGCGGGGGGGCCCCGACCCTCATGGGGGGCCCCAGTTGGCCCAGTCATGGGACATAACTTGTAACATGAAAAATAAGCGTAAACGAGTTGTAAAACGCTTCTTTGTTGAATTATCAGTTGACCATAGAATTGACGACCCAGTGAAATCATTTGAAGTAAAAGTTTTCAATGCAACACTAGATATTGTAATAGCTCAGCTACAAATGAGATTCGAAAGATTGCATTGCATTGATGATAGGTTTTCATTCCTGACGCCTCAGAATTTAGTAAACTTCTCACAAGAGACAATAGTGGAGAAACGTAAGGCTCTGGTAAATGTGTATCCTGATGACCTTTCCACATCACTGCCTGACCAAGTAATATCCTTCAAAGCTCTGATGGCCAAAGAAATTGTACACAAGAAAAGAATTCGAGAAATGATGAATTTACTGGTTGAAGAAAACAGCTGCCTTATGAGTTGCCTCCCAGACTTAACTACAGCTTTGCAGCTTTATTTAACCATACCTGTCACAACAGCTACAGCGGAAAGAAGCTTTTCAAAACTTAAATTAATTAAATTAAGTCATACTTAAGAAGTACCATGGCCCAAACTCGGTTGAGTGACTTGGCACTGTTAAGCATTGAGCATGTGAGATACAGAAAACTAATATCAACGAAGTGGTTGAAAAGTTCTTAGCTATTAAAAAAAGAAGATTAGGCTTAGGAAAACAGTGAACTTTGGTTGATCCTCATCTGTAAATATTGTACATTACTTGAGTTCGAGTGTTATTGAATTGGATTAGACTTAAGGAGAACTTGTATAGAGTATATTCAAGAATTTTACAAATTAAGTTACAAACTAATTTAAATGTTTGAAAAAAGCTAGAATGTTACTTTGATATTCGTTTTTAAATAATAAATTTTTACCACTCTGTGTGCGGTACTGTTTCATAGTCTGAATTTAGATCTTTGACGTAAAAATAAATCATTCTTTTTATTTTGGTTTTTTTATAGTTTGTATAGAACTTTGTCTATTTAGCAACAATGAATTTTAAGAGTTTGTACACGTGTAAAACGTCCTTTGCAAATTGCAAACGCTTTGTGATAGACGAGAAAGTATTCACAAACCATTGTTGTGAAACACACGTAAATAGAAACTCATTTGAGTGTTTTCCCTATTACGTATACAAAATTTAACCATTTTTATAGGGCCCCCTAATTAGTTTCGCGGGGGGCCCCCGTTTCGTTAGCGCCGCCACTGGTTAAACGGTATAATTACAAATCATAGTAATACAAGTACTTTTGATAAGAATGCGGTGACGTTATTTTCAACAGCGAGGGCCCAACAGCATCGCCACGCATTCACAATTAGATCCACTCTTAATCGGAAACCAACTACATAGATGAGAGTAAAAATCAATGAGAACAAAACTCGTATATGTTACACAAAGAGCTTGGCGGTCTTCCTGTCCATAGTTACATAAACAATGGCCGATCCCTCAGACAACGTGAGTCAAGTGCTACAAATTGTCAGGCAGCTATCCTGGAGAGTTAAAACACGAGAATACAACACGGAAGGAGGTACACTTTCGATTAGAAAACTATAATCTCTTCGATTTAGTTATGTGATTATGAACAACAATCACCTAACAACAATCACATTGTTTTCAAGCACCTCAACAATTAACGTAATCCAGCGCTTCCAGTCCAACAGTCTCTGAACAATGGTTAACACTACGGTTAAAAGTAATTTGTTTCAAACTAAATTCTTCACGTACTGAAACTCTGTTACCATACAATAATATAAGGTCGATCCAATCTCTTCGTACCGTCTGTTCTGTTCCATTCGTGAAAAATGTGACTAAATAAATAGTCGAAAGTACTACAATAATTATCAGGTATCCCAATGAAGCCACGGACGCGGCTGAAGGAGAAATCACGTTACTGAAGACTGAAGAAGAAATTACCTAAGGATTTGGCACACTTCCAAAGAGTTATGACTAGTCGTGTTAATTATTGTTTACTGTTTAATCGGCTCATGTTTAATATACTGGCCTTTAAAGGTAAATATCCAGTGAGGACTAAGATAGTTATAAAGAAGACCACTTTAGAACAAGTGAGCCGCTTTAAATATCTCGGCTCTGTGTAGTAAGCTATGAATCTGAATATGATATAAGAGAGAAGATAAATAAATTTAGGAATATTTGTGGTACGATTCATAGAAATCTTATAAATAAAACAAAACCCAGCACAAGGATTACATTTTATAAGACAATTGCAGTACCCACATTGACATATGCGAGTGTGGTGTAGGTCATGACAAAAAAGGAATGCGGCAAGATTCAGAGTGCTGAAATGGAGTTTCTTCGAAATACTTTAAATTAAACATTGCAAGATAGAATAAGGAATGAGGATATCAGAGTAGAACTCGAAGTAAAGGACATAAATGAAATTATTTCAATTTACAGAAGACATTGATGGGATCATCTGCAAAGGATGACACAGGATCGATTGCCGAAATCGGCACTGAACTGTAAAGCCAGTGGTAGAAGAGCCGGGGATCGTCCGAGGATGGGATGGATGCCGGACCAGGTTTATATAACCTAATCCTTGAAGAGAAGAAGATGTTTAACATACTATATTTCGTATGATTAGCACTCACAGTTTTCAATATTCTGGCTGCCAATAATTATTTTAAAAATTCTTGTACCAACTTCACAAAAATATATTGTTCAGTGTCCTGACCAACCTCCAGGAACGTCTATTAAGCCTTCGTTTCACTCTTCTTTATAATGGTGTACCTTATCACCAATACATACTATTACACCATTCTCTGTCTTATTCTACAATTTTCTCTAGATTGTTACTTCACTTATTAAATAAACATCTGAGATTCTACCTAAAACCCACCTACCCCTCCGTTCCATGGCTAACAAGGGAATACGAGTCACCACATTTAATTATAACATACTCTGTTTATACAGTGATTAGGTCTTTTGAATATCTAACATAACTTTCAGTTATTTACAAGGTACAAGCAAAAAAAAAAAACAGATTTATACAGTAATTAAGTAACATTTATGGTAACATTTTAACATCATGTAATCCAATGAAGAACATACGTAGACCGTGGTTTAAATTCACGAAGGTTTAAGTGTTCGGCGCGTCTTGACTTTGTTTTTGCATCTTCATCTTGAATTCACTGCTTCTGCTGTGAAGTGAGACTACTTCCCACGAACGTTTGGTGCATTCTGCTGGTTGACACATTCATCATGGTATCTTAATACTTTCTCCGCTCTGTGTTCCTCACGGCTGGAGTTTAATCTTTGCTTTCATACTGTTTCCGTGTATCGGGCCTAATCGATTGTTCCTCTTTACCCAAAATTTTCGGGTGCACGCCGGTGTGTCTGGACTTACATCAGGACGCCCACTAAATAAAGCATATATATTATAACCGTCGGCTATAATATCAGCTATAATCAACAATTATTACACCCAGACACCACAACCAAGCAAAATATGCATTGTTTCCGTCTTTTTTCTCCTGTACATGCTAAGTAAACAATTATTAAGCACTAAGCCTCTTGTATTAAATTTTTTCAATATATTTATAATATTTTACTAATTAAATTTTGTTTACCCTAACAATATTGAATCAGATACAGTCATCATTTATTAAATTATACAGTTATAAGTTTTAAATGTATTAATTGATAAGCGTCCGGAGTACAATCTCAGCCAAATGACTTAGATTAGTAATAATGAAAAAATTAATATTCTACTATTCTTACGTTCACTTTCACGCTTTGTAGTACATAAATATCTATATATTAAAAAAAAAAAACACTTAAAAAGGTAAGAAACTATCAAACCAGTTTCTCAGTCACTAACTCTAATAGATTCTGTATTTGTTATTTCATTGACAGGACAAGACAACAAACAACGTTTTACAAAGATTATCGTTTATCGAAAGCTCTTTACGTTCTCAACAATTTAACACGACTACTATCAGTATTTGTAAAGGTAAGGTAGTATTAGGTACGCTACAATTGTCACAACGCTACGGCAGTGTTCTGTGCGGGCTGCGTCACAAAATAATTTGGGCCAGCCAGCCGGGAGGGTTGGCCGTAACCGCACCACTACAATTCGAAGGGTGGTAGGGGAAGAGAGGTTGGACTCGGGAAGGAAGGAAACTCGACAAGGAAAGGAATGAATAATCGACATCATAAGCCACGCTATGAACTTCAATGGCATTTCATTACATATTTTTATACACGCGCACTCTCACACACACACACACAGACGGCAGCTCGCTCATTCCCTCTGCTGCTGCTGCTTATGTTTTTATGCTATACACACATATTATATAGATGGGAAAAACTATTCAGAATCGCTGGAGCACAACAAATGAGTAGGAACTCGACCTGCCCCCTCGCGCTCTCTCGCCCGTGGTACCCGACTGACTTAGTGGTGGAAGTTTTCTTTTTTATTTTTATTTTATTTTTTATATTTAAATTACAATTGCAGAGAGAGGCCATAACCGCAACGTGTTTCCACGTTTCGTATTAATTTTATAGGTTCTCTGTTTATTTTTTGACTGCTCCCGTGTACAAGAGCGTACGAAGGCAACGCTTGAGGGCTTCATTTCAAAGATAAGCCTGTGCATTTACTTTAGCGAAAAGAACTCAGAAATCCCACGTATAAGAAATAATTATTATATATACGTCCCTAACAAGCGCCTATGCGTAAGTGTATACCTAGCTGTTTGCGACGTGTAATTATTATAAATTATTATTTTGACTACCAACCGGTATTTTCTTACAGTTTAAATTCTATCAACGTTAGATTTTTGATTAAATTAGTAAAATGTAAATTGGATAAAAGTAACGTACCAAATTATAATCAGTAATAAGATTACAAATAAAAAATAAAATTAGATTTACATGAAATAAATAGACGTATGTCTATTTTAAGGTACGGACAACTTAAATTTTCCGTGAAGAGGTTACCAGCTCCTCGCATTTTATTCGAGGCGTGATGCAATGTTCTAGGGACAACAGAGTGCCGAATCAGGATATAAGGAATCGGAAAGGCTATCAGGACTAGGAACGGCTCGGTGATAGTGTTAACAGAAAGGCCAAGAGGCCAAGAATCAATGGAAAGAGCTTATGATGAGGATGGAGAGAGGAAGGTTGCCGACGGAAATTTTAGCTCTTAGATCCCTAAGTTGGTAGGCCCTGGAAGCGGAGTGATATAACGGAGAAATCGTATGGAGCTTGAACAAGCTTATAGTCTAATCCTGGAAGAAGAAGAAGAAGAAGAAGAAGAAGAAGAAGTCTGTTTTAATAAAAAATACGAGAAACTAAGATGGATATGGTTGTATTTAATTCTATCACAACTGTTTAATTTACGAATTACATGTTATATTTTCTATCAACAACCGGCAGTTGGCTATAGCAACAATCAGCTGAAAGTTATAGATGTACGTCCAGTTAAACAAAACTATACCCGCTGCCATGCTACGACTACAAAAGAACGGTTAAGATACTTCACGATCTACTGGAGCAAAGTAAGAGAGGACGTCAAACGTGAATGAAAGATATTCAACCTAAACAAAGAAATAAAGACACTGTATACCGCTATAGAAAAAACGATATAAATACTAAATAAAATTTAAACCAATGGATCTAAAAAGTTTTGATCGCCGTAAATAGGTGAGAAATGGGAAGGTCAAACAAACCAAACATTGGTTTCACCTGTGGTAGATAACGATAACGTTTGAGTGGGAAAATCGTACACGAGTTTACAATTCTGGAATACCGTAATATTTTAACAGACGTCTTGGGTATTTCTGGCAGCCGAACTCATCCTTATAACTTACGCTAATCGCTAAACTGTCGGCAGAATCCACTTCCCCTTGTAGAACACAAGAGTCGACTTGTTCCTCGGTTTATCCTAAAGTACGTACGATAGACAAACATTTGCGATGACTCCGTAAAATGATGGAGGTAAATCAAATTAATATTTTTAGATTACTTGTAAGGATGCAAGACCGTGAACGGTAGCAGACGGTTTTATACGGTCAGAGACAAGCTGATCAGAGTATCAGAGTTTACTGTGGTACGGTTATGTCAATAGAACGTATAACGTTGATCAACACAAAATGTATCTGAGTTGTCTCCAGAAGACGAAGACTATCTCTTCGTTCGTGCAGTAGACGAGAACGTTTTAATAGAAGGTGACAGTGGAGACGTATGAAAACGATTGACTTCTTAAAGGCAGATTATCATGAAGTTTTTCAAAAAAATTTCCAAATATGTTTTTCTTAAAGTTTGTTATTTTCTGAACAATAAAACATATAATTATTATAGCCTGTCATTAATATTTTGGTTGGCACAAATATTTCTAAATTCATGCTTTCAGTATCCAAGCCGCCTCTACGTATATGAATAGAATAAAACTTACCTGTTCTATCCGTCTAGTGGCATTTCCCTTTTTTTATATTTCACTATGCGTTTCTGGACATATATCCCATCTTCAGGTGTAATCCCTCAGTAATGTTCGTCAGTTAATTAAAACATATTGCGCATAATTTACACACATGTAAATAAATATAAAATATATGAACACGGAACACACGTGGTGTTGTTGGTGCGCACCACGGTAACACTATAATCGACTGTTATGCTTACGTTGTTATTGGCCGTGCACTACGGATTTTGTTTTAATTATCTGACGAACTTTACTGAGGTATTACACCTGAAGATGGGACATATTGTGTCCAGAAACGCGTAGTGAAATATAAAAAAGGAAAATCCACTAGACGGTTAAAAGAGGTAAATTTTATTCTATTCATATAAGTTCTTACAAATATTTTAGTGTAAAAGAGTTTCCGGCAGACATATACTTACGGATTATGAAATTCATGTAATGCAGTTTTACCATTGACTGGAGTAAAACTAAAGAGAGCTACTGGTGACAGTAAAAAAATAAAAAAAGGTAATTTATGTAATGGAGCGTCTTAAATGGATGACTGTGCATCACCAGATAACTACGTATTGAATTATACGTCGCAAGGATGGAGAGGTGTGGGGCGTTCGAAGAAGCGTTGGAGTGATCGGCTCTAGTCAATCTGCTTGGGACCGGAACAATCCGTTTTTCGTTTAATTCTTGTTGGAAATGAGGATGAATTTGGGTAACTGATAAGCTATGCGATGATCTCAACATGGTTTATGTCATAAAGTTGGAGAACTATGGTGTGGGTACAATAAAGCTATTTACAAACAAAACACAATCTCACAAACACTCGTTAATATATATGTAGAGGAATTATAAAACCAATTTCATTCTGTCAGGAGCAAGATTCCTGCATATGTATGCGCTGAAAGACAAAATTCCAAAGGTTATAGGACTTCCAAAAGTCATGGTTTAGGACTTGAAAATGGTGGAAACAATGAAAGGCCTCGTCCGGAACATGACACGTAACAGTTAGTAAGTAAACACGACAAAATTGGAATTACGGAAACTGCTATTTCACATAACAAGATGAAAAAATTCCAAAGACAGCGTTAACCACATGATGTCACGTTCAATATAAAAAAAAGTTTTTTTTTTTCATAAGAAAGACAATACTAAAACTAGAAGTGTTTGATGTAGGTCTACTAACGTTCAAGGAAGGTAATGCTATAAGAGCAAAAGTTTTAGAATAATTATCCGTGATCCATGGCACTAAAGTGAGTTACAAAAAAATGTAATGTGATTAGAAAATTCAGGAAGAAATGCAAAAATGATGACAAAGGAGACAAGACCACTGAACGAGTGAGAAAACTAAAAGGGAAGAGAATAAAAGTGAATGTAAACTGCTGCAATGTGTTGGCGAATTATAAAAAATAAATAAAATAAGTAATTTCTTTACCCTTGTACATCACTTATGTGTACATAGTCTATACTAAAAAATTTTAATTTGTTACGTAATTAATAAGGTTACCATTAAAAAAAAAACGAAATTACAAGGAATACACAAAACCTGAAATAACATCAAATTCTTTAGGTCGTAGTCACTGAGAAAAATTAATAATTTAAGTACAGTACCTGATATTAATTCAATACCTGAAAATAATTCTAAGTTCAATACAATATTAAAAATATCGGTATGGAGAACCATACATGACTTCCATATTCTAAGATTTAAATTTAAAATCATTTTCAAAATGAAATATTACCATAGAAACTACTTCTTTCTACTTACTGCTTCAGCCTTAACCACAGTACTGTGGTCACTAACATATACCACCTCATGTTATCGCACTCGATTTTTACTGATGATGGAAGTCGATGGCATTGCCGAAACGTCTGGTTTTGTAGAAAACATTGGACTACGGCCAAATATCCCGGGAAGGAATTTTAACAAAAACTACTTCTTTGTTGCCGATAACGTTGTACACATATATATAAAAATATGCACAAAATTAATGGCTTGTATAAGTTAATGATTGATCTCCATTAAGTAGTGCTCAAGTTTCCAAAGTTTTAATATTATGATGTCCGTAATTAAAACATCAGAGTAGGTTTAGTGTGAATGAGGGCACACCGTGGACTAAAATTTTCAAAATTTCCTATTGAGCGTTGCTTAGAGTAAAGCTGCGAATCTACAGTGTATGTTTCACAGAACAAACACGCGAAAAAGAAGGAGCGCTCCGAAGTCACTCATGGACCCTCAGCATCTTGCAGAGGGTTCATTCCCTAAAGACGAAAAGTCTATCTATGAATCGTTCCTCTGTAAACACGTGCAGTTACACTGCCCAGCGATCCACAGGAAGCAAATTGATGTCCATTTTTTCGGCTTGCACGCGTTATGTTGGTGTGGGTTTCGGCACTTTCAATTTAAAAAGCGTGCAAATGTAAGAAAATAAACATGAGTGAGGCCAGAAATAACGCGAATTTTGTGTGTGTGTGTGTGTGTGTGTGTGTGTGTGTGTGTGTCTTCCCTGCCTTTTTATTGCTGTAGTCATAATAATAAAATGGAAACGTAAACATTACATAACTGAGATATGCTTACCTGCCACGAACGATATATTATTTTATACATGTACGAGGTGTGTACAAAAAAAGACCGAACTATTTGTGTAGCACGTCAACTAGCGCATAGAGCGAGCTGCAGAATTAAGTGCTGCTAGCGACAGGTTTTGACGCCTGAATGCCGTTTTCTCTGTTCCGTCACGATCTTCAGTCTTCGAGCTACACGCGCTGTAGTGGGCACGGGCACACACCGTCCGGCGGATTTATAACGAAGTGAGAATGAAGATCTTAACACAACGTGTGTGTATAAAATTTTGCTGCTGACTTCGTAAAATCTTTACAGAGCTATTTCCATTGTCTTCCAAAGTTTTCATTACCATTTGCATTGGTACGCAGTTGTTGACCGATTTCAAAACGGGTCTCTTTCTGATCGTCGTCAACAAACACAGTAAGAATTTTTCAGTGATACGATACATTTAAATTTTTCTATCAAAATTTAATTTTACGATCTTAAATGGATTCTGTCAGAAAGTATCGGCATTTAAACGATGATTTACAATTACCACATCACGAGCTCTCTTCCCATGATCTTCGATATCGCTTTGATCTGCACCGACCATTGTTTTTCCCTCTTTAAAAATTCTTAAACTAATCGTTCGCCTCACGCAGGCTTCCGCGTATGCTTAATTGAAAACCAGAATGTCTCTGAAAAGTTTTAACCTAGTTTTGCTGCAAATTTTCATACGCACATGTTGTTCTCGCGGTCTTTCTTAATCGCTTTGTCACTAATCCGCCGGCCAGCGTGTGCACGTCCCCACTCAATGTGATATACCTCAAAGACTACTGCTAATAGCGGAACACAATAGTTCGTTGTCAAAAACTATCGCTAGGTGCGCGCAAAGTCGCGGCGCGTCGTTTGTGCGGATTGATGTGTTACTCAAAAAGTTTGGTCTTTTTATGAACACACCTCGTATATTAACTCATACATAATTTACAATAAAATGAAAAAATTATAATTTTATTGCCTGGCAACAAAATTATTTTATTTTTAACAATTACCATTGTTTGAAAAAGTTAAAATGCATTTTCAAGTATTTTACTGTTGTTAAAACGTAAAAGGTTGCAGGTAAACTACCCCTTTCCCTTAACCGATCTTCACCAAAATCGAAAATCCTTGAGATTTCTACAATTGAGGGAGGTATGCAAAAAATTATTTGATTCTGTTTGAATTTGCGGCTGTTATCGTTTGCCATAGAAAATACGCTTGATAAAAAAACGTTCCAGGAAAACTACCCCTTCCCCTTAACCGATCTTCACCAAAATCAAAACGCCTTGAGTGCTCTACAAATCAGGGCTGTATGCAAAAAATATTTGATTCTGTTTGAATTTGCGGCTGTTATCGTTTGCCATAGAAAATACCCTTGTTAAAAAAACGTTGCAGGTAAACTACCCCTTTCCCTTAACCGATCTTCACCAAAAACAATAGATCTTGAGAACTCTACAATTTAGGGCTGTATGCAAATAATCTTTTGATTCTGTTTGAATTTGCGGCTGTTATCGTTTGCCATAGAAAATACCCTTGTTAAAACATAAAACGTTGCAGGTAAACTACCCTTTACTCTTAACCGATCTTCACCAAAAACAACAGATCTTGAGAACTCTACAATTCAGGGCTGTATGCGAAACATTATTTGATTCTGTTTGAATTTGCGGCTGTTATCGTTTGCCAAAAAAAAATTTCCCTTGATAAAAAAAAACCGTTGCAGGTAAACTACCCCTTTCCCTCAACCGGTCTTCACCAAAAACAATAGGTTGTGAGTACTCTACAAATCAGCGCTGTATGCAAAAAATTATTTTATTCTGTTTGAATTTGCGGCTGTTATCGTTTGCCATAGAAAAAAAATCTATAGACAGCAGACACACAGACACACAGACACTTTTCGAAAAACGACTTTTTTCATGTTTTGAGTGTAGTACAATCAGAATCTGCAATAATCTCGAACACGATTTTTTTTGCCATCACCATACTTCCATTTCCTTAAGGAATATGGAAGTAAAACATATTAGCAAAACTTTATGGTAGAAAAAGTATTTCGTTCCTTACAAAAGTGTAAATCAACAGTAAAGAATTTCCTATGCCTTTACATAGACAAATCCTTCGTTTCAATCTGTCCTTAAAGGGAAACCCCAAAGGCGAAAAAAAGAAGTGTTTTACCATTACTCGGGATTAGTTCCTCGACGAGAAATAAAGTAGGGTACCAAGTAAACGAAATACGTAGATGCTTACAACTTCCAAATAATGTTAAACAATGTCAAAAAATGTCAATAATTTAATGAATAAAATCAGAGAGTTTGTTCTACGAGAAGGCATAGCATTTCAACGTTGTCAAAAACACGTACCATGTGCTTAGGGAAGGTTGGACAGGGAGAGATAAAAAGGGAATGAGAGAAAGAGAATCGATGATTGAGAGAGGGAGATAGAGGGAGAGGGGGAGGGGGGAGAAGGAGCACGCGCGAAAAGGGCGAAATCAAAAATAAATCGCAGTAACTATTAAAACAAATTGTGGGACTAGGGAGATTCTCTAAGCACGTCCCGAACACTCGGTGTAGAGACAGTCGAAGGAAGAGGATTTACAAAACAAATCGAAACATTACTGCGACAACAGATGAGCCACTCAACAGATAAGTGTCCATCCGGTGTTGTGTGAGTGGAAGACATTAACGCCGGCGTTGTCACCTCGTACCATCATCATTAACTACACATCATCCCTATACTAACCCACCGCGCTCTTCTCGTCGCCATTCTTAATGGACTCGTTTAATCTGAGCACAATCCTCACGTTTTATTCAGACGTTCGTCGGCCTTTTCTCATTGGAAATCAATAGGATATGACGGGAGACGAGTTTTTAATTATTTTATGCCCCAGTAGTCTTAGGTCGATCTTTTTTTTTTTTGCAAATCTTATTAGATTTCAGAATACGTCTCGCAGATATTTATTTAACTATCGTTTGTCTAATCATTTAAATGTAATATTATATTTGGAAGAGTAATGTATATTTTATAATGTAAAGAGTAACAATTTGTTTTCTCTATAATCCATCAAGTGGGTAAAGTGACTTAAGTATTTATTTCTGCTATTCTGTACTATTCATAAGACGCACATTATGCATAAAATCATATTTAGAAATGAAGAATGATACTTCTAATTGATAAACTTAAATTGTAATTCGTAAAGGAGTGTCATGTGTCACGTGCAAATTTGTACTAATAAGATGCTAATAATAGAATAATACTTTTCTTTTATAAAATTGCTAAACTGCTATAATTGTTTTTATTATTTAGACAAAGCTTTTCGTCATTACTGACATCTTCAGGTCTTAAACAACCGTTGTTTAAGACCTGAAGATGTCAGTAATGACGAAAAGCTTTGTCTAAATAATAAAAACAATTATAGCAGTTTAGCAATTTTATAAAAGAAAAGTAAGGATGGCTGCTAATTTAAACAATACGAAGAATAAAATAGAATAATAGAATAACCTAGAGAAAGGTACCAATTCCAATTACCCACAACAGAAGACAATATAGTCTTGAAACCAGTAAACGACACTTAAAGATTCGCTGTGCTGATGCAAAAAATAAAAAAATATGAAATGTTTTAAATTTCGTGTAAAGAAGTAGAATATGTAATATGTGCTATAAGTTATTGATAAACGAGTGTTGGATATAGAATTGCGAACAACTACTCGCCAGAAAAAAACAATGTAGAAAAAACTGGAATCTGGAAATACTGTAGGCCTATACGTTACAATGTCGTACGTGTTGTTTCAGTAGAACAAATCTTACAACACATAATCGACATGATATGATAAAATAAAACAATAAAGATAAGTAAAAATAAAAATAAAGTATTATTAAAAATTATTTTATGTTGTTGTAGTCTCTCTCTCTCTCTCTCTCTCTCTCTCTCTCTCTCTCTCTCTCTCTCTCTCTCTCTCTCTCTCTCTCTCTCTCTCTCTCTCTGTCTCTCTCTCTCTCTCTCTCTCTCTCTCTGTCTCTCTGTCTCTCTCTCTCTGTCTCTCTCTCTCTCTCTTTCTCTCTCTCTCTCTCACACACACACACACACAACACACACACACACACACAGACGCAGTGAACCATTTATGCCTAAATATGACGGTCACTCAATTCAATAATTATTGATTGAACAGAAAATCACCTAGGGGAATAGATTATTTACTTATTTAAATAGTTTATTTAAAATAATTTAATGAGGGACGATTTTCTTACTTTTGAACATAATCCTCAGATACATTTACACACCTCTGTCATTTCTTTACAAGCTTTCTCGTGGCTGCTGCGAAGAAATCTACATCTTGATGTTGAATCCAGACAAAGACTTTCTTCTTTACCACTGAATTGCTCTGAATCTTGACACCACGTAACGCTTTCTTGATGGGGTCGAACAAGAAAAAAACCCCTCTGATGAGGCAAGATGTGTACTGTAACTGTAAGGAGAATGTCCCAGCCCAATTCTTCGATAGATTCAAGCGTCAATCCTGCAAAGTGGAGATGGGCACTCTCGTGAAGGAAAATTACATCTTTTCTCTGTGGACTGCGGGCTTCACTTCATTCGTAAATGTGCTGGAATAGTATTCACTAATTTTTGTACATCGGTCTACTACAAATATCACAAAAAACTACACCTTTTGGTGACCAAAAAGATCTCCCTCTACTGGACATCTAGAAAGGTTCTCGTTAATCATTGAGTCATTGTGTTGAGCCCCTTTTAAAATGTATTCAGTTACAGAAATTACACACGATTCATATAACTTTCGTAGTCATACTCAAGTAGATTTCTGACAGTATCAACAGAAATAAACATCTAATCACTATACGCTCTTCTTCAAATGTAGTAGGCTATTCTTGAGAAAACACGCCAATTAATCTGAACACGACAACTGACGTTGAATTTACGAAAAGTTGTAAGAAACAGCTGTTGAAAATTGTTTACGGTGATGAGAGTATAGTTGTGAAAGTATCTTGTAATTTCTGTGAACCGTTTTATCTCAACAGCTGGTAGTTTTTTATTTATTTATTGAATGACCCTCATTCTAATAATTTTGATAATTTCCAAATTCATTAATTTTCTGTTAATATAATTCTTAACGGACACTTACCAACTAAAGATCCACAAATCGGTATCCTGAAAAACAAACACGAAAAATTATTACATATTGTAACATAAACAATTTCTTGTCACAAACAATAAATAAACATTATTAATATAAAAATTCGGTGTATACATTATATACAGTAAATTGTATATTTATTTCTAGTCTTAAATAAGTTATAATTTTTGTTAGATTTATTTTATACAATCATTATGGAAAGAAAATACTTTTTTGATGTAGATTTCATGTATTACAGTTTAAGCTAGAGTAGATTTTATAGACTTTTAGAATTTACAAAATATGTTAGATTCTCTTAATGTATCTTATAGTAAAAATGTGTTCTTATAATTATATAGGAATGTATATTACTAATAATGTTTAATTGTTTACAAAATTTTTACATTTTTCCCTAATGAATTTTATTTTAATATCAATATTAAAAAAAAATTACAGTAACTTTGCTGTACTAATAAAGTGTAACCATTGACGTATACAAGACACACCCTACAGTTAGGAATTCTAAACTGCCTTCTACGACAGAGAGCAACATCAATAACTGGAAATTAAAAAAATATTTATTAAACAATATTAGTAACTATTAATTACAGGAATACATAAAATAATCTAAGGCGTCAACTCAAATTTGTAGTTTCTGTAGCTGTAGTAACATATTTAGTAAGTATCCTACATGGTGTCCGTGTTCATGAGATAAATTTATTTAGTAGAATGGTAGTCGAAAGCATATAAAGTGTTTTATATGTTGTCTCTGCAATAAATTCATCCTTGGCTGTATTTGCCCATTGCGAACATACCCCGGTTGGAAAATTTTACTAATTTGATTACCACGATTAGAACAACAAAGCATATGTGTGCACCGCGAGCGCACATGCGTGCGCGTACCAGAATGCGTGTTGTAGTCAATGCAAGCCGCGCGCACTCGCTTTGACCCCCAACACGCAGACTGCAACGCAGGACATGTGTCGGCTCGAGCGGTGCGGTGTGAGTCTGTACGCGGGGGCGTCACATGCGTGAGCATGCGAGACTGCGTGTTAGAGTCAATGCAAGGCGCGGGCTTGCACTGGCCCCAACACGCAAACTGCACGCCACCATGTGTCCGCCAAACGGGTGTGTGTGAGTGTGATGCCCGTGTCCTAATCGTGACAATCAGAGTAGCAAAAGTTGCATTACCTCGAGTATTTCAGAGTGTGTAAATGAGCCTCGAGATGAATTTATTTACAGAGACACTGACGGATACATCTGTGGTTGTTGCCCGTTTTAATTAAACTAAATATTTTAATTTATTTGCTGTGAATTGCCTAGAAACGAACAACGTTATTAACAATTTCAACAATGAAAATGTTAATATTCTTTCTTTTCTAAACGCTTTACTATTATGCAAACAGTGAGAATTAAGTACTGTGATTTGAGATGTCAGAAAGTAAAACATACTACTATGTCCACTGTCTGTAATTTCTTCTGCTGCTTCCTGATTCAATTTTTATTAAACTAATGAAAATAATAAGAGCTATTAAATAGAATTCAACAGAATATGTACAATTTTCCAAAAGAATATTCGTGCTAGCTAAGTCCTTTTACAAAGGTTTAGTATAAAAGGAAAGGTCTCTTTTTTCAGGAAGACAGTCTTCCTCAGTCACATGACAAACTATCAAAGAAAATTCATCTTAAGTATCTTTACATTTCTTACTATTACTCTTACTTTAAAGAAAATTTAAGAATAATGTATTTTAATATAAAATGTTTAATACTACTTAGATTAGAGTACTTGAACTTTAGGAAATATAAGAACGTATTTTTCACTGAGAATTGAGTGGTTGACAGGCTAACGAGTGAATATTAAGTGGTAGACTACAACCTATAGCAATGAATATTTGTATTCGCGTAACTTTGTGTGTGTGTGTGTGTGTGTGTGTGTGTGTGTGTGTGTGTGTGTGTGTGTGTGTGTGTGTGTGTGTGTGTGTGTGTGTGTGTGTGTGTGTGTGTGTGTGTGTGTGTGTGTGTGTGTGTGTGTGTGTGTGTGTGTGTGTGTGTGTGTGTGAAAGAGAGAGAGAGAGAGATGTTTGCGCATTTCATTAGTGACGCTGATCCTGATTCCCGTACCGGCTCGGATACACATAAACAACGTTTAACGGATGTTGTTACAACTTAAACGAAAATTTCAACACGTTGATTAGAAACGTGCGAAACAGTATCACGTGTCAGTAGAATTTAACTGTGCGATGAATGTACCAAGTGCCAACGACAAAACAGTTTCGGGCCTGAAACGGTGGGTAAGAATTCCACACCAAAGCCACCAGTAGTAGTGTGATTGTGTGCCAGTATTACAGTCTTCATTTGTCAGGAGGCACACTGTGATTGCCAGAACGTTCTGTACAGCAGTTGCTAAATTGACTCAAAAGTTAAAGTACGTTGACATTCTAATATATTTTGTAACAAAAAACTTAGTCGTGTTAACACAACACTAAACAAGGTATACTTACACACAGGAATAATATGGCACAGAAAAGATTGTCAAGGAGAGTTATGGAGTGGACCACACCAGGAAGAAGGAAAAGAGGAGGACCGCCTATCGCCTGTGTAGAAAAAATTCAAACTATATTGAGGTAAAGAGAAATTGAAGAAGATATTTGGATGGATAAGCACCAGTGAAAGATGAGAATTCAATCAATTCTGTTATCTTTGGTTCCGGAAAATGTGTAGACATTGTACAGCCGGAAATAAAGATAAGGTATACACGCTGTATTCGAAATACAGCGCTTTTTGTCGCTTTAACATAGTGTTACGTCATTAGAGAACATTCTACGTGTTTCTCGGCTATTCCAGCGGAGCCCGGCAATAATACTTTGAGCTGAAGGACAATTACGTGACATTTGTCACGCGTCCGCAGCCGAGACTGATACAGACTTCACCGGTCCGCACGCACTGTGTTCAAGGCGGCAAGCAATTACGCTCTAGTGTTTTCTAGTAGCGTTGATGCGTATTATGGATTATTCTGGAATCTCAGCGGGGTATAAATATAAGCATTCAGCGACGCTTAGTTTCAGTTTGAGTGGCGATTTATTCCACTGATTTTCGAAGTACTGTGGCGAAGTCTTACGTGTTTTATAATAAGTGTGCGGGACTCTATTAGTTGACATTATTATTGCGTGTGGACAGATTAATTTGAATTATTGTACGAGTATAATCATGTTGAATAACTTGTTGATAATAAACTGTACTTGTGATAATGACACCTGGTTTTTAGTGACTTCATTGGTGTCTTGTATTTTGTTTTCCACTGTACCATACGACGATCAGTTAGATCGTCGTAACAATATTTTGAATACTGTATTTATAAAAAGGCCAAATGCTTATAAATTTCCAATCAAGTTACATTACTTTGTACGTAATGTTATTTCCTTCATAGGACTAACATTATTCTTTACTTACGTATTAAAAATTTTTGTCACTTCTATTTCCAAATGTAAATAATAACATAAACATAAATTCGAATATAAATTATACAGAATACACCATCGCATCTTATCCAAAACATATGATACGCATGGTTTTAAACTGCTAATACATACCTAAAGCAATTCTTGTTTCGTTCATGAGTGACCTCTTGGACGGTCGGTATACGGAGATGTAGATAATGGCATCTGTCTTGTGACATACCATGGCGCATCGGTTATTGTATGAAGGATTTTCGATTGTGCACGTTGAATTATGATAATGCTGGATTTATTGGCACAACCCCATAATTCTAAACCACATGTCTAGACAGGCCTAAGTATAGCTGTGTATAGAAGGAGTTTGTTTTCTAATGAGAGTTTAGATTTTCTACCAATAGCCAATATAGTTCTTTCATCCTCAAGTCCACCTGTGTATGTTTTTTTTTGTAATGATATGATTCCTTCAATTTACTATGAAGATGAACTCGTAAATACTTAACGACTGATGATCTAGGAATCTAGGAATAGATAGGCTGCTGAACACTGCCTTGAGCGACTCCAGATTTGATGCAGTACAAATCAGATCTTTCGCAATTCACTATTGTCTATGTAATAAGTACGATTTTAAAAAGAAACTAATATGGTATAGGAAGATTCTGTTTGATTTTATACGACAGGTCATCGTTGCAAAGTTTACCAAACGCTTGACTCGCGTTTAGGAAGGCTGCTGAACAGTACTTCTTTTTATCTGTGGTTTCAATAATTACGTGTGCTATACGATAACACTGTTGGATGGTTGAATGTTTCTGACGAAGGTCAAACTGGAAAGTTGGGAAAATATCATTTACAATGGGACTGATACGTTCTTCTGCTTCTTCTCTTCTTCAAGGATTAGGTTATATAAATCTGTTCCGGCACCCATCTCATCCTCGTACGACCTACGTCTCTTCTACCAATGGCTTTATAGGTCAGTGCCGCTTTCGGTAATCGATCCTCTGTCATCCTTTGCAGATGATCCCACCATTGTCTTCTGTAAATTGAAATAATTTCATTTATGTCCTTTACTCCGAGTTCTGCTCTCATATCCTCATTTCTTATTCTATCTTGCAATGTATAATTTAAAGTATTTCGAAGAAAATGCATTTCAGCACTCTGAATCTTGCCACTTTCCTTTTTTATCAAGATCCACGCCTCAGTCGCATAAATCAACGTGGGTTGTAATTGTTTTATAAAATTTAATCCTTGTGCTGTGTCTTGTTTTACTTTTAAGATTTCTATGAATCGTACCACAAATATTCATAAATTTATTTTTATCTTCTCTTTTATATCATATTCAGATTCATAGCGTACTGCACAGCCAAGACATTTGAAACGGCTTACTTTTTCTAAAGTGCTGTTGTTTATAACTACCTTAGTCCGCACAGGATATTTACCTTTAAAGGCCATTGTTTTGGTCTTACTGAAATTGTCAGTGATTACTCACTTGCCACTTATTGAAATTGAAACACAGCTCTTGGTCTTGAATACCTCAAGACCTTATTAATGAATCATCCTCATTTTCTTGAATAAGAACTACGTTATTCGCATATAGCAGGGAACCCATACAAATTGATTTGTTAAGCTGTATTCCCGAAGTCACTCTGGATTTCCATGCTCTCAACATGTCGTCATTGTATATATTAAGCAAGGTTGGGGAAACACAGCATCCCTGCCTAACTCCCTTATTTATTGGAATGTCACCTGAGAGCCTACAATTCAGATCCAGGACTACAGATGTATTTTTGTAAAGGACCTTAACTAAATTTATTTAATGCTGTGGATATCCTCTTCTGTCCATAATATTCCGTAACTTTTGACGGTCTACATTATCAAATGCTTTTTCCAGATCAACAAAAGCGATATGCGTTTCCTGGTTATACTCCCGCCTTTTCTCTATTATCTGTCGTAATACAAACAATGCATCCACAGTCGACCTAAAACCCATTTTCTCTTTAAGAAGTAATGCATCTGTAATGACTCTTAATCTCTGATTGCGAATTCTTGTACATATTTTGTACGTTGAGTCCAGCAAGCTTATTTCTCTGTAATTATTTGCATCTGTTCTGTCTCCTTTTTTATATAACGAAATCACTTTTGCCCGCCTCCATTCTTTCGGAATTTTGCTGATACATTAAGATAAATTTTAAATTAAAAATATGTAGATCATAAAGAAATATGAAGAGACCTTCAGACAACTTAGTATCCTCAAATACATGTAAGCAGAAAAAGCATAGCAGCCGAGAATAAAACGTTCGTAGCTTTCAATGAAATTCTGAAGAGCAAATTAATAAGTCGCATAACTAAGCTTTGAATTTAAATAACCTAACCAGGCCAGTTACGAGGTATGGCATGTGATATGGGTGGAATGTGGGCCTTAACGTCGAGGTGAGAGATCTGTTAAAAGATTCTAAAGTAAAGTGTTCAAGGGGATTGTGGGGTCAAGATGTGCTAATGCCATGTGGATCTGGAGAAGAAACAGAGAAGTGTATGCAGATTATGTACTGCTAAGGTTGAGTAGCTAATGTTGAGTATCATACTAGAGCAGGTGGATGACAATAGTAATGCAGCTACGTAAGACTGTTGTGCCGACGAAGAAGGGATATGTAATGTATATGCACGAGTTCAAGTGGAAAACTCCAGCAGATATATTATTAAGTTCACCATAGCTCTGACTTATTACACAAGTCTATGTTGCAGTCTACTTGAAAGTTGTATAAACGCATTAAAAACAGGTTACTTTGTTTCAACGGCGCACCCACGGGGGAACGCACTTTGGGCGCTGAATGAAACACCCCACAGACCAAGAAATATTTGTAAATCTGCAAAACATCTAAAACCTGTAATATTTTACTTATGACAATACGAAAATATACAACACATATGACGTAAGTCACGCATTACATCGGACGCGCTACTGCAGACTTATCCTGTGTCAATATGATATTGTTACGTAATACGGAACGTTCTACAAGTATCTCGGCTATCCCAGCAGAGCCCAGCTGTAATGTGTGTGTCCGTACATATTGCTGCTACTATGAGATGAAAGACAATTACGTGACACTAATCACGCGTCAACAATCGATCGACGCTGTTCCGGACCTCACTGGTCCGCGCACACTGTGTTCAAGGCCAGACACGACACTGTTTCTAGTGGATTCGAGAACGCCTGTTTGTTTAATACGTCATCAAAAGTTATCGATTATTTTGGCATCTCAGCGGGGTATAAATATAGGCTAGGCATTCAGCGACGGTCAGTTCAGTTTTAGTGGCGATTTATTCAAGTGTGTTAGCGATCGAGTGTTTGTAGCGAAGTGTTGTTCTTGTGTTGTAATTAGTGTGGAATTCTTTATAGTTGGCATTATTATTGCGTGTGAACAATTTTTACTTGAATTGTTGTAAGAGACTATCTTGTTGATTACAAATTATTAATGTGATAATTAAAGCTGGTATTTAGTGATTTCATTGGTGTCTTGTGGTTTGTTTTTTACTGTACCATCGACGATCAATTAGACCGTCGTAACAATATCCTATTTTTATAGTAAGTCATGTGTCTTAACTATAATAAACGTTCGATGAAGAACAGAACAATTTAAATTCAGTAGGGTGTTTCTAAAGACATTCTTAAAAAGAAATGGTCTTTAACCAATTTTTTTATTACGGGTAAACTGAAGTAAGAATATCCAGAATGAAACTAAAAAATAATCTAAACCTTAATTTTTTCCTTTATCCTATTTCAAAGTAAAAATATAACGTGTCATTCAAAAAGTAAAACATGTATTGTAATGCTTAACTTCCAGCATTTCTGGAAGCAAAAGTTCTGAAATAACAGAAAAATTATCGTACACTCTGCTCATAGATCATACAACAGACCACAACAGGTAGTTAGCTCTGTGAATTCCTACCAATCATCGTCGAGTGAGATTATTTTTCTGATATAACTGGGCCCCCGGACACCGTGTTCAAGACGAGAAGCGTAAAGAGTGGATTATTTTATATCTTCACACCCCTACTCAGTACGAACTCGTTTTATTCCCCCCTATGTAATACAGGGTACATCGACGTCCTGTTTATTCTCAGAATAGTCCCTAAGTTGTCAAATCTTGCGCAGCTCAATTTCAGTCGTCATCGGTATCCGCTACATACTAACGGAAAAACGAGGGATTTGAGAAACCGCAATAATTTCAACAAAAACGGTGATAAATTAGTAGCAACAATAAGCACAGTATCTATAACAATAATGAACATAACAATAAAAGAAATAATTATAATAATAACGCTCATGTACCGCTTCTATTCTAGTTCATTTCCATTGTATTGTACAGCATTACACAGTACATGTGCGCCTCTGTTATCAACATAAAAAGACATTGGAAATTTATTATGAAAGGCAAAGCTTTGTTCAACAATAGGTAACGTGCGCAGTTTGAAAGCGTCATAAAACACACACATACACACAGACACACGCGTTGTGTCGTGTGCTTTCATTAATATATTTCTAAATAAATATATAACGTATTGTATACACGTACAATGGGTTCCGAAACTCTTCCTCGTCCCTTGTGAAAAAGAAAAATATCAATAATAGAAATAAACATCGAGCTGTACGTTTGTTTATATAGTATTGTATTGCATCCCGCTAAACTGAACTAGACAATAGTTTCGTACACTAAACAAACAATAAAATTGATACGTGAGACCAGGGTCAACTAACTAATAGGTGGCTGACCGGGATGTTCTACTTTGGGGAACGATGTGGCAGGTCTCGAAAACGTATAGACTTGATTTGGCTTGTTCCTCAAATTAATAATTTATTATGTAACAAAATATGTTACTTATACAATAAAAGGTTAGAAAATTTTAAAGGATTTTCGAAAAAGTGGAATTAGTTTTAAGAAACTGATAGAAATACAATCTATTCAATCATAAAAATTCAACTTATAGGCCCACTTAGGTTTCATAATTCATTCATCTCAAAAGGTATTTTGCATTCCCAATAATCTGAGCTTTTTCTTTATAAGAACATACAGTCCAATTTAGAGTTCTTACTTGTGTCTATGAATAAAATACGCTTTTTTGTTTGTGGCGAGAACGGCGATGGAATTGCCCCAGAACCTGTTCTCACGAGAAAGACGCAGCTGCCTGTCGGGATGCCTGTTCATATACCAAATACCAAATTCCCACAAAGTTGAGGAATACGCCTCCGAAATGTGGTAGGCGGTTCAGAGAAGTATAAACGAGAGATGAAGCTCAAGCTCAACCCGCCTGACTCATTCTTAGCTGCGAAATTATAAGTGTTCATAAAACTATATAAGGCAGCAGTCATCAGAATACCATAGTTCTCCTATAAAAATTTTAACTTTAAATCTAACTAAGGTCCGAGCACCTCGGGAACTTTAAAATAATGTTCCGGCCTGTCCAGTGCCAAACTGGAGGATTGTATGACTGGATAAAGTCTTTGATAGTGCTGTTCGCGAAATTAGGTACTCAATTTTAGACAATTACACGATTTATTCATTTAAACAAACTCGTTACTTTGGTAAAATAAAGCTAATGCCTAACAATTTTTAAATATCTGAAGTGTTTTTACTTCCATGTTCCATAAGAAAATGGAAGTATGGTCATGGCGAAAAAAATCGTGTTCGAGATAACGGCAGATTCTGATTGTACTACCATCAAAACATGAAAAAAAGTCATTTTTCGAAAAGTATCTGTGTCTGTGTAGAATTTTTACTATGGCAAACGATAACAGCCGCAAACTCAAACAGAATCAAATAATTTTTTGCATACAACCATGAATTGTAGAGGACTCAAGGCCTATTGTTATTGGTGAAGATTGGTTAAGGGAAAGGGGTAGTTTGCCTGCAACGTTTTACGTTTTAACAAGAGTAAATTGCTTAATTTTGGTAAATAAAGTATCCTGAAAAGAAGGTCATAATAATCCACTGTAGAAACGTAGATGAAATATCTATAAATGAAAAGGGTAGTTGAAGGGGGAGGGGTAATTTTTTTAATAAATTAAAATGGTAGTTGATGATGGAGGAAGTAAATTTTATAAGTTTTATATGTGTAATACGTTAACGACAACAAAGAAGTAGTTTCTATGGAAACATTTCGTTTGACTTTAACAAAATTCTATATTTTTCATTTTAATATAAATCACGTATGAGTGAAAATATATCGTTCCTGGCAAGCAAGCATATCTCAATATGTAATGTTTAATTTTCCAAAGTTTTATATTGTGATTACCGCAATAAAAAGGCCGGCAGGACACACACACACACACACACACACACACACACACACACACACAATTCGCGTTATTTCTGGCCTCAGTCATGTTTATTTCCTTATGTTTGCACGCTTTTTAAATGAAAAGTGCCGAAACCCACACCAACACAACGCGTGCAAGCCGAAAAGGTGGACAGCGATTTTCTTCCTGTGGATCGCTGGCCAGTATAATTGCACGTGTTTACAGAGGAACATTTCATAGAAAGACTTTTGGTCTTTAGGGAATGAACCCTCTGCAAGATGCTCAGGGTCTATTACTTAGTAATTAAGTAAGAAAACATTTGTTATGGTATGAGCCTATCAAACTATATAGTGGTCTGCGAACCTTAAACACTTATTGTATGTAATCTTACTACAGACTATTAGTAATATAAAAAAAGCAATTAAAATAATATTAGGTGAAAATAATGAAAATAACAGTTATTAATGCTAAAAAGCAATGTATAAGTTTTCAGAATATTGTGAAATAAAAGTGTTTAGGAAATATATCTTGTTACAATATAAACATTGAGTAACACATGTAATTTATATAAAATAACTATGTAACTAATCTAATAAGATTAAGCAATGTGTACAATACTTATAACTAGTGGAATATATCCCTATAAATTAATTATGTACATCAGGGACAAGTAAAAATAAGTTTAGAATAAATCATGTTAATTATAAATTGTAAAATCAACCCTGTGACCCATAAAACATGTTGTGAATCCAAGAGCTTTATCTAGTTAATCTATAGAAAATAAAAGAAAATTGAATTGAATTGTTTGATTTGATTAAAAAATCAGAACACATATAATTCAAAGCTGATCATTTCTAATAAAATACTTTTTATTTGTATCTTCTCTTCATCTTTTTTCTTTATGAGCCCACGTTTCAGTAATGTAGGTATTACCATTGTTTAATAAAATTTTATTTGGGTTTTTTTTCTACATTTATTTCTCAACGTTCTTCAAATCGTTCCACACATTCTTGTGAAATTCGTCACTTTATTTTCTATATCTCTATCTTGATCATAAGTAACGTCACGTCCAAGATAGTTGAAATGTGTTACTTGTTCTATGCATGTGCCGTCTATGCATATTTTGGTGCGAACAGGTTCATCTCCTATAAAGTCCATTACTTTTGTCTTTGATTCAGATACGTCTTTGATTAAGAAGAAGTGATTTAGATATTTTTGCAGTTAATGAAAGGATTAAAGAAGATGTCGGATTTCAGGTCTTTGTATACCTCAACTTGACGTTGTCTTAATCTGGCTTTTATCACAGCATCGTCAGCATAAGCACATATTTGGCTTGTCTTAACAAGTTATTTTATATAAGTTATAATTAAGTTATTTACCGCCGTATCAATTTCTGTATTGTCTGCGTCAGACCCACGGAAAAATAGGCGCTAATGTCGCATCACGCCCGTTTTAAAGGAAAACTCGGCGAAAAACGTCCACGTGGAGAACAATGATTGTTGATCATGCGACTGACGAAAACGTGGGAGTCTCGGAATGTTCTCTGCGTTGCGTCGGTGTATGGAAAAGCATCAGTTTCAATAACTAGTTCCCCGAACGAAGACGCTGATGCACTCTACGGAAATGCCGTGATTCATTGTTAAACAAAGTGGTTAATTTAAATTGGCCTGATTAATACAATCACAGAATTCTGTGAACCGACCGACTTATTGTGTTCTTCATAGATTCAAACATAAACAGAGACCCCTGCGCCCCCACCGACTTCCTATCCTTACTCTTCATCATGATGACATACAGCGATCATGATATAAATTAATACAAGAGTCACTATAATAATCACAAGATTTTTTTACTTCCATGTTCCATAAGGAAATGGAAGTATGGTGATGGCGAAAAAATCTTGTTCGAGATAAGGGCTGATTCTGATTGTACTATCCTCAAAACATGAAGAAATGTCATTTCCCGAAAAGTGTCTGTGTGTCTGCCTGTAGAATTTTTTCTATGACGTAACTGCCGCAGATTCAAACGGAATCAAATACTTTTTGCATATGTGCCAGAGTTCCAGAGGACTTAAAGCCTATTGATTTTGGTGAAGATCGGTTAAGGGGAAGGTGTAGTTTTCCTACAACACTTTATGTTTTAACAAGAGTAAAGTGCTTAATTTTGATAAATAAAGTATCCTGAAAAGGAAGTCATAATAATCCACTGTAGAAAGTTAGAAAGTTAGATGAAATATCTATAAATGAAAAGGATAGTTGAAGGGGAGGGGGTAATTTTCTATAAATGATAATGATAGTTGAAAGGGGAGGGGATAGTTGTTTTATATGTGTACTACATTATCGGCAACAAAGAAGTATGTTCTCACGTAGGCTTCCGCGCGCGTGTCCATTATGTTTTTGAAATCTTCTTCCGGTATGGACCGCGTCAGAAATGTCTTGTATGACAATGTTTCACTCATATTACAATGTTTTTGTCACTAAGACCTGAGGATACTCATTGTGATATGAGCGAAACGTTGTCATACAAGACATTTTTGACGCGGTCCATACCGGAAGAAGATTTCAAAAACATAACAAAGAAGTAGTTTGTTATTAAAACTCCTTCCTGGGCTGTTTGTCCGTGGTCAATGTTTTCTGCACAACCAGACATTTCGGCAGTGCCATCGACTGCCATCATCAATGAAAATCGGGTGCGCTAACGTGAGGTGGTATACGTTAGTGATCACAGTACTTCTGAAGAAAGAAGTAGTTTCTATGGAAATATTTCATTTCGAAAATTATTTTAAATATAAATCTAAGAACATGGAAGTCATGTATGATTCCCCATACCGATATTTTATAACAGGCCTACTAATGTGAAACTAAATGATACATGCTGTAAAAAAGTTGTGTTATTTTATTTTATCACCTAATTTCGTTAATCCGGATTGATTCCCACGTAGCGCGGTTAAACAAGGTTCCACTGCATCGAAATATCCGCCAGATTCCATTGTATTCTGGAGATCTTCAAGCTTTGTTATTTGTCAATGTTCTCTATCTTTTTAAATGTACTCTACATAGGTAAATTTTAAAAAGAGTTAGGGGCGAATTATCGGATAACCTGGTTTACCGTTCCGTTCCGTTTAGACAATTACTTTAGTATTGAATACTTTGGTATTAAGATTCCTAATATTGTTTACTAAATGTCGAAACAACATTTTTCTATCAATATGTCCACAGACTTCCGCGAATAACTCTACGAGTCAAAGGCTTTCTACCGAAATCTATAAATGCAACATATATCTCCTCTTTTCATAAATTTGTTTTCTAAGGAAAACTTTAGCAGTGCCAGTGTCGTTCGTTCACAAATCCACATTGTTCTTGCCCGATTAGAACTTTTCTGTCATTCCTTAGGCTGACATTAAAAATTCTTGAATGATTCGTTTTGGTCTGTAAGTGTTCAAGCTTTGTAGAAATAAAGGCTTGATACCTCGAAAACTGAAACGAAAGCTAAAATTAACTTCAAGCGCAATGAACTCATACAAATAATTTGGTGGCCATTAGACAATAAAGTGTACATTTGTGTGTACCTGCATTGTGTTATTCACGTTCGCTTCTGTAAACGCGAGAGACGCAGGAACAAAATTGTATTAGTGTGAGTGTATGTGCGACGAGGGAGGAAAGAGTTAATAAACAACAACAGGGGGCTGATCATTGTCATATCACAGTTGGCAGTTAATACCGTTTGCAGCAAGGACAATGCCGGCTACGGCTACACACCATCATCAGCATCATAATCGGCGTCACGGAGCAGCAGCAGCTATTATGCTGCCATTCTACCATTGAAGCGCGCAGTCGAACGTTTGTTCCGACGTATCGACACGGAACCGAACCCCGAAACATCTCATTGTGCGACAAAACATAATGCAACAACTGTAACAACACGTCACCTCACCCCCACCCAACACCCACACCCACACCCACACATTATACGTTACAGTTAGCTTTACATCAATTTGTTATCCGCTTATTAACCCATATTCTCGTTTAATTAGCCATTTATTTATTACACTTTGTACAAACGATACGTCTAATATTCTGCCCGATGGCTGATTATCATTTACTTTACAAATATCTACGTGACTTGACGGTACACGAGGACACACAGCACTTATATAAAGCGTATACACACTAGGACAAATTAACTACCTACAGCTTAGGAAAACGAGTACAAAGTATCTGCATAAAATACGTTGAAAATGGTGATAAAATACCTGATGGTGACGTTGAAGAATGGATGGAGTAAGATGAAACTGGTGAACTTCTTGGAGACGATGAAATTCCTGCAGTGCTAAAAGCTAAGGAAGAATTAAACGCTAAAAGAGATGGAAGGCTGCAGAAAAGTTGTAAAGGTGAATCACCGTGAAGGACAGAAAGCTGCTGCGACAGTGAACGTCAGCAATAGTTACATTTAGCAGCGCAAAACAGAACTCGGTTTGAGAAATAGGGATGCATTAGCAACTGTTGACTCAAAAACGACCAGACGTTGTAAATTTTATAATGTACGTGATTTCGACAGTATTTATTTTTGTTCCATTGTTTTATTGAATGAGGGAAACGAATTCACAGTTTTAACTCGACCGTCTGGCGTTTGTTTATGGACCCATTAGGGAAGGTGGAGAGTGGAGAATAAGGTACAACAGAGAGCTCTATGAGTTATATACTGTAGATCGACTGATATTGTGACATCACTTAGGATAGCTAGGCTGAGATAGGCAGCACATGTACAGAGAATGAATGAGGAGGATGTTGTTAAGAGGATTGTGAAATGCACACTGGAAGGAAAGAGAGGACGTGGAGGCTCTAGATTACGATAGTTTGATGGAATCCTAAAAGATGTAAAAGTACTTGGAGTGAAAAATTGGTGGACATTGGCTAAGGATAGGAAAGTCTGGAGGAAAATCCTGAGGGAAGCT
The DNA here is from genome assembly GCA_034769895.1 of Magicicada septendecula. Lineage (NCBI taxonomy): Eukaryota > Metazoa > Arthropoda > Insecta > Hemiptera > Cicadidae > Magicicada > Magicicada septendecula. Next base: position 113,025,157 of record CM068371.1, on the reverse strand, counting down.
GAGGCCCAAGGTGGGCTGTGGAGCAACTGATGATTTGTCATCTGTCTGTCTGACTGTCTATCTGTCCGTCTGGAGTATGTCTCATAATTTTTGAATGCATCAACCGATTTTCGTAAATCCTGGCTTGCGTGTCCATACTTTTACTCTACAGAGTACTACTGCTTTCGAGATGGATCTTCCCAAAATAAGGGTGGCGGGAGGCAAAAATGTGAGGGGGTAAAAACTGTTAGAAAATTGCAGTAATTCATATGGGGTATCAAATTAACGTTAATTTTAACTAGAATCCCAATATAATGTTAAGTTCTGGAAATTGCAAAATTTTAGAGTCCCAGAGCCCAAAACAGAGCAAAAATTTGAAAATATTGTGAAAATCCATGAGTCATTGTATTGGTATCCGCGTCACAATTATTATAATTAAACTATAAAGTTTTACCTTAATCCGTCTATGTGATCGCTTAACTTTTCTTCTTTTCTTGTCTGTGTTAAGCGATCACATAGACGGATTAAGGTAAAACTTTATAGTTTAATTATAAATCCATGAGGGTGCCAGGCCAAAAGGAATTGTAATCCAAATCCAAATGCTCATAAATTTTCTGTTTATTGTATGACTGTGTGGTCTACAATGGTTGTATTACTAAATAAATAGTTAACAAGTAGGGATTTTTGTAATTTTTCCCATAATTGAAGAATTATCTAATATCGAAATTCATGTATAACAAATGTACTTAGTTGAAAATAGAGACCGAATTCTGCAGGTCACGGAACATACTAGTATTAAATTGTATCGTCTTTAATCTCGTTGTGCTAAAATCTGCTAATACAGCAAATTATTTTACAGCATAGAGTCGTAAGTTGTGAATTATCCGCTCTCGGTTCCATAAAACTCTCCATTTTGGTAACTCATCACCCTTTCATTCGAACTTGCGGACCTCTATTGTACAGAATGTATAAAATTATGAAAATTAAATTTTGCTTTTTTGGTTTTGCAAATTGCCAATGATCAGATTGCTGCAAGACAGAAGGCAAGAGACGTAAAACGACTACGACTTGGTATGACCTTAGGGAGGGATGACACGCTCAACGCACTATGGAATGGAACAATTTTCTCTGAAAAAATCTCTGGAGTATGACTGGGGAAAGCATACAACGGCTAACTTAAACTGCCTTAAATTACCCACTACATATTTTCAAAAATATTTTGTAATTTATTTTTGATAGTTTATGATTCTACTTGAATTTAATAAACAAACACTGGGTAAGTTCTACAGATAATTTTATTTTCCTGACAATTGTTTAACCAGTTATGGCAGCTTCAGATGTTGGATTTCTTTTTAGCTTCAGGGGCAGGTTCAGAAATCTAACCTCTGAAGCTGCCGTAACTGGTGAAACAATTGTCAGGAAAATAAAATTATCTGTAGAACTTACCCAGTGTTTGATTTCACTGGTCGAAAAACAATATATGTTTTTTGTCCCAAAGACTTTATTGGCTGATCCATATAGTATTTTTTGCGCTGAATTAAAAAAATTCCAACCATTTTTCTCTATCACGTAAGGGTTTCGTGTGACAGCTAGGTAAATATTTTACATTAATAACATTTACAGTAAAGAATTTAATCAATGTTCAACGTACCTAAAAGGTGTTAGTTGAAGATTTCCTGGAGTACTTTGCATCAGGAACATCCCTTTTGAGAGTCCAGCAGTAATCTGCTAACATATTTGAGCTCCACTTCCCTTGATACCTTTTTTCCATGCTTGAAATGTCTTGATGAAAGCGTTCACCGTGTTCATCGCTTACGGCTCCCAGGTTTTCCGGAAAGAAATCCAAGTGAGTGTGAAGAAATTGGATCTTGAGAGACATATTGCAGCCTAAATGTTCATATGTTTTCAGCAGCTGATTTACTAGATCGCTGTAGTTGTCAAACTTGTTGCCTAAAAATTGCGTCACTACATTTTGAAAGAAATCCATGCATGTTTTTCTAAGTCATTCAACCGTCCTTCAAAATTTTCATCTTTTATTAGTTCTCTTATATGTGGTCCTACGAAAATTCCTTCTTTAATTTTTGCATCACTAATTCTGGGGAACTTTTCCTTCAAATACATAAAACCTCTTCCATTTCTGTCCACTGTCTTCATGAAATTTTTCATCAAACCTAATTTGATATGAAGAGATGGAAGATAGATCTTTTTGGGATCAACTAAATGAGCATTCATAACATTTTTTCACCAGGTTTGAGAGATTTACGTGAAGGCCATAATATCTTCTTTTTGAAATGACTTTTGCGATCTCTGCTGTCCCACTCACATAAAAAGCAGCAAAATTTTCTGTATCCAGTCTGTAAACCTAGCAGCATAGCGATCACTTTAAGGTCTCCACATATGTTCTAATTGAATTTTTCATACATTATCTTGTCTAGAATAATCTTTATATTTTCATAAGTTTCGTACATGTGCTAGTGGAACTGATGGAAATTTGTTTCCATTGTGAAGAAGGACAGCTTTTAGGCTAGCTTTAGACGAATCAATAAACAAACGCCATTCCTCTGGGTTATGAGAATGTCCTAGAGTATCCATCACTGATAAAATATCATTACAGTACACAAAATCCCCTTCTTGAGAAAAAAAGTTCTTGAAATCCTCTTGACGATTTCGAAAGTAGCATACCTTAGTTCCGCGATCAAGAAGGTTCCACCCTTTTAGTCGTGATCCCAAAAGTTCTGCCTGATTTTTGGATAAATGTAAATTACGCACTAAATCATTTAGATCTCCTTGTGTCAATAAATGAGGTTCGTTAGAAACTTCAAAACTTGGATCATGTCGATCAGAGTGATCTTCATTCTGATCCTCTTCAGAGCTTGGATTTTCATTTATATCGATTGATACCGGGTGATTTGGTATTGGGAGATCATCACTGTGGAGAAGAGGTCGAATAGCTGAAGGGATATTTCAAAGTGTGTTTCGACTTACTTGTTATTCCAGTTGTATTTGTAAAACAAAAATATCAGTTGGAAGAATGATCTTTTGGCTCTCTCCACATCATGGGAACTGCAAATGGCATATGGGAAGAGTCGTTTACCCACCCCGTTAAAAGCCTTGAACAAGTAACACAACAAATATGGGGGGCCCAACTCTTGTCCTGATCTCCTACCTTGCAACCAAAATAAAGTTGATAGCATTTTTTTATTAAAGGGGTAAAGTTCCGCCTTTGAAGTTTAAAAGTCAACTCACATCACACATAACAAAACGTGTCCGGATGGTTTAGGCACTTGCGCGGCATTTTTGAGTTTTCATACAAATAAAAGCTACTAATACAGAACAATAACATAGTGTTTAAGATAAGATAAACAATACGAGTTGTTTATAAAAGAATACACTTGCACCCCTCTGTATGTTCGTAAACTAAGCACAACATAACCTCCAAGCACACTTCTGCACAAATGTTCACCACAGCCACACATATTACATCACAGCAAGAATCAACGAATACCAAACGTTTAAAAAACAATCTACCAGAGTGCAGCATGTATAACTTCGCAACTAACGTTGTATATCGGCAATACTGAGGCAGCGAAAGTTGAAAACGTACATATACGTGATTACTGAATTTGGTCCCTCAGAGAAAAAACATATATATATATACGTGATTACTGATCAAAGGATTAACCGAAGTTTATATGTCACATGTAGCTTTTGTTTTCATTGAATCAAATAAATAAACAATACGTGCTCCAAGTCAATACTGTAGTAATATTTATTGCAAAATAATATAATTTCCAACATAGAAAATTGAAAAAAAACGTTATTCTTGTATCTATAAAACTATATGTGATAGCAAAATTTTGATAGCAAAACTGGATTCCTCGTATGAAAATACATAAGAATCACATAAAATTTTGTCTGGGACAAAATATGTGTTGACCAGTGTATTAAATTCAAGTAGGCCTAATATTAGCAAAATGTTCTACTAAGTGCCGAGCGACCATTCGATCAGTGTACTTTATTACGTCAGCGTTTTGCAGGAAGTTTATTTTTTCCAGAATTGTTTATTCTTTTTGAGACGTAGAATTACTCGTGCTTGCGTCTTCTCAATCACACCGTTTGAATTTCACAAAATTTCACGATCCTTTTTCTAACAGAACGTCTCGGATTCCTTTTGTTCATGCTTTAATTTCGTCATCTACTGAGACGATAAAGTTATAGTGTCCACCATTGCACAGCCCGCTTACTGGATTAAATTATGTAAACCTCAATTAAATTATAATTATCACATTTTATTAATATTATTACTTACTGGTTTCAATACGTACTGGTTTGTTATGATATCATAAGATTACATATCGCGTACGAAATGTAAGAAGAGAATATGATACATAAAACGTTTAAAATATTTTACAGGATTACAAATATGTTACAGTAGTATAGTGCCAAGGAAACAGAAACGTTTCGATACAATCGTGAAGGGGAAGTGAAACTGGATAGGACATGTTCTAAGGCGAGGAAAACAGGGGATATTCAAAACGTAACCTCCGGTTGGCTGATACATAGCCTATCGACACGTCGTGGGCGTAGCAGCAAACAGCATCATTTCGTTTTGTTACAAGCAAGCCACAGCCCATTTTATTTCTGTTCGAATTGTGACCGAAAGAACGCAGATCCTGCCGTCATCAGTATGGTTTAAACGACCCATCGTCTGCTGTGTGAATTTGCTGGATGCCGCGGACGACGAGGCTGCTGGAGACTGCGAAACTGTCCGGGGCCATGCTGAACCGTGGTCCACTTAACCATCCCGACTAGTCATATCGTCGTATCAAAGATAAGTATGAGGCGTCGAGTCTTCGATGTGAACTTTATCAGACGGTCGACATCGTTCTCTGGGAATCCGCCCTATAGTTTGGTCGGCTGGAACACACACATCCACATAGCTGACCTCACCCTCACTCGGCACACAATGTCTATTGCCTGAGTAATCTACTTGAACATTACAGTGCTTAATACGACTTTATTACCGTCACATTTTATTCAACAAATCCGTAATGTTTCGATTTCACACAGAATTTCAAGACAACTAATACCAAACATGGTGTAAATACGACAAGAAATACGGTGCACTGTATTGTATTGACTCTTGTACATTGAATCCAGTTGGTGATTCACTGACTCTGTATGCGGGTCAGGTCCTGTGCCTGTGTGTGTGATAGCAAACGGTCTGATAATCTTTCAGCCGCTCTCCTTGTTCGGCCACGGTGTAAGTGTCTAGTAGGACAGCCTCGGCGTACTCAAAAGCCTCCCACTTCACGAAAATCCGTAACTAGCGTAAAACTGTGGGCGAGTTCTATCGGAGGCCGGATCGAGAGCGGTATACTAGCGGGCCGAGTCCGGGCAAGAATGTCCAGAGCTTTGAAACAAATGATAATCCATTAATGGCGTAAATATTGGCTGAGTACCTTGCCGGACCGTTTGTCGAAGAGGGCCTGCACCCTAACGATACACTAAATGCCTGTATGTGGGTGGTGATTAATTACGTGGGAAAGTGACAGACAGTAGCTAAGTATGTAACGTTTGTGTATAATAAAAGATTGTTTGCTCTTTTTCGTTTTTTTGACCAGCCAATCGGAGGTTAATTTTCTAATAGCCCCTCTATTAACGATTATTCTTGAGACAAAATGAATAGGGGAAAGGAAAAGAAGAATAAAGATTAATGACACAGACAATGTTAAGAGAAGAGATTAAGAGAACAGGTCTAGGAAAATCACTATTGGAGATGACAGTGGCGTACGGGACCTACCAATCGGCAGAACATGCTAATGATTATCCTGTCGATTTAGCGAACGGTGTTTTGGTTTAAAGCCATGAAAAAATTAGAATACTTTCCAATATATATTTCAATAAATTATCGAGTGTATTCCTCTCTCAAATACGTATAAAAGATCAGATAATCCGCATAGCGTGACATTAAAAAATGTAAGTTACCAAATAAAGAAAGACGGTCTCAACGAAAAAAAAATATGAATAGCGACCTGGCAATAAGTAACAGACTTTAGTTGTGTATACGTCAGCTGTCTTGTCATAGAGCGTTGCTGACTATTCGTGACAGGACGAACAGTTTTCATGCACTGTACAGATGATGAACGGAACGAAATGAAATTACTATACATTTGCTGTGTAATATTTGCTCACAAAACAAACAAAAACGTTTTATATTATATTCTTCTTCTTCGTTCGCTATTATTGTTATTATTATTATGTTCCCTTGTCTTGTTCGTTTCTCTCTTTCGTCCCTTACACCTTTTGTCTTGATGAATACACGTTATGACCTACAACACAATAGAAAGTACTCAGCTGAATGAATGATTGAATATAAGAAAACAACTTCTATTATTCCAAATGAAAGCCTTTTGTGTTGGTATTGTCTTTTTGCTTGTGCGTGGTGGTTTTTTTCTGCTGAAGTGAAAAGGTATTATTGATAAAATTCGTATTTATTGTTTGTCGTTGAGCGTTGTTTTATTTCGATATAGACTATCATACGCGCCGTGTGGATTTGTTCGAAACAAAAAGAACCAGACATTATTGTCGTAATGTGAAAATGTTTACCACTGGGAAATGGTTGTGACCTTATGATCGTACAGGGGGAGAGGGGTAATCGAGTCCTGGACATAAAAATTATGAGCGTCCAGTTAGTACTTAATATAAGTTAAGATAGTTCAGACGTTTCTTAAATTTTATCAGCTGTATGGATTGTAATAAAATACAAATTAAATAAATATAGATGTGTGTTGATGATATTAAACTATTATGGAGTATGTGACTCCGATGTAATCAAGTCCAATGTAATATGTTTAATTGGTGTGGCTCTCGACGTCTTACTGGCCTGAAACACTTCCTTAAGTTTCCCAGCTGGTCGAGTCCCAATGGTAGCAAGACCGGTCGAGTAGCGTAAAGTTGATGAAGAAATATATATGCTCAGCTTCACCGAAAGTTTCAAAACAAAAATTATTGTTTTGAAGAAAATTAAAAAAAAATTATGTTTATATAAAAAAAAATAATAAAACAAAATTTTAATTTTATTAATTAGTTAATTAGGATCAATTAATTAATATAGGGCTGTGAAGTTTTAAACAGTGTAATGATCTTCTGAAAATTTTTATTAAAGTTTTAGTATAATTTAAATAATCTATCACCACTCATAAGACTGTCTGTAAACCAATCGATATTTGTTTACCTTTCTATTTTTTAGGTTATCTTCACTTACGGGTGGTAAAGTCCTTGTAGATTATCAATTAGAATTATATTATTGGTAATTAGTATTATTGAAGAAATAAAGAACTATTAAGTATTGAAAAGTATTAATGTTTTATTAAGTAACAGCAATATTGACTCTTATCGATTAGTATCGATTCTCAGGATATCGAAAAAAGTTACAAGTATATGTTATAAAAATTATATAGGGTTTTTTAAACAGCCAGTTATTATCAAAGTCAGAGAAATCGGGCTAATATTCAAAAAGTATAACGTTACAATCAAATTAATAGTTATTAATAAACACAGACATTGAATAATAAATTGTAAATATAATAATTGTTTTCACCAAACAGCTGTGCTGAACAAAGAAGAAGGCACTGAGATCGTCAAAGCAAATGGCCGCCGTCAAGTTGATCAAAATGTTGCTCGTTCCTGCTGCATTCCAAATAATGTATTTTGACGCAATATTCCTGTTCTTGTGTCTGCAAATCTCTTGTTATATGTTGTGTAGTGACTGGTGTAGTGATTCTGGGTTGTATTTAGTATGTCTGTGTAATTATAAGTCAAACACTTTCTCCGATTCCGTCACTAATTTGGTTTAATGTATTATACAGTTTTCTAGTGTTTTATGGTGTTTTTCGGAGTAGATTTATATTGTTCTGTGTTATGGAGTGTTACTTGATCGTTTCTGTTATAATATGATAGTTTCAGAAGTATTTTACAAGTCACTCGCGATTTCACAATAACTCACTATACACTCACTTTGTATGACGATTATAGGTTAGGTTATCCACGTTATCAAAAGTATGTCATGTCAACCGTTCAACTACCAATAATTAACTAACTGTTTCCTCCAGTTTCAATTAAACTCTTAGCCCATATAATATTATCCTTAACATTGTTCAAATATTTTTCACATCCTGTATGCACTTTTACATTTTCACTATATGAATGCCTATACTTTGGTTATTTGTCAATTTTATTCACTAGATTTGATTTAAATTAATCTTTCAGTTCATTCTGGTTATTTTCAGATTAAATAATGCCATTTTATAGTGTTTTCTGTCCAAAAAAATAGTAATTTCACTTTCAGTTTGGTATACTGTGAAGAGTCAAAACATCAAAATTTACTTCCTGTCATTATATAAATTCAGCCATTTTATCAGTTATATTTAATATTAATAATCCTATATTGTATTAAAAGGTTCCTATTCCCTTATTTTCTGGTAATTAATTGAATTAGTTGTATTCTGAAACATTATTCTGAAATATATGACTCCCATGTCTAAATTTCTGAGTTTAGTCATTTTATTTTTATTTATAATTCTGAATATAATTTATTAAAATCTCTCTAAATGGTATGTGCAATTATATGGCATGATCTCAAGTTTATTTTGTCTAAACCCCTTTTTTTTATTTGCTTTTAAATGAGTAATTTCTCTGTTTTGATGAAGTTTGGTTTCCATTCTTTTGGCCTATGATTTTTTTTTTAACAATTTTTCTTACAAAATAATTTATAAACAATATATGATGTGTGATACCCTCTCTGACTTTTTACAAATAGTATTATAAATTAAACATGTTTTCAAATTACACAAAAACAATTAGTATTGGTTACAATACAAATAATAGTTAAACAGAATAAAGAACATTTTTTTTAAATAAATGGTTGTCTTCAAATCAGACATTTTGCAACAAAATTCCATTTCCAACATGTAAATATGGTTTACAACAAAGGTTTTGTACTAACTAACATCTTAATTACTCTCTACTATTTACAAGTGGTAACTATTTTTATAGTTCTGATGTTAGTTGTTTCAGACCCAAACAAATGGCCTTATATCTAAAACATTTTTAAACATTCTTGTACTATATACATTAAAACCTTATATCTATATTCTTATTTCTAACTATTATTATAAGTAGGATTCTACAGTTTTTATACAGTCTTTTATACCTTGTCTTTGGGGAATTGTACCCTGTCATTAACAAATAAATAGTATGAACCGTTCAAAAAGCACTATGAAATCTGTTTTTCTTTTTTCATGTAAAACAAAAATGTTATTTTAAACAGATTCATGTCTTATGAACAACATATTGTCACCGTACACATTTTAAGTCATTGAAAAATGCATATTTCATTGCATCCAATGTTTGTGATTGCCAAGAATGAAACACAAGGTTCATTTTTTATAATACCCAAAACTATCACTGGTTCACTTTCACTTATATATTATGTTAATGCTAAATGGTCGTATAGTCTTATCAACATAATAAATTGGTTAGCGTTTTTCAATGGAGATTTGTTCCATGGGTACTATATTATTGTTTCATCTTAGTTCACAGGAAACTTTTACTTTGTTCACTTCTCTCTCTTAAATTTATATACATGTGGTTTTTATTTCGTTATACTTTTGTTTTTAGATATTTATTTTGGGGATATAGGGATTTGGGTGTCTTTTATAAGAGCATGACATCTTCTTCAGGATGCTGCCCTCTTCTTCTTTCTTCAGTCTTCTTTTCTCCTGCCTTCTGGGAGTGGTATCTTCTCCATCTTCTTCTTGTTGCCATCAGGTTTCTTGGGATCTTCTCCATCTTCTTCTTTATTACAGAAATACACAACCTGTATTGGTTGATCTTGGCTTATTTTAGGGTTTCTCTTCTATTTATTCTCCCTCGTTGTGGGTTTGGTCATATTGTGTACTGCTTTGTTATTTACTATTTTACCTTCCTGGGTTATACCTTGAAAACCTTTGGTTATGAGACTGGTTTTGGATAACTCATCACTAGTAACTCCTTTTATTTTAACTTGTATTTTCTTTATAATAATGATTTCTTTCCACAGTTGATATGAATTAATCTATTTATATTAAACTTAGTGCTTTCTTCCAAATTTAAATATTATAACTTCATTATTCTAATGATCAATTGCCATTCAATATTATGCTTATATCTGTCACGCTACAGGATGAATCTCAATCCTATATTCCATGTCAAGTATAGTATATTAAAAACAATTTACCATGTGAAGTATTTATGTTACTATCCTAAAAAAGTTCCCGGATGCATGTGAATGCATTTGATTTCATGTTTAACATTAGTTATGTCTTCAGGTGTTTTAGAGAAGAGAGTAATAATTAAAATACGATAAGGCATTTTTTAAAGTAATTAAATTTTTTTAATTTAATTTTTTACCCCCGTAATGTAGGCTATAATCAAACGGTGAGGTATTTGAAAGCAATACCTGAAAGCAAAATTTTTTAGGTATAGAAATCTTAAGCTACAAAAACACTATAAAAAGAAAAGAAATGTACTATTTCTTCCATATTATAATTAATTAACAGAGTTGGCAATTAACAATAGAAGCATGAAATGCTAATGGAGAGTTTGGTCACTCGTATAGATTTTGTTTTTCCCTGTCACCCTTCTGGTAGAAAAAATTGTCTCTTCTTCTGTTTCTTCTTCTACAACTCACGGAGTAGGCACTTTACCTATTCCGTCTTCACAGAGTATCTCTCCGTCTCATTCTTGTTCTTCCTACATATCTTGTACCAATGTGTCTATATCAAAAGTAGATACCTTAGAAGTAGAGGGAAAATGGGGGTTCTGACCAACAAAGGATGCCGCCGTTCCCACGGTCCAAGATTTTTTCCCACGCTCTCCCCACCACCGCTGGACCAGCAGCATCCGCGAATTTCCACCAATAAAATTTCATGCCGCCTTTCGCGCGCCAAGTTCAAATATATGCAGCCTTTCGCGAGCCTAGATCAAAGAGATGCCGCCGTTCCCAATTTTTTTATTTTTTTTTATTTGATATTTTTATTTTTTTAATTAAATTGATTTGCATATCCGTGAATATATGCAGCCTTTCGCGAGCCTAGATCACTTTCACTTTCTACTGGACCACAGCATCCGCGACTTTTTCGCTGATCTGTGTCAAGATCCGCGACTTTTTCGCGTATCTGGACCACAGCATCCGCAATGTATATTAAATCTATATGATCAGGTTTACCAACCTATGTATGGGTTCAAACTTGATATGTGTGTGTATTATAGTGTATATTAAAATATATGATCAGGGTTACCAATCCTGCATTATTGTGTGTGTGTATAGAACAGATCTGTCAACATTTTTCTTCGGTGGGAAATTCAAACTATATTATAGTACATTGTTGACGACGACTTCGATATCAACTCTCTCTCCCCTCCTCTCTCTTTGTCTCTAGACACAGTTGTCATCAGTTTTACATAAGCGTCGTGCTACTTATGGATTATTGTAATTAGCGATACTAAAATGTAATCACCAGGAAATATATATTTATCACCTATCTCGTGGCGTCCTTTTTTGACACATGACAGTCATTGACTACGATTTAGAAATTAATATACTGCCAAGTCTGTGTGTGTGTGTGTGTGTGTGTGTGTGGTAAAGTGTTACGCATAAAAAAATCTCCTTGAAATAAGGTATTTTCAAAAGTTTTGTGTACACACACATTGTATAATAATTTTCGTAATTGTAAGATACAACCTACAAATTATTAAAATGTCTCTCTCACACATTTCTGATTACTATACAAATAATTGGATGCATATTCGAAGATTTCCCTTATTCAAACGATTTGTATGTGTGTACACGAACTTAAATACAGACGATTGTAATTTTAAAAATTCATTTTTTGCATTAAATATATATCGTAAACAATGAAATAATAATATTTCGTCATTGTAAGATTTTAATAAAACAATTATCAGTTTAAATAATAATTTTCATGATTGTAAGATACAACCTACAAATTATTAAAATGTCTCTCTCACACACATTTCTGATTACTATACAAATAATTGCATGCATATTCGGAGTACGTTGACAGTGAAACAAGTCTATGCACACACACACACACACACATACACACAACGATACTGAATTAGATATAGTTATTATTCGCTAAATTAAACCAGAAGTCATTAACCTTGTGTACGAAGTCCTACATTCTAATTTCACACCTGCTAGTCATTAGCAGTAATTAGGATTATAAAGTATTTACTCTAAAAACGGACAACTCTACTTTCTAATTTGACACCTGTCAAGCATTAACACCGCTTACAGTAATTACTCTAAAAACGGACACACACACACACACACACACGTGCTTTCCCCACTACAGAGTACACTATATATACGCTAAGTAAGTTAGCGGCAATTTCTTATTTGTCGACTTGTACATCCTGATACTGCACATATTACGTGTCTTCCAGTATACACATCTTCTTTTGAAAGACTGTTTGTACGTCTTCAGTGTAGACAACGCACATACTAGTTTGGCTGATACTGTACGTGTCTTCCAGTATACACATCTTCTTTTGGTAAGTGTATAGATTTTATTTAAACGTAAAAATTATCAAGTGCATTATTTATTGAATTTAATACATGTGTGTGTGTGTACGCGTGTGTGTATGATCAAATTACAATTTCTGAAAATATATTCTTACTGTATTTTTATAGTGGCAATTTCTCACCAACGTGTGCTGATACATCGTGAAATCTCTACATCTGTTTTTTAATAGTTGAAAGACTGTTTGTACGCCTGTAGACAACTAGACTCTAGACTGTAGACAACGCACATACTAGTTTTTTGGTAAGTTGTACAGATTTTATTTAATTTTAATGTATGTGCAGATTTTTATTTAAACGTAAAAATTATTTGCATTATCAAGCGTGTTATTGAATTTAATACATGTGTGTGTGTGTGTGTGTATGATCAAATTATTATGTCTGTTACAAATTTTCTGAAAATTGCTTTCAACAAACGTTTTTAATGTAAAAAATTTAGAAAGTAGGTCACAGCGTATGATGACATTTATATCTCTCTCTAATTCTGTTGTGGACATACATAGCTGTAAGCAGTGACTATCTCCTTATGAATGCGGAATGTAGACTTTCCTAAAATTATTTGCATTAAAACATTATCAAACGCATTATTGAATTTAATACATGTGTGTGTGCGCGTGTATGTGTATGATCAAATTATTATGGAGTGGGTTATACAAATAATAAAGTGTGTGTAATATATATATACATTTATTAAAATACATACACACAGCTCCAAGATTATATTAAACAGTTTTACAATTAAAAATACATACTCAGCTCCAAGATTATATTGTTACAAGTATGAAAATATATCTAAACTAATATTTACAATTTAAAAAAAAAAAAAACATACACAGTTCCAAGATTATACTGTTACAAGTATTAAAATATATCTAAACTAGTTTTACAATTAAAAATACATACACACACATAGCTCCAATATTATAATGTTACAAATATGATGAAAATATATATATTTAAAACTAGTATTTACAAAATATGTATAAAATAAGACTTAAACACGTCTATGTACTGTGTTGGACAATGGTGTATATTCTACAAGCGAATCATGTAGTATCATACAGTAGGCGGTTGTCTGTCTAGGAAAATTCATTGACGATTCAAATTCTAAACGTACATCAACTACTGAAGACTTAAGTGTATCGTCTTGCTTGCTACAATCGAAAACAACCAGCGGGGCTTTTGATTTGAATAATTCCGGTGTCAGTACTGGGCTACCGTCTAAACGGTGGTAATACGAACTTTGAAAACTGCTGTACATATTGTACAATAATGCAAAACGGTCTTTCCCAATATCCAAGTTTAAATTATCGTAAGGATAATACTTGTCGTTTAGAAACAGTCTCGCATTGATCACGTTACAGTGATCAAATTCATCAGCGTGTGCTGTCAGTACATTTTTTCTTGCTGTCTGAAACGCTAACACAACAAAGCGTGGTTTTTCCAGCTGACTCGAGGTCTTGACAATCCAATTCTGCCTTTTAGTCTGTGGTAAGGCAGGATACTCGTGCAACTCCCAGGTCCTAAAAGGCATAGTTATCGGGTGGTCTTTCTCTATGAGTCGTAACAGTGGTAATCTGTACACATTAGCTACATGTACATAAGGCATTTTCCAGTAAACTTTATCTAGTTCAAGAACACAATTAGCAGTCGTTTGTCCGCTTACTAAAACCATAGCATTTATGTCGGTAGAAGCGCGTAGGAGTATAAGTTCTTGTTTCACGTTCAGCACGATGCGTGTATAGTCTTCTGCGAATCCCATTAGCATTTTCAGTGGTATACAAAAATTGAATTCGCCGTCATCATTCACTTTTAATATGTTCGTGGTCGGTGCCACCCAACCTGCGTTTTCCATTGCGTTACGTGCGTTGTTGTTGAGTGATAGAAAAGTTTTAATAGTTGACGTAACACCGACGTTTCTGGTATGATCCACTACCACGCCGGCCAACTCGTAACGAATCTCTTCAAAGAGAAATGCTAGAGCATTGTTCACCAGTTCCACATTCAGTGCAGTATCTGCAGCCGCACTAGGGTTTTTTTTAACCAACTTGCCTTCGATGTAGAGGAAACTTTCTGACGGCAGTGTAAAGACGTCCTGTTGTTGTATTGGCACACGTATTTCATCATTGTTTCCATATCTTGTTGTTGCGTACGGTGCGTGTGAGTGAAATGAAAAGTGTGTGATACTGTCTTCAAAGAACGGTTGCTGCTCCACTGATAATATTCCACTCGCCATGTTACTTGTTTACAACAACAAAACGCAGTGAAATCAGGAAACGGCGGTTAACTGATGTTAATCGTTTCAGTTTCGAACGAGTACTGATGCGTTTCCTAACTGATCTTTCTTCTTCTTTTATTACTGACGACGACTGTGGTAGCAGCGGTGGCGAAGAAACAAAGTACAAGCCCATGTCTATAGTCGTTTTAGATGTAAACGCACAGTGATGACTTCTCCGCGAAAATCTATTACGTCACCGTCCTGATCGTGTAAAGATAATGTTATGTTGTCCAAACGACTCACATTCACAGGTAGGTATATGACGTTTGTAGGCGATTCAATTATTTTGAATCCTGGTTCGACTGACGGATAGAACGAGTGCAGTGTGTGCTCGGTTTTACCGTTCTTGTATGATCCTTGCGCTATATTACACCTTATCAGTATACTGTTCACTTTTATAATGTTAACTGTGGCGTCAGACGTGTGAGTTTTATACGCTTCAAGCAGACGCTTTCCCTTGAAACCCAACATATCACCGATACCGTACACTGTTTGTTGAAAGTCAATATCCAGTGCACAAGTCAGCTCACATTTCAGTGTATTGTTGTTAGGACGTAGACTAATCTTTGAGTCTCCTAACCGCTTTTTGAGGAAGGCTTCTATGTCACCGATTTCATAAGCACCTGTAGGTAAAGTTATCAAGTCCCACGTTGTTTCGTCTCGTAGTACTGGAAACACGTTGTTTTTTCCTTCAATCACGTTCGGTATACTGTTGTATGTAGTAAAGTCCAATAGACCTACATACCATTCGCCGTTTGTTAGTTCGAGAGGCGGGAAAAAGTCACATACAAGAGCAGCAGCATTCGTACCTGTTAAGGTGACCGACAGCGAAGACATCTTGTCGCTTACTGATCACTCACGCGTTAAGAAGTCCAAACATAAATGCCCGCAGATGACTGTGTGTGGTGGCTGTTCACGTTCGTAATTGTAGTAAATGTCAGTGTCGGTTCCAAAATACTGTGTCAGCTCAAGAGGTGGCTGCATATTACCATACGCATCATAGTAGTAAATTTGTTTGTTTCGCTTCTTGTAGCAAACCCAGTGCGTACCAGGTCCTTCTGCACTGTCTAGATTAACAACTGCACTCTCATTCTTCCATGGTCGTGTGTGTGGTAAAGTGTTACGCATAAAAACTCCTCTGAAATAAGGTATTTTCAAAAGTTTTGCGTACACATACAAATCACTGTCAGACAATGCACGCACTGGTATGCAAATTAGTTTTTTTGTCTGTAAGGACGTAGGTATAGACCTGACGCTATTTTTTTATTGTTACGTTTATGTCTTGGGACTGTTTTGCGTTTGCAGGTCGTTTTGCGTTTGTTCACGGATTGACGTTTAATGCCTGAACCCTTCTTCTTCTTGTTTTTTCTGCAACCACTACGCGAGCTCCCTCCACCCACTGCCGATTTCGCCTTCATCGCTGCCGCTACGGCCGCCGCGTACGCTCTTTCGCTGATGCCTGAATTCAAAGCTTTCACTCGATCCCACGCCTTGCCGGCTAGCACACGATCCGCTACGCGTCTTCGTTCGTTGTCCTTGTACTTAGCGTAAGCGATATCGTGTTCGCGACAGGCTTCGTCCAACTCGTTGATTCCGCGCTCGCCACGTGCCAATCTCTCTTTGAGTTTTGTTCCAGGTCCACAGAATCGGTAGCCCGGTAGGTGTAATTCTACTGGTAATGCGTCCACCGCTCGATTAATCAAAGTAGGTACTGACGAAACGATAGCGGGCACAGTGTTTTTAAGTATTTTTCCAATTACACCACGCCCCATTCTTCTTTTCTTACGAAGTACGTGCATTCTTGTAAACAGATCTCCAATCCTTGATTTCCGTTTCCGTATCGAGAACGTCTATTAAACGCCCCACCTCTTCAATATATTCAGACAGGACTGAACGCTGTGTCGTGCTGTCTTGATATTTATAGACAAACTTTATTAGATTGATTATATGAGCGTGAAATACCTGAGTGACCTTGTACAATTCGGTCTTTATATGTAATTTTAATTCATGCATTTGTCGTACAGTGACTGCGTCTTTGTCATTGACACCGTTCGCTATATTCGTAATTTTTCTTCCGGCAGCGTAGAAAGTATCGTTTTGCAAACTGATTGTGTGTGCATGTAAAAATTCCAAATTCACTGCGTCTTTGAAGTCAACAGGCGCTTGCACATGCGTTAGTCGACAGTCATTAACGATTACGTTACCTGCACGATCTTTTTTCAAACTCTTCTCGTCTACGTATCGTTTTGTGGCTGCATCTCTTGATTTAAGCGGATCGTTTAGCCTTATTATTCGATGATCTTTTGCGTCTACGGTAGCGTTGTCGTCGTTCTTGTACTGTAAGCATGTGTCCTTTACGTACTGTAAAGAAACAACATCGTGCAACTCTTCAGGATCACCCAAGTTGCATATCTTTTTGTTTTTCACATCAAAGTGACCGTCGTTAGTCACTCCTAAACCGATATCCTCACGCAGACTTCGATGAGTTTCTTTTCGCACTCTTACAGCGCTGTCGTGTCTACCGAACTTGTCTACACTCATATTTATGAAGAAGAACTGATGGTTATAGAACGGTGCGTCTGCTTTTATATGATAATGCCAGTTTCACGTAATTCTTCCAATATCGAAACGATTTCATTCCTATGACCAGTATGGCCGCTATTTTGAGACGCCATTAACAGTCTCAATCTATTAACCAACTCGTTAGGATCATCCCAATGCACGTAATCGATTGCAGTGTTCGGTTTCATCTCCATATAGCCACTCCCTGTACGTTTTCGTGCAAACAATTTAGATATTACTAGTCGGTACTTGACGCCACTGTTACTGTTTATTCGCGTATTGTGTTTATATTTTTGTTTGTGTCCGTTGGTTGCTAGTAGTATAGACTTATATTTCCTCATATCATCATTATTGTATTTTTTCGGTAGTTTCATAAACAAAAGTTCATACAGACCAGGTGTACCCTCGTAAATTTTTCCTTTGACATGAAAGTTGTCGTTATCATCGATTTTTACATTTGAATCACCTATCATAAATTTACCACCTTCGTATCGAACACCATACATGCGATCTATAATCCGTTTACAGTCCGCCGATTCACACAAACGCATATATTTGTTTGCTAATGAATCCTCGCTGAAATGTGAAGCGTTAGGGTTCCAGGCGTCCTCTTCACCGAAATGAGAAGCGTTATGACTCTGCGTGCCACTTTCGTTTTCTGTTATTACGTGTTGTGTAGGCTCTTCTTGTTTTATCTGCTCCTCCTCCTCCTCCTCCTCCTCCATCATGTCACCACTTAACTTTCGTGAAATAACTTCTAACGGTTCCAGAATCGGTCTGTAATTTTTTCTAAACGCCTCGTCGCTTTCTCTGATACCGTGTTGTAATGCATGATATTTTTTCCTTATGTTGTCGCTTATCGTGTCTATATCATACGCGAGTCGTTCCTCCTTATTCATTGCCATCGTGTGTTAGCAAGAGGACTGATTACATTACTACAGTGCAACCACTTTTATACTTCGTCGGAAACAATTATGAATCGATCAAAGCCGATTCTATATCTACCTTCATTTATTGGCGAGTCTTTGTCTATGACTAGAAATCCATAACGATCCTTCCACGCTTCCATGCAGACGTCTTTGAAAGCATCATATTTCATATCTATGTTAACGTGATCATTGTATGCATGTCGTAAATTTAGATCGTCTTGTTTGAACAATATCAACAAGTTAGCGTTGTCACGTACCAATTGTTTCGGTATCTGGCTATATGTCTGGCATAGATAGAATGTGTCCACACCGCTATGTCTCCCCATAGCAAAATACTTTCGAATATTGTTTTGTCTTTCACACGATACGTCATCGAATACGATAACAGAGTCGAGACCAGTGATTTCACTCGGTAGCGGGACTTCTTCGTTCTCGCTGTATGCATGATAACCTAAACCTTCATCAGCGAGTGATTTCATCACTGTTTCTAGCATTCTGTATTTTGGTTGAAATAATGATTTTGAAAACACGTATACGTTGCGGAAACGTAGTCCGTTGGCATCAAACAGTAGGTTGAATAGCACATTTGATTTCCCACAGGAACTTGGGCCTGTAACGATACAGCGAATACTGTTCGGTAATAGCGGGCCATGTTTACGCTTAGCACTACCTTCGTCACCAGCCAAAAAGTCCATATCCTTTATTGGTAATTTGTTTGCTTGCTGTACAATCTTCATCTTTGTGAATACCGAAAGCATACTGTTTTCAGCACGTGCTGTCGCCTTTTTTATATTAGATCTTTCTTATGTATCCACGCATCGTGTTTACCATCGAAACCGAGCCAACGAACACGCACTCTGTCACCTTTGCGTTGTAACACCTTTTCCACTAGGTATACGTCGCCGACTTTGGACTTACTAATCTCGTGCTCGTAAAAACCACCTTTCAACACTTTGTTTAGATGATCTTTTAGCAGATAAGTGACGGGGATAGTAGTGGATTGTACTTTATCCACAGTGAATATTTCGTTAGTCCAATTCGGCGTATAACCTTTGGCGAACGTCATTTTGTGCTTACTTATACGAACACGGTCACCGACTTTAAATTTGGGTGGTTTCGTTGGACTGATTTTGGGCGCTGTGTTCTTCTTTATTCGTTCCAACACTATATGTTCGTTGGCGTCATTCACTTCACTCGGTTTCATACCAATGGTTCTGTGTGTTGTATTGTTGTACGATTTCAGTAATGTAGGTAGTAGATCCAACCAGCGGTAGTGTCCTTGTTCACTGAAAGCTCGATACATGTGTGTCTTCAGTGTGCGATTAAAACGTTCCACTATGGAAGCTTTTTTCTCACTGTAGGTTGAGTAATGTTTTACATTATACTTTTTTAGCAACGCTTGTACTGTGCTGTTGTAATACTCCTTCCCGTTGTCTGTCTGTAAATATTTCATTCGATTAGCAGTTAGTATAGGCTCTAGTGCATGCTTTACTTCTTTTCCTGTCTTTGTTTTCAATGGTACAGCGTACGCGTACTTGCTAAACGCATTGATCACTGTCATCATGTACTTGTACCCTTTGTTCACTCGAGCGTATGGTATCATCTCCACAAGATCTGCCTGGTACAAGTCGTGTAGACCCTTCAATTCAACCGCGCGCCTAACGAAATTCCTTCTCGCTGCTCTGTGTAGCTCTAGAGCTAAAGTCTTGCGTGCGTTGTTCATGGTTTAAGATACACTAACACAATACCGGCGTTAAAAATACTATATATATATATCTATAACAGTTTCTTTGTTTTTCAGTATTCATTCACACATCTGAATATCACCATGGCTGACCTTCAACAGAATCCAGAACAACATCAGCAGGAACAGGGACATCCTCAACAAGGTAAAAAATTTTTTTTAAAATACCAATTGTCTCTCTCTATAATTATGCAACAAACCAAATTTGTTTGATATGAATTAACTCTGTCTAACCTGTACAAGATAGTCTCTTGACGTTGTTTAGAAATTGATATGACGGAGAAAATTTTGTATGTTCTGACATAGGTTTGTCACCTTCTCCCCAATGTATTGTCTCTTGACATCGTTTAGAAATTGACATGACGGAGAAAATTTTTCATGTTCCAGCATAGGTATGTCACCTTCTTTCCAATGAACTAATTCAATTCCGCAACAAAAGCATTTAACTCTATCGTCTATGAATGACATACTATGTCCACAAACATCATAATTTAGCGGATAGTAGTAAAACCCAGCAAACGCTAACTCATCGGGGCTGACAAACGTCACTTCCCAATACTTGAACGATTTTCTTCTTTCACTTTCAATGCTAAAATCAGGAGTAGCTGCCATCTTCACAGTTTGCAATAAACTAACGTATTACTAACGTGTACTATCTATTTATTTACCACAAACATGAATGTGTGTTATTCATCATTCCTATTAGCTAATACATGTGTTTCTATTGTTTCAGATATGACACGATTTTATATTGTGCGAAACAGTAGTATTAGAGGATGTCTCACAACTTTTAATTACCTGCCCGTGTACACAGAAGAAGAAGATCAAGATATAGTACCGATAATGACCGAGGTGCGACCTTTATTGTACAAGGATATTCTGGCAGAACAAGCACGTTTACGCAGTATCAAATGGCATATTGCGTGCAGGATACGTTTCACTAAAACTGTGTTAGATGGTGACAGCGGCGAAGAAAAAGAGGTAACCAAAGACGCCGTCTTCCACGGACGTTGTCGTACGTTGCTCACGGACGACAACGACGAGTTGAACTGTCTACTCGATGAATCCTACGATAAAATCATGAATAGCATATCCAATTTTACCCGTGACGGGAGCGGATGGTCGGTGGATGCTGTACTGAAGCTGGAACTGGTTGTTGGACGGTACCGGCCTCTAGCAGCGTCCTCCTACCTTCCAACCCCGCGAAAACTTGCACTCACCAAGGCAGTAGTCAACATCAATAACTCCCAAGATGAAATGTGTTTTCTATGGTCCGTACTAGCCCACATACACCCTCAACAAAAGCATAAAGAATTTGTTTCAAACTACATCTTATTCAAAAACACAATAAATATGTCCGGTATCGAGTACCCTGTTTCTATAAACTCACTTTCTAAATTTGAAGCACAGAATCCCAACATTTCTATAAACGTTTTCGGCTATGATATAGAAGACAATATCAGAAACGAATCAAAAAATGAGGTTTATCCGTTAAGAATTACTCCCAATAAGGACAGATTACATCATGTTAATCTTTTACTTCTGTCCGATACAAATAGCCGAAAACATTACTGTCTTATCAGTAACATAAGTAGATTATTATCATCCCTTACAAAACACAAAGAAAAATCATTTTACTGCGACTACTGCCTGCATCGTTTCACCACAGAACATGGTCTGTCCGATCATCTCCCCTACTGCACACCTCACGGCGAGCAGAAAACCAAAATGCCTACAGAGGAGGAGAAGTTTATGTCATTTAAAAATTACGCGCACTGTCTTAAAGTACCCTTTACCGTCTACGCCGACTTCGAGTCCCTCATCACTCCGCTTCAATCGTGTTCACCTGGTAACAACGTCCCGACGATAGTGCACGAGTTAGGCGAATTCTACTCTGTCGATAGCAACGGTGCCCGTCAGAAAATAACTTCTCCTCCTGTATCGTCCACATCATACGAAGCGATGCATATTCCGTCAGGTTTCTCCTATGCTATCGTCGATCATACACACAGACTCTGGAGAGAGGCTAAAGTTTATCGAGGTGAAAACGTTGTAGACACTTTCTTCTCGTGGTTGATGAAAGACGCCGAGGATATGATGAAGGTAGTACGACATAACGTGCAAATAATTATGTCCGATGATGACAATGTTGCGTTCACTAACGCCACCGTTTGTCATTTGTGTGAGCGCCCTTTGACAGACGATGACAAGGTACGCAATCATTGTCATCTTACGGGGAAATTCTTGGGAGCAGCCCACAATAGCTGTAATCTAAGCTACAAGATGCCTCGTCATATCCCCGTCTTCTTTCACAACCTTCGTGGCTATGACTGTCACCATTTAATGCAGGGTTTAGGAAAATATAAGGACCAACACGTATCCTGCATTGCAACATCCAGTGAGCGTTACGTGTCGTTCTCCCTGGGTCCCTTGCGTTTCGTAGACTCTTTTCAATTTCTTAATCGCTCTCTGGACACACTCGTTACCAATCTGTCCACGTCCGGGAGCCAATTTCCTTTGCTCAGAGAGGAAATGCTTAGACGGGGTTTCGACGAACAGACCAATCTGCTCGTACGCAAGGGAGTATACCCTTACGAGTACGTTGACAGCATTGATCGATTCAACGAAACAAGTCTACCCGCTCGTGAACACTTTGATAACCGGTTGTTGGAATCGGCTATTTCGGACGCAGATTACGAGCACGCACAAAACGTGTGGAGTGCATTCAATCTGCGTACGTTTGGCGATTACCACGATTTGTATTTGTTGACAGACGTAATGCTGCTGGCCGATGTCTTTGAAAGTTTCCGAGACATGGCCTTACGCGATTACTGCTTGGACCCGTGTCATTTTTACTCGCTTCCCGGACTCGCTTGGAACGCGATGCTAAAAATGACAGGGGTCGAATTAGAGCTGTTAACAGAGATAAATCTGCATCTGTTCCTTGAGTCTGGGGTCCGCGGAGGCTGCGCGATGATATCCAACCGTCATGCAGTCGCTAACAATCCTCTGATTCCAGATCAGTACGATGTATCGAAACCGACCTCCTTCATTCTGTATACAGACTGTAACAATTTATACGGTGCAGCCATGTCGCAACCGCTCCCTTACGCAGACTTCCGATGGCTCGATCGTAACGAAATCGAGTCCTTGGACGTACGTAATGTGAGTGATGATTCCGACATCGGGTACATCCTCGAAGTCGACCTACACTATCCTGATACCTTACACGACCTGCATTCCGACTACCCACTTGCACCTGTGCGCCAGCGCGTAACACCCGATATCCTTTCTCCCTTTTCCAAACGTTTACACGAGAGTATATACAGATCATCGTATAACGAATCAGGGTCATCCGTAGAGAAGTTGTTAACAACTTTGGAGGACAAACAAAATTACGTTCTCCATTATCGAAATTTGAAATTGTATTTAAGTCTTGGCTTAGAGCTGAAAGCGACTCATAGGGTGTTGTGTTTTAAGCAAAGCGCTTGGTTGAAACCGTTTATCGATTTCAACACCCGCAAGAGGCAAGCAGCCGTCAACAGCTTTGAAAAAGACCTTTTCAAACTGATGAACAACGCCGTATACGGTAAGTCGCTGGAGAACGTACGGAAACATATAGACTTTGAACTAGTCTCGGATGAACGACGGCTTCAAAAACTAGTTTCCACACCTAGGCTAAAACGTATGATTCGTTATACGAACGATCTGGTGGGGTTCTCACTTCGTAAAAAATCCCTTGTTCTTTCCCGTCCCGTGTATGTCGGCTTCACGGTGCTTGACGTTAGCAAAACGATAATGTACGACTTTCATTATCGTTATGCTGTCGCCAAGTACGGTTGCAACGTTAAATTGTTAATGACAGATACAGACAGTCTGATGTATAGCATTCAAACATCAGACTTGTATGCAGACATGAAGAAGGACCTACACGTTTTTGACACATCGGATTACCCTACGTCTCATCCTTGTTATAGCCTTAAGAACAAAAAGGTTGTCGGCCTGTTCAAGGATGAAACGTGTGGTCGTCCTATTAGAGAATTCGTGGGTCTCCGAGCGAAATGTTATTCGTTCCTTGTGGCCCACGAAGATCCTACCAAAGAGTGTCAAAAACGTGTATGTAAAGGTGTGCCTCGAGTTGCGATTAAGAGGAGTCTGCGACACGATATGTATCGCAAGTGTCTCACTGATCATTGTCAGTTTTCTACCAGTGCGCTTTGTTTACGTAGCGATCATCATACGCTGTACACGATGCGTGT
Source organism: Magicicada septendecula (assembly GCA_034769895.1). Classification (NCBI taxonomy): domain Eukaryota; kingdom Metazoa; phylum Arthropoda; class Insecta; order Hemiptera; family Cicadidae; genus Magicicada; species Magicicada septendecula. The sequence continues at coordinate 113,000,757 of CM068371.1, read as the reverse complement.
AAATAAGCAAGCGTTGTCACCGTATGATGATAAGCGCTACATATTAGACAATGGTCATGATACGCTTGCATACGGTCATTATCGGATACGACAACGCATCAACATGGAGAACGACGACACCTCCCCACCTACTAAAAAAATTTGTCTCCATGTATAGTAACCCTCCTCAACACTTGTTTCTTTCGTCAGTTGATGTCTCTCGGTGCTTCAGTCCAGACGTCTGTAAACGTAAGTTCACATATTAATATCGCAACGATATTTGTATGTTTAAACATAATATATATAGAGTTTGTAATGTGTGTGGTTTCTTTGTCTTACAGTATTATGGATAACACTGCAGTTATAATTGACTTCCAGTGCTTTTTCGATGACAACGGAAAATATATTGTGAAGGAACTGTCAATCATGGACGTTCTGAGATTTGCTGGTAGACATTGGATTTTGACACCACCTGCTACATCCGTTACGAATCCCAAATACGTTAGGACAAACCGCTGGTTAACATCAAATTATCATAGACTTAGATGGAGCGAAGGAGAGACACCATACGACAATCTTGTTTCATTGTTAACATCACATACACGTATATATAAATATGTGTTTGTGAAGGGTTTTGAGAAAAAACGTTTTTTGCAATCAAAGATAATACACAATAATATCATCAATCTCGATGACTTTGGTTGTCCTAAAAACATACCGTATATAATTCATGGAACAGAATGTCTTAGACATTTCAATTCTTCTGACCGTTGTGCCAACTATAAGGTGCATGCTATTCGGGAATGGATGATTCATGATTTTTGCTTTAAACAAACATTTTTAATGTAACAAATTTAGAAAGTAGGTCACAGCGAATGATGACATTTATATCTCTCTCTCATTCTGTTGTGAACATGTACATACATGCATAGCTGTAAGCAGTGACTATTTTCTTATGAAAATGGACTTTCCTAATGACATTGTTATATTTTTGGTGTCTCTAATTTCGTCTGTGGGACATGTTCATACATGCAAATGAAAGTGGGACACCGACGTTACCACCACCACCACCACCACCACTATCACATTCTACTGTCCTTTTGTGACGAATATTCTGTCATTGTTTGGTTCTCTCTGGTTTGATACAGACGTGTTCACTTGTGTCTTCTAATAATGTCGTTTCTTGTAAAGTTTAATGCTGTAAGTGCTATCGAGTACAAACGATGTTCAGAATTGATAGTGAATAAAAAATATCCCATCATGGTCTTAACAAATGTGGACACGAAGTATGGGAACTCTGTGCTTGCTACGTTGGAGGATGGCGACCGTCAGTATCGTGTCTATCTTCCCAAGAGGTATGCAGGTGTCTTCACGAATGAGGAGCTCAGACATATCAAACCTAAAGAACTACATTTAGTGTATCGAGGGACGAGAAATCAAACAACACAAGTAGAGATTGAGTCCTAACGTCGTAAGTAGCAATCGTTTAACAAACAATTTATTGATGTGTGTGTGTGTGTGTGTGTGTGTGTGTGTGTGTGTGTGTGTGTGTGTGTGTAGTTTCAACTCTCTGTACTTAACACTTTAATAATTGAATTTGTATGTACATGATAAATGTATCATTGATTCTATTTAGTTTCGTTGAATAATAATTGGTTCGATTAGAAATTATTTGAAAGTACATTACCTTTATGCGATAAATGTATCATTGATTCTAAGTAGTATTTACAAATTTCCAGTGAATAATATTTGGTTTGGTTTGATTAGAAATTATTTGAAAGTACATTAACTTATGAAAAATGACATATACTTGAAAAAGTTTACTTACTTAACACATTTGATTCTTTCCACTAACTGTGTGTGTGTGTGTGTGTGTGCATGTGATAATTGAATATTATCGTATCAGTGATTCTAATATCAACTGTATTGTTATGTTACAGATAAACTTCCTTGTGAACTGTATCTACAACCGTGAAATTATTATTTTAAAATCTTACAATGTCAAAAATTATTAATATTTATTTTATATAACAATGTTTGTTTGTGATATATGTATAATCAATGTAAAATGTATTTTGAATAATTGTATTATAACGGTTTGTAAACTATATTTTAAGTTTGTGTACAGTGCTGTAAATATATATTTAATCATTTAAAACAATATTATTATTAATATTTTATATATAACAATGTTTGTGATATATATATATTTAATCAATAATTGTATTATAGCGGTTTGTAAACTATATATTTTATGTTTGTGTACAGTGTTGTAAATATATATATTTAATTATTTAAAACAAATTATGGTTTATTTTACTTTATTTCGTTATAAACCTTCGAATATGCATCCAATTATTTGTATAGTAATCAGAAATGTGTGAGAGAGACATTTTAATAATTTGCAGGTTGTATCTTACAATTACGAAAATTATTATACAATGTGTGTGTACACAAAACTTTTGAAAATACCTTATTTCAAGGAGATTTTTTTATGCGTAACACTTTACCACACACACACACACACAGACTTGACAGTATATTAATTTCTAAATCATGGTCAATGACTGTCATGTGTCAAAAAAAGGATGCAACGAGGTAGGTGATAAATATATATTTCCTGGTGATTACATTTTAGTATCGCTACTTACAATAATCCATAAGTAGCACGACGCTTATGTAAAACTGATGACATAAAGAGAGTGTTTATATCGTGATCGACAACTGTGTCTAGAGACAAAGAGAGAGGAGGGGAGAGAGAGTTGATATCGAAGTCGTCGTCAACAATTTACTATAATATAGTTTGAATTTCCCACCGAAGAAAAATGTTGACAGATCTGTTCTATACACACACACAATAATGCAGGATTGGTAACCCTGATCATATATTTTAATATACACTATAATACACACACATATCAAGTTTGAACCCATACATAGGTTGGTAAACCTAATCATATAGATTTAATATACATTGCGGATGCTGTGGTCCAGATACGCGAAAAAGTCGCGGATGCTGTGGTCCAGTAGAAAGTGAAAGTGATCTAGGCTCGCGAAAGGCTGCATATATTCACGGATATGCAAATCAATTTAATTAAAAAAATAAAAATATCAAATAAAAAAATTGGGAACGGCGGCATCTCTTTGATCTAGGCTCGCGAAAGGCTGCATATATTTGAACTTGGCGCGCGAAAGGCGGCATGAAATTTTATTGGTGGAAATTCGCGGATGCTGCTGGTCCAGCGGTGGTGGGGAGAGCGTGGGAAAAAATCTTGGACCGTGGGAACGGCGGCATCCTTTGTTGGTCAGAACCCCCATTTTCCCTCTACTCTTAGATAGTACTCCAGCCTCCATTCTGTCCAGATGCCGTTACCTTTCCCTGCGATATGTCTGGATTTTATCATGTATGGAGAATACCTGTAGTTCTTCTCTAATATCCTCATTGTGCAAACGATCCTGTCTTGGAAATTATTTTTGTAGGAAAAATTGTAACTTTATAATTAACTTTGTAACTTTAATTTCTAACTTTATAATTAAGGGATCAGTAACCTTGGGAGGTACTGTTTACGACCGGGGGATACTTGGAAACGCCTTCAGAACATACTGTGCTAGAGCAATTTAGTATTATCGACCTCTGTAGGCCTGCTAAAGAGCAAGCAAACATTACTTCTTGGACCGGGCCTCGAGGCAGGAGTTCGAATTGTTCTCGGCTACAAATTGTGGATCGTCTCAGATGCACCAATCTCTACGACCCAGTATCTTATACACCGTAGCCTTTTTAAGTTTTTCCCAAATGTGAATTTGGCAGAATCTTACACTTTTAATCAAATAAACCAGATATATGTAAAAATTCCAACGCTAAATGTATCTCATGAGAATCTTACTGCTACTAAATGGGACAGACGTAGGAATCTTTTTTTCTTCTTATAGTTTCCGTATATTTCTTTGAAGATAATAGGCTGACTACCTGATAATAGGAAGATTTATATTATTACCTGATAGTGATATTAAAGATGAGAACTCAATCCAGCATTCACATGTTTTATGCAAATTACCTCTTCGTGTTTCATAGTTTAATTTGTAACCACCTGATAAGTACAGTAATCCATTGGGGACTATGCCAAAGAATCACTGTCCAAACCAGCGAACGGATCCGAGGTCTCAGACTCCTCGGCAGAAACGATCACTGTTCCAGCCAGACACTCAGCAGAATATATACAGCTTGGCTACGCCCCATCCTGGCTTACGTACACCCGATCCTGCTGACCGTAGCGCCCGACCGCCTAAGATCATAGAAGCATATAACGGCGAGCCCTTAGAATTATACCCCGTCCTCCCCCCAAACTCGCACCAGCAACAGGCTACTATACGCCACGAATATCCTCTACCCGGACCTCGACTCCTTCCTGACAAAATTAAACCTAAAATATGCTAAGGACACCAGCACTCGTGCCTCCAACCAAACCACTGCAGCCTCCATAACCGCCCCACCAGAAACACATAATGACCCACTTACCTCGTTAATCGTCTGCTCGCCCCTTGCCAACACACCAAACAAACACCGCAGATGAACACCTCAGATAGGCCTACACACACTAACTAGCAAGTCCGGTAATACCTCACAATCCTATCCGACGTTCACGCCCCTCACTTAAATCCCCCGCCTTACGCTTAACGCTACTCTCCATCTTTAGCGTCCTGCGCTACATGACCTGACCGTTGGACTCACTAGAGTGGTACAAGCTCATTCCACTCGCCCGCACACCTAACACGGTTGAACTACGCACAAACAACCACACCTGTACTCACTATACTGGGTGCCTCCACCTTCTCAGCGACCGGCTTGCACTGGCGTGCGTCTCCCAATAATCAATTTACGAACCGGCTCAAGGGGGCTTGTCCAGAAAATAGCTCGAGACTTGTCCATCTCGACAAGCCTCAAACATCACGAAAAATAAAAAGGCGGTGTATGCACGATAATAATAGCATCACTAAAGTTACCGACCTTATTAAGCTGCAGTTAAAAACAAACAGACACACAGTACGCTTCGCACTACCTGAAACAAACATCTATATATCAATAAAACAACTTGCGAAAAGGAATGGCTGACGCTGCCAAGATAAACAGTGACACACACAAATCCCGACGCCTCCAGTGTCTTGGAGCGTCCTATTTATATTTATATAATTTAATTTATCTAATCTAACAATTAAAAAAACTAACCCTGTAGGGGACAGTGGAACTGTACGGGATGTTAAATTTTATTTAATGTTTTGACCACTTGCTCCGTCCTTTATTGGTGATAGAACTGGATACTGTTTAACTACAAACAAATGAATCTATAGTACATGATAATGTGTTTAAGGTTTATATTGTGTTGAACAGTTTATATTGATTACGTAGAGATTAGCGAAATGAGATACTTAGAAAATGATACTTTGTTAATGTAAGGAGAATAACAGAGGAATGTAAGGTGCATAACCACATAAAACAAGAAATTGTGGAGGAAGACCAACCAAGAACCAATAATATGCAGAATATAAACATAAGAAATTGGAGGGACAGACAGAAGAATGAACATCCTTCAAAAGAGGAAACGTTAGATTACTGACCAACCAACAACGAGAAATAGGGCAGACCTCCTTCGGGGAGACCTCTTCGAATAAGATATAAATTGAGAAGTGCAGGCAGCGAAAATGTACTGGAGAGAAAGTGAAAAGGCTAGGAAAAATTATAAGTACATTGGAAGTGTTTTGTAGAAGGAATTATCTGCATGGAGAAGGAAATTTAATAACATAATTCATTAGTGTGAAGAAACATAACTGACTAAACATAACTGATTAAAGTAAAGTAAAATTCATTGTTTATTGCATTGCTTATCGGTATACTTGCAAATGTTTTTCTCGGCATTATCAGTCTGTGCAAAGCAAGTTGTTGTGTATTATCAACCTGCTTCAAAATGTCATTAAAGCCGTGTTATCCAGGCCATCTAGATAGTCACAGTTCTGGTGTATAATTTTTTACGAGGGCAGGTGGAAAAATTTGGTGTACAAATGTCCGGAAGGATGTACACTCGTTGGGTCTGTGGGTTTGGGCATTATACTAAAAAACCACCTCCCTTTCCTCTTCTAGGACACTAACCTGGAACCGTTTGACTCTGAACTAGGCCTATTATTCTTCAGCCCTAGGGCTCACATCTGACTTATTATTCTTCTATATTGTACTGTCGAAATCTCTCTTCTTGACCCGAAAAATCTCTTCTGCAAAATGTGCCACACAGTTCCAGGTGTCCTTCCATTGAAGCATCGCTTCAACGATTTATTCGGGGAGATCTACTGTCTAAAATTTCTTGCAGAGCATCTGTCGCAGATGAAGAATGTATTGTTCATCTGGTGACTCGGCCTTCCCAACTTTCTTCAGGTAAGATCGAAAATACTCGTGTCCAGACAGAAACTGGGTGAGGTAAAAGTCGATCTCCCCATGCTTTCTCTCCGCCCACGGCTGCACCTGCTTGATGAACCTTCTTGTCCAACAACCTCGCTCTTCTTCCTCCCAAGCTCTCTGCCAGAGAGAGGCTTCGGGCCTCTCAGTGTGCAGCTTCGCCACCTACCTCCTTCTTCCTATGAAAGACGGTCTTACGGTTCTCACTGTGTAATACGGTGTGTCACTTTTATAATGCGCGTGTCCTAGTACAAGAAAGTAAATATTTAGCTCGTTTTGTTTCCTTAATACAACTTCTCCAATCGCAGAATAACGTGAGCGGATATAGTAATATAAATAGTTAGCCCGTACCGACAGATCATTGTTGCTGCCGTAAGAAATAACACAAACGTCCGCTAAAGAGGACTAGCCTTCACTCCTATCCAACTTGAACTGAAACTAATAACTCGTAAACAGATCCAAAAACGAATGGCTCGCAAATCAACAATATGGAGTCTTCATGAACGTTCCAGGATTTAGCAATGCCGCTGAGCAGTTAATACCATTGATATAGCACTGGAAACGAAAATTCACCATTCGGATATATTTTAAGTTACGAGCCTAGCATTCGATACAGTATGACACACACGGAGATAAAAAATCAAGCCGCTGTTCTCAAACAAATATTATATATTATATTCAAGGCCTACTAAAAAATTAAAATTTCCGAACAAATATTGAAGAGATAACTTTCCAGATTCAACAAATTAGACCAGGCGTATCGCAAGGGAATGCGTGACATCATTGGTATTCACATTCATCTACTCATCAAAGCAACATAGACTCTTTCCTGTTGATATACAGATATTATTACCGAGCGAGGGCTCAACGACAGCATCAAGTGGATCTCAAAACCCCTAAGAATAATCTAAGACTGGCCACGGAAACAGAGAATAAAAATTAAAGGAATACAAATCACGTTTCGTTTACGAACCGGAGGTCTTCCTGTCCTTTGACTTTTACAAACGATTAACACCTAGTGTCCTGTCGACTCACCTAGTGAGTTCATGAGGCCAAGAAACGCAAAGAGATGGACTTCCGAATAAAAAATACGAAAAGAAATGTAGAAAAGAAACCAAACTATTTGTATAGCACAGCAATCTTCTCATAAAACGAGCTGCACAATTAAGTACTACTAGCGACAGTTTTCGACAAAAAAAGTGCTATTTAATCAGTTCCATTATAAGGATTAGCTATATCAGATTGATGGGGACATGCACAACATCCGTCGAATTTATAACTAAGTGAGAATCAAGATTTTGAAACAAAGTGTGTGTAACATTTGCTGCTAACTTCGTAAAAAAATCGGTATGGAGAATCGTACATGACTTCCATGTTTCAATTTTAAATATAAATTGAAAAATTTGACAAAATGAAATAAAATATTTCCATAGAAACTACTTCTTTGTTGCCGATAACGTATTACACATGTAAAAATTTACACCCTCCCCCTTGAACTATCATTCTCATTTACAGAAAATTACCCCCTCCCCCTTCAACTACCCTTTTCATATATATAGATATTTCATCTACTTTCTACAGTGGATTATTATGACCTTCTTTTCAGGATACTTTATTTATCAAAATTTAGTACTTTACTCTTGTTAAAACGTAAAACGTTGCAGGTAAACTACCCCTCCCCCTTAACCGATCTTCACCAAAATCAGTAAGCCTCCAGTCCTCTACAACTCGGCTATATATGAAGAAAGTTATTAGATTCTGTTTGAATTTGCGACAGTTATCGTTCGCTATAGAACAAATTCTACACACACACTTTTCGGAAAATGACTTTTCTTCATGCTTTTAGGGTAGTACAATCAGAATCAGCCCTTGTCTCGAACACGATTTTTTCGCGCTGACCATACTTACATTTCCTTACGGACATGGAAATAATATTTACAGAGAAATTCCTATTGCATTCCAAAGTTGTCAGTACCATTTGCGTTTGAAAATAGGTTACTACCCATTTGAAATCGGTTACTGACCGATTTCAAAATGGGCCTCTTTTTGATCGTCAGTCAACAAACTAACAAAAATTTGTCAGTGACACGAGTCATCTATTTTTTTTATCGAAATTTAAATTTACGATCTTATATTGATGCCCACTCTCTCAGGACGTCTCGGCGGTTTAATGACGATCACAGTTCATCACGAGTTCTCATGCCGTAATCTTCGACTTCACTTTGATCCGCACCAATCATTGTTTTTGCTCTCTTTAAAAACGCTTGAAATAATCGTTCGGCTCATGCCCTATGATCAGTTAAACAACCAGAATGTCTGTGTAAAGTTTTAACCTAGTTTAGCCGCAAAGTTTCATACGCACAAGTTGTTCTTAAGGTCACTTAGTCACTTTGTCACTAAACTGACGGACAGCGTACGCACGTCCCCACTTAATCTGGTATAGCTCAAACGACTAACTGTTATAGCGGTGCAGAATAAATGGCAATTCATTGTCAATATGTTGTCACCGCTGGGCGCGCCCATTAGTCGCAGAGCGTTAAGTGCGCGGGCTGGTGTGTTAGTCAGAAATTAGGTCTTTTTTTGAACACACCTCCTATGTACTGGATCACTGGAAAAAAATCGTAGCTTATACTAGAAAACCAAATGCTCCTTCACAAAACTATAATCCATCCGATCTGGTTATACCGTAGTTATGGAGACGCGTAAGCACCTCAACAATTAATACAATTAGAGCGTTTCCAGTCCAAAGCCCTCACAGCAATGGTAACGCTGCTTCAAACCAAACCGTCTGTAATGAAACAAAAAGCCACCAAGTACCTCATTCTCTTAGCAAGACTTTCCTAGTGACACAACAGACGCGCTGAAGAAAAGAAGGTCCCGCGACTGAAGACTAAATGCTTTCCAGATTTACAAAGAAGCGATATCATCGAGTGTGTTTCCCTCCAGTCACATTTAATGTACTACGTTTCGTTTGATTTAATCATAGAAATTGCTGAAAAAAAAGTGAATGAAACACATCGGCAGAAGGATGAAACTGAACAATGGAACGCAGGTTTACATCCGAAACATTTCAAACAGGTTAAACATAAAACATACGAATTTCACTAATTTCCATTGTACACGTCAGAAAACTAATACACAGCACACTTTTTACATGAATCGTAAAAAACATATTGTTGTAGGTAAAAAAACAATAATTACTAAAATATGTGTGTGTGTTTTACAGGTGCAGTGCAAAAACCAATATAAATACGTGTGTGTGTTGTTTTTATTTAAATATAAAAGAGCATAAGAGACGAGTCGGGAGCGGCGGGCACGGAATTGCAGCATTGTACTGTACGTCGATGAAAAATCACGGTAATCCGTTTGGAATGATGGGTTCGAGGCTGTGTTTGTGACAGTGTCCATGGACGGGCCATTTGGCTAGCTCTGCACCACTATTGTTCTCATAATGTTTATACATTTAATACACACTCGTCAATGCAATTCTTTTCATCGCACTGACACACACACACACACACACACACACAAACACGCTATTTGATATTTATCATAGTGTACATATGTGTATATAGAGATTTATATATATACATAGTCGGCAATGGGGGTAGCGGTAGTCAAATGGAAAAGGAGAAGAAGGGGTAGACAGTGTAGCTGGTGTTTGTATGAATACCCTTCTTAATGAGTTCAACCCCCTACACTTGTTTGATTTACCCATACACCCTTCGCCCCCGCCTCCTCCCATACTCCTCCCTCACTCCACAGCCTTCCATTGGTTATCGAATTCAATTTAAAACGATCGTAAATTAAAATTTTAAAACGAGATAAGTCTAATGCATTCTTTTAGCGACGTGTTCTACACAAAACCTATGCGATGTAGGGGGAGGAAATGTTTGTTTTTCTGACGTCGCTTGCAAAACTATTGTTCTTATCTACGCTATGAAATTTGAAAGCATGCAGATAACGAATTGCTAATCCGTTTTTACGTTACACTTTAATTAAACTATTGACTCATTCAACTATGTCTAGGCTCTCTTTCTCTACCCGCCTCCCTCCCTCTTTTTCTCTCTCACGATTTCTCTGTCTCTGCAAGTCCTGTTTAGCTATAACAATATACGTCTGTGTGAACCAGTCAGGAGTATTTAGGATTAAGCAAACTCCGTATCTCTTTCACACACACACACACACACACACATTTAAATATGCATATATTTATATACTTATGGAATACAACTTTTTGGCAATGGCAGTGGGAGTAACTCAACAATCCAATAACCCAGCCTTATACAAATTTCAGTAGTCATTTCCGAGTTCTATTCTCATTAAGAGAGGGAAAGTAACCAATAACCTAAGAATCAATACGAAGACGTCACATAGTGCTTCCGTATGTACTCCACATCCTCCGTATGTGCTTCCGTATGTATGTCTTAGTAATCCTCGACTTCTGATATCCATGGATTCAAAATTATATTTTCTGTAATCCATCCTTTAAAAGCTTTCATAAAAGCGTGAAATGTTTTTACAGTGAGCTGAGAAAGATTAAGAATTCTATACTGTTTTCGACAAAAACCAAGTCGTCAAATACCATCTACGAACGACACTGTACAACTGAAAGCATTTTCACTGACAAGAGATTTTAGCTCCAGAAGAATTTTATCTCGACCTATTATGCAACCGATGGTAAGCGTGTTTTTGAGAGAAAGTGTAAGAAAACAGTCAAAAATTTAACTACTTTTGAAAAATTACAGACAATCAAATTGTCAGTATTATCTACAGCTACAGAAAAATATGTCAATCGGAAATCTGATTTTACTGTGCGTTTTGAAGACCGCAGATAACGAACCCATCCTTTTGTAACACGAATTTTTGCATCAACACAATACTGTATTTGTATTCCTTAGAGCTTGACTACATTATTTTCATGAGTTTTATGATCTACTGTCTGATCTATATTTCCTTATTAGACAGCGTCATCTGCAGGGATACCATTTATTGCTTATACTCATTGTAGGCTATCCCTTAGGCGGTACCCCAAATTCGACCACGAACAGAACGATTGTTGCTAAAAATGATTATAATCGTGGAGGTGGTACTTATAACTGAATCATGGTATCGGCGATTCCAAGTCGCTGAAGGTCACTCGGTGACTACTGATTCCGGACACAGAAGACATGGTCACATACGTAAATGTATCATCATAATAATAAAGTGCATTTAAATTAGGACAATTATGTACATTATGAGAATGTTTCAACAAGTTGCCAACTATTCTTCACGTACGAAACTATTAAAAATAAACTTTTATTTTTAATCGCATATGAGGAAAGTTTTTCAGTAGTAGAAAAAAGGAAAAGTATAATGAAAGTAAAAATATGAAATGTAGTGACCTATTTAGCATTATCGTGACACAAAGTTAATGGAAAAAATGAGAAAAAATAAATCTGTAGCTAAATCCAGCAAAACTTTAAAATCAGAATAAATAATCAAAACAAGACTAAATCGTTACGCATTGAAGGAATGTCGGGAAAGGTAAATTATAGATTTTCTATGTACTAAATTATTAAGCGCTGAAGAATCCATTATGTCAAGAAAAGAGGAGACGGTCAATTCTACTCAAAAAAAGAGACGCGAAAAGAGAAAGCGTACTTCGAAGCTTTTCAACAGAGTAAATATAGCAACAAAAAATAGAATAAGCTTATCTGTCTGAAAACTGATTGAAGAAGAAGAAAAGCTCCTCTTAATAAATAATATTAAAAACACGCGCTCATAAGCTTTGTCAGTGTAATATTATCAGTGGCATAGCTTCGGTTTACCAGTATCAGAAAAATTTACGAAAATCCCGGAACCTGAATCTAATACCAGGGCAAACCTGAATCTATCTAGAGCAAGTTCAGCATAAAGCAAATGTTCCATATGACTCCGAAATAAATAATTGTAATTTAAAGTAAATTACAATTTAATCTTGTAAAATTTCAAGTTAAATATAAGTTAAAGTAAAGTAGAGAGTTAATTTAATTTTGTCTACATTGTTTCCAGCATCTGTCTTGGATTTCAAAAGCAGTCTCTGCCCAATTAAGGCCACTCTGAAAATGCCGATGATGTTGAAAGCATATGCCGCCAGTTTTAGATATTTAACTGAATATCATTTGTCCAAGAGCAAGCTGTATGTTACAATAATTTCATGAGTCGAACGTAGATTTAATTAATCATAGTAGTAACACCAAAGATTATCTCAGAAACTACAGAATAAATTACCCTGAGAAGGCTCCGAGAAGGAGTTTCTTGAATAAGAGACGATATTCTGCCGGAGCAGAATCGTTAAAAGGAGAAAACGCAATCCGGGAGAAAAAAGAGTGAAGTTATCGGTGTACTCATAAAAGATATCAGGACTTTATGGTAAAGAAACTTACGGTTGTTAAACAAATGTACACTCGGTAGGCAATGTCTAAGCTTAGGGGACGACAGATGGCTAAGAAGCTGCCAGCTATAAACAACTCCTGGCCTAGGATATTTCTAGAATATGACCTCTTCTTAACTGAGAACCAAATTCTCTTGGGGTCGAAACACTATGTATAAAAAAAAAATAAGCTTACGGATTGCTTGTAATGTACTTATAGTAGCTGACTCCTGAAAAGCCTAAACAATTTCCAAACTACTGACAGTCAAGGAGATGAATAAGGAATTAGATTTTACCATAGTACGAGGTAGACGGTACTATTCTGGAGCAGATTAGTAATTTTCAGTGTCTGGGCTGTAATGTGTCTTACATTAGAAATAATGCTGAAGAAGTTGGGTAAGTTCAACCATATGTGTGGGACCATCAGGAGAACTCTAAAATCAACGAGGAAAGAAACACGCCTAAAGTTCTACAAGGTGATGTCCCTCCCCACACGTCTCTGTGGGCCTGAGATTTGGACTTTAACGAAACCCCAGGCCAGTCGTATTGAAGCGGCCGAAATGAGATTTCCAGGCACGTGGAGGGATATACCTACTCTTCAAGATAACAAAAGAAATGTCGATGTACTCGACAGGAATGCAGAATATCGGCTAAAGTGGTTGGACCATCTGTTGGATCCGACTGTGGGATCCCCAGCTACAAGCTACAGAAATTATAAGCCGATAGGGTGGAGAGGTGTGGGGTGTGCGAAGAAGCTATAGTCTATCTCCTTGGGGCCGGAACAACCATGTTTGGTTTAATCCATGGTGAAGGTGATGATGATGTTGATGATGATGGTAACGACGACGACCTTAGTACAAGGCCGTAAGAAGATTCTTTGGTGTATGATCACTAAGATATTGTAACGTTACATAACCCGGTCCCAATAAATTAAATCATAATAACATCAAGGTCAGAAATGGGTAACCTATGGCTCGCTCAAAATTAAATTATATCACTCAACATGATAAACAAGTGAAAAGTGAGTTATAGTGTACCCATTGAGGTGAAAAATAAAAGTGAAAGTAACGTATTACCAAACTGTGCTGTAGGTTTGGAAATTATAAAACTATGAGAGTAGGCTGTATACTACTAACTGATTTTGTATTTTTAATTATTTATTGTAATATTTATATTGTATGGACAACCAATTGTTATACATAAGTTAATGTTATATTTTTAAAAATATTTGTGTTGTAATATAGGATAACCCAGGGTTAGTTTTAAAAGACATAAAAATTTAAATACCAAAAGATAAATAAAAATTATAATAATACTATGAGGGAAATGGCAACAGGAAGTAGTGCCGTGTAGGAATACTATGAGAGACTAAATAAATAATATATAAATTTATTTAAAGATAATAAAATTATCAAATACTTATATACAATGTCATAAGAAAATGAACCAAAACTTATTATGTAAACTAAATTGGTAAAGAAACCGGAATGGAAAGGAATTATTTTTCCATAAATAAAATATAAATTTATAATAATTACAAACTGCCTGTATAATAAAAATACTATGTGTTACTAAGAGTGATGAAAATAACAAGTATTGTTAAGAGAAAAATTTTGAACTAAAACCGTAGACGTTTAATGAAGAAATTTGTGTTAGTGGTTGAAATCACAAACAGAATATTCAATATTGCACACCACTATATAAATTATATATACACCACTATAATTTTTATATAGTGGTGTGCAATATTGAATATTCTGCTTAAAACCGTAGAGTTGAAAAAAAATGATGCTACTACAATTATAATAAAAATAACCTTTTCGGAACTTGAGAGGAGTGCAAATTGATACAAAATTAACTAGCCGCATGATCACTTCAAAATCATCCACGATTTATCAAAATTAGATGGTTCTACTCCTTTATAAACAGTGAAAGAAAACCTTCTGATGATTCAACTTGGTTTCGCCATAATTCTAGTTGACGATCGAGAATTCGCCAGACGGTAAGGAAATTATAACGCAAGACGGACCTCACCACAGAAAAAACTTCAATCCAGTAAGAACCATACGGAGCGAGGTAATATAAACATTTTTTTGTAATAATTCAAGAAGAAAACGCATTCCGAACGTTGAGATTGAAAATAAAATAGTCATCTAAACATGTTTTTAAAGTAAACAAACGCACGCTGCACTCTTACGGACATTCCAGGAACTACATACTACACGAAAAAATAAATAAATTATTTAATAATTTTTTCGGTATTTGTAAAGCGTAGTAATTATCCATTTCTGACACTCTCGTAACAAAAAGAACTTACCCTGAACCCTGGGGAATTATTAAGAATTATATATTAATTGATGTTATAATTTTAAAATAGTGTAAAATTATGAAACAAAACCATAGACCTATATGTTTTTCTCTTTAGACAATTCCATGTTTACTCTGTGAAGTCGAGATTATGTTTTATTGAAGGAAAGAGCAATTGTAATACTTGTATTTTGGTGGCAGGAAACAAAAACCAATAATATAAATACATAATATTATTGAAAAATAATCTTGAATAATAAAGTGTTATAATTTTTTTTGGTAGTGGGTAGTTGTAATCAATTTCAGAAAAAAAACAGAAGAAATCAACATCGGACCAAATTATGCTGTAGTGTAGGCTGGTTGAACTAAGCGTAGAAACTTATCTCACCATCAGCTGATTTAAATCACAGCGAACAATTTGAAAGAAATCCGAAATCGGCTAAACTGAGTGTAAATAATTGATACTTACTCTCTCTTCTTCATAAGGCTGAATAACTTCCCTCCTTGACCCCAAATCACACACTCTCGATTTCTGTTTAGATTGAGTAACACATTTTAAAAAAATTCTTTATTTTATTTTTTTTTAAAACGTCAGTTATTATAATTCAGAAGTGACGCATACTACGTGAGGCATATAATATAACTCTACTGTACCTCCGGAGTAGGGATACGTTACAGAATTGGCGCTCAACGTAAAAGGGCGGTAATTAGAAAAGAATTTTGATATTTAATAAAAATATATACCAAAAAATCTAATTATCGTTGGCAGTTATGAGAAAACAAGAAATGCATAATACCCGAGGCAAATCGAAGAAGAGGGCAGAAGAAAAGGAGATTGAAGAAGGTGGACAGGAACAAGAAAGAGAATTAGTCACGGACAGTGAAATGGACCAACAGACAGGTGATACAGAAGAAACCGAAGTAGTTATGGATACGGAAACGGAAATAATTGAAGAGGATGCCCAAGGGGACCAACCAGATAAACCCAACCAAAAAGAAGATATAAGCATACAGGAGATGTCAAGAATTATAATGGAAGGGAATAACAAGATCCAGGAAGATAATAAGCGAACCAATGACAAAATAGATGAAAATTTTAGAAAACAGGAGGAAGCCTTGAAACAAACCAATGAGGAAAATAAGGAGAATTTTAAGAAACAGGAGGAACAAAATAGACAGACCAATGAGAAAATAGATAGCATTCAGGAAAGTTTAGTCAAACAACTAAATGAAAAAATAGAAACCATTCATGGAAATATCAAACAAACCATGAATGAACAATACCATGAACTGAAGGAAACGGTTGAAGAGCAAAGAGAAGAGATGAATGCAAAATTTGAAGAGAATAATAGGAATTTAAAACAATTTGAGGGTAAAATGGAGAATTTCAATAAGGAGATATGGGAAACTTTCGGAGAGAAGTTTGAAAATGTTAATACGCGTATCCAAAAAGCAGATACATACAAGGAGGAGACAAATAAACAAATGGACCATAGTGTTAAGAATTTGGATGAAACATCAGACAGCATCTCAGAAGGTATTAAAGTAAGTCCGAATACAGAAGAGAGTAGGAAGGAAATAGAAATTATAGAATACCAAGGTGTAATGTCATCTGAAAATAAAAATAGCCACAACAAAAAGGATGTTCAAACCGTGGAAAGGAAGACCAAGAAAATAATAAAAACATGTAGAAAGAGAATAATAAATACCAAGGAAGAATGGGAGATGATTACAGGTGGATTAATTAAGGTATTCAACCTTCCAATTAACGAACAGAGGGAGTTAACTAAGTTTACATCCCAGTTAAATGTGTCAACGATGGAAGTGTGTCAGACAATATCAGTAGTATCTTCAAGACGGAATACAACATTCAAATATTTGGTAAATAATCCAGAGGTAAAAGGGAATGAAATGAGATTAAATATGAGCAACTATGTTATGTTAGAGGAGGTACAATACTTGTTAGTTAAAAAGGAACGAATTATGACGGAAGACCGGTACTTAAGTGAAAGTTTCATAGCAGCAAAGTGGGAGAGACGGATGGTAAGAAGATTATCAAGGAGAGAATTAATTCCGAACACCCCAGTAATCCGAGTAAAGGGAGTACCTGAAATAATGGACCACGGTTAAACAGGCTCCAAACAAACCAGAAAAAAGGGACGGATTTTATGGATACAGGACCAAGCAACCCATTGTAAATAAAACCCCAAAATTCTAAAAGCATGTAAGGACATCTTACTCAAGTTATTTTGGAAACCATATAATTTAAAGTGAAGAGACTAAAACCCCAAAATTCTAAAAGCATGTAAGGACATCTTACTCAAGTTATTTTGGAAACCATATAATTTAAAATGAAGAGACTAAAACCCCAAAATTCTAAAAGCATGTAAGGACATCTTACTCAAGTTATTTTGGAAACCATATAATTTAAAGTGAAGAGACTAAAACCCCAAAATTCTAAAAACATGTAAGGATATCTTACTCAAGTTATTTTGGAAACCATATAATTTAAAGTGAAGAGACTAAAACCCCAAAATTCTAAAAGCATGTAAGGATATCTTACTCAAGTTATTTTGGAAACCATATAATTTAAAATGAAGAGACTAAAACCCCAAAATTCTAAAAGCATGTAAGGACAACTTACTCAAGTTATTTTGAAACCATATAATTTAAAATAAAAAGACAAACCACTAAGAAAATGTAAGAACTGATTATATAATTTAATTATAAATAACTGATTTAAACTGAAATAATAGGAAAAAGTAATATTTTTAATGGTAACAAACAGAAGGAAAATTAAATGAACAAAAACAATTGATGGTAATGTGCTCAGATAAGAAGAATAAAGAATAATTTAATGACTCCAATGAAACTGAAGGAGGATGATAATTAATACAATAATTAGAATTTCTCGGAATTGAAGATTATATAAGAAGAAATGATACGGAGAAATATGTCACAAGAAGTAAAGTCAAAAGAATTTTAACATAAGGCCTATCAATAATATTATATGCTATTAGTTAATGGAGAAGAAGAAGGAATCAAGGAGAAGAAGAAATATATAAATAAATGCAAACAGCTACAGTATGAAGAATCCCAAAAGTGTTTAGTACTAGTCGCTAATTGACTACTACTTATAAGTTTTTTATTTTTATGTATTGACCGTAGAAATGTTCCGGCAATAATTTTTATGAGCAGGAATGATGTTCCCCTGGTCTCAGAAGGTGTAAGGATGGACAGCGGAGTATGGACCCAGAGTGGCCACCCGACTGGTACCACCGCACAGGATAGGGAAAAATGTTAGGGAAATTGAATATTTAAGGGATAATAATTATAAAATAGCTGAAAAGAGTGATATTGGATTCCAGAAGTATAGATGAAGAAAATGGAAGGAAGATAGCAGACCGAAGCTTAATTGATAAAGATAATTTATAGAAGTAAATAGAAATGAGTGTTAAAACAAGTTTAATATGATTAGTGTGACCAGTCCTTATCAAATAAAATGTGGAAGTACCACTACCCAGAAATAAATAATTGATGAATTTTGCCTCCAACAGAGAGAGAGTAGAGTAAGAAAACAGCAATTACCACCAGTCTGAATTACCAGTCAGAGTTTACAACCAGTTTGAAAATGAAACACTATTATGAAGATAAAACCAAGACTATTAGGAGAATGGAAATAATCAACAATTTATTTTTAATAAACAAGTAATACCCAAATAAATTTGTTCTAGTGGGGGGGCTTTATGTAACGTTACATAACCCGGTCCCAATAAATTAAATCATAATAACATCAAGGTCAGAAATGGGTAACCTATGGCTCGCTCAAAATTAAATTATATCACTCAACATGATAAACAATTCGAGTGATATATGGTGCAAAGTGAGTTATAGTGTACCCATTGAGGTGAAAAATAAAAGTGAAAGTAACGTATTACCAAACTGTGCTGTAGGTTTGGAAATTATAAAACTATGAGAGTAGGCTGTATACTACTAACTGATTTTGTATTTTTAATTATTTATTGTAATATTTATATTGTATGGACAACCAATTGTTATACATAAGTTAATGTTATATTTTTAAAAATATTTGTGTTGTAATATAGGATAACCCAGGGTTAGTTTTAAAAGACATAAAAATTTAAATACCAAAAGATAAATAAAAATTATAATAATACTATGAGGGAAATGGCAACAGGAAGTAGTGCCGTGTAGGAATACTATGAGAGACTAAATAAATAATATATAAATTTATTTAAAGATAATAAAATTATCAAATACTTATATACAATGTCATAAGAAAATGAACCAAAACTTATTATGTAAACTAAATTGGTAAAGAAACCGGAATGGAAAGGAATTATTTTTCCATAAATAAAATATAAATTTATAATAATTACAAACTGCCTGTATAATAAAAATACTATGTGTTACTAAGAGTGATGAAAATAACAAGTATTGTTAAGAGAAAAATTTTGAACTAAAACCGTAGACGTTTAATGAAGAAATTTGTGTTAGTGGTTGAAATCACAAACAGAATATTCAATATTGCACACCACTATATAAATTATATATACACCACTATAATTTTTATATAGTGGTGTGCAATATTGAATATTCTGCTTAAAACCGTAGAGTTGAAAAAAAATGATGCTACTACAATTATAATAAAAATAACCTTTTCGGAACTTGAGAGGAGTGCAAATTGATACAAAATTAACTAGCCGCATGATCACTTCAAAATCATCCACGATTTATCAAAATTAGATGGTTCTACTCCTTTATAAACAGTGAAAGAAAACCTTCTGATGATTCAACTTGGTTTCGCCATAATTCTAGTTGACGATCGAGAATTCGCCAGACGGTAAGGAAATTATAACGCAAGACGGACCTCACCACAGAAAAAACTTCAATCCAGTAAGAACCATACGGAGCGAGGTAATATAAACATTTTTTTGTAATAATTCAAGAAGAAAACGCATTCCGAACGTTGAGATTGAAAATAAAATAGTCATCTAAACATGTTTTTAAAGTAAACAAACGCACGCTGCACTCTTACGGACATTCCAGGAACTACATACTACACGAAAAAATAAATAAATTATTTAATAATTTTTTCGGTATTTGTAAAGCGTAGTAATTATCCATTTCTGACACTCTCGTAACAAAAAGAACTTACCCTGAACCCTGGGGAATTATTAAGAATTATATATTAATTGATGTTATAATTTTAAAATAGTGTAAAATTATGAAACAAAACCATAGACCTATATGTTTTTCTCTTTAGACAATTCCATGTTTACTCTGTGAAGTCGAGATTATGTTTTATTGAAGGAAAGAGCAATTGTAATACTTGTATTTTGGTGGCAGGAAACAAAAACCAATAATATAAATACATAATATTATTGAAAAATAATCTTGAATAATAAAGTGTTATAATTTTTTTTGGTAGTGGGTAGTTGTAATCAATTTCAGAAAAAAAACAGAAGAAATCAACATCGGACCAAATTATGCTGCAGTGTAGGCTGGTTGAACTAAGCGTAGAAACTTATCTCACCATCAGCTGATTTAAATCACAGCGAACAATTTGAAAGAAATCCGAAATCGGCTAAACTGAGTGTAAATAATTGATACTTACTCTCTCTTCTTCATAAGGCTGAATAACTTCCCTCCTTGACCCCAAATCACACACTCTCGATTTCTGTTTAGATTGAGTAACACATTTTAAAAAAATTCTTTATTTTATTTTTTTTTAAAACGTCAGTTATTATAATTCAGAAGTGACGCATACTACGTGAGGCATATAATATAACTCTACTGTACCTCCGGAGTAGGGATACGTTACAGAATTGGCGCTCAACGTAAAAGGGCGGTAATTAGAAAAGAATTTTGATATTTAATAAAAATATATACCAAAAAATCTAATTATCGTTGGCAGTTATGAGAAAACAAGAAATGCATAATACCCGAGGCAAATCGAAGAAGAGGGCAGAAGAAAAGGAGATTGAAGAAGGTGGACAGGAACAAGAAAGAGAATTAGTCACGGACAGTGAAATGGACCAACAGACAGGTGATACAGAAGAAACCGAAGTAGTTATGGATACGGAAACGGAAATAATTGAAGAGGATGCCCAAGGGGACCAACCAGATAAACCCAACCAAAAAGAAGATATAAGCATACAGGAGATGTCAAGAATTATAATGGAAGGGAATAACAAGATCCAGGAAGATAATAAGCGAACCAATGACAAAATAGATGAAAATTTTAGAAAACAGGAGGAAGCCTTGAAACAAACCAATGAGGAAAATAAGGAGAATTTTAAGAAACAGGAGGAACAAAATAGACAGACCAATGAGAAAATAGATAGCATTCAGGAAAGTTTAGTCAAACAACTAAATGAAAAAATAGAAACCATTCATGGAAATATCAAACAAACCATGAATGAACAATACCATGAACTGAAGGAAACGGTTGAAGAGCAAAGAGAAGAGATGAATGCAAAATTTGAAGAGAATAATAGGAATTTAAAACAATTTGAGGGTAAAATGGAGAATTTCAATAAGGAGATATGGGAAACTTTCGGAGAGAAGTTTGAAAATGTTAATACGCGTATCCAAAAAGCAGATACATACAAGGAGGAGACAAATAAACAAATGGACCATAGTGTTAAGAATTTGGATGAAACATCAGACAGCATCTCAGAAGGTATTAAAGTAAGTCCGAATACAGAAGAGAGTAGGAAGGAAATAGAAATTATAGAATACCAAGGTGTAATGTCATCTGAAAATAAAAATAGCCACAACAAAAAGGATGTTCAAACCGTGGAAAGGAAGACCAAGAAAATAATAAAAACATGTAGAAAGAGAATAATAAATACCAAGGAAGAATGGGAGATGATTACAGGTGGATTAATTAAGGTATTCAACCTTCCAATTAACGAACAGAGGGAGTTAACTAAGTTTACATCCCAGTTAAATGTGTCAACGATGGAAGTGTGTCAGACAATATCAGTAGTATCTTCAAGACGGAATACAACATTCAAATATTTGGTAAATAATCCAGAGGTAAAAGGGAATGAAATGAGATTAAATATGAGCAACTATGTTATGTTAGAGGAGGTACAATACTTGTTAGTTAAAAAGGAACGAATTATGACGGAAGACCGGTACTTAAGTGAAAGTTTCATAGCAGCAAAGTGGGAGAGACGGATGGTAAGAAGATTATCAAGGAGAGAATTAATTCCGAACACCCCAGTAATCCGAGTAAAGGGAGTACCTGAAATAATGGACCACGGTTAAACAGGCTCCAAACAAACCAGAAAAAAGGGACGGATTTTATGGATACAGGACCAAGCAACCCATTGTAAATAAAACCCCAAAATTCTAAAAGCATGTAAGGACATCTTACTCAAGTTATTTTGGAAACCATATAATTTAAAGTGAAGAGACTAAAACCCCAAAATTCTAAAAGCATGTAAGGACATCTTACTCAAGTTATTTTGGAAACCATATAATTTAAAATGAAGAGACTAAAACCCCAAAATTCTAAAAGCATGTAAGGACATCTTACTCAAGTTATTTTGGAAACCATATAATTTAAAGTGAAGAGACTAAAACCCCAAAATTCTAAAAACATGTAAGGATATCTTACTCAAGTTATTTTGGAAACCATATAATTTAAAGTGAAGAGACTAAAACCCCAAAATTCTAAAAGCATGTAAGGATATCTTACTCAAGTTATTTTGGAAACCATATAATTTAAAATGAAGAGACTAAAACCCCAAAATTCTAAAAGCATGTAAGGACAACTTACTCAAGTTATTTTGAAACCATATAATTTAAAATAAAAAGACAAACCACTAAGAAAATGTAAGAACTGATTATATAATTTAATTATAAATAACTGATTTAAACTGAAATAATAGGAAAAAGTAATATTTTTAATGGTAACAAACAGAAGGAAAATTAAATGAACAAAAACAATTGATGGTAATGTGCTCAGATAAGAAGAATAAAGAATAATTTAATGACTCCAATGAAACTGAAGGAGGATGATAATTAATACAATAATTAGAATTTCTCGGAATTGAAGATTATATAAGAAGAAATGATACGGAGAAATATGTCACAAGAAGTAAAGTCAAAAGAATTTTAACATAAGGCCTATCAATAATATTATATGCTATTAGTTAATGGAGAAGAAGAAGGAATCAAGGAGAAGAAGAAATATATAAATAAATGCAAACAGCTACAGTATGAAGAATCCCAAAAGTGTTTAGTACTAGTCGCTAATTGACTACTACTTATAAGTTTTTTATTTTTATGTATTGACCGTAGAAATGTTCCGGCAATAATTTTTATGAGCAGGAATGATGTTCCCCTGGTCTCAGAAGGTGTAAGGATGGACAGCGGAGTATGGACCCAGAGTGGCCACCCGACTGGTACCACCGCACAGGATAGGGAAAAATGTTAGGGAAATTGAATATTTAAGGGATAATAATTATAAAATAGCTGAAAAGAGTGATATTGGATTCCAGAAGTATAGATGAAGAAAATGGAAGGAAGATAGCAGACCGAAGCTTAATTGATAAAGATAATTTATAGAAGTAAATAGAAATGAGTGTTAAAACAAGTTTAATATGATTAGTGTGACCAGTCCTTATCAAATAAAATGTGGAAGTACCACTACCCAGAAATAAATAATTGATGAATTTTGCCTCCAACAGAGAGAGAGTAGAGTAAGAAAACAGCAATTACCACCAGTCTGAATTACCAGTCAGAGTTTACAACCAGTTTGAAAATGAAACACTATTATGAAGATAAAACCAAGACTATTAGGAGAATGGAAATAATCAACAATTTATTTTTAATAAACAAGTAATACCCAAATAAATTTGTTCTAGTGGGGGGGCTTTATGTAACGTTACATAACCCGGTCCCAATAAATTAAATCATAATAACATCAAGGTCAGAAATGGGTAACCTATGGCTCGCTCAAAATTAAATTATATCACTCAACATGATAAACAATTCGAGTGATATATGGTGCAAAGTGAGTTATAGTGTACCCATTGAGGTGAAAAATAAAAGTGAAAGTAACGTATTACCAAACTGTGCTGTAGGTTTGGAAATTATAAAACTATGAGAGTAGGCTGTATACTACTAACTGATTTTGTATTTTTAATTATTTATTGTAATATTTATATTGTATGGACAACCAATTGTTATACATAAGTTAATGTTATATTTTTAAAAATATTTGTGTTGTAATATAGGATAACCCAGGGTTAGTTTTAAAAGACATAAAAATTTAAATACCAAAAGATAAATAAAAATTATAATAATACTATGAGGGAAATGGCAACAGGAAGTAGTGCCGTGTAGGAATACTATGAGAGACTAAATAAATAATATATAAATTTATTTAAAGATAATAAAATTATCAAATACTTATATACAATGTCATAAGAAAATGAACCAAAACTTATTATGTAAACTAAATTGGTAAAGAAACCGGAATGGAAAGGAATTATTTTTCCATAAATAAAATATAAATTTATAATAATTACAAACTGCCTGTATAATAAAAATACTATGTGTTACTAAGAGTGATGAAAATAACAAGTATTGTTAAGAGAAAAATTTTGAACTAAAACCGTAGAGTTGAAAAAAAATGATGCTACTACAATTATAATAAAAATAACCTTTTCGGAACTTGAGAGGAGTGCAAATTGATACAAAATTAACTAGCCGCATGATCACTTCAAAATCATCCACGATTTATCAAAATTAGATGGTTCTACTCCTTTATAAACTGAAAGAAAACCTTCTGATGATTCAACTTGGTTTCGCCATAATTCTAGTTGACGATCGAGAATTCGCCAGACGGTAAGGAAATTATAACGCAAGACGGACCTCACCACAGAAAAAACTTCAATCCAGTAAGAACCATACGGAGCGAGGTAATATAAACATTTTTTTGTAATAATTCAAGAAGAAAACGCATTCCGAACGTTGAGATTGAAAATAAAATAGTCATCTAAACATGTTTTTAAAGTAAACAAACGCACGCTGCACTCTTACGGACATTCCAGGAACTACATACTACACGAAAAAATAAATAAATTATTTAATAATTTTTTCGGTATTTGTAAAGCGTAGTAATTATCCATTTCTGACACTCTCATAACAAAAAGAACTTACCCTGAACCCTGGGGAATTATTAAGAATTATATATTAATTGATGTTATAATTTTAAAATAGTGTAAAATTATGAAACAAAACTATATATGTTTTTCTCTTTAGACAATTCCATGTTTACTCTGTGAAGTCGAGATTATGTTTTATTGAAGGAAAGAGCAATTGTAATACTTGTATTTTGGTGGTAGGAAACAAAAACCAATAATATAAATACATAATATTATTGAAAAATAATCTTGAATAATAAAGTGTTATAATTTTTTTAGTAGTGGGTAGTTGTAATCAATTTCAGAAAAAAAAAACAGAAGAAATCAACATCGGACCAAATTATGCTGCAGTGTAGGCTGGTTGAACTAAGCGTAGAAACTTATCTCACCATCAGCTGATTTAAATCACAGCGAACAATTTGAAAGAAATCCGAAATCGGCTAAACTGAGTGTAAATAATTGATACTTACTCTCTCTTCTTCATAAGGCTGAACAACTTCCCTCCTTGACCCCAAATCACACACTCTCGATTTCTGTTTAGATTGAGTAACACATTTTAAAAAAATTCTTTATTTTATTTTTTTTTTAAACGTCAGTTATTATAATTCAGAAGTGACGCATACTACGTGAGGCATATAATATAACTCTACTGTACCTCCGGAGTAGGGATACGTTACAATATATGGATATTTGGACTCCGAACACAGAGTATTAGAGTATGGATTCATGATAAGAATCCGTTCAGGATCTCCGGAGGCAGTCTGCTAGGAAAAGAAGGGTTCGGGAGAGGGCAGTAGTCAGCAGCCATTTGCGTCTCTACTCGGTGGAGGTGGGGTAAAAAATGTGTTTCTTCAAGGGGTGAGAGCTTACTATAGATGTTGAAAATTTTAAGTTTTACTGCTAATAAATTTAAAGATATGCTGCTATATTTTTGCGTGACATATCTGAATAAATTTCCACATTAGCCTCATTAAAGTTACTTATCACTAAACAACATACATTAATGAGACCCAGGACTTTCTGTAGGACTACTATACCTAAGGAAGGAAAACATTACATCATGTCTATATTACGTCACATTTTTAAAATGTTACTCTTATTTTCATCCAATTTGCAGGCTTAATCTGACAAAAAGGACTACGAGGGTTAATTGAAATGTTTGCGGAGCGAGAACTGTAGCTTAGCGGTAAAACTAAAATTTTTAGTTCCTGCAAGATTTGTATTTTACATAAACTCCTTCCAAACCTATCTATCAATTTATTCATTGTTTAGAAGCTGTTTACAATTGACGTGTCATGCGTGTTTTGAAAAACGGACAAAATCAAACATCGTGGTGATTCTTTGTTAATAATTGTGTAGCCCCAACAGAAATTCAAAACGAAATTGTAAATGTGTCAGGAGATGCTGCCAACGGTTACCAACCGTTACCAACGGTTTGTAAGTAGGCACTTGTGTTTAAACGTGGTCGTACGAGCATTAAAAACGTGGTCGCACTGGACGCCCCAAAAAATGCAGATGTCCACGCGCTCATATGAGATGCATATGATTTCAACAACGTCATCCACTTCTCAATCTGCGGTCTTCCAACACCCTATGAAATTTTTTCAATAATGCCATTTTTTGTTGCATTTTTTGGACATCCACTGCTGGGATTGTCTTCAGCGCTTGTACAACCATGTTTCAACTCGAGTGTGCCCCACTTACCGTTGTTTCTGTAGGCTCAGCATCTCCTAACACATTTACAATTTCGTTTTGATTTTCCATTGGCGCTAAAACGTTTTTAACAGAGAATTCATCACAACACTATGTTTTATTTTGTACATTTTAAAAACACGCGTGAGAGGAAAATTTCAAACAGCTGGTAAAAAGTGAATAAATTGACAGATCTATCTAGAAATTAACAGGTGTTCACGGGAAATATATCTGCGTCTTGCAGCACACGAAAGATTTTAGTTCTACCAGTGAGCTAGATGTCGCTCCGCGAACTCTTCAACTGACCCTCGTATGTTACAATTTTGAGCACGTGTTAACCTGGTTACACCTTATTCAAGCTGTATTCAGGATTCAATGTAGCACTCGTATAGACAGGAAAGTAAAATTACTATATTGTTTTTAAGAACCACTCTGAGACGGGTGTATTTACAATCCGACATTTCAATAAAAATTTCACATAACGAGATTAACGAGTGTTAAACAATATATCTTGATCTTATCCATAAAAATCCGAAATACTAGGCATAATACGCTTATACGTTACAATAGATTGTGTATTTAAATAGCGCGCGCTCGTACCGTGTTACAGTAGAAGCCTGCTGCAGTCACGGCCTCTCTGGGGAAAGAAAGAAAGAGGAAATAAACTTCGATTCCTACAAGTAAATAAGCTTTATTCAAATGTACGTATGCTCACACTCCCACACACGTACACAAAGGCACATGTTTCCTTCGCGTACCGACTGCTTGATATTATAAAACACATACATTCACGACATTCTGCTGCTCAAACGTGCAGTCGTTTTTCAAACTTTACGTCGCTTGACCTGAATTCACTGTTCGCCCCTGTAGAAGCGTAATTAACGAGAATACTACTGAAGATTTTATACTTTGCATTCTCAACATGTTATCTTATTCAAATTTATGTCACTTATATGCTAAATGAAATTGTTACTTGTCACTGCTAATCACAAAATGTAGACGATTGAAGTGCTCAAAATAGTACCTTCGTCGTTACCTGAATCTTAAACTGTGTGCCTCCGTTTTTCGTTAATGCAATCTTAGTTTAAGCACAACATATTTTCACTTCTTACATATTAAGAAATAGGCCTACCTCTAGAATCTTAGTATTAATTTATATGATATTAGTAGAGTAATTCATATCGTTAACACCGTCACTAGGAATAATACAGAAAGCGTCCCGCAAATAATTGTTTAAGAAACGTGTCTAATTATTTCCTGTTAATAATTACTCGTGTATTACTTCATGTAATTATATAGATAGTTAATTACAAACTTAACGTTAATTAAATCTAATTAGTATGTTAGAATTACACCCCGGTGGTCTAATTCTTCAGGTTAAGGCACTTACTTGCATTAAGGGCGTAAAAGCTTTTAACGTAAAAGTAATTGTATTTGAAGAAATGTACTAAATTTTGTGCTTTCTTGTTTTCTATTTTATTTAGTGTTATGCCATGCTGCTTTCATCCACCTCGCGTAGCTAGATAGGAAGACGTAATTTAACATTTCTAAAGTAGTTTTCTACTTCTTCTTACAAATCTTTAAGAAGACCATGCAGCTTGCTTGCTTCTGATTCTTCTCTCCTAACGGTCAAGCTTAGAATATCTCGCCATTTCCGAGGTCTGTGTTTTACTTTCTTGTCTCTTGGTTGGTGTCTATAATTAATACCCATAACACAATATAGGGACCGCCATAACTTTGTAAAACGTATCTCGACGTACACTGTCTATAAAAATACTGTTTGTCCCACAGATCGCCTGGAACTTACCTAACTTAACATCAGTATCATAATTGTTATCATAGCCAATATCCCAAATAGTTAAAATTGTTAACATGTTCTACAATTTGATCACTAATCATTATTTCTGTTTTTTAATGGTTCCTTTCCTCGAAATACCATTACCTTTGTTTTTGTAGTGAAGATTTTTGATATTGTATTGTTTGCAAATCTGATGAACCTTAAAAACTTATTTTCTTAAATCAGATTCTGTATTTTGTATTACAAGAAAGTCGTCAGCAAACAACAGCACATTCAGATATCTGTCCCATGATATCTTAATACCAAGGTTGACTAGATATTTTTTCCATTTCCTTACTAGATCATCAAAATAAATGTTAAAAAGAGTAGGTGATATATTACAGCCTTGTCTAACACCTTGATTAACAGATATTTGTTGAGATGCCCACCATTATTTTTAACAGCTATTCTAGGTCTGTTATATAGCCCTTGTACAGTACTTATAATGTGTTGTGAATACCCCGTTCTTCTAATACTTGTCACAGCAAATTTCTATCCACTCTATCAAAGGCCTTCTAAAGTCAACGAAAGCTATATGCGTATCGTAGCTGTAAAATTCAGTCATTTTACAGAAAAAAATATGTACATTTTTTAAATATATTTTTCTGAATGTTAACTTTGCATTATACTCGTTATAATTTTATCGTCCGATATAAATTCCCAATCTTTCTCAAAAATACATATCGGTTGTGACAGTCGTTTTGACTAGACGAATTGCACCAGCCTAATGTTCTTCATCATTGTTTACACTTATTCCAAGCTAACCTGATGCGTATCTTGGACCTAACGGACTCTACCAGTACATGACACAATTCCGTCAAACGATTAATCAGAACTGATAGAATCGACTCGAGTCTCCCAACGTTTGTTTTTTAATTATTTGTTTTAATGTAAATACAACATTCATAATAGCCCGGCCGTTACTAAACGTTGTTACGACATTCAACTATTCTGCACTGTTTGAGCCTTATATAGACGATTCTATTATATGTAGAAGTGAAACAACTTCAATATTTGATAAAATTTGCGGAATCCGGTTTTTGCTTCCTCACATATCCGACCACTGTTTTAGAAACGTCTCCGGAATTATCGTGGTTTTTCAAAACTTTCACCGTAACCAATTCTGTATAAGACTCTGTACTGTATAAGAATCTGTATTGTATAAGAATATGTGCCCATTCTTAATACTGTTGTGTTGTCAGCATACAGAATACATCCAACAAATTATTTGTGATACCTGGACTGCAACAGTTTTCATATATTTGCCCCAATATAAATCCTGTATTGTTTCTCAGTCTTATCGATCTTATCTCAGGAGTTTAATTTCTACGACGCGTATTTGAATATTTTGACTGCGCAGCTGCAAATCTTCACACATAGCGTATACTTTGATTTCGTTCAACATCGATTTAGTCACGTTCCCGCGGATTTTGCAGATTTCTGCAGTTTATTTCCTTTCCATTTTACGTAGTGATTGTGCATTCCTTTGCTTTTGTCTCTGTTTTACAATATATTTTTGAACATTTTTGACTCTGAAAGTAACATATTTTTGCTGCCCTTGTCTTCCTCAGAAGTGTGCCTTCTGATGCCTTATGTGTCTCCCTACATTGCTGAGGAAGAGGAAAGCATCTAACGACTATTAAAGCACATAATGAAACAACGAAAATTAACAAGGAAATCATGTGCGGAAAGGTAACACTTTTTAGCCTACGTATGTGAACAGGGAGGGTTTTATACATACAGCACAGTAACAAAGCACTAAGTGTAGGTAGCCTTCGTGTTGTGTAGTATGGACACGAAATGTTGCCGCATACCACACAGAAAATTTACTTAAAAGTAGTAGAAAAAATAGAAAAATCTCAGTATCATTTATCTAAACTTCGCTGAAGGAGGATGAATTAATCTAGTAATGTCTAACACTATCTAGTTTTTATTTACGTAACTTGATTGAAGCTGTGTAGCAGAGATAACTATAACGACAGAGAGATTCAGCGAGTTATTTTTATAAGCGATTAGTCCGCGTCGTGTTTAGCAAAATAGTTATTAAAGTGTTTATCTGTAAAAATCACGGTCTTGTAAATGCATTGCTTCCGCGACTATTTGTTGCGAATTTTGCTTAATAGCTCTTTGTGTTCTAGTGGAGGAATCACATTACTATATATACATTACTATATCTAGTATGAATTCTTATGCAGTATGAAGTGTAAGTAAAACCTGTTTTGTCTTCCGCTGTATATTTCAACCAATGGACCAATTTTAACTAATCTAATCTATCAGTCTAGAGACGCCCGGAATGAGCAGAATCTCGTGAATGATTCAACTTTCCTTTAATGTTTTTTAGTGACTCGTATCTCATCTCAGTGCTTCCATTTTGCTACTGGTATCAACAGCGTTTTTTCAACATTGTGGCTGCATACGTTTTACGCACATCATATGGTCGTACATTAAATTATACCATACTAAAGATGATGTTTAATAATTTTACTGCTACGCTAAAGATTGTCGTAGCAAAGAAACTTGTGGAGCACGGAAACAAATGAGTACGGCCAATGATGTATGACACCCCACGTCCGACGACGTAGGTAGAGCGTATCGACTGAAGGTAATCGGAGAAAAAGAAGAAGAAAACGAAACCAGAAAATCGGCTAAATTAGGCGGCGAGGAAGGAGAGAGTACGAACGAACGAACGGAGGGGAGAGAGAGAGAGAGAGAGAGAGAGAGAGAGAGAGAGAGAGAGAGAGAGCGCGCGGTTATTTCACATAAACCGGCGCTAAACAACACAATGAATACATTTCCCATGCAGCAGCAGCGAGTGATAATCGTAGAGTTGATAAAGGAAATGATCGTCTATTGTTACCCGTTGTGTGGCTGTCGAACAATGGTGGAGCGCGTGACGCAACAAAAGACCCGTACTGTACAGAGTCCCTATTCAAGCAAGCCACCACCGCACACCCCCTTGCCACGCCCCCACCAGCGCCCGCGCTCGCCCACCACCGTCTTTCTCTGATTATTTATTTTCACAACACAAAAACCTTTCGCGAAGTTTACATGGAAATAGACGTAAAACTTCTTTTTTTCATCACATCTTTTCATTGGAAATGTACGTCAACGCACACACAAACCGAACTATACACATAACTCGCTCGTCGTTCTCTGTGTGTGTGTGTGTGTGTGTGTGTGTGTGTGTGTGTGTGTGTTTCGAATACAATACACACAATTCACCGTGTGCGGGCACACACAGACAACACACAAAGAGGTTACGTTTTGTATTAATTTGCGCAATGAACACACACAGACACACAAATACAACAATACTACGACAGCAGCACAAAACACGGGCGCCGCCAGTGAAGCACACAGCACGCGAAGAAGAAAACAAGTTCAATAGAGTTATGACACGAACACAATGAATGCTATCATAATATCGATTCGGTTGCGATCATCCCGGTCTCTCGCTCACTCACTCACTCTCTCTCACTCTCTCTCTCTCTCCTAACCCCCTCCCGCCGACGTTTTAGCCTAAACAAAACATGCCACCACCCCCACCGCTACAGCCGCTTCCACCCCCGACTGAACAACTGACAACACTACACGGCCACCTCCTCCCTCTGCCTTCACCAATCAACGCCACCTAACATAATCATTCACAGTGCAATAATAATTGCTAAAGCATCTGATAACACGGCTTTTCAGCCGCACGCTTTTAAAACGGATTTCTTCCTAAAGAAATTGATTTCTGATTTTACACTGTGCGCGCGTGCTTGTGGTGCATTAACCGCGTATGCGTAAATTGTAGCCGTTATTTCATTCAATTTACCTTTTTTTTTTTAATAATCAAAGGTAATTTGGTTATAATCGTATTTAATGGAAACCCAATTTTTTAATGAAAATATCGTAATAATTTGTATTGTTTTTATTTAGCTGTTTATGTTCTTTTCATGGTATTAACTTAACTAACATGTCTATCAATTTTGCGAGGTTTTGATAAAAAGCTCCATGCAATTTTGGCTTAAGTCAGAAAGTTGCTTTCCATTTACATACTCCCCTATGTGTAACCTCCATCGGACATGTCAATTATGGCAACATTTTGTAACGCAAAATTTGAGCAATTGCTAATTTCAACTATGCTGAACGCAAAGAAATGGGTGTGTTTTAGAAAGCGGGGAGGTGACGAGACGCCTGGACCGTTAGGCGGCATTACTTGAAAGAAATTAACTTGTAAAAAAGCTGTAGAGTATAGCGGTAGGATCACAACGCCGGCCTTGGGGCTGACGACTATAAGGAAGGTAATTTTAGTCTGTCACGTTTTGGGACATAACTGTCATAAAATGTATTATTCGCTGGGATATTAAGGGTGTTTGCCAGTGTTGTAAACTTTAAGTGCATGTAACAATAGGTACCGTTAGATGAGAGAGAGCGAGATAACTATAGACGCTAGTTTTTTAAGCACGTGGAACGCGGAGAAACGTTGGGCGAATCAGAAAAAGCGTCATGTGTTGCGCGGGAGGTGTTCGCTAAGCAGATTGGATGATTTTCTATTTAGCGGTAGTTTAAACCTATAGGAACGTTTTGCTATCGATAGTAGGTAAGGGAAATTCGAAGCAAGTATAAAATATAAACTTGTAGAGAAATAGAGTAGTCTTCTTAATATCGGCGGAACTATACGGAAGAGACTCGCGTACGCTGTTTTGCAATAACTGTATATCTTAATAGTAATGTACGAAATAAAGTAAATTCGCAGAAGTAACAGAAGTACGGGAACGCGATAATTGCTAATACTAAAGTTATAAAGTTTCTTAAACAGTAATAAGTAAATGAGTGAATGATCGGAGTAATAGACCTAACAAACCACACGAAGTAAATAATACATATAAATTTCCATTAATTCGATACGCGCGTTGTGGTGAAATCACCGAAGAAGGCGAAGTAGTTCGGATTAAAGTTACACGACGGTGTGAGATAATCGGAACGCACGCGACGCGAACTGTGTTAGATGCACTTAAGGCCAATTCAATAACCTTTGTGTCCAGAGTGTATAATTATACGACATAATTGTATGTATAACCAGTATGTCAAGTGTAGTGTACATCTGTGATAAAGTGAATTAGTGCATTTATAACCAGGATTAACACTCAACAACAGCGGCTGACGACTCATCGATCTGCAACATTTTCAGGACTACGCACATCGGAAGAATTCTCCACGCAAGTAACAAATAAATGAACAGTTGATTCTATATTGTTTGATAACTATATATGTTTGTATTCAAATATAGTGACTCAATTTGTCAGAAAAGAACTCATTTTAATAATATTCAAATTGTAAGATAAAACGATCCAAATCATATTAAGAAATTTTGTAGTGGGGTCTATATAAATGCAAATGGTTCATTAAAAATTGATTTATATATTTTAATTTGTGTTTATTATTACTGGCGCCCTGAGGTACAATCAAGAGTCGGTACACTGGAATAAGTGTTATAGACTGTTAAATAAATTATTAATATTATTAGTGATCAAGGTAGTTTGTAAACCTTACTTCTCACATGCTCGTAGGCCAACATAATTTGCAAATAAATAATTTAACTCTTTTATAAAGGCCTATCAAGAAGTGTATTACAACTTTTTCAGTTTCAAAACATTTTTGGAATGCATATTTTAGTATAGGCTTGAAGTCGTAAGCGATTTTTGTGTTAAGCCGCACATACACTAGCTGGCCGCGGCTGTAATGCACGTCACAGATAGTGCGCGGAATAGCTTTATGTCCCTCGAACACGCGCTGCGCATATTACGAGCCGTCTGAAACTGTCGACCACCTCAGTTCAACTCTGTCTTCCTAAACGGCCGCGTATGACGGGGAAAACGAAGGTCTGTTACTATTACTATGGTAATTACAGCGCATTATTTATAAAACACAAAAAAAAGCCTCAGGAAGGGAAATCATGCATAGATGCTATCTTTACACTTAAATTAATAATTGAAAAGAGAAGGGAATTTAACTTGGAGACGCATCTAGCATTCATAGAAGTGTCGAAAGCTTTTGATAATGTGAAACGTTTGCTACTCTGCAGTATAATGAAACGAAGGGGTTTCCCTTCGCAATTAATTAAAGTTCTTAGGAGCTTATATTACAAGACAGCGGTTGTCGTGGATTTAAATGGTAAATTATCAGAAGATATTCCTACAAATAAAGGTGTGAGACATGGGTGCCCTATTTCACCGACACTTTTTAATATCTACATGGACGACATATTTCGGCGACGGACAGCTAAGGTTGACTCGGGAATACCGCTTCAGCGAAATATTCATGTGAATGCATGATGACAAGGTAATGATACAGAGAACAGAAGTCCAGTTTCAGCGGACGATATTGACGTTCAGTAGCATCATACAAGACTATGGGCTACAGATCTCTGCTACAAAATCTAAAACGATGGTATTTCAGGGCAGGTATCCTATTAGTCGTGAATAATCAGTTTTTGGATCAGGTTAGTCATTTTAATTACCTGGGTTGTAATATCTCATACGGAACTGATATTGATTGGGATAGTAAGCTAACAAAATTTAGACGCATCTGTGGAACGATTCATAGGTACCTGAAAAACAAAACACGGAAGGATACCCGAATGAAGTTTTATAAAACTGGGCTGTCCCCACATTCCTGTATGCTAGTGAGACTCTTGGTAAAAGGGACGTCCAGAGGATTCAGGCAGCCTAAATGAAATTTCTAAGAGGGACGCAAGGTTGTTCTCTCTTGGATTAGAGAAGGAACGAGGAAATTAGTCGCGATTTAAACATTGTATCATTGCACCAGAAGATTGAAGACCAAAGAATGAGATGGTGTGAACACTTGAACCGCATGCCTGAAATCCGTCTAGTTGTGGCTGCCTTGGGTTATCACCCTACTGGGAAGAGATATGTCGGTAGACCGAGGAGGAGATGGGTTCCGGAACAGGTCTAAGGCATAGTCCTTGGAGTAATAATGATGATGATGATGATGATGGAAACAAAAGCGTCTACTTCGACAATGGTGGAGCACACAATTGTTTAAAAATCGGGCAGCTAGTGAGTCGTTGGGAGTCCCGATATCCGACAAAAGCGACAGCCAATGCAAACCCAACTATGGCAACCCAATACCCAACACCCGATACGATACCTAATACGGAACGAGCCCAAAATTGCACCGACGATCTGTAAACAGAAAATCCATTTGCGAGAACCGATCCCGATTCAAGACAGGTAACCATTTAATAAAGATTGAAACATTAATAAAGTTCTAGAAATTATTAGAACTAAAACTAGACGGGCGGGCTATTAGCCGTGGTCCAAGTCCTATGTGCGTCATACCAGAAGTTTCGGCTACGGCCACGGAAGCCATCTTCACTGTAATAGCAACCAAGATCTAGACTGCCTCTCTCTAGTCCTACGCGAGCAGCAAGATTTCAGTTTTCGCTCAACTGAAAATTACTTCTACTAACTCCGGTTAACAATTGTCCTTAAATAATTAAATTTAAATTAACTAAATTGTAATTGACTTTGTAGAATGTTTTCTTTTGTTTTTTAATAATAATTCATCTCCGACGGTATTTAATACTCGAAATAATAGTACGTCACTCACTGAGCATGCACGGACAAACGCGCTTCAAATGCGTATACAATGCGTACGGTAAAACCGGTTCGTCGCTAGCCTGTTCCTACAAATGGACGGAG
The DNA here is from genome assembly GCA_034769895.1 of Magicicada septendecula. Classification (NCBI taxonomy): domain Eukaryota; kingdom Metazoa; phylum Arthropoda; class Insecta; order Hemiptera; family Cicadidae; genus Magicicada; species Magicicada septendecula. The sequence continues at coordinate 112,964,207 of CM068371.1, read as the reverse complement.
TGCACATTTACGAGCACGGAACAAATACTGTGTGACTCATGTTCCATGTCCCATGTTACAGTCGCGGCGCGTTTTCATTAACGGGAAGCGAAAAAGACTTTTGGGGGGACTACTGAGTTTGGGGTGTCCTTACGACGTTCTTTTGCTTAAATTCTGGAACAAGCGATGGCGTGTGCCTGACGCATTGTCGGGGTGCAAGTTCCGTTAATTTATTGTTTTATATACCTGGCCGTTTTCTACGAATAACGCCACACAGGCGGTGTAAAGTGCTCAAATAGTAGCTACTCCTTCATATAGTCTTAGATCTGAAAATAAAAATTCATGAACACAATACCACAATCGTCATCTGATTCAATGGATTCATGACTGTTTTTTAAGCTGTTTTACCATTTGTGAACACCCGGTCTTGCTGCCTAACAGACTTGCCAAAAACCAGATTTGGTCACACTTTCACCACGTTAGAACAGTTTACCTCATTGCAGACATAAAATTTAATAAAAGGACTAAAATATTACATCGTAGAATGTTAAAAAAATTGGCAACTTTACCAAAACACAAACATCAGCTATTAAAGGTAAACTGTGCACCTAATATGGCTAAAAATTCATAGATATGACAATAGTTACAACAAAGTGCACTAGCGTCGCAATAAAATCACTTCTGAATAGGATATTTTTTGCGATGGACATTCAAAAAGTCGCACGAACGTTTTGACTAAACTTCTCATACCTTTTACTAGGTCTCATTAGATCATTCTTAGACACGGTGCCTTAGTTTTAGACCTACATTATTGCACTCTTGGAATCGTTCCAATCCCGAACCCTCCGTTACATCCATAATTCTCCCTGGTACGTCCGCAATGACGCTATTAGGAGAGGGTTGAAGGTTGCTTCTGTCGATGAGCTTCTCAACTCCCTTGCGCTCAAACTGTTCGCACGAGCCTCTACCACGTCCTATCCTCATCTCCGCCGCCTTAGTACAGACGAAGACTCCCCGAGCCCAGCTCGATGACCGCCATAAGCAATCTTCTTCCTTCCACCACCTCCATTGCGTCGCTTGACCATCCTTCCCTTTTCCTAATAACCAGCAAATTAATCACTCCTTTTCTCTTCAAGGTAAACATGACTCTTAACCACCGTTTCTTTCCCTAGTCGTCCGTATTCAACCATGAATAAAAGCCATTGCAGATCGCTCTGCGGTCTAGAACCTCACTAACATCCTGAGTCCTTTCAAAACGGAGGATTAATCCTAAATATCACATGCATGGCTGCTCAAGTCAACTGTAGCGTCAGGCAGTCATCGCGTTTGCCAAGACACTGCAACCACTGGGGCACATCTGCAACCACTTGGTGCCCCTACGATTCGATTGGATTCAATAAGAACCATACGTGCAGCCACGAGACTTTATACTATTTGATCCAACTATCCACATAGTAAACGACCTCCTGATCTTTCACCTGCGATAGAGCCTTAACCGCTCGTTTATGTTCAGATATACTAAGGTGAAGGAGCTTGGTCGACAAGCTGCTTAAAGTATATTAAATAATCTTCGTCAGCGCTATATTTCGAAAGCTCAATTTTCTTCGATCTTTTGCTAATAACGCATTCTCTGCTGCATAAAGGAATTCAGAAAACCAAATGTATGGACCACTTTTTTGGGGGATGTTGAGTTGGACCCACGGTCAGTGATGTCCATAAAAAGGACGGTTGAGTTGGGCCCATGGTCAGCTCGGAGTGAGGGTCGATTTGCCCCCATGGAACTGCCCCCAGTAATCACAACTTTTGGAACTCAGTTAAAATATACAGTTAAAATAAGTTTTAAATGCGGTGTAGAGTCCGTACTCAAAATTTCGTATTTCAAGCCTCCATGCAGGGGTGGAGGAGTCCCGGGTAACTTGCTGTCATTGTTTTGACCGGGCGAGTGGCATTCCGTTGGAATTCCCAGTACTGCCGCCCCCACACTCCCATGTAGCATGTAGCATTGTAGTAGCGGGGCGTCTTTGCACCCGGTGCATGACTGCAGCATCTGAGTCGAGCTCAATGGCTGCCTGTAGATATACATAGGTCTGGTTCTTCGACTGGTGCCTAATATCAGGAATGGACAACCGCCAACCAGTTAACTGAGAAGGCGGGGGAGAAAGGTTTTTAAGTTTTATTTATTTTAAAATATCAGCAATCAGTGCGCACTGCCGCAAGGACGGGTTCAGGTGACAGATGTCGCCCTTTCCCAGTCCCGCGTGCAGACGCCGTGAGGCGTCGGTCGCTCCCCGCGAGGCAGAGAGCCTCCGTGCCAGTGATAGCGCGTAGCAGCAGCATTCAGCGCGGTCGGCATACTAGGAAGGGAGGAAGGAAACAGCTTTACAGGTAAATTCTGGGGCATGGGCAGATAGAGAGTATACAAGTTAAGTGAGGTTTAAGTTTACTTAAACTTATGGCGGGTCATCGAGAATCGCCCGAGGGCGTTTGACCCGGACAGGGGGAGGTGGTTGCGTGGTGCTGATGGTTCTGAGGTAAGGGAAGGAAGAGGTCTCAGCTGCGGCAAAGAGAGTCGCAGCTAATGACCAGACAAAGGCTGAGAGAGCAGGAACTCGTAGACCTCCTCGAATTACACTGTTTCTAACAAACCAAGGAGATCCCGACAAGGAACGGAGGGTTCTGGATTGGAAACTTTCCAGCCTACGCCTGTTGGTGGCGGAGGCAAGTGACCACCATACAGGTGCCGCATAGGTCAATACAGACCGGAGAAACAACAGATAGAGGGTAACTTTCGTGCGCAGCGCCAGGGGGCTGCGGCACGCGAGGTATGGGTAAAGTTTGGCTCGGACGCCGCGAGCCTTGGCAAGGGTGTCCGTCACGTGGGCGTTGAAGCAAAGGCGACGATCTAGCCGAACGCCTAGATACTTCACCGACTCTTTGTAGGCGATAGGCCTCCCTTCAAGGGAGAGGGGCTGGCATCGGGAGATGGACTTACGAGTGAAACAGATCGCCTCGGATTTCTCCGTGTTGATCGTCACCCGCCATTTCCGTAGCCAGTCCGGAAGCTGGTCCAACTGACGCTGCAACTGTGTACTCGCAAAACGCGGGGACACAGAGCTGTAATGATACATTGCATCGTCAGCGAACAAAGACAACGTGACTCCGGGCAAAACAGGCAGGTCGTTCGTGTACACGAGGTACAGAACGGGGCCGAGGACAGATCCCTGGGGTACGCCAGCGGCGACAGGACGAACTGCAGAGCAGGTTCCGTCGACGCTAACCCTGAAGGTTCGGTCGCTGAGATACGACCGGAGGAAAAACACTATGGACGATGGTAAGGCGGAGTTAGCAAGTTTGAAGAGAAGACCTTCGTGCCAGACTTTGTCGAAGGCCTTGCTCACGTCCAGCAGTGCGGCGGCCGTAGCCGCTCGCCTGTTGGTGGCGTCAGAGAGTTGCGTTACCACGCGGACTAGTTGAAGCGTGGTCGAGTGCTCTCTGCGAAACCCGAACTGTTCGTTGCGGATAAAATTATCCAACAACGGCGAGATGCGGGCCAGCAGGAGCCGCTCGAACACCTTCGAGATAACTGGCAAGAGAGATATTGGCCGATAGCTTTCAGGAAGCATGCGCGGCTTGCGGGGTTTAGGAACCATAACTATGTTGGCATTTTTCCACAGGCGGGGAAAGTACTGTAGCCGGAGACAAGAGTTGAACAGCTCGAGAACGAGGTCAACGCCTGAGGCCGGGAGATATTGTAATGCAGCGGCCCCGATCCGGTCAGGACCGGGGGCGCGACGGCGGTTTAGTCGACAGACAGACGAAACGAGTTCGTCTCTGTCGAACGGGAGGTCTGGGCCATCGGGAGGGCGAGAAAAATAACCAGATAGGAAGTCCCGGACTTCTGCCGAGTGAGCAGGGTCCGAAACGCCTCGATGAACGGTAAATTGCGACTCCATGCAGTCGGCGAAGACCTCAGCCTTGCCTTCTGATGAAGACACAACCCCGTTCGGGGTTTCCAGCGGGTTGCGAGTTCTCTTCTCGCGGGTCAGTCTACTCACCGCTCTCCAGACGGAGGCGTGGTCGACTTCAAGAGACTCAAGGTATGAGTCCCATCGATCAGAGTTTACGTCCCGCAGTAGCTGCTGAACGTAAAGGGACTGTTGTTGAAATCGTCGTTTAACGACTGGGTCTCGGGTACTTTGCCATCTGCGGCGGAGCTGGCGCCGTAGCCAGATGGCGTGGAGTACTTCCGCAGGTAGGGCCGATTTACGATGATTCACCTCGAGTGCGTAGGTGTGTCGATCCATGACACCTTGGACCAATTCCTGAAGATTTGTGGCGCGGAGATCCAGATCGTCACGAGTGACGATTGGGTCCGCCGGGAGAGATGGTAACCTTCGAGAGAGCTCATCATGATAGGATCGCCAGTTGACTCTCCTAACAATGTGAGCGGGAAGTCGGGGTGACGCCGACAGCTCTCGAACAGTTATAACAAGGGGATTGTGATCGGACGAAAGGTCCGACACAGACGAGACCTCGATGTTGCGGGCAACGTTCTTGACAACTACTATGTCAAGAACGTCCGGCCGATGGCCGTGAAAGGGGAAGTAGGTAGGGTCTTCAGGGCCGATGACATTAAGTGCCGGGTCGCCAGAGACGAACCGGAACAGAGAATTTCCATAGGCGTTGACAACGCGGCTGTTCCATGAAGGGTGTTTGGCGTTTAAGTCGCCGGCTACAATGGTTGAGAGGGGGTGGTCGAGGAGGGCGTCCCACTCCTCGGGCGGTGGCGGAGTTCGCCGGCCAGGCCGGAGGTACGCAGAAACAACGCGCAGCTCCGATCCGCCGGCGTCCACAGCCACCGCGCAGCCTTCAATAATAGATGTATCTAGAGGAGGCAAAAGCCTGTGGGATATCCGCCTGTGGACTAAAACAGCTGTGCCCCCCGAGGGGGGACAGCGAGGCCGTAGGGGACGATCCTGACGATAACAGGCATAGGCAGGAAGGGAAAACGAGTGGTAATGAGCCAGATGAGTCTCGGAAAGAAGTATGATATCAACATCATACTCCGTTACGAAAGTCATCAGTTCAGATCGCCTGGGGAGTAGCCCGAAGGCGTTCCACGCAACGATCCTCAGGCTATTAGCCATTTAGGGGAAGTAGAGGAAAGAGGGCAGCTAATGATTGGAACACCAGGGCAAGCACAGTGGTAGTGTCGCGAGCAGTCCTGATGGATGCAACAAGATTATCTGCCCAGGCAGTCAGGGGATCCGCCGAAGCCCGGGAAGATTCCCGGGATTCAGGAGGACAAGCCTGACTGGCCTCGACAGGGGTAGCAGATGGCGCTGGGCTGGTGGTCTGAGTAGTAGACTGCTCGCTGCAAGGTTGAGGACGATGGCTGGGGGCGGGTCGAGCCCGCGGAGAGGGTACAGGTGGAACCTGTGATGATGTAGGTCGGCCGGCGGAGTTCCGGCGACGACGAGAGCGCTTTGATTTGCCCGATCGGGCTGGAGGCGGGGCTGATTTAGCGGCCATGGCCGCGTAGGAAGGTGCGGGCGCTCCGGTAGGCGCCGGGATTGAGGCCGCTGCAGGCGGCGCCGAAGCGACGACTGCAGGCGAGACAGCGGCACCGGAAGCAACCGGAGTTGCTGCCGGGACCTGGGCAGATGCACCAGTGAGTGGCGGGAAAGCCGCTCGCCGGTTAGGGCCAGGACCAGCTACACGGCCTGCCTGCGCGCCAGGGCGCACAGGAGGTCGCTGCGGTTTCATGGCGGCGATAAAGTTAGGGCAGCCTCGGTAATTAGCCGGATGGGCTCCTTTACAGTTGCAGCATTTAGCTGTGTACCCCGTCGTAGGCTTATCACAGCCACGATGAGGTTCAGCACAACGCACGCAACGCGGGGGCTGATGACAGAAAAGACTGCTGTGGCCGAACCTCTGGCAGTTGAAACACTGCGAGGGGCCGGGCCGCGGGTCAAATGTTCTGACTTGCACCCGTAGGTGCAGAAGATTCTGGAGAGTGTAAATCTCCTCGAAGGGGCCTACTTTCAGTAATTTACAAAGAAAGCTGTTGACAGGACGGCGGTCATCACCTTTGCCAACATGCAGGACGCTTACGGCGGTCGGCGCATAGCCGAGCGCAACAAGTTCCTGCCTGATGGCATCAGGTTCGGTAAAGGATGGAATTCCCGACAGAACGACCTTGATTTCACGCTCTGACGGGAGGGCAAATGTATGAAAAGAAATCTTACGCTCTGTCAGGAATGACTGAACAGAGCGGAAGTCCGGGATCGTAGCGGTCGCCAGCTTTAGCGAGGGGCCTTGGCACCTCGCCTCGACCTTGACCGAAGGGAGAGCTCGGGATAAGGAACGTAAAAGTTCAGAATAATTCCTATTATCCGGAATTACAATAGGAGGAATGCGAGGAGGAGACACAGTTTGGGTGGTAGCTGGATACTCACGTTGCACGCGCTGAGTGGCGCTGTTACCATGATTAGATGGCAGATCTGCAGCTGAGGCGGGCGGCGGAGTTTGGGCCAGTTTTCGCTTGCGTTTGGCAGATTTGCCCTCCACAAGCGAGAACTGTCCGTCCCCCGACCCAACACTGCACATATCTACCGCACTATGATCACTTTCACTATCACTTTCACTGTCGTGAGGAAGTGGAGTGGTACGGAAGCCGGTTGAGCATGTTTCCATTAAGGAAACAAGCGGCGCCGGCAGAGGATTCGGTGGCGTATTCGACGCCATTTCGGACAAGCCGAAATGAACGTCTACGCAGGTCTAGGATTGAGGGATCACCAGACACTGAAAACTATCCACAGGCACAATTGAACACTACACAGACCGCACAGCACACGGATACAAAAACTCCCGCACAAGCTAAATAAAAACTGATTTGCACTGAACTGCTGAAGAATCTTGTAGAGTAGTTGATGCTGAATGTGATGATGGTGATAAAAATGATGAAAACTGAATATTTCCGCTAATTTAGACGAAATATTGCAGAGCAAAATTGGACACAGCCTACCCTGGCAAATGCTCTAGGTAGTCTTCCCCCACACTCCCATGTAGCATGTAGCATGTAGCATTGTAGTAGCGGGGCGTCTTTGCACCCGGTGCATGACTGCAGCATCTGAGTCGAGCTCAATGGCTGCCTGTGGATATACATAGGTCTGGTTCTTCAACTGGTGCCTAATATCAGGAATGGACAACCGCCAACCAGTTAACTGAGAAGGCGGGGGAGAAAGGTTTTAATTTTTATTTATTTTAAAATATTTGCAATCAGTGGGCACTGCCGCATGAACGGGTTCAGATGACAGATGTCACCCGTTCCCAGTCCCGCGTGCAGACGCCGTGAGGCGTCGGTCGCTCCCCGCGAGGCAGAGAGCCTCCGTGCCAGTGATAGCGCGTAGCAGCAGCATTCAGCGTGGTCGGCATACTAGGAAGGGAGGAAGGAAACAGCTTATCAGGTAAATTCTGGGGCATGGGCAGATGGTGAATATTCAAATTGAGGTTTAAGCAGGTTACTTAAACTTATGGCGGGTCATCGAGAATCGCCCGAGGGCGTTTGACCCGGACAGGGGGAGGTGGTTGCGTGGTGCTGATGGTTCTGAGGTAAGGGAAGGAAGAGGTCTCAGCTGCGGCAAAGAGAGTCGCAGCTAATGACCAGACAAAGGCTGAGAGAGCAGGAACTCGTAGACCTCCTCGAATTACACTGTTTCTAACAAACCAAGGAGATCCCGACAAGGAACGGAGGGTTCTGGATTGGAAACTTTCCAGCCTACGCCTGTTGGTGGCGGAGGCAAGTGACCACCATACAGGTGCCGCATAGGTCAATACAGACCGGAGAAACAACAGATAGAGGGTAACTTTCGTGCGCAGCGCCAGGGGGCTGCGGCACGCGAGGTATGGGTAAAGTTTGGCTCGGACGCCGCGATCCTTGGCAAGGGTGTCCGTCACGTGGGCGTTGAAGCATAGGCGACGATCTAGCCGAACGCCTAGATACTTCACCGACTCTTTGTAGGCGATAGGCCTCCCTTCAAGGGAGAGGGGCTGGCATCGGGAGATGGACTTACGAGTGAAACAGATCGCCTCGGATTTCTCCGTGTTGATCGTCACCCGCCATTTCCGTAGCCAGTCCGGAAGCTGGTCCAACTGACGCTGCAACTGTGTACTCGCAAAACGCGGGGACACAGAGCTGTAATGATACATTGCATCGTCAGCGAACAAAGACAACGTGACTCCGGGCAAAACAGGCAGGTCGTTCGTGTACACGAGGTACAGAACGGGGCCGAGGACAGATCCCTGGGGTACGCCAGCGGCGACAGGACGAACTGCAGAGCAGGTTCCGTCGACGCTAACCCTGAAGGTTCGGTCGCTGAGATACGACCGGAGGAAAAACACTATGGACGATGGTAAGGCGGAGTTAGCAAGTTTGAAGAGAAGACCTTCGTGCCAGACTTTGTCGAAGGCCTTGCTCACGTCCAGCAGTGCGGCGGCCGTAGCCGCTCGCCTGTTGGTGGCGTCAGAGAGTTGCGTTACCACGCGGACTAGTTGAAGCGTGGTCGAGTGCTCTCTGCGAAACCCGAACTGTTCGTTGCGGATAAAATTATCCAACAACGGCGAGATGCGGGCCAGCAGGAGCCGCTCGAACACCTTCGAGATAACTGGCAAGAGAGATATTGGCCGATAGCTTTCAGGAAGCATGCGCGGCTTGCGGGGTTTAGGAACCATAACTATGTTGGCATTTTTCCACAGGCGGGGAAAGTACTGTAGCCGGAGACAAGAGTTGAACAGCTCGAGAACGAGGTCAACGCCTGAGGCCGGGAGATATTGTAATGCAGCGGCCCCGATCCGGTCAGGACCGGGGGCGCGACGGCGGTTTAGTCGACAGACAGACGAAACGAGTTCGTCTCTGTCTAACGGGAGGTCTGGGCCATCGGGAGGGCGAGAAAAATAACCAGATAGGAAGTCCCGGACTTCTGCCGAGTGAGCAGGGTCCGAAACGCCTCGATGAACGGTAAATTGCGACTCCATGCAGTCGGCGAAGACCTCAGCCTTGCCTTCTGATGAAGACACAACCCCGTTCGGGGTTTCCAGCGGGTTGCGAGTTCTCTTCTCGCGGGTCAGTCTACTCACCGCTCTCCAGACGGAGGCGTGGTCGACTTCAAGAGACTCAAGGTATGAGTCCCATCGATCAGAGTTTACGTCCCGCAGTAGCTGCTGAACGTAAAGGGACTGTTGTTGAAATCGTCGTTTAACGACTGGGTCTCGGGTTCTTTGCCATCTGCGGCGGAGCTGGCGCCGTAGCCAGATGGCGTGGAGTACTTCCGCAGGTAGGGCCGATTTACGATGATTCACCTCGAGTGCGTAGGTGTGTCGATCCATGACACCTTGGACCAATTCCTGAAGATTTGTGGCGCGGAGATCCAGATCGTCACGAGTGACGATTGGGTCCGCCGGGAGAGATGGTAACCTTCGAGAGAGCTCATCATGATAGGATCGCCAGTTGACTCTCCTAACAATGTGAGCGGGAAGTCGGGGTGACGCCGACAGCTCTCGAACAGTTATAACAAGGGGATTGTGATCGGACGAAAGGTCCGACACAGACGAGACCTCGATGTTGCGGGCAACGTTCTTGACAACTACTATGTCAAGAACGTCCGGCCGATGGCCGTGAAAGGGGAAGTAGGTAGGGTCTTCAGGGCCGATGACATTAAGTGCCGGGTCGCCAGAGACGAACCGGAACAGAGAATTTCCATAGGCGTTGACAACGCGGCTGTTCCATGAAGGGTGTTTGGCGTTTAAGTCGCCGGCTACAATGGTTGAGAGGGGGTGGTCGAGGAGGGCGTCCCACTCCTCGGGCGGTGGCGGAGTTCGCCGGCCAGGCCGGAGGTACGCAGAAACAACGCGCAGCTCCGATCCGCCGGCGTCCACAGCCACCGCGCAGCCTTCAATAATAGATGTATCTAGAGGAGGCAAAAGCCTGTGGGATATCCGCCTGTGGACTAAAACAGCTGTGCCCCCCGAGGGGGGACAGCGAGGCCGTAGGGGACGATCCTGACGATAACAGGCATAGGCAGGAAGGGAAAACGAGTGGTAATGAGCCAGATGAGTCTCGGAAAGAAGTATGATATCAACATCATACTCCGTTACGAAAGTCATCAGTTCAGATCGCCTGGGGAGTAGCCCGAAGGCGTTCCACGCAACGATCCTCAGGCTATTAGCCATTTAGGGGAAGTAGAGGAAAGAGGGCAGCTAATGATTGGAACACCAGGGCAAGCACAGTGGTAGTGTCGCGAGCAGTCCTGATGGATGCAACAAGATTATCTGCCCAGGCAGTCAGGGGATCCGCCGAAGCCCGGGAAGATTCCCGGGATTCAGGAGGACAAGCCTGACTGGCCTCGACAGGGGTAGCAGATGGCGCTGGGCTGGTGGTCTGAGTAGTAGACTGCTCGCTGCAAGGTTGAGGACGATGGCTGGGGGCGGGTCGAGCCCGCGGAGAGGGTACAGGTGGAACCTGTGATGATGTAGGTCGGCCGGCGGAGTTCCGGCGACGACGAGAGCGCTTTGATTTGCCCGATCGGGCTGGAGGCGGGGCTGATTTAGCGGCCATGGCCGCGTAGGAAGTTGCGGGCGCTCCGGTAGGCGCCGGGATTGAGGCCGCTGCAGGCGGCGCCGAAGCGACGACTGCAGGCGAGACAGCGGCACCGGAAGCAACCGGAGTTGCTGCCGGGACCTGGGCAGATGCACCAGTGAGTGGCGGGAAAGCCGCTCGCCGGTTAGGGCCAGGACCAGCTACACGGCCTGCCTGCGCGCCAGGGCGCACAGGAGGTCGCTGCGGTTTCATGGCGGCGATAAAGTTAGGGCAGCCTCGGTAATTAGCCGGATGGGCTCCTTTACAGTTGCAGCATTTAGCTGTGTACCCCGTCGTAGGCTTATCACAGCCACGATGAGGTTCAGCACAACGCACGCAACGCGGGGGCTGATGGCAGAAAAGACTGCTGTGGCCGAACCTCTGGCAGTTGAAACACTGCGAGGGGCCGGGCCGCGGGTCAAATGTTCTGACTTGCACCCGTAGGTGCAGAAGATTCTGGAGAGTGTAAATCTCCTCGAAGGGGCCTACTTTCAGTAATTTACAAAGAAAGCTGTTGACAGGTCGGCGGTCGTCACCTTTGCCAACATGCAGGACGCTTACCGCGGTCGGCGCATAGCCGAGCGCAACAAGTTCCTGCCTGAGGGCATCAGGGTCAGTAAAGGATGGAATTCCCGACAGAACGACCTTGATTTCTCGCTCTGACGGGAGGGCAAATGTATGAAAAGAAATCTTACGCTCTGTCAGGAATGACTGTACAGAGCGGAAGTCTGGGATCGTAGCGGTCGCCAGCTTTAGCGAGGCGCCTTGGCACCTCGCCTCGACCTTGACCGAGGGGAGAGCTCGGGATAGGGAACGTAAAAGTTCAGAATAATTCCTATTGTCAGGAATTACAATAGGAGGAATTCGTGGGGAAGACACAGTTTTGGTAGTAGCTGGATACTCACGTTGCACGCGCTGAGTGCCGCTGTTGCCATGATTAGATGGCAGATCTGCAGCTGAGGCGGGCGGCGGAGTTTGGGCCAGTTTTCGCTTGCGTTTGGCAGATTTGCCCTCCACAAGCGAGAACTGTCCGTCCCCCGACCCAACACTGCACATATCCACCGCACTTTGATCACTTTCACTATCACTGTCACTGTCGTGAGGAAGTGGAGTGGTACGGAAGCCGGTTGAGCATGTTTCCATTAAGGAAACAAGCGGCGCCGGCAGAGGATTCGGGGGCGTATTCGACGCCATTTCGGACAAGCCGAAATGAACGTCTACGCAGGTCTAGGATTGAGGGATCACCAGACACTGAAAACTATCCACAGGCACAATTGAACACGACACAGACCGCACAGCACACGGAAACAAAAACACTCCCGCACTGATTAAATAAAGCTGATTCGCACTGAACTGTAGGTGAAACTTGTAACGATGATGATGCTGAATACGATGATGATAAGAAAAATGGTGAAAACTGAATATTTCCGCACAAATTGGAAAAATTATTCAGAGCAAAAACAGACACAGCCTACCCGGGCAAATGCTCTAGGTAGACTCTGCCCCGCTTCCCCACTCTCCCTTCAACCCCTTGCACATTTCTTCACATTCAGTGTTACCATGAGTGAGAGCAGTGCAAACATGTTTTCTATGCTAAGTAAGAAAGGTTTCAAATTAGTAGTTTTGGAGGGTTTTAAATTTTCGAAAAATAGAAGAACACAGTGCGGTCAAAAGTGGAGTTGTGTTAAAAAAAGTTGTTCCGCGCATTTGTTTACAGATGATGATGGTGATGTTTTGTTCAAAGCCGTTGGTGAGCATAACCATGAACCGTGCCCGAACTTACACAGGCAGTACATTTCCAACAGTGCGAAGCGCAAGGCGACCGAAACTTTATCCGAACCGCCTGCAAAAGTGATAAAACAAGAAATTGTGTCTGCACCTGAAGATATTAGCAACCAAATGACACGTGATGACATGGATCGAGTGCTCCTCTTCCTAAATGCATCAGTGACGTCCACGACGCTTTGGACAGCATTCCGATCACGACTACTCAAGGTGAGGAAATGTTGCTATTAAACTTAAGAGAGGAAAACATTGTTGTTTTTTGCCCCAAAAGCAACTCGGAATATCTTGCAGAAATTGATGATATTTTCATGGACGGTACTTTTACCTATGCACCAAAGTACTTTTATCAATTTTTTACTATTCACGGCGTAGATAATGGCAGCTATGTTCCGCTTGTTTTTTGTCTATTGCCCAACAAGACGGAAGAAACGTACAAAAGCCTATTTAATCATCTGAAATCAAAGTGCGAGGAGTATAAGTTGCACTTCAATCCAAAACACATAACAGTTGACTTAGAGATAGCGCTTCAAAATGCTGTCCGATCATATTGGCCTTCAGTACATGTGAGAGGCTCCAAGTTCCACCTGTCCCAGGCCTGGTGGAGAAAAATTCAATTGATTGAATTGATTGGATTGAGCCAGGAATACAAAAATGAGACATCGGAAGCCGGAAAATGGTTGCACTGGGTGTTTGGTTTAAGTATGTTGGACGCTGGTCAGGTGGAGGACGCATTTGTGGAGGACTTAATGTCCATACAACCCCCGAACGTCGAGGAGTTCTCTAACTACCTAGTAGAGAACTACATTGATAGCAGCTCTTCATTTCCCCCAAGTCTATGGGCATCATCGTCCACTTCTTCAGAAAGGACAACGAATGCATGTAAGTCGTTCCATGACAAATTTGGAAGAAATTTCTATCACCCCGTCCTAATATCTTCGTCTTTTTCGAGGCAATTAAGAACGTCCAGATCGATACCTACATTGGCATTCGAAGTGCAGCAAGTACTCGAAAAATCACTAACGGACGGTACAAGAAGAGACTTCAGTTTTTGGAAACTCTGTACAATAAGTACACCTCTGGAGACATTTCTAGATTGCACTTCATAAAATGCGTCTGTTATCAGTACGAGAAAGGACCATCAACTTAGATTTCGTAATGAAATGCCCATCTACAAGGTAGGACCAACAAATATAGTTTTTCTATAAAAAGAAAAAATCAATAAAACACATAAAACAAAAAAATACAAAAACTAAAAACAAATACAAAAACAAAAACTAATAAAAAATTGACAAGGCCGGAAGGCCGCTCCTTATATTGGCCATATTGTCCTGTGTTATTATTGGGACAGTTGGTTTATATATGAGCGGAACAGAAGCCTTCACACTTCAAATGGACTTCAGGTGATCGAGTTCATCGTTCAAAGGGAAATAACAGGTACGACTTCACTACTGTTTAAAATTGTTATTGGAATAATCATTCAAATAACTTTTTTTTTTTACTATTTACTGATTTTTAGGGCTGATTTTTTGTTTGTTTTTACAAGTAAAAAATAAAAACTTATGTCCACGCTTAAGACCGAGCAACCATTCTTAACAAATTCCTTTTAGAACCCATCCTTAACAAAGACCTAATGCACCAAAAGTAATTTATACACGTTTGGATTTGTTGTAGTAACTTAATTGGTTATTATTTTAGCATGGATTCTGTTTAGTGATTAAGTAATGATTTAATCATAAATGAAAATTTTTGTTAACCTTATTTCATGTTTGTTAAAAAGACGTTTTAATTAAGACGTGATTATGGTAATCATTAAATGGGGATGTAATAATTTCAATAACTGTCTTTAATTGATATTAAAATGTAATTTTGATACTTGTTAATATTAAGAAGGACATTCAAATAAAAACGAGCGGCCTAACATTAACAAGTGGAGAAACCTACCCTACTGAACAGGGGCGCAACTAGACCTCGACCCTTCGAGGATAGACGGTAATCCGCAGGGGAATGTTTTGACCGTGAGCCCAACTCAAACGTGTCCACTTTTTTTTGTAGTACTGTGATGCTATTATTCATCCATAATTTTACTAAGCGACTCTTAGCTGTTTTTGCCATAACTTACCAATATGTTTCCTTTCTCTTTTAAGAAAAGCAAATCCAGAACTAGTAACTAACTATGGCGCATCCTTCTGCTAGTGTTATGTCCGGGCGGCTGTTATTCCGAAGACCGACGATTGTGATTTTGGCTTTATCAAGATTCAACAGCACACTTTTAACTCTACTAATGGCTTCCATTCTAATAACACTGTTAATTCAGCGACAGAACTAGCGATAAAGGTGGGGTAATCAGTATGGATCAATATCTTACATCAATATCTTTTTTTTTTTAAATAATTTTGACCATGAAGTCCTTATCAAGACATACTAAGTGGAGAACGAAAAATTATAGCATACACATCTGAGATCATGCAAGACAAAACAGTTAATAATAGTAATTTCAATTGAGATGTCTGCATTGAGAGCAACAACTTACTGATCATACTCTGGCCGACAGATTACCTAATCCAGACATGAGAAGACAACGTAGTATCATTATCATCATCAATGGTGGATCTCTACGTTGTTCTATCCTATGCCTCTCTCTTCAGTTGCTCATAATTCCTCCCCATCATCAAATCTGGCAACACATCATATCTTATTCTTCGTCGCCCTCTCCTACCTTCTACTTCAATTAGTAACTTGTGAAGGCAGCTTCTTTTCGAAACATGACGAACCCAGTTTGCCTTTTTATTTGTTCCAGAACGAATCCATTTGTTCCAACTTTTGATCTTCTATTATCACTAATTCTATTATTAACTAATTTAATAATATAATGTTTTTTGCTGAACATTTCATAATACATATTGTACTATGCCAATGGTGGATTCAGAATTTTATTGAGGGACTAATACAAATAATTTTTACGATTTCAGTATGGTAACACTACGTGTTAATCATATTTATGTTCCTTCTCGCCTATTAAGAAACATTCTTATATCACCATCATCATCATCTAAAGGCCATGCCTTGTCGAGTTAGCCACGTCTCTCTCTCTCCATCACTGTCCTCTTTAAATCGCAGTACGATAGGAAGTTCATGTCCTTTCCCATGCTTTTGAAGAACTCTGCTCTTGGTCGTCCTCTTGGTTCCCCCCCCCCCAACACCTTTCCTTCAAAAATGTTACTTAAGAAATGATTGTGTCATAACACATGCCCGATCAATTTTGCCCTTCTTCTTCCAATCATTTTAAAAGTGATCTATCTTCGTTCACTTCTGCGAGGACTTGATCGTTACTTTTCTTATCCATCCAACTTGTCCTCGTCGTTCTCTTCCACACCCACATTTCCATTACTTCCAGCTTCTTCCTTTTTATTTTGCCGAGGGCCCAGGCTTCACACCCATAAGTTAAGACATCCACACAAATGTTTTTGCGAACCTTTCCTTACCTCCATACGTAAGTGATTATTTGTAAGTAAATTCCTTTTGTTCTGAAACACCTGCTTTGGTAGAGCTATTCTTCTCTTAATCTCTGTCCTATATCTATTTTCACATGTGATGGTGCTCCTCAGATAGCAAAAAGTTTCAACTTTGTCCTGTTTTCTTGCTAGACTGCTATTTGTCATCAGGATGAGGGCTTTCAGTGTTTCCACCACTTTCAAATCCTAAATCACGTGGTTTAGGACTTGATAATGGTGGAAACACTGATAGGCCTCGTCCGGAATATGACAAGTAGCAGTTCAGCAAGTAAACACGACAAAGTTGGAATTACAGAGACTGCTAAGTCAAATAACAAGATGAGCAAAACTTTTCAACCTGTTCTAAAATTGTATTGCCCAATTTAATATCAAGTATTACATTCTCTTTCTTCTTCCCTCTCACCAATGTTTTTGTGTTTTCTGCTTAATAATCTATAATTTAAGTTTCCCTAAGGTCTCAGACAAGATTTCTAATATTTTCTTCATTTGTTTTACCTAATCTCCAATTATTACTATATCATCTGCAAACCAGATACTATGAATGCACCTTCCATTAATCTTAATGTCTTTGGGTTTTCTATCATTCTTGTGATAGCCTCTTCAATAAATAAGTTAAACAAATATGGAAGACAAAGGACATCCTTGTCTGACTCCTCTTCTTATCCTGGCTTTTTTTTTGCAACCGCTTATATCAATTTCAGTCTTCTGCAACTTGTACAAATTCAAAATCAGTCTTCTATCCCTCGAATAAAGTTCAAAATTCATCATTTCTTGAAATAAGAGCTCCCAATCAACCCTGTCGGAAGCTTTTTCCAGGTCGGTGAAGGTCAAATACATCTTCCTGTTAACTTCTATTCCCCTCTACACTATCAGTCGCAGCGCTAGTCATCTCTAGTTCCCCTTCCTGACCTGAAACCGAATTGATCTTCTCCTAGATTTAATTCAATTTTCCCTTTTATTCTGTTGTTCACTATGTTCAAAAGAATTTTAGAAGCATGGAAAAGGATGGAAATTGTTCTATAGTTAGCACAGTCCAAGGCGTTGCCTTTCTTGTGATTATAATAGTTCTGCTATCTATAAAATCTGACGGTACTGTTCCTTCTTCATAAAATTCACTAATAAATTTAAACAAATGCTCTTTAGTTGCTTCTCCCAAATTCTTTAATATTTACGCCAGGATGTTGTCGGTGCCTGTTGCTTTATACATTCTTATATACGGTTCAAAATTTTATGTTTTTAAATAAACACTTATAACTATGAAAGATTCTCATCTTGGACCTAGCTTCAAATGGGTTTAGATCCACACTAATTGAAGCCGTGGAAGTAGAAATTCTGTCACATGGAAACATCTAATCTTTAATCGTTTCAATGAAACAGTCTGATGAAAACAGAAAAGTAGTAAACCACTTGAGAGCTGTGTCGAGGTAAATATCAGTAAAGTTCAGCGTAAAATGCTTAATTTGACGTTTCTTCAAATCCATGAAGCGTAAAAGGATTCAATAAGTATTAATATTTACTAGAGAATTGAAAGAGACGTGTAAAGGAAGAAGACTCCGATGGTGACCCAGAAATAAATATGAGAACAACGTTAGAAAAGCAGCTGGAAAAAAGAGGGAAATCGTTGGAACAGGTCAGGATGGATATTGTTATATAATGCGGAACGTTCTCTGCGTTCGATGGTGTCATTCTACAAGCTTCTCGACTAGCCGTGCCGGCGTTGTTTCTGCCAAGGCCGCGCTGAAGTATCCTCTATAATTTTCGAGTGCTAGCTTGTTAAGGACGCAATATCATGGAACACTGGTGACTATTATAGCCCACACCAGCAGCTTAGACTTCAGTTTACTTCGGCGTATAGATTTTAGTGCGTTTCAAGTGGCTATTAAAGAAAGTGATTATTGTGCGGGACTGTATTAGTTGACATTATTATTACGTGTGGACAAATTTAATTTGAATTATTGTACGAGTATAATCTTGTTGAATAACTTGTTGATTACGAACTGTTAATTGTGATAATTAATTTTTTTTAAACGCGTCAAGATATGAGCTTGACTATTAGGAAACGAGTCTTTTCGCGACTATTTTGACTTCAGTGTTATTGACGGCTTTTGAGTACCATTTTTCTTCACACACACAGACACACACACACACACACACACAATTTGAGGGATACACAAAAACACAAAAAAAATATTTCTGACGTACTTGACAATAGATTCGGCGTCCATTTGTTCATAATCCTCTACTTGTACTTTTAATTAAAAGCGCCAACGTATGCAAACACATAAAATTTATCTACAACCCAGCGTGCAAAGAACAGAGAGCACTTTAACATTTGCTGATTACATGTACTGTATAAATGTCACGTATGACGATGAGAGCAATCAAATGTCATTTGAGAAATGTTTGCTCCCACCTGTGTAATGGAACGATGCGAGAACAGAACGGGAGCGGCGGCGGTGCGTGTCGACGCCTACCATATAGTCTACCGGTCGCACTTCGTCTGCCCCGACATATTTATAGCGATAATTGTAATAAATGATTAACAAGAGAAACGCCGGAGTGAAAACTGAACTTTACACGACGTCTCCGTCGAACGTGAACGTGTGTGTGTATGTGTACGTGTACACTATAATCCACAGTCCGTTAAACAGAGTTATTACAACATCCCCTTGATAAAGTTAATGGGGAGGAATAGAAACGAACCGTCCTTAGATAAACCCCACTACCACATACTGATTGCCTCACTTGTGTGTGAGCTTCAACCAACCGCCCCTCTCCTACCTTACCTACGACGACCAAACCAGCCCTCCTCCTGGCTGGCACATATGTTGTCACTTGTTCAATCAGCCTGTACTTTGTCGCTAACTTATGCCCGTGATTTAACCCTATTCTGTGTGTCACACGCGGGTTGGTCTTTCTACGTAGTATATACTTCTGCGCGTTCACTTGTAACTGTGTATAAGCCTGATTATAGGCCTACGTTTCGATATTACACACGCACGATTTTGCTGATGGCCTGGTTTTTGCGTTCTTGACAGACGAGCAACTTAGGTAAAACTGCTTAAAGAGTTTATAAAAATGTATAAATTTGAAATTTATCATAAATCTGGAAAGTTTATTTTAACAGAAACATATATCTTTTGTAAGTAATAAAAAAATAGGTTAGTTGTGGTACGTATTGATCATAACAAACAAGGCAAATCGTAACAGTAGGTACAGATTAGTGACAACGCGTGCGTTAAGTGTTCTGTCTTTCAAATCATCACACACAAAATAGCCTACGTCTAACTATCGGTTACACTACAGACTTAACGTTATCACAACATGGTTATGTGCACAGAGATATATCGCAGTTACAGTAGTTAAAGATATGTCAAACAATTTAAAAAGTCAATCATGCTATTCGAAACTGTCTTTTTAGTCTAAATAAGATATTAAGAACGTAGATAGGGACGTTTTCGGCATTAGGATACCTGATATTTTTCTCTTTGTTGTTGTTGTTGTTCTTCTTCTTCTTCTTCTTCTTCTTCTTCTTCTTCTTCTTTTTCTTCTTCTTCGTCTCCATCTTCATCTTTTTCATCATATCAGCTTCTTCTTCTTCTTCTTCTTCTTCTTCTTCTTCTTCTTCTTCTTCTTCTTCTTCTTCTTCTTCTTCTTCATCATCATAATCGTCATCTTCTTCTTCTTCTTCTTCTTCTTCTTCTTCTTCTTCTTCTTCTTCTTCTTCTTCTCTTTATTATTATTATTATTATTATTATTTAGTGTGCTCTTTTTTTGTTCCTTAAGTTTTTCTCTTCCCACTTTTAATTTCTTTTCAATTCATCCTCAGCAACATCCAACACCTCATGCTGGGCCTGTCCAGTGGTCTGCCGCTGCGATGTTTTTTGGCGTTCTTGTTTTCGAAAATGTTAGCTTTCTTTTTTAATTGGTTCAAATTGTTATTGTGTATAACTTTCATATTTCTCAATATTAGGCTGTTATAAATTTCACAGTCATTCTGTCAAATTTGCTTAGCATTTCTCTAATGTTCTTATCATTGTCCAGGACTTGTACTAATATGTTAAAACGTATTTTATGAGAATTCTAAATATTACCGTTAGTATGTCTAACAACGGCTGCCATCGTTATTTATGTAAAATACCCACTAACCTCATTAAGTAAACTTGGTTCAATTCCGATACTTAAAGCTGTAACATAACACACGGCAAACCTATTGCTTTGACGTTGATAGCTTGTGTGTAATTTTTCAGGAAACTAACTTTTAATAGTGATTTAGTAAACTTAATAACATTGAATAGAGTGGGTAATACATTATTGTATTTAGGAAGGAAAATTATTTGATAATGTGCAACGTGGAATAAGAGTTTAATATAAACGTCTGATTGGTTTGTCTGTAATGTTGGTACTGGAGTCTTCTCCCCAAACATATCTACCGTCTTAACAATGCTGTTATTATATAACGATTATTTGACTATATAGAGAGTGTGAAAATTGTTAGAACAATTAGAATTTAAAGAATTTTGACTTTTATTCCTGTCAAATAATACAATATATCATTAAATATTAGTTTAATTTGCTGTATTATTTTTCATCCCTTAGGAACGATTTTGAGGGTTTTTAAAAAATATTCTGTGAAATTACTGTATTTAGGACAATCTGTTTAGAAATATGTCTTTTGCTGCATATTTATAGTGAAGTCTGTTTATAAGCAGATGATTTTTAAAGGGAGATTTTATTATATATTGTTAAGGTGGCATCACTTTTCTTGTCATTTTTTGAGTTTTTTTGTCATTGAGTTATTGAGCTATTGTCTTGAGTTATTGAGTTATTCTTGTCATTTTAGAGTTATTTTTTGAACTTTTTAGTTTAAAAAACTTGTTACTGCGTTAGTCTTTTGTTAATCATTAATTTTTTGAGCATGGTTATGATAAGAAATCTTCCTTCGAAAAAGTGCTTCTGGACAAGTATTTTCTATAAGTAACATGTTATACTCGAATAAAAGTAAATTGTGTGTAAATTAAAAAAAACTTTCGGCTGAAAAATATAAGAAAATGATTTTATTATTGCTGAGACAAAAACAAAGTAAAAACTTTTTCTTAAAATAATACTACTTTTTTAACTATCTGTTTCTTTTTAACTTTATTAATAAGCGCATTAAATCACTAAATATAGTGTAATCGTTTATTTAAAATGTTTCCTATCCCTTAAGAACTATTGGAGAGCATGTTTTAAATTAAAATGTTAGTTCAATATTAAGCATAAGTGCATTTTACTTCTGTGGACAAGAACTACATCGTCAGCATACTCACATTCAGAGATGATATAAAGCCGATTGACTATTATGAACTTATAACTATATAAGCAACTATAAACTTATAATACGTTAAAAAATGTTTTACACTATTATGACCCATCTACCAAACGTCAAACAGCTGAATGGCGCGACCCAGGAGATGGCAGACCCATGAAAGTGAGGGCCACACAATCAAAAGTGAAAACAATGCTGATCACATTTTTTGATTCAAGGGGACTGATCCACAAAGAATTCTTGCAAAGTTGTGTCGTTAATAGCGTTAGTCCCGGAACTTTTTGAATGCAGGATATAAGATGTATATAAGCAGAACATTTGTGATTTAAATGCTTTGATGTAGTATGAAAGGAAGAGTCGTAGAGTTCTTAATCAGAAGTGTCAGACCAGTATACGAAGGTTATGAATGCGGCAGAGGAAAAATAACTTAAAATTTTTATTAAAAAAAATTAAAATATCATGAGACACATCGAGTCTCTGAGAATAAGTTGGTTGGAGCGTGACTGTAGAATGAAGGAGAGTAGACTGCTAAAGTAATGACGGGAGATAAAGTAAAAAGAAGATCTGACGGCTACAGTGGCTGTAGCATTGGAACGACGTATGCTGGAACAGAAGGATCATAGAAGCCAAGGCTCTCGTTGTGTTGTAATGCAGGAGATAACTAGATATTTAAGTTGTAATGAAACAGAACGCTGTAGGAATAATTATAAATAATAAACGGTGAAACCTCATTCAGGGATAGAACCAAGCATTATGATCACCAACTAATAAACAGAAACCCCCAAAATTGTAGATAATGAATGGACCAAAATTAACTCAACAACACCAACCATTGACCTGACTATGACTAACAAGTAATAACCAGACATTACCCAGTAAGATAGGGCAGTAAATCAATAAAAAAATAAAAAGCAGTAATCAAACACCAAATAAATAAACATAATACAAATAATAAAGAATACAACCATTTCATAGTATAAAATGTGGATGACCTATATGGCTAAATAGGCCAACAAAAATCTGTCTTTTTATAAAAATAAGGCGAAAAAAAGGGGCACAAAACCTTATTGTGCTATAAGTGAAAACAAACACATAAAAGGTGGGCTAATAATAATCACATAGACTACAGTTAACAAGTGTGATTTTATTTAGATTAAGAAGTGATGTTCAATCAATCATGATTGACAATAGTGATTTAGAAATTAACACACAAACAATTGTTTAGCAGTGTGTGACCATTTAAATGTAGTAAGTTATAATTGTTAAGATAAGGAGTATAGTTAAGAGTTTTGTTTTACATTATAAAAGTTTCATGTTACTAGCAGATCAAGTTAAAATAATATTACATCAAAGGGTCATAGTCAACTGTCATTCATCATTCTAAATTGTTTAATAAGATAAATGTAAAATCCACAAAATACTAAATTTTACATGACCAAACCAGGCCATGTTGGGTATCAAATGATTTGTAATTTTATTCTTATTAACCACATAGACATTGTAATAAATATTATTGTGTTATGAGAAAAAGGTAATTTGAAGGCAAAATATAAATGTAATGTATTTTAAGGGTCTTGGTAATGTAATAGTTGAACTTTGCATAATGGGCCAATAAGAATCCAAGAAATTTTGGTCAGCTTCTATGAAAAAAGGAAGAAATTGAACACTTGATTGTTAACCACGATGGAACACGGTTGAGGAGTGCAGATAAAAAAAATATTATTATGTAAAACATTTTTAAAAGCAAGAAATCAAACACAGAAGAAAAATTGTAAAACGGAACAATCATGAAGTCATTAAAACAAATCATATAACTTAACAGGAACGACTACCAGTGAAAATGAAGAAATTCTAAATTGATTAATAAAAAAGAGGCCTAAATTAAATTTAACTGAGGAACTGTACGTTGTTGATACAGACTTAATCGTTGTCCAGCGCCGGCCTCTTGGAAGCGGACGGGGGGCCAACCGCCGAATTCAAGTCGGGTATAGGCTACTGCAGCGCCTGTTACACAGATCCGAGCTTCGGGAGCGTTGAACGTACGCTTTGTTTGGATTATCAGTCCCGATACCACCGACAATCGGTTAACCTCATGCTCCGGAAGGCAGCTTACGCCAGGGTGGGTGTTTCGTAAGGAGTCACAGGTAATCAGCGGTGTAGCTCCAACCCACAATCTCCCAGAGCCGCAGACGCAAGCCCAGCTGGCGGGGTTCAGCCAGCCACACGACGACACTCTGAGTGACCCTCCCTCACCACAACAGGGTTACGTCGCGTGGAGCCTACCTGTGCTACTAGGGTTCACTGCACGTACAATTGGCTAAGGTCACTGAGACAGGGATGGTTTTATAGTGCACCTATTTTAGCAGGGACGACGGAACCGTGGCCCCCGTTCGTTTGACACACATCTTAGCCCGATGTTAATCGGCCTCAACCCAACCGAAATACCGGGTTACCTCCGGGTTGCGATGAGGCGATGTGTGTCAGACGAAGATGGCAGACGTCGGAGCCACCGGGGATGGCGGTATAGGCTCCTTCCCCTTGCCTCCAGGGTCTCAAACCCTGTTTACCTTCGGGGTGCGTATTATCTAAAAAGCAGGATGACGTAATTTTCTCGTACTGTATGGCAAATTCTCAATGTCTTGCGTCCGGTTATTTTCTAGGCAACTGGACACTTCCCTAGGCAATCTTATTAGGCCACACAAGTGCCACTGCCTGCTATATAAGAGCAACATCAGGCTATATCAGTTATTTAAATTGGTGACTTTTTATTGTTTGCGCACAGTGCGAACTAGAACCACTGTAAATACGAGTGCGTTGGTTTAATAAAAGTTCTGATAAAACATGCATTTATTCCGTTGGATATCAATCATTTATTCTACTCTTGTGATCACGAGCCACATATTTCTCGTAACAGTATTTAGATATTGGCTTTAAAATCACGTGTACTCTTTACGTGAAATTTAGACTTACGTGAAGGAACGACTCTGATGATACAGACAGGAGGTTTTTTCTTTTAAATAACACCATTCCCAAGTTACCTGAAACAAACGCACAATAATTTCACTAAACATATTATCCATATTTACTCATAATAATACTTATTAATGAATAACTAACAAACATAATAAACGTCTAACAAATATTTCTTATCAAATTACATATAAAGAGATTACTTAATTACAATTAAAACAAAATATTATTTTCATAATTACCTAAAGGTCAGCAACAGAACAATTCAGAATATTATAGAATATATATGGTTAAATTTTGTAAATCAAGTAAAGAAAAACGATAGTCCAGAAAGAACGATGTAAAGAATGAAGCAGAAAGAACACCAGAACAGAGATTTACCAACAAAGCAGACTATTAATTCGACAACCGGGTAAATTATCAGATTATTAGTACACAAGCCGTCTACTTTTCAACGCAAGTGGAAGAAGCAGAAGCGGACGATTACTATAATTTGAAATCAAAGTCAAAGTTTGTATTTTTCTGCCAAGTACGAAGAGTGATAGGTTTTGAAAGAGAGAGTAAGGTTTAGGTTAGGTACTTCTCGCAAAAAAAAACTCTTCTTAGAACGTTTATTTATTTGCAAATAATGTTTATTTTATTTGTTTATTTTTAATATACAGCGTGTCCCATGAGGAATGGGACATACTTCTGGATACATTCTACATGCTGAAATAAAAAAGAACTTTCATATAAATAAAGGTCCGAAAACAATGGAAAAACTGGAAATGCTCAGGGAAACATGAACACTACCAGCAATTTAAGCAACAAAGAAATGAAGCAGTAAGGATAATAAGGGGAACTAAAAGATTTTTTGAAAAATTAAAACTTGTTGAAATGCAGGAAAATTTTATAAAAAATAATTGTCAAGATTTCTATCAGACTTTTAAAAATAAACTAAAGGGTTACCAAACACCAAGTGTTTGTTTTAAAAATGAAAGTGATAGAATTGGCCTAAGAAATGCAGAAGATTGTGAAATACTTGCAAAATATTTTGATCAACTTTTAAATTGCCCGGAACCGATTCAGAGGTTAGAACTGTCAGAAACTTATTATAATTTAGAAAAAGATACACCTCCGACTACCCAAGAAATTGAAGAAGTAATTAAAACTTTGAAAAATAATAAAGCTAGTGGAGAATACTAAATATCAGCTGAACTTTTGAAATGGTCTCTACCAAAGATAAATACGGTATGAAGAACCATTCATGACTTCCATGTTCTAAGATTTATATTTAAAATCATTTACGAAAAGAAATGTTTCCATAGAAACTACTTCTTTCCACTTATTGCTTCAGCCTTAACCACAGTACTGTGGTCACTAACGTATACCACCACACGTTATCGCACTCGATTTTCACTGATGATGGCAGTAGACGGCACTGCCGAAACGTCTGGTTTTCCAGAAAACATTGGACTACGGCCAAGGAGCCCGGGAAGAAATTTTAACAACAAACTACTACTTTGTTGCCGATAACGTAGTACACATAAAAATTATCCCCTACCCCTTCAACTATAATTTCCATTTATAGAAAATTACCCCCACCGCGTTCAACTAGCCTCTTTATTTATAGATATTTCATCTACGTTTCTACAGTGGATTATTAAGATCTTCTTATCAGTATACTTTATTTATCAAAATTAAGTACTTTACTCTTGTTACAACAAAAAATGTTTCTGGTAAACTGCCCTTTCCACGTAACCGATCTTCACCAAAATCAACAAGCCTTGAGTCTTCTACAACTCAGGCACATATGTAAAAAATTATTTGGTTCTGTTTGAATTTACGGCAGTTATCGTTTGCCATGAAAAAATTTCTCTTGATACAACATAAAATGTTGCAGGTAAACTACCCCTTTACCTTAACCGATCTTCACCAAAATCAACAGACCTTGAGATCCCTACAAAGTAGGGATGAATGCAAAAACGTATTTGATTATGTTTGAATTTACGGCAGTTATCGTTCGCCAAAGAAACAATTACTCTTGTTAAAACATTAAAGGTGGCAGGTAAACTACACCTTTCCTTTAACTGATCTTCACCAAAATCAATAAGCCTTTAGTTCTTTACAACTTAGGAACGTATGCAAACAATTATTTCATTCTCTTTGAATTTACGGCAGTTATCGTTCCTCATAGAACAAATTACCCTTGTTAAAACATAAAAAACGTTGCTGGTAAACTACCCCTTCTCCTTAACAGATCTTCACCAAAATCAACAGACCTTGAGAACATAAAACTTTACGAACGTATGCAAATATTTATTTGATTCTCTTTGACTATGCGGCAGTTATCATTCGTCATAAAAATAAAATTACCCATGCTAAAACATAAACCCCTGCAGGTAAACTACCCCTTTCCCTTAACCGATCTTCACCAAAATCAACAGACCTTGAGTACTCTATAATTCAGGAAGATGTGCAAAAAATACTTGATTCTGTTTGAATTTACGGCAGTTATCGTTCGTTATAGAAAAAATTACCCTTGTTAAAACATAAAACGTTGCAGGTAAACTACCCCTTTCTCTTACCCGATCTTCACCAAAAACAATAGGTCTTGAGAACTATACAATTCAGGGCTGTATACGAAACGTTATTTGATTCTGTTTGAAGTTGCGGCTGTTATCGTTTGCCATAGAAAATAAAAAATATCGGTATGGAGAACCATACATGACTTCCATTTTCTAAGATTTATATTTAAAATCATTCTCGAAATGAAATATTACCATTGAAACTATTTCTTTCTACTTACTGCTTCAGCCTTAACCACAGTACTGTGGTCACTAACGTAGGCTATACCACCTCACGTTATCGCACTCGATTTTCACTGACGATTTGAAGTCGATGGCATTGCCGAAACGTCTGGTTTTGTAGAAAACATTGGACTACGGCCAAACATCCCGGGAAGGAATTTGAACAAAAACTACTTCTTTGTTGCCGATAACGTTGTACACATATAAATAAAAAATACGCATAAAATTAATGGCTTGTATAAGTTAATGTTTGATCTCCATTAAGTAGTGCTCAAGTTTCCAAAGTTTTAATAGTAT
The DNA here is from genome assembly GCA_034769895.1 of Magicicada septendecula. Classification (NCBI taxonomy): domain Eukaryota; kingdom Metazoa; phylum Arthropoda; class Insecta; order Hemiptera; family Cicadidae; genus Magicicada; species Magicicada septendecula. The sequence continues at coordinate 112,936,931 of CM068371.1, read as the reverse complement.
GATGTCCGTAATTAAAACATCAGAGCAGGTTTAGTGTGTATGAGGGTACACCGTGGAAAAAAATTTTCAACATTTCCTATTGAGCGTTGCTTAGAGTAAAGCTGCGAATCTACAGTGTACGTTTCACAGAACAAACACGCGGAAAAGAAGGAGCGCTCCGAAGTCACTCATGGACCCTCAGCATCTTGCAGAGGGTTCATTCCCTAAAGACGAAAAGTCTGTCTATGAATCGTTCCTCTGTAAAAACGAGCAGTTACACTGCCCAGCGATCCACAGGAAGCAAATCGCTATCCACGCTGGACACTTTTTCGGCTGGACGCGTTATGTTGGTATGGGTTTCAGCACTTTCCATTTAAAAAGCGTGCAATGTAAGAAAATAAACATGAATGAGGCCAAAAATAACGCGAATTTTGTGTGTGTGTGTGTGTGTGTGTGTGTGTGTGTGTGTGTGTGTGTGTGTGTGTGTGTGTGTGTGTGTGTGTGTGTGTGTGTGTGTGTGTGTGTGTGTGTGTGTGTGTGTGTGTGTGTGTGTGTGTGTGTGTGTGTGTGTGTGTGTGTGTGTGTGTGTGTGTGTGTGTGTGTGTGTGTGTGTGTGTGTGTGTGTGTGTGTGTGTGTGTGTGTGTGTGTGTGTGTGTGTGTGTGTGTGTGTGTGTGTGTGTGTGTGTGTGTGTGTGTGTGTGTTCCCTGCCTTTTTATTGCGGTAGTCATAATAATAAAATGGAAACGTAAACATTACATAACTGAGATATGCTTGCCTGCCACGAACGATATATTTTCTCTCATACATGATTTACATTAAAATGAAAAAATTATAATTTTATTGCCTGGCAACAAAATTATTTTATTTTTAACAACTACCATTGTTTGAAAAAGTTTAAATGAATTTTCAAGTACTTTACTGTTGGTAAAACGTAAAAGGTTGCAGGTAAACTACCCCTTTCCCTTAACCGATCTTCACCAAAATCAAAAAGCCTTGAGATCTCTACAATTCAGGGAAGTATGCAGAAAATTATTTGATTCTGTTTGAATATGCGGCAGTTATCGTTTGTCATAGAAAAAAAATACCCTTGATAAAAAAAATGTTGCAGGTAAACTACCCCTTTCCCTCAACCGATCTTCACCAAAAACAACAGGTCGTGAGTACTCTACAAATCAGGGCTGTATGCAAAAAATTATTTGTTTCTGTTTGAATTTGCGGCTGTTATCGTTTGACATAGAAAAAATTCTACAGATAGACACACAGACACTCTTCGAAAAACGACTTTTTTCATGTTTTGAGTGTAGTACAATCAGAATCTGCAATAATCTCGAACACGATTTTTTTTTGCCATCACCATACTTCCATTTCCTTAAGGAACATGGAAGTAATTACCCTTGTTAAAACATAAAACGTTGCAGGTAAACTACCCCTTTCCCTTAACCGATCTTCACCAAAAACAATAGGTCTTGAGAACTCTGCAGTTCAGGGCTGTGTGCGAAACATTATTTGATTCTGTTTGAATTTGCGGCTGTTATCGTTTGCCATAGAAAAATATCGGTATGGAGAACCATACATGACTTCCATGTTCTAAGATTTGTATTTAAAATCATTTACGAAATGAAATGTTTCCATAGAAATTACTTCTTTCTTCAGCCTTAACCACAGTACTGTGGTCACTAACGTATACCACCTCCAGTTAGCGCATTCGATTTTCACTGATGATGGTAGGCGATGGCACTGCTGAAACGTCTGGTTTTTCATAAAACATTGGACCTTGGCCAAACTGCCCGGGAAGGAATTTTTACAACAAACTATTTCTTTGTTGCCGATAATGTAGTACACATATAAAAATATGCATGAAATTAATGGCCTGTAAAAGTTAATGTTTGATCTCCATTAAGTAGTGCTCAAGTTTTCAAAGTTTTAATATGATGATGTCCGTAATCAAAACATCAGAGCAGGTTTAGTGTGCATGAGGGCACACCGTGGACAAAAATTTTCAACATTCCCTATTGAGCGTTGCTCAGAGTAAAGTTGCGAATCTACAGTGTACGTTTCACAGAACAAACACCCGGAAAAGAAGGAGCGCTCCGAAGTCACTCATGGACCCTGAGCATCTTGCAGAGGGTTCATTCCCTAAAGACGAAAAGTCTGTCTATGAACCGTTCCTCTGTAAACACGTGCAGTTATACTGCCCAGCGAACCACAGGAAGCAAATCGCTATCCACGCTGGACACTTTTTTAGCTTGTGCGCGTTGTGTTGGTGTGGGTTTTGGCACTTTCCATTTAAAAAGCGTGCAAATGTAAGAAAATAAACATGAGTGAGACCAGAATTAACGCGAATTGTGTGTGTGTGTGTGTGTGTGTGTGTGTGTGTGTCTTGCCTGCCTTTTTATTGCGGTAATCATAATAATAAAATGGAAACGTAAACATTACATAATTGAGATATGCTTGCCTGACACGAACGATATATTTTCTCTCATAAATGATTTACATTAAAATGAAAAAATTATAATTTTATTGCCTGGTAACAAAACTATGATATATTTAACAATTACCATTGTTTGAAACAGTTTAAATTAATTTTCAAGTACTCTGCTCTTGTTACAACGTAAAAGGTTGCAGGCAAACTACCCCTTCCCATTTACCTATCTTCACCAAAATGAAAAGGCCTTGAGTTCCCTACAATTCAGGGATGTATGCAAAAAATTATTTGATTCTGTTGAATGTGCGGCAGTTATCGTTCGTCATAGAAAAAATTACCCTTGTTAAAACATAAAACGTTGCAGGTAAACTACCCCTTTACATTAACCGATCTTCACCAAACACAACAGGCCTTGAGTACTCTACAATTCAGATCTTCATGAAAAAAATTATTTGATTCTGTTTGAATTTGCGGCTCTTATCGTTTGCCATAGAAAACACAATTGTTAAAACATAAAACGTTGCTGGAAAACTACCCCTTTCCCTTAACCGATCTTCACCAAAAACAATAGGTCTTGAGAACTCTACAATTCAGGGCTGTATCCAAAACATTATATGATTCTCTTTGAATTTACGGCAGTTATCGTTCGTCATAAAAAAATTACCCTTGTTAAAACATAAAACGTTTCAGGTAAACTACCCCTTACCCTTAACCGATCTTCAACAAAATCAATAGACATTGAGTTCTGTATAATTGAAAAAGGTATGAAAAAAGTAGTTGATTTTGTTTGAATTTACGGCAGTTATCGTTCGGCAAAGAAAAAATTACCCTTGTTGAAACATAAAATGTTGTAGGTAAACAACCCTTTCCCTTAACCGATCTTCACCAAAACCAGTAGATCTTGAGAACTCTACAATTCAGGGCTGTATCCAAAACATTATATGATTCTGTTTGAATTTGCGGCTGTTATCGTTTGGCGTAAAAAAAGTAAAATTACCCTTGATAAGAAAAACGTTGCTCGTAAACTACCCCTTTCCCTTAACCGATATTCACCAAAAACAATAGGTCTTGAGAACTCCATAATTCAGGGCTGTATGCGAAACATTATTTGATTCTGTTTGAATTTGCGGCTGTTATCGTTTGCCATAGAAAAAATATCGGTATGGAGAACCATACATGACTTCCATATTCTAAGATTTATAATTAAAATCATTTTCGAAATGAAATATTACCATAGAAACTATTTCTTTCTACTTACTGCTTCAGCCTTAACCACAGTGCTGTGGTCACTAACATATACCACCTCACGTTATCGCACTCGATTTTCACTGATGATGGAAGTCGATGGCATTGCCGAAACGTCTGGTTTTGTAGAAAACATTGGACTACGGCCAAATATCCCGGGAAGGAATTTTAACAAAAACTACTTCTTTGTTGCCGATAACGTACACATATATATAAAATATATGCATAAAATTAATGGCTTGTATAAGTTAATGATTGATCTCCATTAAGTAGTGCTCAAGTTTCCAAAGTTTTAATATTATGATGTCCGTAATTAAAACATCAGAGCAGGTTTAGTGTGTATGAGGGTACACCGTGGACAAAAATTTTCAACATTTCCTATTGAGCGTTGCTTAGAATAAAGCTGTGAATCTACAGTGTACGTTTCACAGAACAAACACGCGGAAAAGAAGGAGCGCTCCGAAGTCACTCATGGACCCTCAGCATCTTGCAGAGGGTTCATTCCCTAAAGACGAAAAGTCTGTCTATGAATCGTTCCTCTGTAAACACGTGCAGTTACACTGCCCAGCGATCCACAGGAAGCAAATCGCTATCCACGCTGGACACTTTTTCGGCTTGCATGCGTTATGTTGGTATGGGTTCGGCACTTTCCATTTAAAAACCGTGCAAATGTAAGAAAATAAACATAAATGAGGCCAGAAATAACGCTAATTGTTGTGTGTGTGTGTGTGTGTGTGTGTGTGTGTGTGTGTGTGTGTGTGTGTGTGTGTGTGTGTGTGTGTGTGTGTGTGTGTGTGTGTGTGTGTGTGTGTGTGTGTGTGTGTGTGTGTGTGTGTGTGTGTGTGTGTGTGTGTGTGTGTGTGTGTGTGTGTGTGTGTGTGTGTGTGTGTGTGTGTGTGTGTGTGTGTGTGTGTGTGTGTGTGTCTTCCCTGCCTTTTCATTGCGGTAGTCATAATAATAAAATGGAAACGTAAACAGTACATAACTGAGAAAAAAATACATAAAAGAAAAAACTATAATTTTATTGCCTGGCAACAAAATTATTTTATTTTTAACAATTACCATTGTTTCAAAAAGTTTAAATAAATTTTCAAGTACTTTACTCTTGTTAAAACGTAAAAGGTTGTAGGTAAACTACCCCTTCCCCTTAACCGATCTTCACCAAAATCTAAAGGCCTTGAGTCCTCTACAATTCACAGAGTATGCAAAAAGTTATTTGATTCTGTGTGAATTTGCGGCTGTTATCGTTTGCCATAGAAAATACGCTTGATAAAAAACGTTGCAGGTAAACTACCCCTTCCCCTCAACCGATCTTCACCAAAAACAATAGGTCTTGAGTACTCTACAAATCAAGGCTGTATGCAGAAAATTATTTGATTCTGTTTGAATTTGCGGCTGTTATCGTTTGCCATAGAAAATACCCCTCCTTGTTAAAAAAACGTTGTAGGTAAACTACCCCTTTCCCTCAACCGATCTTCACCAAAAACTATAGGTCTTGAGAACTCTACAATTTAGGGCTGTATGCAAATAATCTTTTGATTCTGTATGAATTTGCGGGTGTTATCGTTTGCCATAGGAAATACCCTTGTTAAAACATAAAACGTTACAGGTAAACTACCCCTTTCCCTTAACCGATCTTCACCAAAAACAATAAGTCTTGAGTACTCTACAAATCAAGGCAGTATGCAGAAAATTATTTGATTCTGTTTGAATTTGCGGCTGTTATCGTTTTCCATAGAAAATACCCCTCCTTGTTAAAAAAACGTTGTAGGTAAACTACCCCTTTCCCTCAACCGATCTTCACCAAAAACAATAGGTCTTGAGAACACTACAATTTAGGGCTGTATGCAAATAATCTTTTGATTCTGTTTGAATTTGCGGGTGTTATCGTTTGCCATAGGAAATACCCTTGTTAAAACATAAAACGTTACAGGTAAACTACCCCTTTCCCTTAACCGATCTTCACCAAAAACAATAGGTCTTGAGAACTCTGCAATTCAGGGCTGTATACGAAACATTATTTGATTCTGTTTGAATTTGCGGCTGTTATCGTTTGCCAAAAAAAAAAATGTCCCTTGATAAAAAAAAACCGTTGCTGGTAAACTACCCCTTTCCTTCAACCGATCTTCACCAAAACCAATAGGTCGTGAGTACGCTACAAATCAGGGCTGTATGCAAAAAATTATTTGATTCTGTTTGAATTTGCGGCAGTTATCGTTTGCCATAGAAAAAAAATCTACAGACAGACACACAGACAGACAGACACACACACAGACACTTTTCATGTTTTGAGTGTAGTAGAATCAGATTCTGCAATAATCTCGAACACGATTTTTTTTGCCATCACCATACTTCCATTCCTTAAGGAATATGGAAGTAAAATATCGGTAAGGAGAACCATACATGACTTCCATGTTCTAAGATTTATATTTAAAATCATATTCGAAATGAAATATTTCCATAGAAACTACGTCTTTCTACTTATTGCTTCAGCATTAACCACAGTACTGTGGTCACTAATGTATACCACCTCACGTTTTCGTACCCGATTTTCACCGATGATGGCAGTCGATAGCACTGCCGAAAAGTCTGGTTTTGCAGAAAACATTGGACTACGGCTAAAGAGCCCGGGAAGCAATTTTAACAAAAAACTACTTCTTTGTTGCCGATAACGTAGTACACATATAAAAAATTCTCCCCTCCACCTTCAACTATAATTTTTAATAATAGAAAATTACCCCCACCCCGTTCACCATACCTCTTCATTTATAGACATTTCATCGACGTTTCTACAGTGGATTACTATAAGCTTCTTATCAGGATACTTTATTTACAAAAATTAAGTACTTTACTCTTGTTAAATCATAAAATGTTTCAGGGAAACTACCCCTTTCTCTTAACCGATCTTCTCCAAAATCAACAGACCTTCCGTCCTCTACAATTCAGGGAAGCATGCAAAAAAATATTTGATTCTGTTTGAATCTGCGGCAGTTATCGTTCGTCATGGAAACATTTCTCTTGTTACAACATAAAATGTTGCAGGTAAACTACCCCTTTCCCTTAACTGATCTTCACCAAAATCAATAGACCTTGAGCTCTCTGCAACTCAGGGGGTGGAAAAAATTATTTGATTCTCATTGAATTTTCGGCAGTTATCGTTCGTCATAAAAAAATTACCATTTTTAAAACAAAACGTTGCTGATAAACTACCCCTTCCCTAAACCAATCTTCAACAAAATCAACAGACCTTGAGTTCTCTTTAGTTCAAAAAGGTATGCAAAAACCTAGTTGATTCTGTTTGAATTTACGGCAGTTATCGTTCGTCATATAAAAAATTACCCTTGTTAAAACATAAAATGTTGCTGGTAAACTACCCCTTTCCCTTAACCGATCTTCACCAACACCAATACGTATTGAGAACTCTACAATACAGGGCTGTATGCAAAACATCATTTGATTCTGTTTGAATTTGCGGCTGTTATCGTTTACTATAGAAAAAAATTACCCTTGATAAAAAACCGTTGCAGGTAAACTACCCCTTTCCCTTAACCGATATTCACCAAATACGACAGGTCTTAGGTACTCTACAATTCAGGCCTGTATGCAAACAATTATTTGATTCTGTTTTAATGAATTTGCGGCTGTTATCGTTTGCCATAGAAAACACCCTTGTTAAAACATAAAACGTTGCTGGTAAACTACCCTATTCCATTAACCGATCTTCACCAAAAACAATAGGTCTTGAGAACTCTACAATTCAGGGCTGTATGCAAAACATTAGTTGATTCTCTTTGAATTTACAGCAGTTATCGTTCGTCATAGAAAAAATACCTTTGTTAAAACATAAAACGTTGCAGGTAAACTACCCCTTTCCCTTAACCGATCTTCAACAAAATCAACAGACCTTGAGTTCTGTATAATTCAAAAAGGTTTGCAGAAGAGTAGTTGATTCTGTTTTAATGTACGGCAGTTATCGTTCGTCATAAAAAAAATTACCCTTGATAAAACATAAAATGTTGCTGGTAAACAAGCCTATTCCCTTAACCGATCTTCACCAAAACCAACAGGTCTTGAGAACTCCACATTTCAGGGCTGTATGCAAAATATTATATGATTCTGTTTGAATTTGCGGCTGTTATCGTTTGCCATATAAAATACCCTTGATAAAACAAAAAAAGTGTCTGGTAAACTACCCCTTTCCCTTAACCGATCTTCACCAAAAACAATAGGTCTTTAGTACTCAACAAAACAGGGCTGTATGCAAAAACGTATTTGATTCTGTTTGAATTTGCGGGTCTTATCGTTTGCCATAGAAAATACCCATTTAAAACATAAAACGTTGCTGGTAAACTACCCCTTTCCCTTAACCGATCTTCACCAACCCCAACAGATATTTTGAACTCTACAATACAGGGCTGTATGCAAAACATCATTTGATTCTGTTTGAATTTGCGGCTGTTATCGTTTACCATAGAAAAAAATTACCCTTGATAAAAAACCGTTGCAGGTAAACTACCCCTTTCCCTTAACCGATCTTCACAAAAAACGATACGTCTTGGGAACTCTACAATTCAGGGTAGTATGTAAAATATTATGTGATTTTGTTTGAATTTGCGGCTGTTATCGTTTGCCATACAAAATACCCTTGATAAAACAAAAAACGTGGCAGGTAAACTACCCCTTTCCATCAAACGATCTTCACCAAAAACAATAGGTCTTTAGTACTCTAGAAATCAGGGCTGTATGCAAAAACTTATTTGATTCTGTTTGAATTTGAGGCTCTTATCGTTTGCCATAGAAAATACCCTTTTAAAACATAAAACGATGCTGGTAAACTACCCCTTTTCCTTAACCGATCTTCACCAAAACCAAAAGGACTTGAGAATGCTACAATTCAGGGCAGTATGCAAAACATTATTTGATTATGTTTGAATTTGCGGCTGTTATCGTTTGCCATAGGAAGTACCCTTGTTAAAACATAAAACGTTGCTGGTAAACTACCCCTTTCCCTTAACCGATCTGTACTAAAATCGACAGATCTTGAGAATTCTACAATTCAGGGCTGTATGCGAAACATTATTTGTTTCTGTTTGAATTTGTGGCTGTTATCGTTTGCCAAACAAACAAAATTACCCTTGTTAAAAAAAAACCGTTGCTGGTAAACTACCCCTTTCCCTTAACCGATCTACACCAAAAACAATACGTCACGAGTACTCTACAAATCAGGGCTGTATGCAAAAAATTATTTGATTCTGTTTGAATTTGCGGCTGTTATCGTTTGCCATAGAAAAAAATCTACAGACACACACACACAGACACTTTTCGAAAAATGACTTTTTTTCATGTTTTGAGTGTAGTACAATCAGAATCTGCAATAATCTTGAACACGATTTTTTTTGCCATCACCATACTTCCATTTCCTTAAGGAACATGGAAGTAAAATTACCCTTGATAAAAAAATACCGTTGCAGGTAAACTACCCCTTTCCCTTAACAGATCTTCACCAAAAACGGTCGTGAGTACTCTACAAATTAGGGCTGTATGCAAAACGTTATTTGATTCTGTTTGAATTTGAGGCTGTTATCGTTTGCCGTAGAAAAAAAATCTACAGGTAGACAGATAGACAGACAGACACACACACAGACACTTTTCGAAAAACGACTTTTTTTCATGTTTTGAGTGTAGTACAATCAGAATCTGCAATAATCTCGAACACGATTTTTTTTGCCATCACCGTACTTCCATTTCCTTAAGGAACATGGAAGTAAAAATTACCCTTGATAAAAAAAAGTTGCAGGTAAACTACCTCTTTCCCTTAACCGATCTTCACCAAAAACAATAGGTCTTGAGTGCTCTATAATTCAGGGCTGTATGCGAAACATTATTTGATTCTGTTTGAATTTACGGCTGTTATCGTTTGCCATAAAACAAATCTATAGACGCACAGACAGACACATACACAGACACTTTTCGAAAAATTACTTTTTTTCATGTTTTGAGGGTAGTACAATCAGACTCTACAATTATCTCGAACATGATTTTTTTGCCATCACCATACTTCCATTTCCTTATGGAACATGGAAGTAAAAATGATTTAATTAATTTTTGAAGAAATTTGGAAAACAGGAAAAGTCCCAGAAGAATGGAAGGTGGCCTTAATATATCCGCTGGATAAGAAGCAAAAGGTTAATAACTACAGAGGAATATCTTTACTTCCAGTTACATATAAAATATTTTCAAAGATTCTATTGAAGAGAGTAGAAAAACGTTGGATAGCCATTTGGGTGAATATCAGGGAGGCTTTAAGAAGAGCAGATCCTGTCCAGAACAAATATTAACTCTGCAGTCAATAATCCATCACAGGCTACTGAATTCAAAGGAGATTGTAGTAACATTTGTTGATTTCGAAAAGGCCTTTGATTCTGTTGATAGAGAAACTATAGATAAAATAATCCGAGTATTTGGTGTTAAATCTAAATTGGCAAATCTAATCCGTGAAACCCTTACGGACACAGTCTCAAAAATAAAATTCATGGGAGAAATATCTCAGCCATTCAAAATAAATACAGATGTAAGACAGGGTGATGGTTTATCCCCAATTCTTTTTAACTGTGTCCTGGAGAAAGTAGTGAGAATTTGGAATGAAAAATTAAAGGAATGCAAAATATCACCAATTATGTTGGGAAGAAGGAACAAAGTACTGAAATAAACTGTTTGGCATTCGCAGATGACTTTGCTATACTTTCTGAACATCTTACATCGTCCAGTAACACTAGTTAATGTTTAGATGACATAGCCAGTAGAACAGGCTTAAGAATTTCTGCAGAAAAAACAAACTTCTCACAATTAAAACGCGCCAAAATTCCTGGTAACAGATATTGGTCGAATAGAGAGGGTTCGAAATTTCAAGTATCTAGGAGAGATAATTCAAGAGAATGGCTTGGAAAAATCTGGTACAGAAAAAAGGATTCATAAGATGGAAAGTGCATATGGTATAACTAAAGATATTTACAATAAAAAGTGCCTATCTAAAAATGCGAAAATAAGCCATTGCAGTACAGTAGCGAAGCCTGAATGCCTATATGCAAGTAAATGTCTAACATTGAATTATAATTTAGACAAATTAGAAATATTGGAAAGACGAATTATTATGAAAATATTAGGCTCATGAAAAACTTCAGAAGGGTGGAAATTAAGAAGTAATGATTAAATATATCAAAGTACAGAAAATATAACAGAAACAATGAGAAAAAGAATACTATTATTTTTTGGACATTTATATAGAATGAACGACAATAGGTTGACAAAGCAAATCTTCAGATCTCTGTGGGGGAAGAAGTCAACATCAAGTTGGATTAAAGAAGGCCAAAAGGATTTAGAAAAAAATAATATACACGCAGAAGAAGCAACTGACAGAGAAATGTTTCGGGCAAAAGTGTTGAAAATGGAGGGAGTACAGGGTAGGGTAGAGATAAAAACGCAGGTTCAAAGTGGACTGAAGGTTAATAACTACAGAAAGAAGTCAGGAAGAAGACAGGAAGACAGGAAGACAGGAAGAAGAGATACAGTGAGAAGATGAAAGAATATTGGAAAAAAGAAAAGAACAAAGAGTAAAGAATTGAAATTGGCATGTGGTCCTTAGATGGCCGATACGAAAAAAGGTCCAAAAACGTTCGTTCTCGATTTCACCTTCATTTCCGCTCCAAAACTACAATTAACCCCTACTGAAATTTTTCGAACTTTAATTTAAGGGTAAATTTAATGGTCTCATATGCTTTTAATCTAAAAATGTGAAAACACTGGGTCCCAAAACTGTATGTTGGGTAACTTTTTAGAAAATCTAAAAAGTTTGTAAATCTAAAAAAATCGTTGCCAAAAAATAACCAAAAATAACTTTTTAGGTTTGACGTAAATTTACTTATTCAAATTGACAATAAATAAAAACAATTGTCAACAAATTTATGAATAATTTAATTATGAACAATTTAATCTAAGTAAAGTTAATAAAAAGCATCAGTTTTTATGCTTTTGTTTGGAATTTTAACCATTTCTTACATTTTTGTTCTTCAACAAAATTTAATTTTTGATAACGTTAATTTGTTTTTGTAATGACGTTACTTACATCGAATTGTTCATAAGTAATTCTCTATAAATAATTATCTATAAGTTAATTTTTATTTATTGTCAATTTACACAAATAAATTTACATCAAACCTAAAAGCTGTGTTGTTTGGCAACAATTTTTTTTTATATTTACGAACTTTTTGTAAAAGATTACCCAAGATATAGTTCTGGGACCCAATTTTTTCTCATTTTTAGGTCAAAAGCGTATGAGACCATTAAATGTACCCTTAAATTTAAGTTCGAAAAATTTCAGTAGGGCTTAGTTGTAGTTTTGGAGTAGAAATGAATCCGTTTTCGGTCATTTATTTATCTGAAACTTCTTTTTTATTTCAGCCTGTAGAATATATTCTTGAAGTGTGTCCCATTCCTCATGGGACACTCTGTATTTATCACTTATTACAACACTGAAGGACATGGAGTAAACTGTAACGATGGCTTTATAAAAGTTTATTTGTGTACATGAAGGCCTACATGCAATAGTAATAAAAAAATCACGTCGCTTAATTGTAACTTATTTTGTTAAAAGAAGGTTTTCAAAAATGAAACATTACAATAAAACATTCTCAGCGACACGTTTGTGACTGATCCGTAGTGCCTCATTGTCCTAGAACAGACAAAATGTCTAGTGTTAACGAAAATGTCTATTAAAATAGACGAATTAAAAATATTCTGTTGCTCTTAACGTCAAAAATCTAGAAAGTTTGTAAGTAATAGTAGCAGTTGATGTCCTACTTGCAGCATTGGCATCGACACTCAACGCTCAGCCACAACCATGGTATTCCGGAAGATGCTCAACCTCCAATTCTCAATAATAAAACTCTAAAATAGAATACAGAACTGGAAATGTCTTTAATTTAATCGAAACGTTATCAGTTTCTACACGCATTAACATCATTAAAATACAGAGCTTGTCACAAGTAGATTGGAAATGGACGTTATCCTTAGTATAGTAATGATAATAAAGTAATAAATAGTTTTTGAAATTCGCCCATAAAAGATTTCTGTAGACGTTTTCACAAAATAATTCTTACCATCAGGGCCTGTACACAGGAAACACAGAAATGATGGTAGGCTTACGTATATAGTGAGTGTTTTCTGAGTGAATGTGTGCGTATATTACATAAGAATAATTTATTATTATTCCTGAGGCTTTCAGGCCGGCGTTAACATAGTTAGGAACATTATTTGTCGGGCTGTTAGGTCATGGTTTATTGTTTGTGTAGACAGACGTTTCGGCCCCACTATCGGAGGCCACCTTCAGTGTCAGAAACAATTGTCACGGTGTCCACCAATTCACCCCAGTGACGAGGTAGAGACACCGTGCCAATTGTTTCCGACACTGAAGATGGCCTCCGTTGGTGGGGCCAAAACGTCTGTCTACACAAACAATAAACCATGACCTAACAGCCCGGCACAAATAGTGTTTCCAACTATAATAATTATTATCAGACATCTATAATAATTACTTTTATATTAATAAGATGTAACTGTAATATTTCATATATAATGATTCTAACTATATATTTATAAATTATTTCTGTATTTCCCGAAGACTGGTCCTTACAATTATCTTTCCTTTGTCTTTGAAGAACGCTGCTCTTGGTAGTCCTCTTGGTTTTTCCTCCAGCATCTTTACTTCAAAAATGTTACTTACGAATTGATTGTGTAGTAACACGTGCCCGATCAATTGTGCCCTTCTTCTTCCAATCATTTTTAAACGTGATCTTTATCGTGAGGACCTGCTCATTACTTTTCCATCACTAGAACTTTTAAAAAATTCTCAGTTTTGTCAAGCGACTTACGGCTTATTCTGTATATTTAAAAGTAGTCTCATGCTGTTTGGTGATGTAAATTTAAATTGGTTTTTAAATTAATACAAAACAAGTACAGTGAGAAATCTACTACTTTTTAATCAATCTAAAAAAACAATCAATATCTAACAATTATTAACTTGACAGTATTCGACAATATTATTGACAGTATCATGAATTAGACAGTATTTAGCCGTATTTCTTCATCGTTACAAAAATACTAGCTAGTAGCGTGACATGAAAAACAATTTTCCCTAATTTTCTGTGAACTAAAAGTAAGATTTTACTAGTACGAACTTCCTAAAATAGTGTTGTTGTTCCTCTTCTTTTACTTATTTAAATTTCATTCACACTCTTTTGTGGTTCTTGCCTTGTTAACCATACTTATCTATTCAGCAGTTTACTTGAAGTTCTTATTCGCATTTCTTTTGGATTCTAAAAAAAGTACACGCTTACACACTTTAAAAGTAGATACGGTAAAATACACTATATGCCTATAACATGATCATATAAGCTTATATAGCGAAATGAATTAACAAGAAATAAGATGGCGATAAGACTTGGCGCCAATGGCTCGCTAGTCTCCAGAAGTGTCCGATATAACCATTATAAATAATTGTACATACGGTCCAAACCATCGTAAACAGAACATTAGAATTAACTTTAGACTATTTACTACAACGTTCACGCTTATAGGCCTACTACATGTCTAAACTTTCTCACATACCGAAAATTTTAATGCACACACTGAAAAAATTAATTAATTACAGAGATAAAAAAATCAATAAAAATTGAATTTATTGTAATTTGGCTACTGAAATGTGTTTATAACAAAGAAAATTTATTGTAGACAAAACATGGTAACCCATACTCCAATTTATATTAGGACAACAGCCAGTGGTTGATTGAAACGTTGCTTTAACTTGCACAAGTAAACAAAAATTTATAAAATATATTTTTATGAAGAAGCAAATTGCGTTGCAGACATATAATTTATACAGAAATATGCAGCATAGAGCGTAGGACATAAAAAATTTTAACCATTAAAAAATGTTACGTAGAACATCAAAAAATGTTTAAACTTTAAAATTTGTACTTCACATTATTTAGTACTAATAGCAACATTGCAAATACACAAAATGAGAAAAGTATACGGAAAAGACGTGGATGAGAGAGAGCGCGACAGCTCCCATAACAGCCACTCCTGAAAATGAAACCTAGGACGGCTTATAGAATAGTAGGCCGCTGCGATATCAAATTTTGCTATTGACAGTGGTGAAATGTTCTTTGGTATCCATAAGGAGTAGACCAAATAAAAATGAAATATAAAGAAATAGAAGGGTAACACAAATATGAAATCAAAGAACGTATAGAGAAGGAAAGAGAGTTAGGGGGGAAGGGAGGAGGGAGAAAGTAAAACTCCAACAAAACACATTGCCTCTCAGTCAGTCAATGCTGTGTGGTGGTGGTGTCTATTGTTCAAAAAGTCTGAAAGATAGCGAGCGAGAAGCAAGCCAGCCAGCCTGCTGCTACCCGGCATTGTTTAAACAAATGAAAACCCATCTAATCTCGCATAGAGAAAACAAAGCACCTATTATAATATCAGTGGTTGGTTTCGACGTGCTATAGTACTCGGCTGCCGTGGCGTATGGTGGTGGCACTACCAACTGTGGGCCTATTCTTATAACATTCCTGTTCTTGTACTGTTCCACGATGTTCGCCTTCCTATCGTAAAACAATTGTAACAAAATATAGCTACAATTAATGATACAGTCTTTGAATTACAAAATTATTGTTTTCACACTCCGTCACAAGGTTTATACAAAAATCTGTTGTTACGAGAATAGCGTGAATAGCGATCCGAATACAGTGTAATAGGCCTACATGAAATACGAGAAAAGCAACAATCATAGATTCTTATTAATAAAACATATTCTCAATAGATTTAATTAATTAATTGAACGCGCGCGCGCGTGTGTGTGAGTGTGTGAAAAACTGAGATGGAGGGACAGGGTGAGTCAGGACATCAGTACTCTTGGAATTAGAGACTGGAGGCTATGAATAGAGAAGAATGGCGAAATCTTCTGAAGAAGGCCAGGGCCCACAAAGGGCTGTCAAGCCAATGATAATGATGATGATGACGACGACGGTGGTGTGTGTGTGTGTGTGTGTGTGTGTGTGTGTGTGTGTGTGTGTGTGTGGTATTTTTGCAACATACCAAGGCGCCTAAAGTTTAGCCATTCATAAGGAGTGAAGCAAAGAAAGAAATAAGAAATATGAAACTTGAAAACCTTGGAGAGATAACGCAAAAATTAACTTCTCAAAGAAAGTACAGAGAAGGAAAAGGAGAGAGAGAGAGAGAGAGAGAGAGAGAGAGAGAGAGAGAGAGAGAGAGAGAGAGAGAGAGAGAGAGAGAGAGAGAGAGGGAGAAAATAAAACCTTATGCCCCCTTTACTTTCCTAAAGGTTCGCTTAATTCTCTTCAATCCATTGCAAGTTTTAATTCCGTCTTACCAATGTATTCTTTGGCGACTCTTTTCCTTTCTGTTTATGATAACTATTTAAAACATTTCTTGAATAATATTTCCTCCTTCACCTTCTCGTATGCCAAAACCGTGAGTTTTTTTTCTTGATTAACATTTGTTTTAATATAATCTAGGAAAGTAACAAGACAAGATCTATTACTAAATACATTTGCAAAATCC
The DNA here is from genome assembly GCA_034769895.1 of Magicicada septendecula. NCBI lineage: Eukaryota > Metazoa > Arthropoda > Insecta > Hemiptera > Cicadidae > Magicicada > Magicicada septendecula. The sequence continues at coordinate 112,920,641 of CM068371.1, read as the reverse complement.
AAACTCGTAAAACAAACATACTCTTTCGTAAATTCAAGATCGATTACGTACAATCGATAAGACGTATTAGCAGAAACTAAACCAATAGTCTTACCAGGCCGCAATTATAACAAATAAATAACAACGTCACTTGCAAAAACTTAATGTCACTTTATTATTTGTAAAAAAAGACTCTAATTAATTAAAATAACCATCTTAACGTTCTGTATAGCGTTAGTATTTTTAAGGCTCTCTCAAAGTAAACCTGAAAACTGTTTACTCATTTTTTTATGATCTCTGACAACATTCTGGAAGGTACTTAGTTATACTAAACGACGCTGAAAAGTTTTGCCTGTTTAAAGTCGTGCCCGTTGTATTCACTTTTCATTTTCCGATCAATCAATGTGACCACTGAGACAATACAGTATTAAAGTCGCTGTTACAATGTCTGTTTACAATACAATACAGTGCCTGTTTAAAGTCGTGCCCGTTGTATTCACTTTTCATTTTCCGATCAATCAATGTGACCGCTGAGACAATACAGTATTAAAGTCGCTGTTACAATGTCTGTTTACAATACAATACAGTGCCTGTTTAAAATCGTGCACGTTGTATTCACTTTTCATTTTCCGATCAATCAATGTGACCGCTGAGACAATACAGTATTAAAGTCGCTGTTACAATGTCTGTTTACAACACAATACAGTGCCTGTTTAAAGTCGTGCCCGTTGTATTCACTTTTCATTTTCCGATCAATCAATGTGACCGCTGAGACAATACAGTATTAAAGTCGCTGTTACAATGTCTATTTACAATACAATACAGTGCCTGTTTAAAGTCGTGCACGTTGTATTCACTTTTCATTTTCCGATCAATCAATGTGACCACTGAGACAATACAGTATTAAAGTCGCTGTTACAATGTCTGTTTACAATACAATACAGTGCCTGTTTAAAGTCGTGCCCGTTGTATTCACTTTTCATTTTCCGATCAATCAATGTGACCGCTGAGACAATACAGTATTAAAGTCGCTGTTACAATGTCTGTTTACAATACAATACAGTGCCTGTTTAAAATCGTGCACGTTGTATTCACTTTTCATTTTCCGATCAATCAATGTGACCGCTGAGACAATACAGTATTAAAGTCGCTGTTACAATGTCTGTTTACAATACAATACAGTGCCTGTTTAAAGTCGTGCCCGTTGTATTCACTTTTCATTTTCCGATCAATCAATGTGACCGCTGAGACAATACAGTATTAAAGTCGCTGTTACAATGTCTGTTTACAATACAATACAGTGCCTGTTTAAAATCGTGCACGTTGTATTCACTTTTCATTTTCCGATCAATCAATGTGACCGCTGAGACAATACAGTATTAAAGTCGCTGTTACAATGTCTGTTTACAATACAATACAGTGCCTGTTTAAAGTCGTGCCCGTTGTATTCACTTTTCACTTTCCGATCAATCAATGTGACCGCTGAGACAATACAGTATTAAAGTCGCTGTTACAATACAATACAGTCTCTGTTTAAAGTCGTGCAAATTGTATTCACTTTCCACTTTCCGATCAATCAATGTGACCGCTGAGACAATACAGTATTAAAAGGCCTAGTATAAAGCAGCATTATAGTGCAGTGTTCCGCAACCTTTTTTTACTCACGGCACACCCCAGACGGGCCTAGACTCAACACGGCACACCAAAATGTCTGTCCTCTCAAAATCATATGAATCTTAATATAATTACGAAATATTACGTCGTTATGTAATCAATTATTATTATTATTATTATTATTATTATTATCATCATTATTGTTATTATTATTATTATTATTATTATTATTATTATAAAACAGGAATAGACTCATGCATTTATTAACAATTTATTAACTTTAATTCACTGTAGAAAATACGAATTTTTAAGTAAATAACTCTACTCATAACTTCAATGTGATAGTTGAGCCTGCTTAGCTGCACACAGACGGCTGATTCGTGGCGGAATCGTTGACAAAGCAAGCCTCATTTCTTCATCGATGGATTTGAGTCTCTCTCTCTTTGATGTTTTAATTTCAGTCAACGTCGAGAAGCCCAGTTCACACAAATATGTAGTTGAAAATGGTAATAACACATTAACTGCCATCTCGGAGATAGCCGGGTATTCACTGCTTATTGACAACCAAAATGTTTCCAAAGGCACTTCGAAAAATTTTAATTTCAAGGTTCTGTCTACTTTCAAATCTGCCAGTTCCTCTTGTAAGCCTAAATTATTCGGAAGATGTTTCGAATCCATAATGAATGGATCACGAACCCAGTAAAAATCTTCAACACTCTTTCCAAAATATTTTTTGAAATTCTGCTGCAAGAGTACTAAATGTTCTTTAATTAAGTCCATCAACACTTTATTATCGTCAGCAAGGGGCCATACAGTTGGGAACATCTCACACGACCCATTTTCTATTGTCTGTATCCACAAATTTAACTTATTAATAAATCCTTGAATCTTATCCATACTAGTCAGAATATTTTCGTTTTTACCTTGCATTTTTCTGTTTAGTTCATTCAAGTGTACAAAAATATCGGAAAGATATGCCAACTTAGATACCCATTCATCATCTGCAAATAAATCCGCATACTCATGCTCCTCAATAGTCAAAAATGCAAGTACCTCCTCTTTAAGTTCAAACATTCGCGTTAACACTTTACCTCGAGATAACCATCGTACTTCTGTATGTAGCAGAAGTGTAGTGTGCTCTGATCCCATTTCTTGACACAAAACGTTAAAAAGCCGCATATTTAGGGGCCGCGATTTGATGACGTTCACGACTTTTACTACTTCGTCCATCACAATTTTCAGAGGAGATGGCAAAGACTTAGCTTCGCGGTGAATGAGACAATGGTCGGTTCGTAAGTTATGATTTACTTCGCGTACTTTACCCACGAATCCTTTCACTCGGCCTGTCATAGAAGCGGCTCCGTCTGTACAAACACTAACGCAATCCTCCCATGTTAATTCATTACGGACCACATATTCATTAGTCGTACGAAATATTTCTTCACCGGTTGCTCGCTCGGGTAGTTCTTTGCAAAAAAAGAAATTAGTTGCAATTACATCCCCATCAACATACCTTATGTAGGAAAGAAGATGTGTGTGACCGCCAATATCGGTGGACTCGTCGATCTGAAGTGAGAACTTTCGACTGCTCTTTATTTTCTCCTTCATAATGTCTTCGATGTCACTGGACATGTCACTAACTCGGCGGCTGATTGTGTCAGCAGAGAGAGGAATTTTTGAAATTTCAGTACCAGCTTCTAAACCCAGGACTATTTTTACCATTTCTTTACACGCGGGCATTAACAACGTTTCTGCTTTGTGTGTGGTTTTTGGGCCTTTACGATAAGTTCGGCTACCTTATAGCTTCCTGTACTTTTTGCGAAACACATACCGACGTAGTCATGAGCGTCACTTGTTTTTTATTTTGTTCCAACAACCGACGAAAATAATTCACATCTTTACTTAACAGAGAGGAATGTTTTGTTGACAAATGTCGTTTCAATTTACTGGGAACCATAGCAGCATTACTGAGTTTTTCACCACACACAACACACTCGGGGATTGGGCATGTTTTGTCACCACACCAAAAAAACCCGTAAGATAAATAATTATCACTATATTGCCAGTGAACTACTTTCTGTTTCTTTTTTTCGGGCTCGATGGTTTCACTACTTGCACTCGAGGACGGACCACTCCGTACAAGGAACTTATCCATATCGAAAAAAAAAATAGTTTAATAACACTGTAATAGAAAATAGTAAGACTGGTGTAGCAATCACAATATTCGCAGTACTGCAGAGCACAGCTGTGATAGAACTGAACTGAAATACTGTAATTGTTGTCTGACAATGTGTGGCTCCTTCGGCGAAGGAAAAGAGCAATAAAGTTTAAGAAGCGCCGACAAACAGGCACAAATATCAAAACAAGGCAATAAAATAATAAAAAAGAGGGAAATTTTTGCTAATCCCCGCAATTTTATTTAAAAGCACTTACAGCCAGCCGTACACAAAAGATGCGGTGTTACAAAGAACTCTCTTGAATAGAGTTTAGAACGTTTAGAGTTTTGAACGTAAACTCTATTGTATGATTGGTGCGGGCCGCTAAAAGGCTTGCTAAAAGTCTTACGCGGCTTTCTTTGCGGTGAACACAAAGCTTGCCGCCTGTAACCCATCAAATCGGCCCAATATTTCAGGCGAGAATACAAATAACTTAAGATAAGCAAACTATAACAACAATATTGAGTAAATAAATTACATTTAATTTCTATGAAAATATAACAGTTATCAGCATGTATTAAAGAATAAACAAGCACCTTCTTACTTAAAATCGACAATTAACTTATTACAATAATAGGTAAAAGTTCGCGTCACACCTTTCACCTTGTGACGGCACACTATTGTGCCGCGGCACACCGGTTGCGGAACACTCACAGTGCGTTAGCCTTCTTGTTGATTTTTTCAAAGTCACTTTTTGAATTATTTCCTTCAACGTAAAATGCAACTTAACATCTAAAATTCAAATAACACAAATATTATAGTTATTTAGCTAAAAATGTGATACTTCTTTTCATAAACATGTCAAAATAGTAAATGTGGCATTTGGTTGAATCCGTTATAAACTCCTGTGACAGACATATGATTTAAGCTAAGGACCAAAGATAGTGAACTACATTATTTAAAACACGTCTGTACACAAATAGACCTGTAAATTGTCAATTGTCAGTGCTTTTGTATTAAAAATTTCTAATCGTTAACAGTGATAAAACATTTCTGTTTAAATTTTCAAAACGTGTGTTGTTGACTTTTGTAGCAGTTTCCGACAGGGAGATGCAATATCGTGTGTGCTCTTCAACCTGCCACTGGAGAAAGTGATATAACTTTCATGTGTCAGTAGCTACAACAGGAACCACATACACCAAGTCCTTGCAAACCCTTGTCTATGCTGAAGACACAGACATTAGTAGTCGATCAAAACGGAGTGTCATAGAGGATTTCAGAGACTAATAAACTGTATAAAAGACTAACAAGGTCAATGCTGACATGTGGTGTGAGCAATGGACGCTCACGAAAACAGATGAATCAATCAGTGTTTGGATGTTTTGAAAGGAAAATTTTTAGGAAAATTCATGGGGATTATTATGAAAATGGGTCTTCGAGCAAATGTACAACTTGGAATTCTATAGGCTGTTCCAAGGGCCAGAAGAAACAATTAAAGTAAGTAAACTCAGATTGGTTGGTCACGTTATGAGAATGCTCGAATACGACCTTACTAGAAAAATTTTGTTGTGAAGGGATTTTGGTCATCGCAAGCGAGGGAGACCAAGAGTAATATAGAAGAGGACCTACGAACTCTGGGAGTGCGGCGGCGAGCAATGGAGTGGTGGAATGTCGTGAACTAGGCTAGGCTATGTGATGCCATAATGATGTTACTCTGTCTTGTGATTGTGATTTGTTTTGAGAAAAATACATTAGTTATGATCAACGTCCGCTTTTCAAATTTAAAACATTAAATTTTAAATACAAATTTTCAAATTTCAACCGCAACAAGATATTACTGTGAAATCAAGGTTGTAGCACAACGAAGTTTTTACCTTATTCTACAAACTAAGATCATATAGGAAAAGAAGGGAAGAAGTCATCTGGAAGGAGTAATATCAACTTAAATAAAAGTAACAAAAAAAGTATTTACAATCATAAATAAAAGGACTTAACAGAACTAGAAGGATCGATTCAAAGAAATTATATATAGTCAATTTATAGCCAAAAAGTGTTAAAAAACAAATAGTATGAGTATCATCTCAGTAAAATAATTAGTAGACCCAGTAAGATACGGAGTAGTAAGGAGTAACAGCCCAGAACAAATAAATTAAAATGACAATTCTCAAAATATGGAGCAGTAAGGAGTAACAGCCCTGAACAAATAAATTAAAAGGAAATAACATCAAGATACCCAAAAACTTATTTTCAAGACAGAAAACTCTATAGCAGCAAACCACATAAATGAAAGAACTTAAACCATATTAGTTAGCTATACAAATTTAGAACCAAAAATAATAAAATAAGAGAATCCAATACAATTAATCAGAATAATGTAAACTTAATTATAAATAAAATAAGTGTGTAATTGAGGGAAACACCCCAAACCAGTTTTAAAAAGGACAACAAAAGACAATCATTAATATAAAGTTTTAATGTGTTTATTTATATAATTATTATGTGTTATTATTTTTTGTGTATACCATACAAAATATGTTGATAGTAGGAAATACTAGATGTTTATATGTAAGAGTTTGTTGTATTTGAATCATGTTAATTAATGTTGTATTTTTGTGAAGTAAGGAAAGGCAAAATAATAATTCAAACGACCCATAAATAGTGAATCAAAAAATATAAAACTAATAAGGTGAATTAATAATAACATTGCTAGGAAAATTGAAAATTGATGACCAAGACAAATTCAACTTTGACCATATAAATCAAATCAGAGAGTATAAATTTATAGAACCTAGACTAATTTGATATAAATTATCCCATTCAGAATACAAATACTTTATCCTAATGATAACAACGACCTATAATAGTGATTAAAAGAATCAGCATGTAAAATTGACTTAAATGGTGATTGTACAAGAAAATGCCAAAAGCAGTAAGCAAGCACTAGTAAAATGCATATAAATTGTTAAATGTTTAAAATAATAGCCAGGCATAAAAGGTAAATTACAAGGGTTTAATTAGTAATCGAGTGTGAGTAAAATTGTAACATAAAACATATTGTAAATCATTTAATAGGTATTTATGTGAATCAAAATAAGGCCTACAGATAAATTTCAAAGAATGTAATTCTGAAGCTTAATTCAAACTAAAACAGGTCAAATTTAGTATTAACTTGTATAAAATAAAGCAGGAATATTGTTCTATAATTAGAATTACATAAAAGTACTAAACAAATAATTTATAGCCAATTAAATATAAAATATGACATTTTTTTCTATAAGATTGAATTATTTGATAGGAACAGCTGATCAATGAACAATGAGAAATGAGACCAAAATCTTATAGAATTTTCTATATGAAGGAACGAATATAATTAGTTGATTGTTAAAAGCCAAACAGGACAGACGTGTCAGAATACATTTCAGAGAATTATGAACGGAATTTTTTAACGCAAACCAAGATATAGGATGAAGTTATAAAAAAATAAAAGAATATAAAATAAAGTGACGAATACTATAATAACGGTCATTGAAACCTTAAACTCAATTAAACACTACTAAATCAAGCTGTCACTACGTATAGACACGACTGAAGAACGAAATTAAACTCAGATAACCAGAAAACGAGTGAAGGGAACCATTTTACACAACACAACTATTACCGAACAAAATCCAGTGGATGATTACAACTACACACTACAACTTGTGGATATTCCAATAGCGGCATCACTGAAGAGGAATTAAACAACTGGTACAATTATTTGAAGTGAAATCTCGGAGCTGAATTTACATCGCAGAACAACGCATGGGGGACGCCATCTTGTCATTTTTAGTTAAACGCATTCAACCTTGGAGGAGACGTGGTGACGTCAGAGACATCAGCTGGTTCGTAAATAGACTTTTCTATACATTATACTTTATTATATTTTTGGTCTGTTTAATGAATAAGTTTTTTATAATTTGTAAGTATTGAATTCTCTTGCCTTTCCTGACTATTTCTACAGTTAAAAGAACCCTTATACTATACTAATTTAATTGAATATTTTTTTTATATGTAATAATCGGACTGGAACTTAATCTCGAATCAGACTCGAGCCAGTCGCGGCAATTCAAATAATTACTTTGAACCTAATAAACTTAATTAGTGTTTAAACATTGTTTTATTGATTATTTGAGTCACAAATTAAATTACATTAATTATTAAATTCTAACGTGAACTTCTGAAGGAAAGGAACGAGCAGAAGAAGAAGAAGAACCGATACTGAGTTGACCGCTACATGCAATCGATGTGGCCAAGAAAATCTATTTAACGCGAAGAAACAAATAATTCTTCATCAGAGCATACACAGTTATTAATCAGTATATTTATTAATTGAACACTGACAAATAAAAACAATTAAATCAATTAAAAAATTTAAATTAATTATTTATACAAAAATAACAAATAAATAAATAAATAAAAAATATTATCAACCAGTTATTCTACCGACATAATTTGTTTTATTACAAGGTATTTAATCGTAATTTAAATGGAAAGAGTTTACATTACATTCCGTTTATTATATAAGGAACGTCCTAGTCCTACGGTGTTCGGAATGCAAACGTGGCATTCGTACATTCACAAAATGTTACATTCAACAGAAAAAATTACTCTAAGGAAATGAAATTATAAAAAAAGTAGCAACAAATTGCAGAGCATCATTAAAAATAAAACCGTTACGAAAAGGGTGCACTGTACTGAATGTTCTTCTGAAAATATGTACGCAATACTTACATGTTTTAAAGTCCAGCAGTTAATTTTCTTCCCTATTCTTTGTGAACACAATACTACAGTCCAATAGCGATCAAAAAGTACGGTCATCATTTCAGCTGGAATAATTTTTGTGTACCAGAAAATACCACACTTAGTCACATGTACCAATGAAAATGTTCACCGAGTACGGGAAAATTTTCTGTTGGCTCTTAAAACGACGATACACATATGTTTGGATATAGGCTGTTTACTATACCTAAAATAAAACGTTCTAGCCTTGAAAACCAAACAACTTGAGAAACGTACTTTAAATTTTATGGTTCATTCGGTGGGTACGAATAATATTTAATAATTTTTATCAAAATTGTCTTACAGTCTCAGTACGAAGACTGGCAAGTCTCCATATCCTGAATTCACCAGATAATTCTGTTGATGGACTTCTGTTGGAAATTACTGTACCGGTAGATCTAATGCTTAGTTTTCTATTTCAACATCAACGTTTCCGTCTAACACCACAATCGTTATGGTGCTTTGTGCCTAATTGTCCCAGTCGTTGGTATTTACTTCTGACGATGTTTTCCCACAGACTTTAATTCTACTAATGCAGTCTCTTAAAAATTATATCATTATTCACTCTAATCTTTTATAGAATCATCTAAAGTTTACTACAGTAGCGTATTTCAGAACCCTCAAATAGTTTCTTGACTCGCTACTCACTGTCACAGACCATGTTAAATTATGCTCCACACATGTCGTTAATTGGTTTGTCTTATTTTATTCTAGTCTTCTAGTCTTAAAGTTAGTAGCCTCTACATCTTGGTAAAAGTATCTTTATTTCAGTCATTTACCAAGATTTTTGTATCAGTCATTTTCAGTGTTTCGCATCCACTGGCATTCTGCTATCCGAGTATCTGAAAGTTGTTAGCTACCTCACCTTTAAAATCTCTAGAAATGTTATAAAAATAATTATGTCATGTTTGCAGTATTATGGTGAAGAGACGTGACTTATTACCTCTAGCGAGCACACTAGTGTTCGCAATTACAGCAATTGTGATTATCACTGTAAATACTAGGGTTTATACAAAACATCGTGGATAGCGATCTGCAATTACACGAAATACCAGAAAAGCAACAGTCATTGGTTTTTATTAATAAAAGATATTTCTTTATAAGAAACATATCTATAGGGTTGTTCGGCAGTGGTCGATTGCTTATAGATAGATCCATATTTTTCTCTAAAAGTTTCGGCCATCCAAAGTCTTCTTCAGTAGTAAAAAATGTTCGACACGGGATGGTAGGTCGAACGTACTTCAATTCGAAGTATTAAAAACTCAGCTTGGGGTACGTTCGGCCTGCCCCAGAACATTTTTTACTACTGAAGAAAGCCTCCGATGGGCGGCCGAAACGTTTAGAGAAAAATATGGATCAATCTATAAGCACTCAACCACGGCCAAACAGCCTGCTAGTTTTTGATTTTTATAATGTACACTCCGGCCTTGATATCCTCCATAATATTCTTTTATAATATTTAAAATATCAGAATTGATCCTTGTAAAAAAATTATAAAAATCGTTAATTATTTCAAAGCAACACTCCGTAAAGTGCAAGAAGTAGATTCACACATATTAAACTATATTCAAATACTAAAAACTATGAAACTTTCTCCCATAATTCAACTCTATTGTGTTCCGGCAGTACAAATTATAGTAGTGGTAATGATAGTGGAGTACTGCTTTGGGGTTTCACTCTCAACCGCTTTGTTTATGTTTCGTCATCATCATTTTCTTTCAAGCCCTGTTGCGCCTTCTAGTCGTGATACAGCTCACACCGTACCTCCACCAGAGAAGATCAGTCTGCATTCAATCATGTGCAGTGACGAGTTGCACGGTGAGGAGGGGGTCGTGTTTACGTGTAGGTGTCGCTTTGTTACTGACTTGTCTGACCCAGACTGTTGTTGCCCCAACAGTAGGTAGGTGGAGTTGTATTTGAGCCAAACACACAGCAAAGCATGACGAATGAACTTCATATCAAGCAAACTCTATTGCACTGAGCTGTCCTGGTTCGTGATTCAGAAACTAAAGAACATCTCGTATACCAGTTCATGTATCAAACATAATTCCACAACAATAAGAACATAATAAAAAATAAACTGTATTGTTCAAGAATTGTTAGACTTTTACTGGCACTTACTGAGAGTCGGTTACATAAGAGTCACCAGTTTACTGCACCTCTTATAGACTTCACACCTTTTATTATGGACTTTGTGGATTTTTAAAGCGAATTTATTGCACTAAGGATAGTTATGCAGTTAGAACGGAGAATCGAAGAAACATAATGATGAATATAAACCAATTATTTGCGATCGTATACAAAAGTCGGACTACTGGACTAATAGTGCAAGTTACACAGAACTTTGAGTAAAATTTGAGTAAACAGAACTTTTTCACTAAGGCGAAAGCAGACGAATTTCGATATTTTTTAAAGTAAATTTGTAATCAACTATGTTTATGCAAAACATATGTAATCAACAATATGTAAAACAATGTTTATCCTGTACCTATCATAATTGGGAGCACTGTATCCAGTGTTCATTGATGTACACTATGTCCGACGGCATTCAGAAACTCATTATACCCTCCGCGTAAACGGTACTAACAATACTGCTGGGGGAGATGTCGGGAAAGGAAAGGAAAGGAAAGGAAACGCGGGCAGTGGAGGTGAATTACAGTTAAAACAACGCAACATCAAATGAAATTTCGTGTTATTGTTCAATATGAGTGGGTGTAGAGCGGAGAAGAGTTGGAGTGCATATTTCACAAAAGAGAAGACGACGGTGAAGTTGAGGGAAATGTAGAACAACTGTGCTGGCTTGTGCGGGAGAGAACGAGTACGCCAGAGACAGACAGAAAGATAATAATATAGTGAAGAAGTTGACGACATATAATAGGGTTGGTTTATTTGCCCGCTTTCAGTTGTTGAAACGTAGCGGCCGAGTGTGTGTGTGTGTGTTCATTGTTGACAACAATGCCACAGATGTGGTCATTGTTATGTGTGCCTTGGTTGGGCTCAGCTATTGAAAACCCACCGTTGGTTACAACTGTAGCCCCTCTCTCTCTCACTCTCTCGCTCTCTCTCTCTCTCTATCTATCTCTCTTGCTCCCTATCAGACTCTCTCTCTCTCTCTCTCTCTCTCTCTCTCTCTCTCTCTCTCTCTCTCTCTCTCTCTCCATCTCTCCATACATATTAATCACATAACTAGCTAACGGACGTACCTTACCTATAAATGTCATTACTGTCATAAACCATAATTTGGCCGTACAGTTCAACACGCTTTCTCTTTCTCGTCTGCGAAAGGTATGCAATGTATCATTCATTGTCAAAAGGTAACAAACCCATTCATCCGTTCATACCAACCGGCCGGCCACCTGGGATTCAGAAAAAAACAAACGTGCGAATTAAATAATTTAACTGGTAGACATAATATTTGAGAAGGCACTTGTTTTTGCAGTAACTACAAGTGCACGATCTGTAAAGTGTTCCATCAGATACTTTCTCGTCTTTTTAATTATAATTTGTTCTTTCTGTGTTCAATTCGTAAATGGAAGTTTCCATGCAAGTTAAATAAAGATTAAATTCTGAATAAACTTTATGTTCGAGCTAAATTTAAATGTTTGGGTCAAATTTAAAACTCCAAGCTTGGTCTGTGCGTGTGTCTGGTGGTGAGGGGGGTCACAATTTTTGATGTAATAACAATTTTAAAGGCATACTGATGATCTTGCTTGAAGAGAAGCAAAAATACTATTGTAACGCGAAGAGTACAGAAAACTGGTCAGTCTCATCTAAAATTATGTCACAAAATGTGAAACAAAGAAACATCAAGTGAGTTACTGATAAACGATGAATATAAATATTCGTAAACTGTGAATTGAAATTTTCAAGCCTGTGAAATTCTGCGTTGTGGCCAATATGACGATAACTGTATTATTAATGAAGATTCTTTCTAATTATCATCAATATTGAAACGAATAAGCTGACAACAAATGACAGAAAGCAGGTAGAGCGGAGAATACGGTACAAGTTTCCAGAAGACGAAAATTTCTTTACCTACAAATTATTCCTTTTCGTGTTGTGATTTACCACTTTAAATCTACGCTATACATTTTCAAATTTTACTTTAGTTCAAACGACGTTCCACTCAGCTCGGAAGTATCGTTGCTAAGTAAAGTACAACCGTGTGGAGCCGTCAGATTTTCATAAGCAATTTCCTAAGTAGGGAATCTTCTTCTTTGAATCCAACGCTCAAATCTACCACAGGAAAAAGGTATATATACCGTCTCTGTATGTATTGGTCGTGGATTAAGCAGACATATATTACTGGGTATTGAACAACTCACAAATTAACCATGTCTTGTGAAAGGAGAGTGGTAGTATTATATTTTGCCCGCGGTAGGAATCAACCCAAGCCGCGTTGTGTAGCAGCCGACACATTATCGATACGCCTAAGCTGTTCCTAAGGAAAGAAATACAAGCCAGAAAACCACAAGGTAGAAATACTGAAATCATTTAATGCAGATTTTAAAATGTAGTGCATTGAGGTACTTTAAGGAAGATTTATACAATGATGAGCTTCTTCTTCTAATGGTATTGTATCCCGGCGGAGATTGGCAATTATCGTGGCTATCCGGACAGTTGATACAGCCGTCCCGAACAAGTCTATGGATGTACATTGGATTCTCTCATCTACAAGATTCTTTTTCGTCCTAACGATTTTTTTATTTTCATTTCACTCAGAAGTATGAAGTGTAGAACTTTAGATTTGGGCCCTCACAAAACTCACCAAAAATACAGCAATATTTTAATGTTTGTAAATATTAAAAATTAATCCCTTTTCTTTGGTAACCATCCACAGGACTTCACTATTCCAAACTTTCACGGCGTTTTGAGAGTAATGTGACAAGCTTCCCACCGATGGCGTAACTAGGAACTGTTCCTGGGGGGGGGGGGTGATGAGACAAGCTTTTGGGAAGTACGATGAGACTAGCTTGACGGTTGGAGTCCGAATTTTTCTCAGTACAAATGAGAAGTTTAATATTCTTCCCGTATAATTTTCTACATATATTTTATAAATTCGTTGTGTCTGAATTTTTAGTAAGCCGAAATGAAGTACGTAGGCCTATGTTGCAAATACGTACGTTATTTACCAAATGTTGAGTGATTTTTGAGTGGGGAGTATAAGTACAAGGTAGGAAATACTCGAAACTATAACATTGTATTATTAATTTACAAATATTGTAATTCGGTTTGTTTATACAATTATTTATAAGCCTTATTTTAACACACTCAACTATCTTAGAAATAGGGGTAAGTTAAGTAGTGATTATGGAATTTCGATGACGTTTTTAATAGCTCTGGGGGTTGATACCCTGTTTCCCTCCCCTAGTAACGCCACTGCTTTCCACGAAATTTCCATGATATTTTGAGAAACTTTTGATAGATCAAAAATTCACAAGTTTTACTTTATTCGTGTTGTGTTTCTTAAGCGTCCGTCTCTGCGCCGTAGGGTAAGACACGAAACAAAGCAGCATGCGAATACTCAGACATCAAACCTAGATTCAGGTTGTTATCAGGTGAGAAGCGTTTTTAATTTTAATAAATACAGTTCTTGCCTTTCCTATTCGCTTTAGGCCTAACAGTACGATTACGTTCTTCATTCAACGGTATTCCTAAATGCTGATGTCTATTAACCCAATCAGTTATCAGCACTTGTAGCCTTGAACAACGCTAATGACAGCTTAATTCATATGAAATATTATAAACCAACATCAGTGCTGGGTAATGTATGCCTACTCAGTACGTGTGAGAGAGGCAACGGGTGGCACGTGATTGGTGTCACACCATACCACGACAACTACTTGCGGGCAACCCGACAACCCTTCCCGCCACGGTCTCCTGCTGTTGTTACGGTTAACCACAACGAGGGTGTTCCCACTGCTGCTGCTACCGCTACCGTCACATCCACCCCTCCAATCAGACGTCTTCAACAACAGTACCAGCGGCAGCATTATGTAATCTTCATTATCGCCGAGTACCTTCTGTCGTCAGTATTATTCTGTGAACACCAACCAGTTGTACATTTTTCGATGTCTGGGATACTTGGCGTTCCAGAGTACGGTTCCAGAAGCTATATAACATAAGTTGGTGACACACTTTAAAGTTTCATTGAAAGCCCGTTTTAAATCTGAGTAATAAGAATTACACAGACACATATACATATCACATATATATACACATATTATCTGAGAAAATATAATAATAAGAATACGTATGCTTAAAAGAATACTGGGAGTAAAATATAACAGTGAAAACATGACTAAAGTAGAATTATCACCGTGCAATCACCTAATAGGATACTTTTGGGGGAGGGGTGAAGATAACATATCGGAAGAAGAATAAAACTATCACAGCGAAAACTTTAAAACTAAAACTATGTCTAATAGAGTTGTAAGTGAATCCTAAGAACTTAAATAAATGATAATAAACTCACTTGCTCCTAAAAGCAGATGAAATGTAAAGCTCTCACAGCGAGTGCTTTGCAGAAAGAATTAAGAGAGAGTCTTACGGCTGTTAAACTTCCGAGATGGAAAGAATTCTCCCTGCTTGAGCTACCACTCTCTGCATCGGAGATAGGCCCGTTAGCAAAAACAAGTCCTTTCTTACTACAAGGGAGGAGATTGTATTGAAGCTCGGGTAGCGGAAAATCAGTCATCGTCTTATCATAACTTAGAGTTAGATAGTCAGTCGCTAGGACAGTCAAGATGAAGATAAACTGAAGACGCTTCCGCAGCTGTGGCCAAAGACTGGTTGAGGACGTGACAGAATCTTCCTCCTGTCACCCAAAACTTTGTCCACTCAGAAAATTTCAAGCAGAAATGACAATAGTAACGATGGCTGCACATGGAAGGCGGAGAGCAGCAAGTTATGTTATTAACATAACAATTGAATGTGATTTGTTTAATCACTAACTGAATTATTCGTTTTCTGTATATCAATTTGTTAGGAGACTACTATGTATTTATAATTCCGCTTTTTGTGGGTAATTTCTACTTACTGGCCCAGATGAATATTTTTTAGAAGTTTCTGTTCCGCTGCTTTCGCCTTTCCTTCCTTCCACTTCTGAATTTTCTGTCTTTCATTTCTTTTTTCACTAGTGGCGGTATCAACTAACCCTTATGTTTAGTAGTAACTTAGGTGAGTTTCTGTGTTTTTTTTCCTCGCATTTCTCTGTTGCCTATGTATATTTCTTATACATTCACAATTACTGAACGAATGGCTCAGTTTTAACTCGACCGTTTGGCATTTTTACTTCCATGTTCCTTAAGGAAATGGAAGTATGGTGATGGCAAAAAAAATCGTGTTCGAGGTTATTGCAGATTCTGATTGTACTACACTCAAAACACGAAAAAAAGTAATTTTTCGAAAAGTGTCTGTGTGTGTGTCTGTCTGTCTATATGTCTGTGTGTCTGTGTGTTTGTAGATTTTTTTTCTATGGCAAACGATAACAGCCGCAAATTCAAACAGAATCAAATAATTTTTTGCATACAATCCTGATTTGTAGAGTACTCAAAACCTATTGTTTTTGGTGAAGATCGGTTAAGGAAAAGGGGTAGTTTACCTGCAACGGTTTTTTTAAAATCAAGGGTAATTTTTTTGACGAACGATAACTGCCGTACATTAAAACAGAATCAACTACTCTTCTGCATATCTTTTTGAATTATACAGAACTCAAGGTCTGTTGATTTTGTTGAAGATCGGTTAAAGAAAAGAGGTAGGTTACCTGCAACGTTTTATGTTTTAACAAGGGTACTTTTTCTATGGCAAACGATAACAGCCGCAAATTCAAACAGAATCAAATGATTATTTGCATACAGCCCTAAATTGTAGAGTTCTCAAGACCTATTGTTTTTGGTGAAGATCGGTTAAGGTAAAGGGGTAGTTTACCAGCAACATTTTATGTTTTAAAAAGGGTATTTCCTATGGCAAACGATAACAGCCGCAAATTCAAACAGAATCAACTAATTTTTTGCATACAGCTCTGATTTGTAGAGTACTCAAGACCTATTGTTTTTGGTAAAGATCGGTTAAGGGAATGGGGTAGTTTGCCTGCAACGGTTTTTTATCAATGGTAATTTTTTTTCTATGGCAAACGATAACAGCCGCAAATTCAAACAGAATCAAATGATGTTTTGCATACAGCCTATATTGTAGAGTTCTCAATACCTATTGGTGTTGGTGAAGATCGGTTAAGGGAAAGGGGTAGTTTACCTGCAACATTTTATGTTTTAACAAGGGTAATTTTTTATATGACGAACAATAACTCCCGTAAATTCAAACAGAATCAACTACGTTTTTGTATACCTTTTTGAACTAAAGAGAACTCAAGGTCTGTTGATTTTGTTGAAGATCGGTTAAGGGAAAGGGGTAGTTTATCAGCAACGTTTTATGTTTTAAAAAGGGTAATTTTTTTATGACGAACGATAACTGCCGAAAATTCAAAGAGAATCTAATAATTTTTTGCACACTTTCCTAAGTTGTAGAGGACTCAAGGTCTGTTGATTTTGGTGAAGATCGGTTAAGGGAAAGGGGTAGTTTACCTGCAACATTTTATGTTGTAACAAGAGAAATGTTTCCATGACGAACGATAACTGCCGCACATTCAAACAGAATCAAATATTTTTTTGCATGCACCCCTGAATTGTAGAGGACTGGAGGTCTATTGATTTTGGAGAAGATCGGTTAAGAGAAAGGGGTAGTTTACCTGAAACATTTTATGATTTAACAAGAGTAAAGTACTTAATTTTTATAAATAAAGTATCCTGATAAGAAGCTCATAATAATCCACTGTAGAAATGTAGATGAAATATCTATAAATAAAGAGGTTAGGTGAACGGGGTGGGGGTAATTTTCTATTATTAAAAATTATAGTTGAAGGTGGAGGGGATAATTAATTATATATGTACTGTTATCGGCAACAAAGAAGTAGTTTTTTGTTAAAATTGCTTCCCGGGCTGTTTAGCCGTAGTCCAGTGTTTTCTGCAAAACCAGACTTTTCGGCAGTGGCATCGACTGCCATCATCAGTGAAAATCGAGTGCGAAAACGTGAGGTGGTATACGTTAGTGACCACAGTACTGTGGTTAATGCTGAAGAAATAAGTAGAAAGACGTAGTTTCTATGGAAATATTTCATTTCGAATATGATTTTAAATATAAATCTTAGAACATGGAAGTCATGTATGGTTCTCCATACCGATATTTATAAGTTTTATATGTGTACTACGTTATTGACAACAAAGTAGAAGTTTCTATGGAAACATTTTATTTCACTTTGACAAAATTCTATATTACTTCAATGTTCCATAAGGAAATGGAAGTATGGTCATGGCGAAAAAATCGTGTTCGCGATAACGGCAGATTCTGATTGTACTACCCTAAAAACATGAAAAAAGGTCATTTTTCGAAAAGTGTATGTGTGTGAGTGTAGAATTTTTTCTATGGCAAACGATAACAGCCGAAAATTCAAACAGAATCAAATTATTTTTTGCATACAGCTCTAAATTGTAGAGGACTCAAGGCCTATTGATTTTGGTGAAGATCGTTTAAGGGAAAGGGGTAGTTTACCTGCAACGTTTTACGTTTTAACAAGAGTAAAGTGCTAAATTTTGATAAATAAAGTATCCTGAAAATAAGGTCATAATAATCCACTGTAGAAAGGTAGATGCAATATCTATAAATAAAAAGGGTAGTTGAATGGGGGAGGAGGTAATTTTTTTTATAAATTAAAATATTAGTTGATGATGGAGGAAGTAAATTTTATAAGTTTTATATGTGTAATACGTTATTGACAACAAAGAAGTAGTTTCTATGGAAACATTTCATTTCACTTTACCAAAATTCTATAATTTTTCATTTTAATTTAAATCATGTGTGAGAGAAAATATATCGTTCGTGGCAGGCAAGCATATCTCAATTGTGTCATGTTTACGTTTCCATTTTATTATTATTATTACCGCAATAAAAAGGCAGGCAAGACACACACACACAATTCGTTTTATTTCTGGCCTCACTCATGTTTATTTTCTTACATTTGCACGCTTTTTAAATGGAAAGTGCCGAAACCCACACCAACACAACGCGTGCAAGCCGAAAAAGTGTCCAGCCTGGATAGCGATTTGCTTCCTGTGGATCGCTGGGCAGTGTAACTGCACGTGTTTACAGAGGAAAAGACAGAATAGACGGAATAGACAGACTTTTCGTCTTTAGGGAATGAACCCTCTGCAAGATGCTCAGGGTCCATGAATGACTTCGGAGCGCTTCGTAGGAGGGATGATTATCTGCGTAGTTCGATTTCTTTATAAGAATAAAGTAAGCCTACGTAATTTTTATGGATAAAGTGACTGAAAATAACATTATATTAAAGGACTACCCCATAATAACAAAAATATCTATAAATAGTGAAATTAGTTTGAGGGTGGGCGATATTTTTTTAGAAATTACCGAACCGAATTCAAGTAAATTATTTTAAACATAAATATTACAACATGGCAGTCATGTATCCATACCGATTTTTCTGTCTGTTTTGGGTGTGTCTCACGATCTCCTTTGAATGCATCACCGATGTTCATTAAACGTGCCATGCGTGTTCATATTTTAATCCCACCATATTTTATCCTACTTTTTTATATTAATTCCCCTCCAAAATAGAGGGACGAGAGGCAAAAATTGAGCAGGTCAAAATTGTGAAAAAATCTCAAAAAACCATGCGGGGTATCAAATTGAAGGAAATTTCAACCAAAATATAATACATTTTCAGTTTTGAAAATTTCAAATTTTTTTGCTAGGACCCAAAAAGTTAGTCAACATTTTGATAAAATCGCAAAAATCCATGTGAGGTATCAAAGTACAAGGGACTTAAACCGAAATTTGAACGTAACGTTTACGATTAAAATTTTTTAACTTTAGGGGTACCACAGGCTAAATATGGAACTCAAAGTTTTAAGAAAATTGTAACAGATTTTTAAGTCTATGTGACAGATCATGTTATGAGAAATTTTATCCAAAATATGAACTCAGTAACTTGAATGATTCGACAGCCTTAACATGTTCTCTGCCGAGTCGGTTATAATGACCGGAAATGTGTCAAGTTAATCAAGCCGTGTTATGACCGAAGAATATCATTATATTGTAGGCAACCAAAAACTGTCTGTGTAGGAGAACGGATGACCGAATCACGTCTCCAGAGAACGTGTTTAATATCTTAACACTCCTTACAAATTTTGGATCGCCTTACAAAAGTTTGTAATCTAAAAGCCTATTTACAGAAACACTTCATATATTGTTATCAAATATATATGTTTGTGAAAAATATTAGATACAAGGCCTATCGTATCTATGGTAAAACACATGAACTTATAAGCTAGAATAAATTATTTGACATTAAGGCGTTAAGGTTACAAAACTAAAAAAAAGAATGCGGTAGTTTGGAATGTCTAAGTTTTTTTGTACAGCTGTCTGCTATAGAATTGATACATTACTAAAAGAAATATTTGAGTAATCGGGGTTTTCATAATTTTTCTGATAACTGAAAAATTATCTTATCTTGAACTTTACCCAATACAAAGTATGTGTCGGTGAAAGTGAGCTGAATTCTTACTCAGGTCAGAGAGCCTATTCTTACATTTCTTTCCTGATTCTCAACTTGTTTAATTCTAAAACTGGTCTGTTATCTTCAACGAGAATAATAGCAGTTTGTGACAACAATATTATTTTCTTATTAGCAGATCTGTTGCTTGAATTAAACATGCATTTAACTAAAAGAGTTTACAGATGCACTGCCAGCAATTTATCAATGATTTTATTTATTCTTGCTTCCTAGTTAGATAATTCGACTTCGTCTTACATATTTGTTCCATAGCTTAAATATTTCATCGAGGGTTTGGGTCTCTACGCTCAGATTTTTGGTGGGTATCTCTTGAAATCTTTCAAGAGATTTGAGATGTAAACAATAAAATATTTCTTGATTCTTACCGCATTACTGACCATTTTCCCTATTTAATGGTTTCTCCTTCCAATTCGTTACTTCAAGTTCCTCTAAATCGCTGCTCACGTTTGTCCATTCACATTTTTTGCGATCTTCGTCTTGCTGTACTCTTTTAAAATTTCTCTTATGTAACTTCCTTGGTAGCTCTACTATCATTCATTTGCAGAGTATTTCCCAATTAACTGAGCCTTTTTTTTTATCTCTTTTTATATTGCTTGTCTGTCTTTCTACTCATTTCATCTTATCTTTCTACTCAATTTCCATTGATCTTTTAAGCATTCGATTCTCTACTGAATATAATCTATAAGCTCGGTGAAAAAGATGATACTATCCATAAGTGTGAAGAATAAACCAGTTTGCTTATCGTTGTAAGACATAATGCTTAACAGAAATTAGATCCGTGTCCAGAAGTTTATAACAACGGTGAGGTAAATGCTTGTTACGTAATGATCGCCCAACAGACGGATAAAACGCATGATTTGCAACTGATCATTTTCAGTCACAGTCAACAGTCATCTGTTGATAAGCTTTATAGTACGGAAGAGAATTAAGCATCACATTTAAAGCTAGATAGAGACGTCTAAATAGAAGATTTTGCTACACTAGTAAGAAAGCACTGATAGCACTTAATGAAAAATGATGATGATAAGGATATTTACGATAACAGTAGTGATAAAGTTATTATCAGTCAGTATGATAATGACTGATATAATGCTCCTCATGTCGATACCGAAAATGTTTTAAGGAGCGGCGGTAATGTGTTTTATCATAAAGAAGGAACGGCGGGAAGCATAAAGAAAAAACACAGAGAGAGAGAGAGAGAGAGAGAGTGAGAGAGGGAGAAAGGCTTGAAGAGCTCGGTATTGTACTTGCTTCAACCAATGAGCATAGACTCTATTTTCACATACAATGAAAGCCTGACAACAAAGACTTGATAGAATAACTTTTCTTCTAGTTGAAGACGCATTCGCTGTGTAAGATAGTCAAAAGATGGCGCGCGGGGAGGTGGCAGTGGCGCGGGCCCATTCTTTGAATTGAAAGGTTATCAACTATTTTCAATCTACTGACTCGTGCTATACTTGTGACACCCCTCCCAGTCGCCTCGCCATCCCTCCCCACCCACAACAAACGACGACTCCAGCCTCGTCTTCTTATTCTTCTTTCCATTGTCGCAATTCTTTTATATAATGCAATTGTGATTTACATTACAATGTGTACAGTCAAAAGATTATGACATCGATACAGCAATAAATAACAAGAAATTTTTTGTTGTCGATGATTCTGTTTTGCAGACAATGGCATTGTGTGCGCGTGCGGGTTGTGCGAAGCGACAAACGAAAATCAAAACATTTCTTTTTCGGAATGGACATGCCACCACAATGACAGAAATGTGTCGAAATTTCATATGAGATTTCTTGATAGATAGATCTGTTAGAATTACCGTAAAAATTACTCTTCAGCAAGGCTAAACGGCTTTCATACCATCGGTTACTAAGTTTTCTTGTTTTAAATAATGGTAGCTTAGTCTAAAATAACGGCAGGCCTATATAGGCCTATAATACCACGGCATTACAGCTAAGCAAGACGAAGTAATCATAACATTGAAGCCGGCCGTGAAAGCCTCAGACAGAATTTGAGACTCATCTACGGGGAGGTAGTATTTTAAGATATACGCAAGTTTGCACCAAACAACCTTGGACCACGGCCTTATAGCCTAATGGTAGGTTACGTTAGGAGAAAATAAATATAAACCCAAAATTAATACGTATAACACTTTATCTAAATTAACGAGATATCCTTAAATCCTTTTTGAAGGGAACTGAAGCCTTCACGACCGGAATAAAATATATTAAAATATTCCTGGCCGTACAGCCATGGTTCTCCGTTAAAAGAAGACAACTACCGTAGGAAGGCGAGAGAAATTTTATTGCGGTTATAGCCTATACATTATTGCGGTTATAGCTTGTACATTATTGCAGTTATAGCCTATACATTATTGCGGTTATAGCCTATATATTATTATTGTGGTTATAGCCTATACATTATTTTGCGGTTATAGCCTATACATTATTGCTGTTATAGCCTATACATTATTATTGCGGTTATAGCCTATACATTTTTGCGGTTATAGCCTATACATTATTGCGATTATAGCCTATACATTATTATTGCTGTTATAGCCTATACATTATTTCGGTTATAGCCTATACATTATTTCAAGAATCTGATGACGACGGTTACAACATATTTTCTTGCTGTATAATAATATATAAAATCAGACTAGCAGACCTTAGGTATTTTTCTAAATGTGGAAAAGGAATTCGTTTGTGTCTGGCTCGAGACACTTGTGCAAACTCGAGACACTTCGACAAATGTTGTACTTAGTCCAAGTTAGAAGTAGATTCCGTTTTGGACATACCTCGAAACAGAAGGTGCAGAAGGAAGCTCAGTAGGCCTACTCGGTTCGCATCGAGGATCGTCGCCTCGACGCACCAATCAGTATAGTCCAATACCAGTCTGCAACGTTGGCTGTTCAGGTTATCCTCAGTAAGGTAATAATACCTTATCCTATCGGCAATACTATCGAAACACCGTATTAGCCATGCTAAAGGCCAAAACGATGTGGCACTCCTTCTAAAAGCCCAACGAAACACGTTGGAAACCATCCGAAATGAAATACCTAAGAATGCAAATGCCTAAGAAAAATGTATATGTAATCTAACAATAGATCGGAAAAGTATGTACGACAAAACAGGAATGACTAAAATAAAATTTGATTAAGTGACCTCACAGTGCTTCAATTTCATAATGAAAAACCACCACCATAAACATAAAGATTCAACTCAATAAAATTTCTTCGCGAACAATCTTCAGCACTTTGTTAAAAATATTAATATAAAGAAAAAGTTTGGGAAGTGTAATAAAACGTCAAAAACGTACATACATACACACAAAGGAAGGCGAATGAACACAATAACGTGACAACACACAGAGCGACATCAATCAAAAAGTTTGCACAGAAATTTGTTTAACGGTCGCTTACCGGGATAAATCTGAATACGACTTGAAGCCAGCAGCCAGGATAATGGAGATATTGTAGTTACAATAGACACATACACACGCACGCACGCGCGAGCGACAGCTCACGGAACACGTCCCAATTATTCACCGAGAACGAATGACACAATACAAAAATCTTGCGGTATTCACAGCGACACAAAACAACGCGCACACACAAAGGCGGCCTTCTATCCACTTCCTTTGGATTTCTGTTGTTAGTGTTGTTTGTTACAACAATATAAATAAATAAAACAGCGTCAACAGTGCCAAACAATAAATACAGTACAATGCAACAAAGTAACAACAAAACAAAACCTATTCAATTACTGGTGTCCACTGGCCGGTCAACCAGTCTCCTTTGTCACTCATTCAGCGCCGTTAAACACAATTTGTTCTGGCCTTTTGTTTTGGCGCGCACACACACACACACACACACGCCATCCGGCAGCGACTTTCCTGCCTCTGCTGCCTTAACTGAGCCGCTCCTGCGCACACCCTATAAGCAGTCGCTCGCTAGCATTAGAATACTCGTCAAGTACAATTTGCCTAACTGTGCCGTTCCTTCGAGCTGAGCATTATCCTGACTCCAACTTATCACTTTGTACAATCATTTTGTATGTTGACTCATATAACCCTTTTATTCGATAATTTGTTCTTTCCTTGTTTGTATACACACCATCCTACTTCAACGTGCAATGAGCTTATTGAACAGCTTATCTAGGCTATGTAAACATTTATTAATGTTAATAATAATAATATTCTTGGAGGGAAGGGGTTAAAATGCTATTTATGCACACGTGCCAAACAGCCTCCCATCCCAGGAGTACCGACTAAAAACACCTCATACTGCTTGAGTAGGCCTACTAGCCCGGAGCCTTGCTTGACCACATTAATTCAGGCTAGGCCTTACCTTTCGTTCCTACAGCATCCTTCTAATTTGCTCTCCTAAGTGCCTAGTGAGTTGCCTCGATGTAATGTGACGCCAAGTCCGAGGAGCTTTCCCTCATCTACTATTGTCACGGGTGTTAGGTGACCCAGCTCTGTCTCCAGTTCTACCCACCTTTGTTCCTACCTACCGCAGACGAAAAAGGTGTGGTGCGCATCGTCATTTACACCAAGGCAGTACAGCCACTGAGCCGTCGCCGCCGGTCTCGGTCAGTTACGACGAAATAAAACAACGTTTTTATCTATTCTTAAGCGTTCAACTGCCCTCGCACTTTCGCTTACTGACGAATCTGTTATTTAGTTCGTCAATGTTATTTAGTTATTTACTGATGAAATTTCAGTTCTGCAACTTTTTATTTGTGCGAGTAACCTCTTTCTACCTATATTTTCGTTAAGTTAGGTTAGGTTAAGTTAGGAATGAATAGAATTATAAAGGTAATTTCTGTATGATTATAATAATAACATGAAAATGCAATTGATCGCAATTGACTGGGTTCAAATTTCTACCTCTGTCCCAACTGACCACGGTCCGTCGCCGCCTTATCCGTTCTATAGAAATAGGCCCGGAAATATCCGTGGCCACTCAGAAACTGAGCAAGGAGAACCTACTTCCTCGTGCTTTCTCTCCATCCATTTCTTAATTTCTGGGATGATCCATGATGTCCATATTCTGTAATGTTAACACATTTTATGTTATAGTGACCATGTGTACACCCCGTCGCCAAGCCAATCATTACTGTCACATATCTCCGACAAGAGAGCGTTACAGCGGAGCAGTGCAAAAAGAAGTTATGCCGCGAAAATAAAAGACGTCTATAATATTGTATTCTACAGTATGTGCATTTTTGGAACGATGTTTTCTCCCACATTACTATTAGTCGTCCTTATTCAAGTACATAAAGATCATCATGCTCGGGAATTCTTGTTTCGATCTGTTACACCGGGAAGGGACCCGATTTTTACAGCTCACTGTTTGAAATAAAAACGTAACAATCCAGTAGGCATCTACGATGAATTTCCTACGTCTCATTGGTTAGGTACATTCCGATAGATGTCTGATATTTTGTATAGTTTTTGTTTTGTCCACGAAACTATTACAGATAATTATCGCAGATAACTGAGAGTTCCTTGCTCACAGAATATAAGATTGCCTTAAAAATTATGATGCCGGCAAATATGCCTTAAAATTTGTGAAGTTCGCGAATATTCGGTCTCCTTTGTGAACCTGAATAAGCGTTTCCAACTACTTCACTACTTCATTTACGTTGATAACGGCTATGAAACAATACTAATGCCAATGTATACAGGGGCTGCTCAATATTAAATTTTCACCTAGGAAAAGTCGATTTTTGGCACCTCATCTTCATTCCACCCTTCCAATAAAAAATATTACCATTGTATATTTTCACATTGAGAATCTCAATTTCGCACTATGCAGTTGCTTTGCTTACCTTTATTCTAAAATAATATGTATTTCATTCATACATTCTTTTTATTTGCTATGTGGATAGAAAAATTGCAAAATTATTGTTGCTGTTATTATTATTATTATTAATTAAATTAGGGTATTTACCGCATAAACTACAATGAAACATTAATCCAAATAATAGCTTAAACTTCAGCGAAATAACATTTTAGTTTTTTGGAAGCGAGGGGAAAGGAAGGTCAAATATATATCCATTAGACGTCGACAAATGGCATCAAATTTCTGTTTTGAATATTTGTTAAGATTTTCAGTACTCAAAAAGTTAATGGTAAATTTTATTGTAAACAGTGCGGCTTAATTAATATTAAAAACATGTGTATATATAGTGACAAAAGTTTATAAAAGGCGAAAAAGTTGACAAACCAAATTTTCTTTACGATTTCGTTTCGGCGCCCTCCCAAGGAACGGCTCCCTAAGCCTTAAACCGCGTCTTAATAGTAGGCTATACATAGTACTACTGTTACATACGCATACATACAACAGTACTACTTGTTTAAATATAAGTACTAATATGAAATATATATTTATATTCATAAATACATATTTATATTTAAATATATATTACACCATAATAAAGAACAACTGCGTGTACGCTAACCTTAAATTTTACTAAGTAAGCAGTTTTAAAATTCCAAACCTTCATTTTGTTACGTTTATTTATACTTAAAATTAAAAGACTATCTGAAAAGCGATCGAGGAAAATCCGAAAAGCTGAGACACTGCCCGAAGCGTAATAGGAACTTATACAACTTCCATTACCGAATACGATATTACGAATAGTGCACGTTTTTCTAAACGAACAAACACAATACATTATCAGTACGAGTGCAGAATAACTTAGAAAGGTATACGTACCATTTAAAAGGTTTACACCGCCGACGTTTTTAACTGATACACGACAACAATTTAACGCCTAATTTCGTACAAAAAGGTAAGATTGCTTAACACAAAATATAAATTCATAAAGACAGAAACGAACGAGAACAGAGCAGAGGACAGAGACGGACAAAGAGAGACAGAGAGAAATGCAAAATGTGATGAACAAAGGCAAGAGAGTTGCAATGCATTGCCATGCCATTGTTTCAAAGTCTTTGTTGCAATGCTGTGACTCCATCTTTCTTTCTTTTTCTCCATTGTCGTTCATGTTCCTTTCTCTTTATTTATACAGAATAATACTTTTCGAGTTCTTTTGATAACCCCATTCTGTGTTTCTGCTGCCTCCACCTCCTCCTCATACTACTCACCCCTGTGACTCCATTGTTTTCTTTTCACCTCATATATTCTTCACTTGTCTCGTATTGTCCGCAGCCCCTTTCCACAACGCTTTCCTTTTATGTTTATTACAACACAAAACGTTGTTGTTGTGCGTGCATGTGTGCGTGCGTATGTGAGTCCTTTGTGTGTGACTGTCTGCGCGTCTGTGTATGAGTCGTTATCTCTGTCTCTCTCTCTCGTTCCATCCACCCTTCTCTCACTCGCACTGTATTGAGATGAATGTCTTCTCGTTGCGGTTATGTTGTTGTTGTTGTTGTTGTTGTCATCGTTGTTATTGTTCTACTAGAATGATGTCCTTATCAAGGCAAACAATAACTTGGATTTGCATCCGTATTGTTACGTAGCCAGCCAGCACAGCGACAATACACACACGTACGAACGTACGCAGTCTATTGCGTGGAACGCGAAAACTTTGTCTAAATTAACAATAGCTTCTGTTTAAAACACCTTACATCCCAATTATTTTACAGACAAAGAACGAATGAAAACCGTAACCTGTCAGCAGCGGCGGCGCGCTTGCGAACAAAAGCCTACTGTCGTCGTCTTTGTGCTTCCAAAATAATTGTGCGTGAGCGCGGGCAGGTGAGTAACGATCGCCGTCGAGCTTCACTCCTACTATTGAACAAAAATATAACTAGGACACGATATTTAACGCCAGTATTGCAGCAAAATAACCCTGTATCAGTAGGTAAAATAAATGTAACTCACTTTAGAGAAACGAAATCAGCCAGATCGAAAATTTTATTATTAGGATAGTAATGGAAATGGAGCTCGGGGAATTCACGCCCAAGAGCGTAGTTGCGCTTATGCTTCGTGGTAAGGCGGAATGGGACCGCATCAATGCATTTACTCAGTGGGTACTACTAGAAAAAAAGACAGGCCCAACTTGCACGGGAAGTAGAAGATGAGGAAAACTAGAAGGAGACCGATAAGGGCGCAATAGTCTCCATCCTGAAGTAATACGCTAAGTGGTTCCAGGATGGATATGATTGCCTGAATTAGAGGTGGTTTTTAGTGGGTGGGAGTCCCACACACCAGAGGTAGCACGGCCTCCTCTGAAGGTGCATAAAGCATTTTCCCCCTCTATTAAAAAAAGTAGTAGTAGTAGTAGTAGTAGTAGTAGTAGTAGTAGTAGTAGTAGTAGTAGTAGTAGTAGTAGTAGTAGTAGTAGTAGTAGTAGTAGTAGTAGTAGTAGTAGTAGTTGTGTGTTCTACAATCGTAACGTTACTAAAGAAATAGTAGAGTTATTGGGATTTTTGTAATTTTTCCCCTAATTACAAAATTATCTGATATCAAAATTTATGTAATAATAAAGTGCACTCCGTTCAAAATAGTAAGCGAGTTCTGCAGTTCAAGGAGCATACTAGTAACAAAAGGGGTGGTGGGGAAACGAACTTAGACGTATCCTCTACTAACAACGGATTTTGAGGCAACAGAGGTAGAAGAGAAGAAGAGAGGGAGAAGAAGTCTACAATTGGAAGTCATACAATGTTTGGTGCCGTATGAATAAATCAAGGTTGAAACCTGGAATGGAAAGAGCGCTAGTATGGGGAACCTGCCACACAGCATAACACCAGGTGACTGCGATTACCCTCAGTCAAATTTTGTGACACTTTTAACCTTGTGGCTTTGAAGTTTCCTCGGTTATACTAAAAATACAATTAAGTTACGAGGGTCAGTTGAAAAGTTCGCGGAGCGACATCTGTAGCTTAGCGTTAAAACGAAAATTTTTCGTGTCCTGCAAGATTTATATTTTATGTGAACTCCTGTTAATTTTCAAATCTATCTATCTATTTATTCATTGTTTAGAAGCTGTTTAAAATTGGCGTGTCATGAGTGTTTTGAAAAACCGACAAAATCAAACATCGTGGTGTGATTCTTTGTAAAAATTGTTTGACGCCAACGGATATTCAGAACGAAATTGTAAATGTGTCAGGAGATGCTGCGATTTCAAAACCAACGGTTTGTAAATAGGCACTTGGGTTTAAACTTGGTCGTACGAGCACTGAAGATGATCCCCCCACCGCACTGGACGCCCAAAAAATGCAACAACTCCAGATGTGGCAGCCATCTTGCACAACGCTTTTCACACCAAGTTCTTGAGTTAAAGTATGATCCATACGCTCATATGAGATGCCTATGATTTCAGCAACGTCATCCACTCCTCAATCTGCGGTCTTCCAACACCCTATGAAATTTGTTCAATAATGTCATTTGTTGTTGCACTTTTTGAACGTCCACTGCTGGGATCCTCTTCAGTGCTTGTACGACCACGTTTAAACTCGACTGTGCCCTACTAACCGTTGTTTCTGAAGGTGCAGCATCTCCTAACACATTTACAATTTCGTTTTGATTTTCCATTGGCGCTAAAACGTTTTTAACAGAGAATTCATCACAACACGATGTTTGATTTTGTGCATTTTGAAAACACGGGTGACAAATTTTCAAACATCTGGTAAAAAGTGAATAAATTAAGAAATATAGGCCCTATCTAGAAATTAACAGGTGTTCACGCGAAATATACGTCTTGGAACATACGAAAGATTTTAGTTCTACCACTGAGCTATAGATGTCGCTCCGCGAACTTTTCAGCTGACCCTCGTATTTATATTTTCAACAAACTAGTCGAATTGCGGTAGCAAACAAATATTCACATGGAAACCACCAAGGAGAAATAGTAAAGGACGTCCTCTGGAGCCGTGGAGTGAGGAAATTACATAAGCTTTAAGAGACAGTGACATGGGCGAAGCAATGGTTAGCAATCCAGAGGCGTATAAAATTCAGGGAAAGTTGTCTAATTATTAGTGGTTAATATTGCCGTACAAATTACCGAATAGTTACTCAAATTTCACCAGTTGTTGACTACTTTATTACTTTATTAAAAGTAATGACGTAATATTGTAAAAGCACGCCTTAGGAGAAAAATTTTGCAGCCACATAACACGAAATAACGGTGGCATAAATAAATACACTAAATGTATCCAGCAAAATTCGGTGTAACTTCAGTACCAAAGATCGCAACAAGGCATGTAGGCTAGATGTAGGGAATCAGGGGCGGTATGCAATACAGCAACACAGATTTGTAACGCGTGCAACATACGGACTAAGGACGCGGCGCCGCGCAGGTATACTTATAGTGGCCAATAGCAACGTTACTTTTCCGTAACCGTTACAATTTGTACAGCATTAACAACGCTAGGCCTTTGTTGAAAACATACAATAAACGGCTCCAATTAAATACATGTGCAACAACGCAGATTATCAGAACCAATTTCTAACAATACCAAGTATTGATAAATGAACGTAAGCTTTCGCGGCCGGTGTTATCCGGGTTGTTAGGCCGTCGTCTAGGCTGTCCATGTTTATCACAAGTCATTTCGTCCATACCGATGAAGGATATTTTCAGCGGAGAGGAAACACAGATTACATGTTCCCGCGCGACTGTTGTGACTTGTGTTCCCGCACCACTGAAAACTTCAGTCATCGGTATGGACGAAACGTGTGGTGACAACATAGGTCACGGTCTAACAGCCCGGAAAATTGTGATAATATAATGACAAGTATTATCCGATACGCCTTTCTAGACAAGAAACGCCATGAGGAAAGAAGACACGAGTTAGAGGTTCAGTCTTTAAATGAAGTCAAGTAGTATAGAAGGGGGTGGTGTGAACACTTAAACAGCATGTCACCTAAGTCAAGTAGTATAGACGGGGATGGTGTGAACACTTAAACAGCATGTCACCTAAAAAACAGTCATAACCTGTAGCAGTCTTGGCGTACCAGCCCATTGGGAGGAGAGACATCGGCAGACCGAGAAGGAGATGGGTTCCGGAACAGGCCGATTAGGACTTATTCCTTGGAGTGGAAATGATGATGATAATGATCAAGTATTGTCCAAATATTAACATTTGTTGTAATAATAATATCAGATGTTGACAGGAAGCATCATCTTTCCCCGTAGCAAAGCAAAAGTGTAATTACCGCAGGTACATAAACGACCAATAATGAGAGCAAATGTATACTTTAAAAAATCAGATTAAAGAAATAAATTAAAAACTTTTACATTTCACTGAGGTTGGGCCCATGGCTGTTTGACGCCTAGAGAAACCTTCCCTAGGCGTCAAACGGGCATGGGCCCAACCTCAGTGCTGCCCTAGTGGCAAGTCCCTCTCCGGTTTCCGGAAACGTTCCCTTGAACTAGTTTCTCAAGTCTGCCCTTTTACATTCCAAGTCAAGAAATAAAATGTCCAAAAACTGTTTTAATGACATAATAATAGAATTCCATTAGTACCATATAAGATGGTGCTCCAAAGGCGAGACTCGACGAAAACAAGATGGAACTATGACGGTTGTTTTTTCCAAATCGCCCGATTATTTTTCGGATTAATTTTCTTCAAGTATTCATTTCACAGACAGATTCGACCTTTGGAGAGCCAATACATCACTTTTAATTTTTATATGAAGATTTCACAGATTGCAACTACGTTCATATCCTCAACGTTTACGTTAAAACGTAATTAAAAAATACACTGGACAAAGTCAATAAGAGAAAATTATTTTATTTACTGACTGTTCCTAGCAAGACGAAAAACCAGCAAGAGGAATGCTTGCCTTAATAATATACACGGCTTTAACACGTATTTCCACATGACACTGTCTTAGCTAGGTGTATTAGTACAATTATTTATTTATTTTTTTTATTGATATTGGAACTAGTTTTAAAGATAACCAATATTTTTTTCTGAAAGTAAAGCCCGAAGTTTTGAACCCAACAGATTACCCGATGTATTCGAAAGTTACATCTACTAACAATGAGCACACGTTATGTTCTGAATGCTACTCTATATCAGCTCGAAGATCTGTGTTAATTTCAACGTTAGCTTATGGCTTGTAATGTCTCGACATTAACACACTGTTGCAAACGAGCCTCATGCTTAGCAACAAACTTTTTTATTTCGCTAAACACATCCCAGTTCCAAGTTCTCGTTACAAGTCCTTATTACTATGTACATGACCAACTGGAGACCTTTTATTTTATTTGAATCCTTTCTATATAGTTCTGTTTGGCACAACTCCACATTTGTATACCACACACATAGACTGGTTCCAAAACTTGATTATGAATCAACATATATTGTCTATTAACAATGTAGACTTACATCCCAAAGCCAGTAAAACTGTTTATATTCAAGTCCTAGTTCATTTCTTTGTTGATTCTCCTTACACCATTTTCTGAAATTCGTGTGAATATATTTCATCTCACTGACCTGAATTTTGGAATTGTTGGTCTCATTGTGAATCAGATCAACACGCTTGTTGAAGTTTGTCATTACCTACTCTCGATTTTCTGCCAGCAATGCATCGCTATAATACTACTCATAATGACTCATACGTTTGCATAAGTGACAGCTAAGATCAATTGAGTACCTTAAAGGCCAATGCCTCCAGAACCTATTTTTTTATTCTGACGACCTTTTAGACGGTTCTTTGTTGCATAATTTTTTACAAATTACATTGTTACTTGATGAATCATCACTTTTCATTTGGCAAAAATCAACACGTTCGTCGTGTAGTCGTCCTATTTCGTTTCCATTTGCGCCGTGAAAAGGAAAGGTAATTCATAATTTTATCAGTTGCCGTGGCTTAGCGACACGAACAATTTTCTTATATCGACTGATAATTTAAAAGTTGAAATTTTGAAACACTTCAAGTTGATTTTATCAGTTGCTAATATTTTTATTTCAACCATCTCGCCAAAAATTACAAAAAATAAAAAAATTATTTTCTCCACCATACTATTAGCCATAAAAATAAAAATACTTGGCAACAAGTATCAGTTAAACGCCCTAAGTAACTATAAAATTTATTGAAATAGTTTTCTTTTTTCATGTATTTCAGTGTGTACTTCAGACTAACCAAGAGACTACAGAATAAAATTTGTTGTTCTATTTGCACGTTGCAAATAAAATGTGCGTAACAAATCCCGAAAAATTACGTAACTCGTTTTACGCGGGTAATTCCATAGGGTGTATTTAGCTACTTGTACATATTGTTTTTTTCTCTGAAGAACACCAGAAATCTGAAGAACTGTGCTATGCTCATCTAAGATATTCCTATTTTGTATACATTTATTTTTACGTTTTTTAAATTATCTTGTGTAGAAATGGTCCAAAAACCTCAATAACAATATCATCTTCCTTTAAATTTGAATTAAATCGGCGGACGTCATAGGGAAAAAATATAATTTTGACGTTTCGGCTACCCAAACAATCGTCAGCCATCTTCAGGATAATTATAAACTAATACCCCACATGTAAAGAAATAAATTTTCTGTGATAGCAAAAATCCGTCACTTAAATTCAAATTCAAATGCGTACAATCCATCACAGTCATTTAAAGAAATATCGTCGTCATCTAACGTTTTGCAGTTTTGTAAACCTATTTATTTTGTAATTACTAATATTTTAAAATTCTTATGTTTATGAAATAGGAAAGGTTTATTATTAACCAAATTATCTGTACCTGACTGACCTTTTCCATTTTATGTGTAAACACTCCTTTTCCGTGGGCGGTGGGGGAGAAACCTACCAAAATAAATAAAGTACATTATGAGAAACCACAATATTGGGTCTATCGTAGACATTATTGGTCAGTGTACACAGATTTAGGACAATTTATTGTATTTATTTTTTATATTATATGGTTGTTTACGTTGCAACCACAGGAGGAATCCTTCCTTGCTGGAACGGCGAGTACTGTTTTAATTATTATTATTATTATTATTTATATATTTTTTATTAACAATATATTTGTTTAACTAAGATTTGGAGTTTGACGATATCTATTTGTTAGTGATAGATTTATCGTTGTATTAATTTTTTGTTCTCCTGAAGACGACCTCTGATTCTATAGAGGTCGAAACGTCGAGTTTCTTAATTTTAACTCACGATGGCTATGTCCGAAACCTTACAGTTTTTAGTGAGTATATTGCGCCATCGATTAACAATATTATTAAGAATCGCATTAGTTTCTTTTTCAAACAGAAGTTTATTTACTTTTTTTTTTTTTGAAATTTTGCATAACCAGCTGCAACAGAAATTCTTTCAGTGTTAAAAAACAATTAAAATTTTGAAATATCAGAAAACATCGAATGTTTTGCAATCCTACTACGGTCGTCATTGATCGTCATTATTATCTATGCTACCGCTAATGTGTTTATGATTTTCCATGTATAAATCCATAATTACATTCTTAGTTTTCTTTTATTATTTTTAAGCCTCATTATCTTTCCTAAATAATAATAGTCCGTCGAAAATGAAAGGAAAGTGACGTAGTACTCTTCCACTTTCTGGAAACCACGCATCGTTGTCGTCTAGGTAAAAAATACACAAAAATAATGAAATGCATGGGTAGCTCCTCAGTATTGTGATAAATATTTTTACGTTCCAGAAGACAGACAGCATACTTGTGTGCGTATCTGTCGATATTCTTTTGATTTGTAAATAATTCCTATCTTACTGAATAATATAACAAAAATGCTTTCTTTTTTAACCGTCTAACAGTGTATTATTTAGGTTATGTCAGTCGGATGTACATCGTCATGGTACATGGTCAGACGAGGTGACCTGGAAGCAGCAAGGAGCGAGAATGTAAGCCGAAATTGAGATCGTCGTAGACTGGTAATAGAGATAAACTCCGAATACCCCGTGCGATATGGAAATCATAAAACCAACAACACCCTTGCTATATGGTAGTACTACTTCTTTAAAACCTAAAGTCAGTTCCTTAATAATTATTAACGCACGTAACTATAGATTAGTAGAAATCTGATTTCTGATGTTTTATTGAAATGATTAGTCAATTATGAGGTGCCTGGATGTTATATTCGAAAGTAATGAGTTAAGTATATAAGTAAAGTAGGTCAATTGTTAATCCCACGTAGGAATTTCTCTAGAATTAAAACAACTATTTGCATTTGAATGATTAAATGTTAGTTAATATTTATAATTAACTATTTGGCGCCTAAAGAATATATCTTGAATTTTAGTTGCAACCTGAGCACAACCGTTTTGGTTTCTAACATAAGAAGTAGCGGCCTTTCAAATTATGACAGTAAATCACACAACTCGGTGTTCTCGCATTATTGCTTCCGTTCCTGCGTACCTATCTATCTAGTCTTCTCTTTTTAACTAGCGGTTGCCACCGTTTTTTCCCACGAAATTTACGATACGCTTCTATTTACTTTTTTCCACTTGACTGCCACTTCCATCCTCTGGAGCCAGCATTTCTCTCCATTGTATTTATATGACCATACCAATTCGGTTACTTTGCCCAGTAGATTTTCAGCTATAACCGTTTTAACCAGCCTCCTCTATTTCTTATTATTTTATCCATCAAATTTTTATCCAATAGTTTATTTCCATTGGTTTCTGTCTATTTTTTGTGTAATCTCCCATACATCTCTAGAATCGCTACTCCCGTGGTGTAATGAATGAATCGCTACCACAAATAAAGGGTAACTGGAGTTTTATGGCAATCGGAGTTTATTTTTCTCACTCAGAAGACAAAATTATTTTTTGTCTGGCGGCAGAAACGGTTAGAATACCGGACCCTAACTGCATTGCCCGTTACCAAATTGTCATCACACGCATTCCGTCGTCGTCAACGGTCACTGCGCACCAGCGCCTTGGCGCGCTCCACGTCGACTTGTACAGGAACCGAGTCGACGTTGCAGCTCTTATCAATGACAGTGATGACGATGACGGCAACACGCACGATAATAACTCGGCAACGATGACGATGTGAGGGTGGAAAAGAAAAATCCAAAAAACAATGGTTGTGAGCCAGCAGCATTGATATTCTGGTGTGTGCATGTGTGTGTGTGTCTTTTGTTCGCCAAGTGCAACCCCGGTCGACAACAATGACATGGGAAACAAAGGGCGGCTAGTGGATAACGGCCCAACAACTATCTCTCCTCAGACAAAACACAATTGGTAACAAAGCTACCCTCTTCGTCACCACCACCACCACTTGTCTCGCTTGCTCCCGGTTCCACCATTCTCTCTGTTCACAACACACACACACACACACACACACACACACACACACACAAACTTTTCCAGTGTTTTCTGTAGCGTGTATACGAATTGAATGAATTCTTGACTTTACACATATATATATGTGTATGGTAGTAACAACAAAATAACAAAAGAACACACAAACACACAAGGCAGTCAGAGCAGAACAGACAGTGGATTCGTCCACAACTAATAATGCTGCTGATCAAAAAAGGGAAAAATTAAAAAATATTTCCAGTGACGCGACTTCGAACAAACACAGGATCTCTACAGCCTGGGATATCTGACTGACAGTCTAACAGTGCCTTACCAAAAACAACACGGACGTTTCATTTGTTGTCTGCTGTTTTGATCAGCGTAGTAACAGCAAAAACATACGCTTTTATTATGACATACCCAAACACATTATGAACTCAAATATCATTGAAGTTTAATTTTTCATAAATATTGTTACGACGGTCACACAAGAGAATAACAACCACTAAAGAAGTCACTAATTACTAACTTTATTAGACAAAAAACAGTTAGAAATCAACAAAGGCACTCCTATCAAATAAATCAAGTTAAATTGGTCCAACAAACAACAATAAATGTCACCTTATCATAGTTTAGCACTAATTAACACAATAATCACTTCCCACTAAACCGCAGCCATAACTTCGAACCGCACTCTAATAACTGAACTTTCGCCGTTCACTGGATGCTTATATTTATACCCCGCTGACATTCCAGAATAATCTTGCATTTCCGGGCGGCACGCAGAGAATAATTTGCGTAGTTATACGGGCTAGAACGCTCTGGAGACTAGATCAAAGCCCGACCTTGAACACAACGCGCCGACTGAATGCGACAGAATAAACGACTAACGTTTCGAACTCGTGTCTAGATCAACCTTGAGTGTGTCTTAATTAATACGTGTGGTATTTCACGTAGTTGTCTTTTATCTCAACGTACTGAAATATATAAGCCTTGTCCACACACTCACTTCATCCCCTCCGTTTTGTTTTCTTCTTCTTCTTCTTCTTCTTCTTCTTCTTCTTCTTCTTCTTCTTCTTCTTCTTCTTCTTCTTCTTCTATTATTATTATTATTTTCTCACTATTTTTGTTATTCTGTACTTTCTTCTTGCCGCTGCATTCGTTTCAGAGTCCTGTTTCTCTATTCATTTGGAAGTAACACTCGCGTCATCATTCTTACGCTTACACCTTCGAAATACGTTTCTCTAAGTCTTCCTCGTCCTTTCCTCATTCTTAGTTGTTGCCTTCCAGAATGTTCGTTCTAAAGTCATTTGTCTTATCGTGTGTCTTATACATCTAATCTTCCCAGATTCCATTACTTGAATCAACTTGCTTTTCTCCTTCCCCTTCCTTAGTCGCCTTTAAATTTGTTTTCCTTTCAGTATATCACGGTCTTGTCATTTTCTGCTACAGTCACATTTTTGCTGCTACATGTCTCGTCCTGCCCCTCATGTCCACTCCCACTTTCACATAAAAGCTCCAAAAACCTCTATGTTGGAAATGTTCTTTATCCCTATGTTGGTTCATTGTTAACAAATTTTCTCTGTTCGCAAAAGCTTGTTTGGAAAAGACTATTTTTTCTCACCTCTACTAAAGTACTAATATTTTACTAGGAATAAACCTGTTTTAGTACGAAGCCACGTGTCCGTTAACTATATGAAAAATATATTGTACTAACCGTCAGTGGCTTCTCGTATGATGTCCTTTCTTATTGCGACATGTTTCGAGACACTTGTCTCATTTTCAAAGCATAAAATATTTAGCACATATCATTCACTGATACACTTGTCAAACGTTAAAACCATAAATAGCACAATTCAACATATAAACTATATAATTTTTGTAACATGAATCGGGCAAACAGTGTACACTGCGCAGTGACCCACCGCGCATTAACCGCAAATGATTCTTGTTATCTTAGTATCTCAACGCGGTGTCGTACAATATATTAGATTTGAATAATAACTGGTCGTTCAAGATGTGTGGCTTGGTACTAGTGTCCCTAAACGCTTTGTACACCTCAAATTCCTCGAGTGCGTTCATATAACGTCCTCTACTACAAAAGTGGAGGGGTTTTAAATTGGTTCCGAAATCGGTGTAATTATGATTTTCATTAATAAGATGTTTGGCGAATTTTGATTTGATGGTATCATAGTTGCGACAGATAGTGGGTGGTTTGTGTTCATTAAATCTTTTGAGGAAACCACGGCCCGTCTGGCCCACATAGAAAGCGTCACAGTC
This sequence comes from Magicicada septendecula, assembly GCA_034769895.1. NCBI lineage: Eukaryota > Metazoa > Arthropoda > Insecta > Hemiptera > Cicadidae > Magicicada > Magicicada septendecula. The sequence goes on along the minus strand of CM068371.1, from coordinate 112,881,950 downwards.
ATTGCATGACAATTTATAAACGCCCGTTTTATTCTCAAGGCAAGTGGATTCGTGGGTGCGAAGATTATTTAAGATATTATTTGTAGTCTTGTAAGTGACTACAATATCACTGTTTTTGTTTATGAGTGATTTTAAAATGTTCGGCATAAAATTGGTGTATGTTGCGGTGATATATTTGTGTGTTTTTTTCTCCCATGCAGTCATTGATAATTGGTTAATGTTCCTTTTTCTGTTTTCATGTTTCTTGAGAATGTTGTTTACGACGTTGGTATTGTAACCATTTGCAACCGCGATGCATTTGATGGTATCCAACTCGTTACGAAAATCTTTGTTATCAAGGGGCAAAGATAAAAGTCTATGTATCATGCTGTGAAACGCAGCCATTTTTTGCGATATGGGATGAAATGATGTGGCATGTATCACGGTGTCTGTCGTCGTTGGTTTTCTGTATATATTAAAATTTAATTTATTGTTGGTGTTTTTTGTGATTGTCAGATCTAAAAAGTTTAGTTGTCCATTCTCTTCATGTTCCAAGGTGAATTTCATATGTTTGTTAATAATAAAAATTAATTATCTCTCAAGTACCTCTTCAAAATTTTGGATTTGTTACAAAACATTTTGTAAGATTGCTTGCAATATGATTGCAAAAAGCTTGCCATATTGTTACTACTTATGACATATTTGTTATCAGTTTTCTAGCTGATACTGTTATCAGTTAGAAAAAAGTGTCAGATATAGACCTACAGATGTCTATAGAAATATAAATAAATTATAAGCTAGGACTAAATAAGAGTTCGTAAGGCTTTCACGCCGGCGTCCATGTAGTTGGAAGCATTGTTAGCCGAGCTGTTAGGCCGTGGTCTAGAGTTTATGTTGACCTCACCATCGGAGGCCATCGTCACTGTCGGTACGGCGTCCACCAATTCACTCCAGTGATGAGTTGGTGATTATGTCTCTACTATAGTCTCTACCTCATCACTACTTGGGTGTATTGGGGGATTCTTACTACCGATGGTGAGGCCGAAACGTCTGTTAGCATAAACTCTAGACCACGAGCCTAACATCCCGGCTCTTAATGTTTCCAAATAGAATTAAATTATTTGTCATTACGGTTACAAATTTAACTAATAACCGAATGCAGTATTTTGGAATTTTCAGTGTTCACTATATGACCGTGCGCTTTAGAATTCTTATTTTTCTAAATTAAAAAAAATAGATTAATCGAGTTTTTTGTACTTTTTCAGATGTCTGAAAAACTATCTAACGTTGAAATTTATCTAATATTTCGTTCATAATAGCGAGCAAGTTCTGTAGCACAATGAGCTTACTGGTTGTTGTTCTTATTATATTAATATTAATATTATTATTTAGTTCTAATTATTTTATAACTTAAAAAACTAAATAATGAAAATAATATCATAAAACAAAAGATACATTTTCCGAGTGGTTACCGACCACTGGCCTCCGATTTCTCGCGGTACGTTGGAGGCGATTGTAAATGGTTTCTGCTGTACTCGGTTCACAGTCCACAATACACGTGGACAAGACGTACCAGTACGTAACTACAGTATGAGATGAGCACTGCTCACGACGGCGATGCGGAGCGACGCGCCAACTTCTGTGTATGCACACACAACAATTCAATAATCAAACATGTGCATGGTTTTGTTTCATCAGTGCTTTACAATTTATTGACTAACTTGCCTGTTGTGCGAGCGTGTGCGTACGCAGCAGCGCGCTCGCTATTTCCATCCATCTTTGCCTTTTATTGTTGGCTTTTTGTGTTGGAAGCAGAATAATAGCCATATTCAACTATTGTGTCTCATTGTTTCACATTTCAATAAGGCAGGCAGGCGGGCGATGGGGTGAGCGAGGGCGGTGGGACCACGCGCGCATGCCTGCGCTTACCACTCACTCTCCTCTAGTTGTGCGTGCGTGCGTGTGTGTTGCTTTATCGTGACTGAGCCCCATAAAAAGAGCGGCGGTGCCGAACAGCAGCTACAAGTTGTGCGGTGCGACGAGAAAGACCAAGACGATAGACAGACAAGGCAAGGGAAGGCAAGGCGTATGGCTTTTCAGATTATTAATAAAGTTGGCCGCGACTCTGTCTTAATGAAAAGGTTCATTGTATTAGCTTTTATGATCGTCAAAGTATATAACAAGGAACCAGTATTACCGCTAACGAGAGAGAGAGACAGAACAAAGTACAATGAGCCGGTTCCGACAGCGATGGCACTACACAGCGTAACCCAGCCCACTACAATGGTGTCTTATAAATATTGCCAGTAATCTCTCTTTCTCTCTCACACATTCACGTGCGACTACAAAAGAAAAAGCATAAAAATTTTGATTACTTGGACTTTCTCTTTAACAATTTGATTTACCTACTAATTTCGTATAGCTCCCTCGGCCAAAAGGATGACGGTCGAAAGCCTTCGGTGTAATAATACTTTCTTAATTACGCGGCACTTCCCAACACTGTGTCTGTGCACCAATCAGATTGCACCATTAGTAAGATGAGATTACCGTTTTGAGTCCATCTTGACGCCGCGTTGCCACAATTTACATTCATCACATCACCTTATCACCTTTAATAATATCGACCCGTCATGTCGTCGTCATTCTCCTGTAGGTATAACAGTTGTTTAACGAGCTGCAGAAACATGTCAAAAACGTAGCTACACTGTGCGATTAATTACGGATAAAAAATTAATAACAGTTGCTTTAATGCCGACTGTCATTCATTTGGCTGAGGGGGTTATTATACACATTATGCAATAGGAACCAAAATCGCTACGGTAAATAAACACATAACGTATGCAGAACAATATGTAGGGCAATATTGACGTATAGGTTGAAACGTAGGTAATAACCAAAAAGCAGAATAGAAGCTGCAGAAGTGACATATGAGGGACGCGTGAGACTGGTAACTAAAAAGGACAGAGTCAGAAATTATTAAAAAAAGAAGGATTTGGAAGTGCAGCCGATATTGGTGTACACACAATAAAACCAGCTAAGTTGGTGTGTTCAAGTTCGTAGAGCGAACGATAACAGACAGAGGGAATGCGATAGGCCAAGGTAAAGAATAAAGACAAAGACGAAGTAAAACGTAGGAAAACTCAATGAGGAAGATTCTAGAGAACAAGGGAAAATTAGAGTGAAAAAAGGTACTGGCAAGGAGTAAAGATCGATACTATAACTTTGCAAAGGAAAAACTAGAGTACTGATGGTGAACAATTAAATGATCACCTTACGTATTTTAATAGAAAATAGACGGAATCGATTGAATGTGCTTTATTGATTCATCTTTACAAGTTTCTAATATAGTATAGAGTTTCTTTTATAATCAGAACTAGAATTTTTAAAATCCCGACACAATTTTAGAAAATAATGGGATTGTTATTATATAAAATGAAAAATAAATAAAAACAAAATTAAATTCAAATCTATTAAATGTTTTTGTATGTACGTTATTGGTCACTTTTCCTTTTTAGCAGTGGCCACTTCAGTGAGAAAGTGATCCTTCACGAATTAGGTTTTTTAGAATACGTTATACATTAATTTAAAGAATATCACCAGTCTACACAATGTAACGGTACAATTGGTAGCCCTATGTACAAACAACATTATTAATACGTATGTCCATGTCCTAAAATTTATACTTAAAATCATTTAAATATTAACTAAGTGGATGCTTGAGTTCTGAAGAAATGACGTATCAGCTAAAATGATACCCCCATGTCAGGTGGGTGAAGACTATCCTCAGACTTCGTGAGGAAGGACTGTACTTTTGAATAAAATATTTGTAGGTCGAACGAAGAGCTGGCCAAAGGGAGCTGCGATCTGATTCCTGTAATGAACTTAGGCTCTCGCTGCGAGTTATCGGCCGAGGGTGAATGATGACTATAGCGTTATCAAAGTCTTTCCTGTTAATACAAACTAGTCATTTTTCTTTTCTAAAATCGAGTCTTGATTTCTTTCTTTCCATTCGTCTTCTGAATTCCAAAATTATGTCTTCTGTTTAACACCCACCATTCTGATCCATGTCATAACGCTATATTCCACACAGGCTTGTAAATAACTAGTCATCAGTGAGGTCAAAATATTTTCCAGGAGGGGCAAACAATTTTCCAGAGGAGAAAAATATTTATATATTTTTCATACATAGACACATGGACATATTAGTTTGTAATTCTTATATTATAACAGAAATAAGTACACAGATTGTATTAATTTATTTAAACATTTATTGCTTCAAAATATGCATAAAATTAAATTAATGGTTTATAAAGGTAAATGTTTGATCTCCATTAAGTAGTGCTCAAGTTTCCAAAGTTTTAATATTATTATGTCCGTAATCAAAACATCAGAGCATGTTTTAGTGTGTATGAGGGTACACCGTGGAAAAAAAATTCAACATTCCCTATGGAGCGTTGCTCAGAGTAAAGCTGCGAATCTACAGTGTACGTTTCACAGAACAAACACGCGGAAAAGAAGGATCGCTCCGAAGTCTCTCATGGACCCTGAGCATCTTGCAGAGGGTTCACTCCCTAAAGACGAAAAGTCTGTCTATGAACCGTTCCTCTGTAAACACGTGCAGTTAACACTGGTGAGCGATCCACAGGAAGCAAATCGCTGTCTACGCTGCACACCTTTTCGGCTTGCACATGTTGTGTTGATATGGGTTTCGACACTTTCCATTTAAAAAGCGTGCAAACGTAAGAAAATAAAAATGAGTGAGGCCAGAAATAACGCGAATTGTGTGTGTGTGTGTGTGTGTGTGTGTGTGTGTGTGTGTGTGTGTGTGTGTGTGTGTGTGTGTGTGTGTGTGTGTGTCCTGCCTGCCTTTTTATTGCAGTAATCACAATAATAAAACTTTGGGAACGTAAACATTACATAATTGAGATATGCTTGCCTGCCAGGAACGATATGTTTTCACTCATATAAGATTTAAATTAAATCTTATCAGTACAATCAGAATCAGCCCTTATCTCGAACACGATTTTTTTTTTGCCATCACCATACTTCCATTCCCTTATGGAACATGGAAGTAATTAAAATGAAAAAAAAATATAATTTTGTTAAAGTGAAATGAAATGTTTCCATAGAAACTACTTCTTTGTTGTCATTAACGTATTACACATATAAAACTTATAAAATTTACTTCCTCCATCATCAAATACCATTTTAATTTATTAAAAAAATTACCCCCTCCTCCCTTCAACTACCCTTTTAATTTATAAATATTTCATCTACCTTTCTACAGTGGGTTATTATGACCTTCTTTTCAGGATACTTTATTTATCAAAATTAAGCAATTTACTCTTGTTAAAACGTAAAACGTTTAAGGTAAACTACCCCTTTCCCTTAACCGAGCTTCACCAAAAACAATAGGCCTTGAGTCCTCTACAATTCAGGGGTGTATGCAAAAAATTATTTGATTCTGTTTGAATTTGCGGCTGTTATGGTTTGCCATAGAAAAAATTCTACACACACACACACACACACACACACACAGACTCTTTTCGAAAAATGACTTGTAATACACTACTTGATAGGCCTTTACGAAAGAGTTAAATTGTTGATTTGCATATTATGTTGGCCTATGAGCATGTAAGAAGTAAGGTTTACAAACTACTTTAATCACTGATAATATTGATATTTCTACTCAATAGACTATAACACTTACTCCAGTGTACCGACTCTTTATTGTACCTCAGGGCGCCAGTAATAATAAACACAAATTAAAATATATCAATCAACTTTTAAAGATTCATTTGCATTTATATACTACAAATTTCTTTAACATGACTTGAATAGTTTTGCCTTACAATTTGAATATTATTTCGTGGCAATGAGTTCTTTTTAGACAAATTGAGTCACTATATTTTATTACAAATATATATATTTATAAAACAATATTGAATCAAATGTTCATTTATTTGTTACTTGCGTGGAGAATCCTTCCGATGTGCGTAGTCCTTAAGGTGTTGCATGCCGGTGAGTCGTCAGCAGCTGTTTGTTGCGCGTTAATCCTGGTTATGAATGCACTAATTCACTTTATCACAGATGTACACTACACTTGACATATTGGTGATACATACAATTATGTCGTATAATTATACACTCTGGTTTACAACGTATTCTTGAATTTACATTAAGTGCATCTAACACAGTTCGCGTCGCGTGCGTCTCGATTATCTCATACCGTCGTAAATTTAACCCGAACTAATTCGCTTTCTTCAGTGATTTCACCACAACATATCGTATTGATGAACATTTATATGTAGTATTTTCTTCTCGTTGTTCGTTACTACTCCGAACATTCACGCATTAACTTATTACTGTATATTAAACTTAATAAATTTAGCGTTAGCAATTATCGCGTTCCCGTACTTCTGTTTACTGCTGCGAATATACTTTATTGTTTAAATTACCAATAAAATTTATATCTACAGTATATAGTTAACGCAAAACAGCGCACGCGAGTCTCTTCAGTGTAGTTTCGCCGATATAAAAGAAGACTGCCTGATTTCTCTCCAAATTCATATTTTTATACTAGGCTTTGAATTTCCCTTACCAAGTCTCGATAGACAACAATCCCATAGGTTTAGGCTAGCGCTAAATACAAAATCGCCCAATCTTCTTAGCGAAAACCTCCCGCGCAACACATGACGCTTCCTCTGATTTGCCGAACGTTTTTCGCGTCTCACGTGCTTAAAAAACTAGCGTCACTATCTATCTCACTCTTACATCGCTCTCTCGAACATAACGGTATCTATTGTTACATGCACTTAAAGTTTACAACATTGGCAAACACCCCTAATATCCTAGCGAATAGTACATTTTATGATAGTTATGTCCCAAAACGTGACTTAGCCTAATATTACCTTCCTTATAGACGTCAGCCCCAATGCCGGCGTTGCTAACCTACCGCTATACTCTACAGCTCTTTTTACAAGTTAATTTCTTTCATGTAATGCCGCCTAACGGTACAGGCGTTTCACTACCTCCCCGCTTTCTAAAACTTACACATTTCTTTGCTTCAGCATAGTTTGATTTCGTAAAATTTGCGATTGCTCAATTTTTGCGTTACAGATTTTTTTCATGTTTTGATGGTAGTACAATCAGAATATGTCATTATCTCGAACACAATTTTTTTCGCCATGACAATACTTCCATTTCCTTATGGAACATGGAAGTAAAAAGCACCAGAGAAATCACCAGTAACATTTACAGATATCCGCACACAATAATTCACAGTCGTCGGTTTATAAGAAACCACTGCACCGAATCGCATGCAAGTTGCAACAAACAACACAGCTGCCGGCCGCTTTCAGAACACGTGTGTGTGTGTGTGTGTGTTATACACATATATATATAATAACGATTCATATTACCGTCCTATCTGAGCGTTATATGAAAGTGTTATACTGTACGAGTATAGCAGCGTAAGCAAGAGAGAGAGCGTACAATCGCAGCCATCTCACTCTAACTCGTCACAGCGACGTCCGCTACCGGTACGAACATGAAATTTTACTCAATTCAAATTATCAGTTCAACCTGCAATAACTTCAAAACTAATAAATATACGGCAATTCTGAAAACAGCATTGTATTCAGCAAGTAAAGCTTTATAAGTAGCCGCAATCTCAGTTAATATAATTAACAATTGAAGAAGTTATACGGAAGACGAACGCCGAAAGGAATAACGAGAGAATTATGCTACGTAGGAATTAGGTGTTTTCACACACACACACAGATAAAGACCTAAGCAACAATATTCTGTGGTCAGATCTTTGAAAACACATTTGCAAATACCTGTAATCAATCAATTTGCAAACACAGGAAGTACGATTTTAACTAGAAATTCTCTGCCGTTTCAAACCTGTCACGGGGTGTTTGCTCGACCTGTTCGAGATTGTCGAGACTGGAAAAACGTATGATTTATTTGAACAACCAATCAGAAGCCCGTATTTAAAACAGACGCCAACTCAAACCAGGGGTAGCGTTACTCTTCGATCGGATCTTCAATGCGCTAGTCGTGTATAAATTACGTGCAGAAATTTTACAATCACGCAAAGTTGTATTTAAGTGTGAAATTCGAGAAGTATTCCGCAGTGAAGATGAACTAGTACCGTTCAACAACTCTCGCTGTGTAAAACAACACATTAATTAATTAAATTATTAATTAATTAATTAATAATCAGCCGTGAAGTGACCTGAGCAACAGAGAGCTACAGCATCTGTAATTGCCAGAGCATCTTTCTACCGGATTGATCAACATCATTTATTCTGTGCTAAACCATCAAAAGGAGGACCTCTACGGATTCCTATCTTCGGTCGACGCATCAAACAGTAAGAAATAGATTCATTGATCAATGAAATAAGCACTAAACAAATAATAAAAAGCAATAAACAATTTTTAAAAGACACTAAGAATCACACACTTTGTATTTAATGTGTAAGATTAGTCATAACATAGTATAGGAGTGTAGAATGGAAAGTGAGGTGTAGTATTGGACGTGCAAATTATTGCAGACCTGTTCTTTAGCACTGGTTTGGGAGATATCGATCTCTTAATTAAACCAGATAAGAGCCATAGGTCGTTTGAACGTCTTAATCTTTACTTTTCACACACACTCGTTAATTATAAGTGTTAGGGTAGCAATAAGTCCTACAATTAACATTTTCAAGAAGTTTAAAAATAATTAAAACGTTAATTAAACATACTCAAGCAAATTTTAAAGTGTTATTTGTAACGATTCTCCTTGAATCCACAATCACTGAACGAATCCTGAGAAATTTGTGTCTCTATGCTCTGAGCTAAGCTGGAACCGTGTCATTAGTATCTGGGATTTGTTCTGGCGCCCAGGTAAAGTAATCTCACGGGTAAGTAACGTTTTATCTATCATTCAAAATATTAGATAAGAGTGTTAGATAAAAAGTAGCGTTGTATTAATTTGGCGCCGCAACTTTAGGGGCACGATTAAACTCCCAAATTTATATATATAGGAGTAAGTTATATATATGAATTTGGCGGCCAACTAATGGGCACGATTAAATCACCAAATTTAGCACAAAAGAAAGTTATATAATTTGTCGTTGCTTTTACCCAAGTGATTAGTTAAATTGTAATATTAATTAATTAGAAAAGAAGTGGAATTCAAGGTTACAAATAACTGTTAAATAATTGTTAAGTTGATTTGTTAAAAATAAATTTTAAAAATGGCTAAATCATCAGCAGTAGATATGGCACCAATGAAACAAGCAGCTTAAATGTTTAAGCAGTTGACCACTAAAATGGATGAAAATAACAGTAAAATTGAAAGTAAAATTGAAAGTACAAATAGTCAATTAAATAGTAAAATTGAAAAAATAGAAAGTAAAATTGAAAATACAAATATTAAAATTGATGAAAATAATAAAAGTTTAGAAGAAAGTAATCAAAAATTTATAAATGATGTTAATAATAAAATTGAGCAAACTAATAAATACTTGTCAAGTGAAATGAAACAAATAAACGAAAATTTGTCTAGCCAAATGAACAAAGTAGTAAAGAAGCTACATTTAAAATAGATGAAGAAATAGCAAATTTAGCTACTAATTTAGCTGGTAAAATAGATGAGAGTAATAGTAGGTTTGATAAGCATACCGAAGATGTTAAAACTACGTTAGAGGAATTTAGGAAACAAGTAAACACTAATTTTCGCCGTCAAGACGAAAAACTAAATAAATTTAGAAACGAATTTCATGAAAGGTTAGAACAAAAAGTAACCCTCATTAACCAACAATTCAGCGAAGTAACAGCTGAATTAAAAACACAAACGCGTCTAAATAAAGAAGAAATCCAGAATACTAAGGAAGAATGTACCCAACTTGGTGAGAATATTAAAGAAGTTAAGAAACAGGTGAGGCTAACAGTGACGAAGTACATCAAAAAGTGGAACAGCAGTTAAAGGTAATGCGGGAAGATCTGACTAAGGCAATGAAGTCACAGCAAACCAAAGTAGTGAGGTGTGGCGGCTATAAGGAAGAACCGGAAAACCTTGCATTTTCAGGAAACCCACATGAGAATCCTGTGGAATTTCTAAAGCTGTTTGAGGCTTATGTAGCTCGTGTAAACCCACTGATGGACGACGAGGACAAGAAGGACATGTTAGGCCGATTCCTCAAGAATTGGGTAGGTACGTGGTGGAAAGTCATCTCGGACAGAGTCCAAACCTACTCAGACTTCAGAGAAAAATTCCTGGCTCAGTACTGGAACATTCAGATACAAAGAAGGGTACGCGATCATCTGGAATTTGGTAATTATCACCCGTCAATGAATATGACAACTACCAACTATGTGCTAAATGTAATGGCACAAGTCAAGCATCTAACACCACCAATAGAAGAGAGAGACCTAGTGTATAAGCTAGCGCGTCATTTCTCAGAACGCACTAGAGTAGCAACCACTACTAGAGGGGTGGATACTCTAGAAAAGTTCATAATGGTAGTAGATGAGTGTCAAGACCTAGAGAGGGACCTGCAGCGAGTAAATAATCAGCTGAGTAACTACTCTAGAGGCGATCACCAGGAACCAACTTTCTATCTAACAAAAAGGAGAGACAATGAGCGTCCGAAAGAAAAAAGGTTTACCCCATATCCGGGTAACAAACCACAAAATCGGCCGGAATTGGAAGAGAAGGGTAGAAGTAGGAGTGTAGAAACCCGACCAAATAAAGGGTATAAAGTATGTAAAACAACCATAACATCTACCGAGTCGCAACCGTCTACCAGTAAAATGAATACGGGAAACGGGAAGCCACTGCAGGTAGAAAAGAAACAAAACTAAACCTACCATTAACTGCAGTGAAATCACCCAAGAAAACAGGTAAAAAGAAAAAAGTAGCAAATAATATAAAACAAGTGAGCGATAGGGAGTTCTTGTTAAAAGAGGAGCAAGAAGTGGGTAGAAACCATTATCCTGAATGTCCGGAAATAATTTGTAAGATCAGTAATCTACTAGTAAGAGCGCTTATAGACACTGGCAGTGAAGTTACCTGTGTCAGCTCAAAGTTTGTAGATAATTGTCAGTTGCGAAATTGTCCCAGACTACCCGTAAAAAATTGTAATGTACAGGGAGCCACTGGAGCCAAAATGCAAAAGATAACTGAACAAATTTATTTACCTGTCAGTTTAAATGGTAACCAAACCCAAATTGTAGCTCTAATAGTCCCGAAACTCATTCATGATTGTATTATTGGGGTAGATACGTTACTTGAATGGAAGGCAGAAATAAATTTTTAAAAAATACCATTACGATGGAAATTAATACTAATAAAGTTAATGTAAGCATTAAAGAATATAAGCATTGGAAATCGGTAAGTGTAACAAAGAACTGCAAGCAGCTAAAGTCATTTCTATGTTTAGCTAACTACTATCAGACGTTTACAAGTAAATACGCGGAAGTACAGTTACATTGTTGAAGTTGTTAAACAAAGGGATTAAATGGAAGTGGACAAAGGACCACGATGAAACGCTGCAACAAGTGAAAAGTCTTTTTATAAATACTGTTGTATTAAATCATCCAAGGATAGGAGAAAGATTTTACTTGCAAACAGACGCCAGCAATATTGCTATTGGAGCACACTTGTATCAGATTGATGAGAAGGGCGAAAAAGCGGTATTAGGATTGGTAAGTCGCACACTTAAAGGCGCAGAATTAACCTATTTTACGACAGAAAAAGTGCTATTAGCGATAGTGCATAGCCTGTCAAAGTTTAGAAGTTATATTCTGGGTGCTAAACTTACTATAATCACCGACAATAAGGCGTTAGTATTTTTATTAAAGTGTAAATTGCTAGGTGCTCGTCTGACTCGTTGGATCTTGGCTATACAAGAGTATCAATTTGAAATACAGTATTGTAAAGCGAAAGACAACTTGGTAGCAGATGTACTCAGTAGAAATCCACCATCAGAAAACAACATGGAAACAGATAACATTAAATGTAGTAGCAATGATATTGTTATTTACGCGGTAAAGCATATAACAAAACCTGAAGTAGTTAGACGACTTAAGGAAATAGGGACCCATCAACAACAAGACCCTAGGATTAGTGTAGCTTGGAGGAGTGCAGTTACCAACTCCAAACCAGGATTTTCTATATATGGAGGTAAGCTATATAAGCTATGTTTCCATAGGAGAAAATATAGACAAAATATTGACCAATAAAGAAATAATAGTTTGAGCCAATAAGGTATGTGAATGAAACGTGGTCAAATAAAAGATTAATAATTGTTTTGAATCAATATTAATAATAATAATAAAAAATTTATTTAAATAAATGTTAGTATTGTTGTTTAAATTATTGACATTAATTGAGCCACAATGGTCATATAAATTTCCAATATGTGTATACCATGTTAGGTTAAGTAACAAATTGTAATCTTTAGTTATAAGGTAGATGTAAGGAAAATTATATTAGTGCAAGTTTTGTGCGGGAAAAACCAAAAGTGCGAAAGGTTAATTATGTGAAAAATTTTAATTAGGGTAAAACGATACATTAAGAAAAAATTAATGATTTCTTAAAATAATCAATTTTTTTTATACCTAGTGGGGGTATATATAACGATTCATATTAGCGTCCTATCTGAGCGTTATATGAAAGTGTTATACTGTCCGAGTATAGCAGCGTAAGCAAGAGAGAGAGCGTACAATCGCAGCCATCTCACTCTAACTCGTCACAGCGACGTCCGCTACCGGTACGAACATGAAATTTTACTCAATTCAAATTATCAGTTCAACCTGCAATAACTTCAAAACTAATAAATATACGGCAATTCTGAAAACAGCATTGTATTCAGCAAGTAAAGCTTTATAAGTAGCCGCAATCTCAGTTAATATAATTAACAATTGAAGAAGTTATACGGAAGACGAACGCCGAAAGGAATAACGAGAGAATTATGCTACGTAGGAATTAGGTGTTTTCACACACACACACAGATAAAGACCTAAGCAACAATATTCTGTGGTCAGATCTTTGAAAACACATTTGCAAATACCTGTAATCAATCAATTTGCAAACACAGGAAGTACGATTTTAACTAGAAATTCTCTGCCGTTTCAAACCTGTCACGGGGTGTTTGCTCGACCTGTTCGAGATTGTCGAGACTGGAAAAACGTATGATTTATTTGAACAACCAATCAGAAGCCCGTATTTAAAACAGACGCCAACTCAAACCAGGGGTAGCGTTACTCTTCGATCGGATCTTCAATGCGCTAGTCGTGTATAAATTACGTGCAGAAATTTTACAATCACGCAAAGTTGTATTTAAGTGTGAAATTCGAGAAGTATTCCGCAGTGAAGATGAACTAGTACCGTTCAACAACTCTCGCTGTGTAAAACAACACATTAATTAATTAAATTATTAATTAATTAATTAATAATCAGCCGTGAAGTGACCTGAGCAACAGAGAGCTACAGCATCTGTAATTGCCAGAGCATCTTTCTACCGGATTGATCAACATCATTTATTCTGTGCTAAACCATCAAAAGGAGGACCTCTACGGATTCCTATCTTCGGTCGACGCATCAAACAGTAAGAAATAGATTCATTGATCAATGAAATAAGCACTAAACAAATAATAAAAAGCAATAAACAATTTTTAAAAGACACTAAGAATCACACACTTTGTATTTAATGTGTAAGATTAGTCATAACATAGTATAGGAGTGTAGAATGGAAAGTGAGGTGTAGTATTGGACGTGCAAATTATTGCAGACCTGTTCTTTAGCACTGGTTTGGGAGATATCGATCTCTTAATTAAACCAGATAAGAGCCATAGGTCGTTTGAACGTCTAAATCTTTACTTTTCACACACACTCGTTAATTATAAGTGTTAGGGTAGCAATAAGTCCTACAAATAACATTTTCAAGAAGTTTAAAAATAATTAAAACGTTAATTAAACATACTCAAGCAAATTTTAAAGTGTTATTTGTAACGATTCTCCTTGAATCCACAATCACTGAACGAATCCTGAGAAATTTGTGTCTCTATGCTCTGAGCTAAGCTGGAACCGTGTCATTAGTATCTGGGATTTGTTCTGGTGCCCAGGTAAAGTAATCTCACGGGTAAGTAACGTTTTATCTATCATTCAAAATATTAGATAAGAGTGTTAGATAAAAAGTAGCGTTGTAATATATATATATATATATATATATATATATATATATATATATATATATATATTGCAACGATACAGCCATACGCTGTATTAGGCATTAATTTGAATAAATATAAAATTTGTAGAATTTGTATAAGTTACGAGTAAATGGACAGGTCTGAGATTGTAAAAATATTTCATTGTTAGATTAGGGGAGAAATTAACCTGTTCCGACAGGCAGTGAACACCTGCTCAATTGTATGTGTGTTACACATGTATCTTGTGTGTGTTAGAGATGCATGCAAAGACAGGAATCTCAGCAACCCGCCCCAAGTAATTAATAAAATAATTGTTTTATTTCACTGTGCGAAAACTAATTAGTGTATGAACAAACCAAAGGCACCAAAGTGTGTGTAAAATTTATAGTTATCCCCAGTGAAATGATGACGTGAATAGAACACGCTATGCGAAGACAGTGAAAAATAAACGTGCCAAAAAATACGCAAATTACCCTAAGACGCTCAAATTAATACAGTGAGTGCTTAATCGAATTAGCTATGATTTGTGCTATCTCGATTCCGTGCAAAACATTGCTATTTGCTAATAATTGCAAATAGTTGAAAAGGTTCGGGAGTGGGGGCTATCACGCGATATGTAGGTATCTACAGGACGATTTTGGAGTCAACTGGCGCGGAATCTCGAGAGGGTATAAATTAAGGTTTCGACCAAAAACCCTTCTCTTCATTTCAAAACACAGTTGCAGTCGGACATGCTGTCCGTCGGCAGAACAGTTTTATTTTTATTTCTATTACAAGTCGCAGTAACGAAAGAATAAAACGTTCGTTAAATTCGTGACAATATTCCGGAAAAAGTAAATACCGAAATTATAAGTCTACCAAGAGTATATACGGAAAAGCTACCATAGCGACGAGGGATGCTGGACGTTAGAAGATGTTTAAGATCTACCTTGCAGCAGATAACAACTCTCTGATGAGGACCACACTGCTGTAGAACGACGCTGGACTCTAGACGTATCCAGGACCACACACGCTGCTGTAGAACGACGCTGGACTCTAGACATACCCAGGACCACACACGCTGCTATAGAACGACGCTGAACTCTAGACGTATCCAGGAACACACACGCTGCTGGAGAGCGACGCTGGACTCTAGACGTATCCAGGACCACGCCAGGACAGGAGGAATGGAAAACTAACTCTGGCCAACGCTGGACCCCCGACAACAAGTCGTAAGATCATCAGAACTTGAGGTGACATGCGTAATGCATTTTAAATGATTTTTTAAAAAGAGCTCATAAAGACTATATCAAAAGACAATAAATTAAAACAAAGAAAAATTTATACTTAGTAATAATATTTTAGAAATGTAGATAAATGTTTAGGCGTAAGAATGAGCGATCGCATATAAAGAAATAATAAATAAAAAGAGAATTTAAAGTTGAGAGAGTAGAGTTTGTTATCAAAATAAATAGTTAAATTGATTTGATAATTGAATTATAGAAAAGAATAATTTACATTAGAATATTAAAACAAATGCCAGTCTAAAAGTTTAAATCTAATTAATATAAATTTAAATTTAATTTTAAACATTGGTATAGACTGAGCGAGTTGAGGTCAGATCTGAATTAAGAGAATTCAATTCCAATTACATTTTAATTTTATATTTTATTAGTAAATCAATTTATTAACATGTCTAGATATAAGAGGTTTTTAAATATGTGTAACACTGCATATTATAAGATATAAACATTTAATAATGAGCAATATCGTGACCGACGATTATTAAGGATATTTATGATTATTTATAAGATTGAGTAAACAATAAATATGAATTTTAAATACTCATAAATACAATACTCTTATTATAATTACAGCTGAACCCCAATTACACATACAACCTACATTTATGTATATGTATCGTTGTATAGAATGGCTCCCAAAGAACGTGGGACTATACAAATTAAATTACATATAAATTTGTACACATATAAATACGTTCTAATATATTGCGACAATACAATCATATGCTGTACTGTGCATTTAATAGATAAAATAAATATTTAAATTAAATTTATAAATATGTAATAAATAAGCAGGTATGAGATTGAAAGCTGAGTTTATGTTAAAAATACGGAATGTAGAGACAGGAACTGACCTGAACACTCACACGACTGTCGCTGAAAGTGTGTACAGTAGTAAGTGATGTGTGTGAGTGAGGCCAGTTCGAGCATGAAAGTTTGCAATCTCACTCTGAATAATTGTCAAATTACAGTTTTTATTTAATTATAAGAAAACCATAAATGGTAGAAAAAATTCAAAGACTCCTAAATATGTATAAAATTAATACGCATGTGTAGTGAGAAAACGGCGTGAAAAGGACGCGCAGTGCGAATTCAGTGCGATTTTAAGTGCGTAATAATTACACGGATTATTCTATTACGATGGTAATTACGTTGGACATGTGTAATTAAATCATGCATCGTTAGAGCACCCTGTAGTACACATTAGACTTTGGTTGGCAGAAACGTGCGAAAATATGAAATTGGACGAGAGTGGGAGAACTGACGCCACTGAACAATTTCAAACAGGCAGAATTCTGTCCCAACAGGAGCTGTAAGATGCTCGATTATAAATAGGGCACGAGAGAAGCCAGCCTTCTTCTCAAGCAGTCTTCAGTAGCGGCGGGACGCTCTGTCCATTAACGACGCGAAATTTAAATTTTGTTAATTGAACAGTAGATGCGGACGGACGCTATGTTCGTCATAAGTGCAAAACAGTAACTCTCAATCTGTTTCCAAATGCGAATATAGAACATACTTTACGATGTCTACGCACACAAACGTCCGTCAGTCAAGACAAGTTACTATGTTACATCATGCAGAGGAACGCTATGTTGAACAATAGAGGCGTCTGCTAGAACTACAGCAGCAGGTGCAGAGCAACCTCTCACACTATACTACATGAACCAGATGGGACCATGATAGACGAGTAACTGGAGGACGACAATTGGAACCTGGGGACGTGCAGGGAACTCGATCAGAAGAGGACCTACGGATCAACGGAGGACATGAGTATGAGCTACAAAATCGAGGTAACAGATAATCCATTTATAAATTTTAAATGAGAGACTAGAGACATTTAAAAGACATTTTGAAATTTAAACATTAATAAGAGTTTATGTAAAATATAGATAAAGAGGTTCAGAGAATCTGATTTAAATTTAATAAAATATTTTCTTTGATGTTTAACGATTAATTTAGTCAATTTAAATATTATTTTAAAGTTTGTAGAGCAATCAATGATTACTATTGTAATGTTACATAATATTACGACCATCAGGGTCCAAAACAAACGATAACCAACAATAACAAATCATAAGAAATGCTACAGCCAAAATTTAATGTTAATCACAAAGATAAGTAGAAATTAACTTTAAAGGAATAAAGAATACATCTTTAACAAACTGACGAAGATGATCAAGGAAATAATGACAATGACTTAGACGAAACATAATTAACTGACAACTAACCCAATAGATTAGGTAAAAATGAGAAAACCAAAGGAAGAGAGAAGAAACAATGAGCGGAGTAAAGAAGAGTACTACAAAGCCCGGCTGGATACAAAAACAGAAAGAAGAATAAGATATGCCCTACACGAAACAAAAGAAGAATTAAGACAAGATGAATGGATCATAACAAGAAAGCCCAGAGTAAAGAACGGAGTATAATGAAGCCTGATGACCAAATATAAATAACTATGCTGACAAAGAAAGCTTATAAAGTGAATAAATGAGATAATGAATAAAAGTCAGGAGAGTGAAGTAAAATTAGTCAAAGTATAAATTAACTGTGTATCTGGAAGAATAACAAAAATGAATCATATAGACCAGACTTGTAACTAGAGCAAATGTAGGGATATAACTTATAGAATGATGTTAATGAATACTGTTTAAGAATGGGTAATAGAGACAGAAAGGTGTCTAATAAACCTAAAGTAATAAATAACATTAGTAATACTATAATAATGTGAAATAAAAGACACTGAAATCATAATAAAATAAACGCATTGTTGTCAAACCGAGATAGGACCCATAACCTCACTACATGTGAATAAGGCACCTCAAATAAAAGAATTAAATAACTAAATGATAAGTAATCCAATTTCTATTGGAGGGTAATGAACCTAAATGTTAAAAGGGTAGTACCAACACAAAATTAATGTATAGAAGAAGTAGAATTATATTGTAATTAGTATAAATTCAAACAATAAATTAGACATCCTGAAGTTACATAACAAATCTTGCAAAAAACTTTAACAATAAGGTATAAAAGAGATGAGACATTAGTGTCAATAGAACCAGCAAGGTTCACAGTCACTTATGTAATGTAAAACAATTGTAATTAGCTTAAAAATATAACAAGATAATAGAAAATAGACATACTTGTATCTTGAGACCAGATGCAAGATGTTTTATTGAATTAACAGAGAAAGGTGATATACTATTACCAATCAAATGATGGTAACACCTTAATATAATTACTATCACTATTTTGTAAAGGAGAATGATCACTAAAATTAAAAATAATTAAAAGTTAAGAGAAAAGATGTAACACCATATAGTGCCTGAACTATAGGTGAACCCAAAGGGTATAATTCAGGGTATAATTGTGTCAAAACCACTAAAGGTAACAACTAGAAGTTGTAATAGTTAAGTTAGAGACATGAGTAAAAATATTCAAAGGTAATCCAATAGCAATGAACAGACCACTGTTAAAACTAACTTGGGGGGTAATAGGCCCAAAAAGAGCCCAGAGACTGATACTAAATATTAAGTTAAACAGAGTATCAGACTAAACCAACAGTAGTAAACTCATAAGATAGACGAGACACCAAGTAGTGGTTAAAATGTAATCAATATAAACAATGTATTCTAAGATTAAAGCAGAATAAAAATTAAGGCCTAGGTGTGCCAAACACTAAATATGTCAATAACAAAAATACCAAAAAAGGGAATCAATTAAGTCAGACAATGATAACCAGAAGTTGAAGAGAGAACTTAAGAATAAGTGGGAAATGTAACTAACTCTTAAAATACCTTCAATGAATTATATCAACTAAATCTAAACCATAATGCTATCTGTACACCAAGGTTTATACTCAATTTTAGAGTTGTTTTCACACATAACTGATTTATAATCTAACTAAAAGGCAGAAAGAGACTGAATAGTAATAAATGAAATTAGTAGTGAAGTTAAATTGTAAATAATATAAAGTGAGATAGTTTTAAATGAAAATATGGTAATAGGCATAAATTGTGAAAATAAGAAATTATCAAATATAAACAGAATTATGGCTTGAGGGGTATCTAATTGATCTAAAGAACAATTGCCAACGATTGAGATGATTAAATTAGAACTCCCAAGTACCATAAGCAAGTTAAACGCATTTTAAATATTTGTGTAAATTGGAAGAAAATATTTTCGTACTCTCGTCATCAAAAACCGACGCCGCCGGAAAACGCCAGTGAGGTGTCACCGAGCTTTCCACCAATCAAATTAACTATAGCGAGGCTTGGCCAACAAAGGGACGCCAAGCTAAGCGTCATTCTTATTGTACGATCGACTCAGGAAACAAGACGAGAGTTCTCGACGCCAGAAAAGTAAATTAACCTAACCTGTGCGTGTAGTAAACGTCATAGTCAGGGTTAATACGACTCATAATGTCTAAAACGCATTAATAAAGTGATTTAAACGAAGTAATCAAGAATAGTGAAAGTGCGAATACGATTGCTAGTGTACAATCCCAGCAATCGCGGTCTTATAAATAAAAAGGGAGTATAGTGGTTTAATATTATTATTATAGACTTAAGAAGTGAACCATAACCTGAGACTGTATAGGATTAAGAATATATAATGAACTTTGAATAGGCATTAACCCTCGTAAAGTCAAGTAACAATTAAACTAGGGATAAGAGTTAACGAAATGTATTCACTCCAATTATGAAATGAGTGTTAACTAGTTATACAAGGACAGTATGTTTTACTGAATCGAATAGGTTTAGTCAGTGTACAACCATTTCATAACCTATTGATATGTTGTTAGCAATAAGAAAAATACCTGAAAAAGGATATCTAAAAAAGTAGTCTAGCGATAGTTGGATCTGCTGAAGATGTTATAACTTTAGTAAATTTGAATTTTCTTTGTTAATTGACCATTTAGATTTTTAATTAACTTAACTGGCATTATACCAGACACGCCAGGTCTAACCTAGAAGTTGACGCAAGCCGTCTGTTGAAGTCTTTATTAATGAATTGAGATTTTAGTTATCCGAGGTGACCACTCTCCTATTAAACAATAGTAATTGTTGTGTTGTGTTAACGTTTAGTATCTTGTAAGCTAAAAGAACCCGTGTTGATTACGTTTATTGTAAACAAAAACATTGTGGAGTGTTGTATCCACATACGCAGCTTGACCACCCTGAGATTTTAATAAGAGTTTGATGAAAATGAAAAAGTGATTGTGAAGTCTGGCCTTCTTATGTTGAGGGTTCAATGAAATTAATGCCCAGATTTTAACAAGAAATAAATTATGTTTAAACTAAATAATTAGAGTTGACCCAATTATTTCACGTAGATAGGCATTGCAGGCTTGGTAGATGACATGCAACGGTTGGCAATACAACGGCGCCACGAATGATTTTGAATTAATCTTGTTTTTTAGATGAGTTGATACACTCTACCTGATAACAAGAACGTCACTCAAAGTAAGTACCGTTATCCTAAATTGTCTTGATTCCAGTTAGAACCAACGCAGCCGAAATATATCTACTCGTGAAGAAGAACCAACCTCTGTCCAATACTCAACATTCGACGAACGATGAACAGTTTAAACAATTAATAATAATCTTGAACACTTTAACTCAACGACTTCATAATAATAAACTAAACAAAAACCAATCATAAATAATTAAAATAAATAAAACAATTGAAAAATAATAATTAATACCATAATAATACAAATCGGCGATTCTAACGCGAGATTCAAAAGGGACGAATCTAAGTTTACTTACACTATGTATGCAATACATAAATTAACGTAGTTGAAAGTTATATAAAAAAAACTGCAGTAAAGCACACTGTCAGACTGAGCAGTCGAATTTTAATATTAACACATAAATATTTAGAACATAAATTTGTTACTCTAGAATGTAAGATTTATTTAATGATAAATGTACTGCAACATTTGAACGTTTCAAGCGAACAATAATGAATATTTATGGCGAAGTAAGTGAGATTTTTAAACACGCTTGTGGTTTATAAATAAAAATTATGAATATTCGTTACAATTCAATCAATGACTACTCTTATTACCATTACACCCAAACTCCATTAATTGGTACACTTTACCAGTAATGTTATATAAATTTTGACACTCCACAAATTAAATTGCATTTAAATTTAAATTTGTAAATTGTAGTTTTATATATATATATATATATATATATATATATATATTGCAAGGTAACAGGTTACAGCCCAGACCAGACTTGCAGAAAAGAATGCACAATTAGTGAAAATTTATACATTTATTGTCCTTTCTGTTACACACTTTTATATTAAAATGTTCTTTCGTTATTTGACACAAAATTAGTTTACTGTAGTTCAAAATCTGCTTTGAAAATATCTTTAAGTAAATGTTCTCTTTATTTAAACAGTGCTGTAAATTTTTAATAGTTCCAAGTCTCCTTTTAAACAAAATTATATTTAAAATCAATATTCTTTTACTTTACACTTTAAAGCTTTATAATTTGGTAACAAATTTATTTAAATTTGGCTTCCCTGTTCTGTTGTCTTCATTGTCCTCCCGGTCGACGATCTTGATCCGGCCTCCAGCGATCCATCGTCTTGGTTCCACGTTCCAGCAACCGCCTCCAGGAACTCCCTTGCTCTAGGCCTCCGTATCCCAGCCGCCACGATCAGCAAAACGAAGGTCAGGAACGGTAGCCGACTATCTCGAACTCCGTGTTGGTTTCCTGCTGACACTCGCTGCTATCACGACTCTACGGGCCCAAGGACTGCCTGGAATTGATGTTGACTGGAATCGATGCCCACCGCGACCGCTTTCGCTAAGTACTGTATGACGACTTTCAGAGAGCCTCAAGAGAAGACTGGCGACTGCTTTTATAATACAGCTTAATGTATGCCGCCGCGCTGCCGAATGACGTCACCGCCGATATGCGCGTAGGCGTATTTTCTATATACTCTATTACATTCTGGAGCGGCCACGTGCTCGCCGACTTCCTTGTTCTTGAATCTTCTAGAACAATGCTTTATTACACATGAATAAATTTCCATAACCTTCTATTTGCTACCCACATTACACAACACTTCACTCACATATTAAATTACAGTATATCTTCATAGTTTTTACATTGTCTTATTACTAATTTTTACTATTAATTTTAATTTTTATTAATATTATTTTATTTCCAAGCTTTCTTCTATCGTTCTGGACACTCATAACAGCTGATAATAATTATGCTCCACATTTACCTATAATGAGACAGCTTGTCACGTTGCAGTGTGTATATATATATATATATACCCCGCCGAGGTTGCGACAAGGTTCTACGACTTTCGCGGTGATGCGTCGAGAACAATCGCGTTGTCGAAGGCGCTTAGAAATACTCGCAATTTCCAAACTCCGTCGATTGCGATCTCATACACATCGCTCAGTAGACCCTATGGTATACATCGTACGCAGTTTGACTATCTCATAGCTGTAAGAGTATGTTAATTATTTCTAATGTTTATTTGGTGTTAGTTATGTAGACAAGCAGACATACATACTTTGTTAAATATACGTTTTACGTTTTAAAGTACGTCGCATAAGATAATCCCGTGCATGTTTAACGTAAGTCGCCCGCATGGAACGGATTTTAACGAAAGAACAGAAAAATATTAAAACTGTACTAACATAAAAATAATAATTTTTTAAGTACGTGTGAAGCCACATGAGAAACGAAGATGCATGTTTTTAACGCATACGCTATTGCTTAGTTGCAGGTCTTTGATATAGACGGGAAAAATGTTAAGAAAGACACAAACTGATGAGATAAACAAATCATATGAAGACGATGATGTAGTCTGAGAAGACAGAAGAGTTGGTCTTTATAATGAGGAATGTAGCAGTTAGAAAGACACTTGGCGATAGGCCTACAACTCAAGGAAAATACAGCTGTGCTTGTGAGGAAACTTACAACGAATGAAGAGACACAAACAGTAAGACGAATATTGGAAGTGACAATTGAGATATATATTTTACCTAACACGTATATTGATGTAACCGTGAAAAATATGGGTATAAAAGAGATTCACTGATGACGGTTTCGGAGAAGAGAAGATTATATAAACGAAAATAAATAACTGTACATATTTATATGAAACTTGATCAAAAAGTTCATGCAATTTTTGTTTGTTTGAAAAATCGTCTCTTTATTCTTTGTATGTCACATTTTCCACTTCAAAGTAAACTACATCGGATATCACAATTTTTAAGTCTTGAAAACATTTGTAGAATCCAGTTTTGGTATATCTTTGAGCAGGCTCAGCAATTTTTATTTTATCTTCATTAGCTGGAAAGGGTTAACTCTTTTATGTTTTCGCGTTCTGAGACAGATGGAAAAGTCACAAGAGGATACGATGGTTATGGTATTATTAAGACGTTATATGGGGGGGGGGGCAAAACGTCTTAACAATGACGTGTGAACTGGTGCATTACTGTAGTGCAATTTCCATAAATTTTCTCCAGAAATCCGGCTGCTGTCTACGATTGCGGCGTAAACAAGCAGTTATGTCTACGATCCATACAAGCAGCGTAAACGTCCCAACAGTACACTTTATTATTCGTAGTAACCTACTCTTTATTAATGATTTAACGGAACATGATTTTAATTTACTGTCATTATGTTCAACTGGTTCACGACCTTCTTAGAAGCATTTGTGCCGTTTGTAAACCGCTCGTTCATGCACAGTGGACTCATAAAAGCCTTCTGCAAGGTTTTCACCAAAATTGAGCACTTTTTATCATAGTTTGCACCAAGTGTATTGCAAGTTCTTTGACACTGTGCGGAAAATGTTAAAAAGTTGCCTAATACGCAATACACAACGTACTCGATTAGCTGTCAAATCCAAATTACGGACCCCACTGTGGCTAAAAATTTTGACAAAATTGCGAACAGTGGCACGCGTCGGCACAATGGTATCGTTAGCAACTCATAAACGAAACGGCTGTGCTGCGACCCTGGGATCTAGTCGAGGTGACGATTCCGTCTGCTTGCTTATCCATATCTCTGGGAACATAAATAGCGGTTTTATCTGGCATGTCTGAGCCAGATAAGTAGGAGTGGCATACTTAACACCACACACACACACACACACACACACAACACAATCTTTCCGTAACGTAGATAATAAAAGTGATGCACTTTATGATCTCCACCACTTCACCCCCTTGAAAAAGAATAATTCTAAAAGTGTCTGACCGTTGGAAAAACAAACAAACATATTGTCACAAACACGTGTACCAACATCACATAAAAAAAGGCTGATAATCAGACAACTTTAACGTGGGAAATACAAAAATTCCATAAACGTTTGTTTATGTATCATATAAGGAGGTTGAACGCAGCAAAGCACTGTCAGGAAGAAAAAGGATACGTTTCAACAGAAAAGGATGTACATTCGTAAATATTACATATTAATATGTAAGGCTTTACAGTTTTACTGTCTTATTTATAAGAATATTTCAAATAAAAATATACATGTTAATAATAATGAAACGAAAGCCCTATAACCAGCAAACAATCGCCGCTTCAGTGCGAGCTGTCAAAACTCGGGGGCAACGATACCATTTACGTTGATTGCAAAAGAGGAATGCCTGTTCTTTTTACAAGAAGAACAAGACAAAGAATAAGTAGAAGAAGTGACGTGCAATAGTAGCAAAACCATAAGAAGAAAAAGAAATGAAATAAAGAATAAAGCACATCCTTTCTTCTCTTATGTGAATATGTCTCAAGTGTAACACAAATAACGCCTAAACCAGGATGAGAAAGCCGGGCAGCAGTGACTAAGCATTACACACACACAGTGAGTGAGAGAAGAGTTGTTCCCTCCTTGTGAGGACGACGGCTGAAAGTAAGTAAGGGTAAGTTACCCGCACTGTTGCTCTCTCTCCACTTCACCTGTTGCTGATACTAGTGTAGAGCAGAGCGCCGCGACGCCCTGCAAAACTGTCTTGCCTTCTTGTCTGTCACCGCACCTCTACAACTTAGTCGACGCTCTCCTCTTTTGTTTCAAACGAGTTTCCGCAACGAATTGCAAAGATCAGCTATCTTTTTTATTTCGTTTTTATCAATTTTAAAGGCTCTCTAAGATAGGTAGAAATCTAAACAAGATGGAAACGATATTAGGACAGAAACCATTCAAACAAAATTAAATTAAATTATCTTAATTAAAATCTGCTACTATATGGTTAAGGACATGAAGGTACAATGTAAGGATGAAGCTATAAGTAGACGTATGTCATTAGTTCTTGTCTTATAATTAATTGATGTGGAGCGTTTCCTACAAGTTCAGTTGATGTGATCACCTCCAGTTGCTTTGATCACTACATTGTGTCTTGAAACTGAAACATGGTATCATACAATTTTTAGTTAACAAAAAGTTAATACGAAACTAAAACAAGATGTTTCAACAAAAAGAAACCAAAATAATTTCAGGGTATGTTCTATTCGTGAAAGTAGAGAAAACGTTTATGTAAACATGTATTCAGAAACGGTTTGATTTCGAGTTATAGACAGTGAAAAAGTCGTTTTCTTTTTTCTGCACTATACAAAGCTATACAAAGAACAAAGCTATACTAAAATTATTTAGTTACAAACTGTGAGTACAAAATTAGGGATTTATATATTTTCTGACCTAAAGATTAAAAAAAATGCCGGGTCCCAGAACTGTATTGCCTGTATTTATAATTTTTTTATCAATATTTAAAATATTTATATTTCAGGTTTAAAATTATAAAATGTTTGTACCACGTTTTGGTTTGATTTGTTCTAAATAAGTGTCAAATTTCTTAAATCTTTGTTAGTTTTTAATTATTTTACTTTCAAAACTTTCTTCACAATTAAATGCTTTATAAATTTTGTTATAAAGGTATAATTCTTAATAGGCAATTTAGTAAAGCAAAATTCCAAAACTGAAAATGTGTTATGTTCTTTAATTTTAGGAACTTTACAGTTTTCTCGGAGACGCTCGCGGTCAAAAATATACAAAAACATCAACTTTTCCCACAATATGTGTTCAAAGAATTTCAGCATAGCTTTATTTTTCCCATCGGCATAGTAAAAGGCCACACTTTGTTGCTCTCCGTGACACGAAAACCAGACGTTCTGGATCCACTACAACCAATATGTTTACATGAACTCGTTCTGTATACTGTAGTTTTACCACTATAACATATCCTGAAATGATTTCTGTTTCATCGTAAGACACTCTGTATACCTGTGGTTATAGTAATGTAACTTTGCAGAATACAAATAATTTTTCTTATCACTTTTGAAGGGCACGTAGAACTGTCACTTCTACCATTCCCATATTCCATCTCTTTATCCCTTCCGCTCTTGCTACCAAAGCATCTGTCATTATTCTTCGTTGTCCATCTATCATCACGCCATTTTAGTTTGTGGCGATCACCGGGTAATGTTTGATGAAGCCAGGGTGTTGTCTTCTGTCCGGGGTTACTTCACTCGCCTGCATCTGGAGTCCATCCATATTCATAAGAATACGTCTATCGGGAACAAACTAAAAGCAAGAACCAGTTCTTAGCTTTAAATTTTTTTAATTTTATTTACAAATATTTAAACCATTCTATAACCCATCAGAATCCTTTCCCAGAAGAAAAGCCTAGCTCCGCCCCTGCCCTAACGATAATTAGAAAAAAATTAAACAGACTCTTAAACTATTTCTCATATCAGTATGTTACTCATGTTACTGTTTAACAAACAGTCAATTTAAGATCATTTATATGTTAGCTGCGTACAGTCTTCCGCTAAAGGAAGTAACATTAAGTTCCGAAAGAGATTTACATAGTGCTGTACGTGAGCCATTGAAATTATATATTAAACACTTGGGCCGTCAAGATCAAAAGTTGGAATACTTCGAAACGTTGCTGTGGCGAAGAACGTAAAAGATTAACTGGGGAAGAGAAGCTAACAAGTGACGAGCTATTTAGGAGAACCAATGACTAGAAAGCCATTAATGACAGAGAAAACCAGATTTGTTTGATCACATCATGAGAAGGTACAGGCGTTTAAAAGAAAATGAAAGACTGCAAGAAAAACAGAAACAGGAAGAAGAACGCTGTACGAGTAGTAGTCAAGTATCTAACATAAACTCTAAGGATAGCTAACAGAGGACTCAGCACCCATCAAGGACCGAACAATTCAAAGAAACACGATCTACTGAGAAAAGACCAAAGATATAGCTTTAACAGGGCTTATCCGATTTCGGCCAAAATTGTTACAGACTGCAAGATTATGGAACAAGCCCTGATGTGCTTCAACTATCTTGGTTAGTCTCACGTACAACAGAAGCAACGACGCCGACCACAAACTAGGCTGCACAGTATACTACAATAAGCCTACATTAAGGCAAAACGAAGGAGTCACAGTAATGGGGGTGGGCAAGTTAGTCGCTGGGAATAACAGTAAAATTTAAACATAACAAAGTAAACTACAATTATTCATAGGACTAATAGCAAAAAGTAAATACAAACGAAACTCTGTAGGCACAGAGGACTACATAAACTCTTTATGTGGTGTAGCTCAGCTGACCACATTTACTTATTAACTTTTACGGTTACCAAACGTGGATAGTATGTACAAAAAAATATATAGATCTAAATTACAGTATATACAAACTTCAGAGATGAAACGTTTGAGATAAGAAACGGATACAGAAAAAATGAAATAATTAGAAACGATGTAATCTGTCTAGTCGTAATTCTGAACTAATCCGTTTACTTCAGTACACAAGAAATGGATTAGTTGTATTGCCTTTAGATATAACAACCGAAAAATTTATATTGAAACGGATCAAACGTATGGGTATAATAATGGCCGGGTAGTAGAAGGCCGGGAAATTAAACGTGCCAACACTTGAACCAGCTGATATTTGAGGCCGACTAGACGATCTCTTAATTTGTGTATTTCAATAATCAATCGCATCTTTTTCAATTGCCAGTTAATAGCATTTTAAAATTATTCATTTTCTGCAAATTAAAAGTTTTTTATGTAAAATACTGTTATATTGTTTAAGAAATATAATAATTATCTTATTCATATGATAGGAATTCAATATTTCGAACAAAATTTATTCATTAGGCCTAACACTAATTCACTAATTTCTTCAATTTAAACGTATAGTACTAAGTGCGCACAGACCTATAATTTAGATTTAGTTATAAATAGGCCTACTCATGACTTTAGTAATGCTATGAAATTAAAACCAGAATATAACATGTTCGCTTTAGCTATTTTATTACACTATGCTTATAGGCCTCAGACGCAACGTTGCCAACGTTAATATTCCGGCCTTCTACTGGAGCCGGCCATGGTATAATGGAAGACAATAGACTATCAAAATAAAGAGCAGAAAGACCACGCAAAGGATGGTTTGAAAACAGAGACTGCAAATGGTGGTATCGTCTTATTGTGAAATGAAATAGAACACTGTAGAACAATAAATTCAAAAATTTAATAAATTAAGACAGTTTCAACGTAACATAACTAGTTATACGTATTACTGCCCCTCAAACATGGGCTGTCAAAACAACTGCTATGACTTGTTATCTTTTTTTAGCTTCTTCCGTGTAGTTGCGTTTTTAATATGTTTTTGTACGTCGTGTCGCTTGAAAAACACCTACCCCGTCCCCTGAAAACGACGGGTCGTTTTCATTGAAGGTGATAATTTATTACATTTGGTAAATACAACTGTGGCAACACCACATCCACGTGGACTGAATGTGACGATATCACCTTACTAACGGAATGATCAGATTGATGCAATGCTACAGTTTTAAGAATACGGTACTGCATAATAGTTTTCCGGATGTAAACCTCTGACTGTGACAATCTATAATGCCTTCAATTTCAGTTGATACCAAAGTGTTCTCAGTATAGCAAAATTGAAAGTTACGGGCATGGAAATGCGCGAAACGCTTACGGTTAGAGGGGAAAGGCGATGTGGAGGGAGTCGCTGTGAGATGTGAGAAGAGAACTGTTGTTATCAGCGACGGTACAGCAAACCTATGAATATCGTTCTAATAGGAACAAAAACTCGCGACTGTTAAGGTTTGTTTGTAAATGTGTCACCACGAATCTCTATCTGTGTGTGTGTGTCTACAGTCACAGAGCTAGCTTTAAAAAAAGAATTGTACGTTTATTGTTTCCGACGTAAATCAAATAATAATAATAATAATAATATTGTAATTGTATTACTATACAAATCGAGCAAATGATATGTACTGTTCACACGTATCGGAATTCGTTGCTGTTACGTATCAGAATGTTTTATAAACATATCTGAGTGTTGTTTGATTCTGTCATTGAGTACTCTGAGACGTAACAAACTACAGCCTTTCTGATTGTTCTTATCGCAATGGAATTTGCAAACTGTACACTTCCAATCCTTAATTACACTTGACTATCTCTACAGTTTATCGTTACATAAAGGAGCGCGTTCTTCGTATTAATTTAAGTGCAAGAATCTTTTTAATCCTGGATAACAAAAAATTTACAGACATTGCACAAATGCAATGCACAGAGAAGGGCATGAAAATGCTTCAATAAACCTAAAAAATATACATATTTTGCGCTTTTTCTCAGGCTGTTCATCACATTCCTCTTCCGAAGACGTCTGATCCTCTTGGATTCTAAATTGCGACAATTTACTGCAATACACATCAATGATGAATTTAATGTTACAAAACAACTAAAATATTTTATAAGTTTTATATGTGTACTACGTTATTGACAACAAAGTAGTAGTTTCTATGGAAACTCACCGGTTCCCATTTTCGATCACGCACCAGCGATCGGCCGCACATGTGCGACACGTCCTTATAAACATTTTCAATATAAAAACTATTTATTCCTCCCGTGCTTGGCTATGCATAACTTTCCTGTCTTTACTATGTAGTTGAAGGAGAAGTATCCATTTTAACAAATCCCGTTACTGGGTGATAACACAAATAATTACGTTAATACGTAATTACAGAATAAAAACTACCAATAGAAATTAATTAACAAATTAAATAACTAATAAAAGTAAGTGACTGTAAAACAACGATACAGTTAATAACAAACTGAAATAATAATAACAACTCCTAGACTGAGATAGTTCGTCACACAGTAACTAACAATGTACGGATAACTAAAACATCGCGCGCAAGTTGGTAACACCTCCACTTGCTTACCAGCTGATTCCCCGTTACCCTCCCGCCATTCACAATTTCAAAGCGGACTCGTCCATCCATAAATTGGTTTCTGCGCATATGCCCTTAACAATCAATTTTACTGTACATGTAAATTGTTCAGTCAGTACATAAGCCACTACGCCATCACTGCAACACAAATTTGGGAATTGCTCACCCACACATCACACACACATTGATAACAACTAAAATGCTACATCATTATATAGCTTCGTGAGCTTTTACGTGCCTATTGTATCACTTCCCGTTATCGTGTACGAAAGGAATAACGTGTCTTTCAAGGGACGTTTAACTGCTTGCATATGATCAGGATCGAACGGGGTCATGTGTAACAGAATAATCGAAGTTACGTGACGTTAATAACCAGCTGGGTATCGTTACCGGTAAATTCTTCCATCTAATAAAACACTAGCGTAAGCGAACAGGTTATGACCCAACAAGTGTGATACCAGTAATGAACGATACAAATTGTATGGTGGTTCCGATATTGGAAACGCTAGATCAAACAATCTTGTCTAATACACATACGCCACCTGTATGTCTTCGCGATGTCCAGCACGAGACATCGCGTAGCAGGACTCTTTTCGTGCAGCGTCGCCGTCTTCGTTTCAGCGCTCGCATTCATACCGACGCCCACCACACTCGCACACGCGCGGCGCACACAAGCAACGAATTCAATGACTTACGGCGGAATTCTTAAGAGAGAGCACCCCCTCCCGCCGCGCCGGTCCGGTATTCATCTCGCGGCAGACACAACAAAACATAGGCTACATAGAAGGCCTTCCTTCAGAGCTCGCTATAGTACCAAACCACATCATCTCGTTGTATAGCACAGCCATAGTGTCTTTCTTCAATAGCCGCCGCCACCGCCTCATTCCCTTCCACTTCACCCGCACTGTCCTACCTCACCACACTCCTCCCAGCGTGTTACATTTCGCTAAGCTTACGTCATCGCCCAAATACCGACTATCATCCTCTCTTCATTTCTACAATACCAATAAACTCTGTGACAATATTAAACACGTTCAGCTAAACGCTATTAACTTTTATTAATTTCTTAATTAATATTTTAGCTACATACTCTCCTGGGTAAAGCATATGATATAAGTGACACATGTAAACTCTAAGAGACACTATAAAAGTCTCATAAGTTGAAACCCGTCTAATAACGTTAAAACTCACAGAAAGTCAATATAAGATTTAAAGTTAAAAAACACGCTAACAGAAAGTATCTATAGCGATGCAAAAAGTGTTAGAAGAATTACAGGGATTGTTAGGTATTTGAGCATTAGAGGGGTTGAACATTCGTTTTCCAACTTAAATACAAATATTCCGTAAGGGTTAACGTCTGAAGATCAGAGGAATTATTGGAACAAGAATTAGAGGTTAATGTGCAAAAGATATGTTTACTGGTGAGTAACAGCAGGATTTGATAAAAAGGTGCACGAGCTACCCTGAAAATTACACAAAACTTAAGCACAAAAAAGCAATGACTGGATAACTGGAGATTAGAAAACGGAAACACAGAAGGCCGTTTTCAGCAATGCCACTCGGTGGGTTTTCTCTTGGATTTCCACCAAGTTCCATCGGCCTTAACACACATAATAGTAGTCAGTTGAATCCTATGAAACTTCTTCTTCTTCTTCTTCTTCTTCTTCTTCTTCTTCTTCTTCTTCTCCTCCTCCTCCTCCTCCTCCTCCTCCTCCTCCTCCTCCTCCTCCTCCTCCTCCTCCTCCTCCTCCTCCTCCTTCTTTTTCTTCTTCTTTAGCACTATCAGCCCAACGTGAGCTCTGCTTTCCAACACCAATCTTCTCTAATGCCTCCTATCCGTTGCCATCTCAGCGTAACCTTACTATTTACGCTGTCCTTAAATTTCACATTATTTTCTGGATTTTCTTCTATGCAGATTTTCTATTTGCGTCATGAAAAAAAGTATCGGAAAAGCTTAATATTACAAATGGTTAAACAAGTTAGAGATCTGAAGAGAGATTTTAAAAGTTGTCTAGAGGTACGCTGCGAACAAACACCTCATTGCGAGGCTAACAAAATTTTCATTGATTTCGGACGTGCCCACAAATCCACGAAATTCTTAACAACGCCCTAAAGCTGGTCATTTCAAAAGCTGCAATTCTACGTGGGGATGCAGCCTCCACTCTCCACGATTCCGATCTGTACGTAGAAATTGGAAACGCAGTTGCCTTGACCAAAGTCGTCTTCTTATCTTTTCTAATGTGATTACCTCTCCAAGAAAAGGTGACGTCGCTTTGAGTTTGCCTGTTGCTATCCTGCCGTTTATAGTCAAGTTTCCTATAACTGTATCATTTATTGTCTTATTGTTTACGATACTGACGCTATTAATGAAGTCATGCACATATTCGAGTACATAATAATTAGATTTTCTACGGATGAAGTAAAGAGGTCGCTAGTTCACTTACTTTAAATGTGTTTCCGCAGCGTCTCTTATTAGCATGTTTTGTGTG
The DNA here is from genome assembly GCA_034769895.1 of Magicicada septendecula. Taxonomy (NCBI): domain Eukaryota; kingdom Metazoa; phylum Arthropoda; class Insecta; order Hemiptera; family Cicadidae; genus Magicicada; species Magicicada septendecula. The sequence goes on along the minus strand of CM068371.1, from coordinate 112,848,750 downwards.
GTATCTTCGAGCCTAGGTTACCGGTTTTATTAAGACGACCTCTGATCTTTTTTATGGACCGATGTTTGCGCTGGGCCAAGCAAAACTCATTACCTGATTTCCAACCTGACTACCCGAAACGCCCGTTCTTTGACCGGACACTTCTGGCGGAAATTTTACCGCCGCTGTTCCCGTTTCCATAAGCGCCCTCAGTGAAACACCCATCTGTGCCAGGTGAAACTTGGACCAAGTCTTGATGCTCACTGAACTGAATTGAAACCCTATGGCCAGTAGCAGGCCACGCCTAGGACCACTTCACACATTATTGCCTCCGCGGCGCGTGTTCTTTTGAAGTTCGGGACGCGGCGTATTGTGGCGGCGGACTTGCTTGTCCCTTGCTCAGCCCCTGAAGTCGTTCTGATCTTCTTCTACGACTGTATATTGTTGACTTTGGTTTTGCATATTTTCAATAGGAGGCTCAAAATCGATCAAAAATATATGTTTTGCATACTAATTAACCCGTCTACTCCGCTATAGCCAGTGACCCTTTCATTCTCGCCATCCTGGAATCTCAGCGCAGACTGTCAATCAGTTTACATGAGACAATTATTCTCTCTCTTCGTTTCAGTATTAATTCTGAGTTTCCATGACCGTATTATATCATCACGTGAGAGTACCAGTCTTCTTTCACAACCGGTTAAATGATTAGTACCTACGAGTATGTGCCTTTAGAGAAGCGTAAAATATTAAGATGCATTAAAATCCTTGTGAAAATTTTGTAAAAAATAGTACATTTAGTATATAAAGAATCACGTGAAAAGACCGCACGTGTTTTTATATTCTTCAATATCTATTTTATTCACTTGGGTTTTTTATAACATGCAATTTACGTATTATTAAAGTTCTAGTACGGTCGCGGAAGTTAATAGAATAGCACAACTAGTTAATCGAAACAGAAAAGATCTAGGCCAGTGAAATAAGAATTTTAACGTCAATCACAGAATGATTACGAGAAAACTGATCAAAAAAAGAAGACATTCGTAGAGAATCGGAAGTGTACAATATTAGTGAAAGAATAGAGAAAAATACACTTACCTGGAAACAGTGTGTAGACAAAGAAAGCAAGACTACCCATAATTGTTAAAAATTATAAATCGAGAAAAAATAGTGGTACGATGGAAGAAAAGGGATGCCGTTAAAGAGGGGAAACAGGAAAATTATTCAAGTCTCTGACACGGAGAATTTTAGTCTGTCTTTCCAATGAAAAATAACAAGAAATTTGGTACAAATTAAAGTAATAATTAGGTACATTTGTCTACCCGTACATTGTTAGTTGTCCATGTTTGCAATATCTGTTCTTATTTTTTATCGTTTTGCTTTTGGATTGACGGATTCCTTCTGCCTCTTTCTATACTTATTTATATCTTGCGAGGGTAAAGTCTTTCACCTTTTGGTAGCAACTTTTACAGTATAATCGATCCATTTTGATTTTGGGCTTCTTCTTCCTCTTCTTTTGCTTTTCTTCGGACATACTTCGATGATGAGTTTCAGTGTCACGACTTCCATCCTTATTTCATGGCCAAACCATTACAATGATCTCCTTCCCACTAATTCCTGCTGAAACTGTCGTATTTCTAATTCGGTAAGTCCTGGTTCTTCCAGGTGCCCGTCGCATAAGTCTCACGTAGTTTGCTTTTATGCTTCTCAAGCAGGCTTAGGCCGTCTGTCCCATATAGTACAATGAGAGAAATCTGTCTTGCAAACCTATGTCTTGGTTTTCTATGAAATTTCATTCTTACCCAGAATAACATTGGAGACCAGATAACAAATTTAGTTTGGCTTCTCATCAGCCTTCTTTGTGAGGTGATTACTGTTCCTAGATATATACAAACACCCTGACCTTCTGCAGCTGTTTCATTCCCAGTTGACATTTAAGACTCTTCATTGATTTGGTTAGTTACGGCCATCGCCTTGTTTTTGCCCACATTATCATATTTGTCAACATCTTCGTATTCTGTCCCTGATGGCACTGAATGTCCGCATTTCCCTTACACATAATGTGGCTCTTATCACGTAATAAGTATAAAGCGTTTAAAAATAATGCTAATTGCTTACAAATTCGTAAGGTTTTTCTTCAACGTATTTTTTCTTACTATATCTGGTCGCTAAACTGTCGTCTGTCGAACTGTCAGTTACTTGAAACTACTGAAGAAAAAAACTTAATTCTAAATAAGAAGTTTTCAGTCAAATTTTAAGAATTTAGCTTCTTTAATTCGTTTTCACTTTTCTTAGATGGCTCGTTAATACCAACCTTTTGAACCCTACAGTCCACGTATTTTTTATATCTCAATACTTAAATTCTTCTCCAAGTTCATAAAATGACAAAATTGTCGCGTATCCAGATAATCAAAAAAAAAAAAATTAAAAGAAATCAGAAAGAGTATAATCCGTTATGGCAAGATAATGAAAAGCAACGACTAATTATTATTGAAGAATAATCAAATAATCGATTATATTCGCAAGAGCTCAGCTGCTTAGCATCATACTTGAGTTCTAGACTTGTAGGCTGAATGCTCGGTATATTAAAATTGAACGTATGTGATCTTCCTCAAATAAAATATTTAAACAAAGATCTAAAAATATGTTGGTACACGACATTCCTCTACACTGTTTTTATGAAATCCCTTGATTAAGGCATGGTGCTACATAGAAGGTTACTTTTGACAGCGTTACTAACGAAGAGGTCTTGTACACTTACTTGAAAAGTTCAATACCATGTTTTGAGAGGGTAAGACACCAGCTGTTACTAACAATTACGTAGAGAAACCCATCTGGAAACGTAGCATAGCAGTAAGACGAATTATATGGTTCTGGAACCTAGAGAGTTATTGTACGTTCGTTACAAACTAAAAATAATCTTGATAGTAGCCAACGATGGGAAGAAGACTGGCGTCTGAAAAAAGAATATCTACGTTGTGACCAGAAGAGCTACAACAATTCATTGCAAGTCGTTTTTCAATCTTTTTATTTTTAAGTAAATACTGTTTACGAGGTTTGTCTAAAAAGTAATGAGACTGATAGTATAAAATTATTTATTGATGCATTAACTACAAAACAATTTTATCTCCTTCAAAGTAGTTTCCATGGGAAGCCACCCACTTACGGAGACGTTGTTCTCACAGATTGAAACAGTGCTGGAAGTCTTCAACTGTCAATGCCTTTAGCTGGTCCGTCACAATCTTTTGGATGTTCTCCACACTTCCAAAACGGCAGCCCCGGAGTTGGCCTTTAATTTTTGGACATAGGAAATAATCACATGGTTTAAAATCAAGGGAGTAAGGGGGCTGGAGCACCATGGGAATGCCCTTTTTGGCCAAATACTCGTTCACAGAAAGTGCAATGTGACATGGAACTTTATCGTGACGAAGCATCCAAGAGTCAAAAATCTCTGGCCGGACACGAATGACCCTTTTTCTGAGGCTCTCAAGAACCTGACAGTAGTAAGTTTGATTGACTTTCTGTCTTTGAGGCACAAATTCCTTATGCACAATACCTCGAATTTCGAAAAAATAATGAGCATTGACTTGATCTTGACTTGCTCTTTCTTGCTTTCTTGGGCGTGGCGAGTCTTTTGTGTGCCACTCTTCACTTTGCCGTTTTGTTTCTGGAACATACTAAAAAATCCACGATTCATCACCTGTTATGACACTTTTCATAAAATCTGTGTTATTTTGAATGCGCTCAAGAAGGTCAAGACACACATTTTTTCCGTTGTCCTTCTGTTCCTGGGTGAGATTTTTTGGAACCATTTTTGCGCAAATTTTGGACAAATCATGCGTCAAAATTTCATGAACAATTTAAATTTTGTTCATAAACAATAATTCTCACTGTCAAACGATGATCAGACTCACTTTCAACACATTTTCGTCAGTTCGTGCTGTGCTTGGTCGTCCAGAACGGTGTTCATACTCCACGGTTTCACGGCCATCCAAAAATGCTTTGTGCCACCTAAAAACCTTACCACCTAAACTCTTCATCTCCGTAAGCTTGTTTTAACTTGTTAAATGTTTCTGTTGCACTGTCTTGGAGTTTTGACACCAAATCTGATTGCATAACGCTGCTCAATATTACTAAGCTCATTTTTGTGACATGAGACAAACAAACACTTACAAATCTATGCCACAGCAAAATCTGATAAAGTTAAGACGCTGAAAAGTTTTACGAACGTAAACAAATGTTAAACCTATCAGCTGCTGCATTGTTGGTTTCTCAGTGTTGCTACTTCCTGGGAAAAAATTCAGTCTCATTACTTTTTAGGCAAACCTCGTATCTAGGTTTTAAGTTAAGAACTGTAATTTCGTCTAGAGAAACATGGCAATACTGTTCTAACCAAAACATGGCTATAATGTGCAACACCTTTTGTTTTCCAACTAAAGAATATTGTTAACGCTGTAGCTTTATTAATTTTGAAGAACAAAAGTGTATAGTGTGAAGAGCGCTTAAAATTAGATCTATCATTTTACTGCTAGACCATTATTTCCTACACCTTAATCGATATGTTGAGAAGACGTATTTTCACTTTCTTCAATGTGTTTGTAAACTTATATGTTGAAGATTGTCAAAGCGCGACAAGTTAATGCAGTGTCTTTAATTCCAAACTAACGGATTAATTTGTCAATTTAAAATTGTCCGGATACACAAAAGTAAGTAATTTGAACATCTGGGCCGTAGTTATGATACTGCGATAGCAAAATTTATAAATATTGTACCTATAATGTGAAGGTTAACAAAATCCTTGCATTTAATTGTTTTTCGTATCGTTCAATTATTTTCTGCACTTGGATACCGAAAAAATTATTTTTAAAATTCAATAATTGGCCTGTTTTACGAATAAACATGATCCAGCTTTAGTAAACTGCAGTTCTTCATTTATTATTCAGTGCTGTCTAATTATAGTGTCTAAATCAATTTTCGTAAAAATACCTTGTTTTAATGGTGTCAGATTTCTTAGGATCAAACACTTTTTGACACTTGATCCTCAGTGGAGCAACGTTTTTTGGTTCATGTATTTCTGATTCTTTGGTTCTGAAACATTTTTAGACTGTTTTCCCAGATTCATTCTTTAACATATTAGGCTATATAAATGCTTTTAAAAATAATATTTAAGAGCAATGAAGTTGTGTAGACTTTTAAGGCCCCAGTCATCCTGGCATTAATTAAAACTTCCTGGCTTGTTGGCCATGGTCGATAATTAAAAAATTGATGCTTTCATTGCTGGCTAATGTTTCGTCGGTTGGCGCGGCATCAATCTTCAGAACTGACACAAATGGCAACAATTAGGCCTATCCCAATACGGTGTATCCTGGTAACAAAAATTGTTATCAGTTACGAAGACAGCAATATTTTTTAATATCGACTGCGGCCACCAAGCTCGTTATGTATAAATAATAACAATCAATATTCAAGCACTCGTAAACTCCTTTAATACTTTCTCGCTTGATGCAAATCGAGGTTAAAACACTGAAAATTCTGCAGTCGGTTTGACTTAAAGCAAGTTACCTGTTTAATACGAAGTGCACGGAGAGCAGAACATAGAATTAGATTGTACAACTACCCAACACCGCCTAAATGACAATCAATGTGGCCTATTAGACATTATTAAAATCGATAAATACCGTGCTGTTTGGTCGTGGTCGATTGCTTACATTTTGAATGTTTCGGCCACACCTCCTGAGACCATCTTCACTAAGCTTGCGTTCAAATAAATGGTAAGCCGAACGCATCTCACAGAAGAGAAATGCAATGTGTTCAGTAGGAACGCGAGCCTACTGAAGATGGCCTCCGAGGTGTGGCCGAAACGTCTACAAACTTGAACGTATGCATCTTGAACTTGATACATTAAAAAACAGCGAAAACACAGTTAAGTTTAGTAAATCACATAGGAATAGATGGCTAGGACATTTTTATAGAATGGAGAAGACCAGAAATACGAGAGCTATCACAGAATAGAAATCCATGGAGTCTAGGCCCAGAGGAAGACCGAGAAAGAGGTGGATGGAGTGTGTTGAAGAGGACCTGTGAACCATGGGGATCACAGGATAGAAGATTAGTCCTGAGAACAGAAGGGAATGGTGTAGTATTGTTGAGGATGCCAAATCTCATAGAGGGCTGTAGACCCAGAGGGAGAAGACGAAGATTAAAATCAATTAGTCATTTTATTAATACTTGCAGAATATTAAGTACTATATTCCTTAAGCCGATATGTACGCCTATGTAATATTTCTTGAGCTTTTCCATAGACTGAAAAACTGTGCTTCATTATGATAATTAAACTTTAAGAAGTGCCGATTCAAGGCATTCCGCAAATTTAATTATGGTTCAGTTCAAACGTGTTTCATTTCTTGCGGTGTTACAAAATGGCTATTTGGGCTATTTGAAACGCCCAAAATGAGGTTTAGCTTATGTAACGAACATAACATAATTAAAAACCATCACGCTGCATCCAATCAAATACGATACCGATTCCGAAAAGAAACAAATTCACGAACGTATGAAGTCCTCACGTGTAACCATAAACATCAGAACTTACTTTCTAAATTCTAACTGTAGGCCTACTAATTGGGCGCTACTTGAAGGAAACTCTCCCGGACCGAACCAAGAACGCACGGTACACTGATACGCGAAATTATAACAATAACTAATGATTAATTATAGACGTTACGGCTTGACGAATACATCGAGGGGATGGGAGTGAAGGGGAGATACGGACAATATGTGAGTGAGTATGACGAGTTAGAGACAAAGTAAACAGGAAATAAGTTGACGTGGATGAAGGGGCCCGAAGAGTAGAGGTGTTGAAAACTTCTTTGGGTGATGTTTATCGTGTGTGTATATGTGGGGGATGGGTTGGGTGTTTTCAATTGTTTTGTCCATTAATGTGGTGTGTGTGTGTGTGTGTGTGTGTGTGTGTGTGTGTGTGTGTGTGTGTGTGTGTGTGTGTGTGTGTGTGTGTGTGTGTGTGTGTGTGTGAGGGTCGATTGTCCAGTGAGCTGAAGGCATTGTTAGGTGCTGGCCCATTGTTGTCTTTGTCCAGTCAATAAATGCATGCACTAACAATAATAACTGAAGTTCCCTTCTCTCTCTCGCTCTCCCGTCCCCCGCGCTCGCTCGCACAATGTGTACAGGACAATAGGAATGACCTATTGGGACGCCGTCACAAGATTCCGGGAGTTTCTCCCTCTCCCTCAATCTCTCCGTTCTCATTGGTTGATTGTGTATTGTTCAGCCAACTAAGTAAGAACAGGAAAAGTTGTATACGCAGTGTTTTATTAATTCAGTTAATTACGTGCGGCCTGTGAACGCTTTCATGTCCGTCCTTCCGTTTCAGAAAATTGTTCCTGTACGAGGAAAATTCACACGGTCACTGATAATGAAATATTTATTAAAATGTAATAACTGACCGTCAGTTAAATCATTCGTAATTAAAACGTATTAAAATAAATAATATTAATTTACATTAATTATTGTGTAGAACATAGAATATTGCAGACCGTGACAAGAAAGAGACTACACAAAATATATCAAAGATAACAAGGATTGCCTTGTCTAAGCCCTAACAAAGAGCAGGTCAGAGATCTAAGCAGGAAATACACGAAAGCAATCCACGATAACTAGGATTCGATGTGCTTGTCTCCAAATCTTAACGAGCCGTAGGTGAGATCTCGGCTACTATTTTGATGACGAGATGCCCTTACTAGTTGATGGTGATCTAAGTTGGTGTTTGAAATTCAAACTATAGTATTTTTAAGGCATCACCATCGACCAGATGTGACAAAACAAAACTTTTTTGAAGTGGGGACATCGTATACGGCACCATGGTGCCCGGGTCACTCTCGTACACCTCCTGCTTTTAAGGCAGTAAATTGATTCAACGTGTAACAAAATATTTGAAACGAAAAATCAGTGTTGCCAGGTCAATCAAAATTTCTCAAAAATTTCCTCACTATCACAAATATGTGTGCCTTAAGCCAGCATAATACTTTAAAGAATGTAAGCATATATTATAAGTATTAAATAATATTACAGAAATAACGTAAATATTACAAATAATTTTATTTCTGATAAAAGAAAATGTACTCACATGCTGAGAGATCAAGCTGAATACTTTTGAAATCCTTTTCTTGTGCTTAGTTCAATATTATCCTAATATATTTACATACGTTTCCAATTGTTAAATTCATAAAAACTAATATAACTCTTTTCATGTTAATTGTAAATATCGATTACTTATAATAAAATACATGTAAACACTACTATGCCCTCGTCTTATCCGTTCACTTTTGTTTGAATCTTAATTCTTTACAGCGATATCTCTCTACTCCAAATACGTACATACGAACAACCTTCGACACGTTGAATGAGTTCACTCGACACTCAAGTCTCACTTCTGGCGTATGTCCAACGACACACCCATTTTTTACTTCCATGTTCAATTTCCACGTGGATATCAAGCTAAATATCGTACTCTAAGTTACAGGTGAGTTAACAGTAGAAAGAACAGCTGAAAATTGTACTGCAAACATTGGTGCAGTTCACAGACAATTAGGAATTGGTTTACAAGAATTGAGATGCTTTTTTCAGGATAATGGCGGACCTATAATGCACAATCAATACTTTTAACTTTTGAGGTTCTGCTACACCCATCTTATAGTTCACACTCCGCCTCATAAAACTTATTTTTGCTCCAACACTCAAGGAGTCATTATGTGGCGTTACGTTTCGTAGTTACGAAGAAGCAAAAACAAATTCGTAAATACGGTTCAAACCTCGAGACAGAGAATTTTCTAAAGCTGGCAGAAAAAGAACAGTAGAGGAGCGGTAGAAATTCTTACTTCTTATTTATCCTCTGTCGTCACGAATAATATTGATGGAAAATAAGTTCGTTATTTGAGGCGGTAGTATCGACGACGGCACCAGCCAAGGAAACGTTATCTACATTGCAACAAGAACATTATAAACACAGAAATTATCTTAAAGCAGACATAAAATTAATTTTCATGGACCTAGAAACATTTATTACAACAGTAGTACATGTACTGTCTAGAAAAAGTACGACAATATATTTATGCACAAAAGAAACCGTTATCGAACGAACGGAAACAGAGACGGAATAGCCGAAAATAATTAACTAACTAATATATTTAAAACGAATATACTAGTTTCAGTACAACTAAAATACGATCATAATTATACTCTTATATGCGGTACTTTGATATTATAGTTCTTCTACACTTAAAACAACAGAGCATAATATAAGTTTAATACGATTGCGACAGATACATATTGGCCTAAATAAAAGGACCACAAAAGTTATAACAACAAAACTCTTTTTATAAAATTAAAAATTTTTTTAAATCAATTTTGCAAGTGCCATTCTCGTGCCCACGCAAACAAATTTCAGTATCTTGAAGAGATTGAATGTAGGCACCTACTACTAGACGTTATAGGATATCTACAAAGTACTGCATACTTAAAGTACAAAATACATCCTCGGTAGTACATAACATTTCGAAATTCAAGAAACGTATGTTAAAATATGAACAAAAACTTACGTATTATCAGTAATGGCAGTTCCTATAAATCTCAGTTTGTCTTTCCACTTTCTAGAGTATCGTCAAATACAAATTAAACATAGGTTGCAATAGATTATATCAAGGTCTGTCAGTATAGACATTTTATAATCAGTGACTGACTAAATCTTTATACCATAATATGTACGGTACGGTACGAGATCAGAACAATCGCATAACATAATGATGAATGGAGCTCAAACTTAAATAAAAAAAAACAATATCTTCATATTTATATTTTAAAACAACGATTAATCTAGACTTTAACATGTTAGTTCATGATCATGTAAGGTCGTACAGAAGGTATCACTGTTTATTGACTTTTCAAATGGCAAACACAGTGAGGTTGTCGTCATGTGACACAAAATTAAAAAAAAGAAGTAAATTAACTTCAAATCTACCATCGCGCACACGCGCGCGCACACACACGCACACGCGCACACCCACACACACACACACACACACACACACACACACACACACTTACACTCATACTGAAAGGTAGGTAAAGAAAGTGAATATTTCATTAAATCGCATCATATCCAGGATGACAACATTTCGTGGACAACCAGGTCACCAGACTTATAATATTATGTAATCGTAGAGAAGCATACATTACCGTACAGAAATCAGAAACATTCCTAACTAGATGTTGGACAGTATCATGGACGTTTTTCTTGCCAGAATGCGTGAGTGTAATCGTTGAAATGGATATATTATATAATACGTGCAGGACATAATATATAAAACAAGAACATATAGGAATATATATGGATGCAGCGTATGTATTTTAATAAGTAAAAGAAGTATCAAAGTACTGTTTCATATATCAAAAACTCACGTTTTTTCCCACACTCTTTATTTTTCACGAAATTCCAAAATTATAAATTTCCATCGCAATGGAAATTTTATGGAAATTCTTTTCTCTGTACTGGGTGGTTGAATGAACTCGGTCTTTTGTATCATTATAACTGTTTATATGAAATTTATTAATTATATCCCTATTATAATCATAAAATATTGTAATGCCCAAGATGATGAAAATCGTTCACTTGTTCAATTATCTTGCTGTTAATCTTACTGTAACTTGTATAGAAAAGAAAGAAGGCTGCTAAATTCAGAAACAACAAATTCAAAACAAGGAAAAATCTAATATCAGGAGTGCACACCTGGTGGACATGGGTTTAGCACACTCGATGTACCCTAGCTATTCTCTCCTTCCTTCAACCTGTCTTGGAATCCCTTTCTTTAATTTTTTCTGTCTATTCTATTTTGACCAATACTGTCCTATTTTTGACCCCGACGCTATTAGGTTTTCGAGGGTTAGAATATTAGGTTTTCATTTTTTTCATACTTTAGCTTTACTATGTAATTCTTGTTTTCTTGTCTTGTCTTGTCTTTCGTACTACCCGGTAAGGGTCTGGCCAGGGTTAAAGGTAACAAATAGTCAACGGTCCTAGAGACGGAAGAGGAAGGTTTCCCATCGGCACTAGGGTACGGAAGAACCTAGGAGGTGGGTCTACGAATGAAACCAGAGGCTCAGAGGTAGCGGTCCTACCACTGGTCTTACTCTACAGGACACTGGTAACGTCTTTAAAGGGCATTTATCCTATTCGAAAGTCACGAAGGTACGAGTGGATCCAGGATTAGTTACTAAAAACGTGAGAGAGGTAACTGAAAAGAACAGAGTTACAAATGATCAGGTAGCGCACTCATATTGGAGTACACAAAACAGAGTATACAAACTACGCTGATGGGGTATCTATACAGAATGAACGATAACAGACATACAGACGAAGAAAACGTGGGAGGTTAAGGTAAAAATAAAGAGCAAGACCGAGGAAAACGTAGGAAAACGCAGTGGGAAATAGGAAAACGCTAAAATGGAAGAGGGAAATTGGAATGAGAGAAACGTCGTGGCGGGAAGTAAGGAGCTGTGATACAGGTTTGTGTGTTTAGTGGATATTACCGCATCACCCGGGCAATACTGAAGAATAACTGAACGTTAAAAGGGTTATTCGTGTTTTCACAGAAAATAGGTTGAATGAACTTTACTGATTGACGTTCATAAATTTAGGAATTAACATACAGTTTCTTTTGTAGCTGAACGAGCAAAGAGAGTTTTCAGTTTTAACTGGTCCTTTTGCCATTGTCTGTCTGTCTGTCTTACCGTCTGTCTATCTATCTATCTGATGTACTTCACGATAACTTCTAAGTGCATCAGCCGACTTACGTAAAACTTGCCATGAGTGTCCATATTTATCTTACAGACTCCTACTGTTTTTAAGATTAATCCCCTTCCCTCCCCCCCACAATATGGGCAGGAGAGACATAAATGTGAGGGAATTAAAATTGTAAAAATTTGCAAAACTCCATGTGGGAGTATCAAATTAACAGAAGTTTAACCAAAATCTAAATATAGGGTTCCATTTAAGTTTTTTTTTTTTTTTGGACATCAGGGTCCAAAAAGAATAAAAAATTAAAAGCAACTGTAATAATCAATGCCAAGTAAATGTCTACATTCGCCTTACTAAATCTGAATGTAGTTTAGTTTTACTCTGAAAAATTTTGTTTTTAGAAGCACCGCGGAACAAAAACTGGAAGTCAAAATTTTATGAAGCTGTAAAAGTCTGTGTGGAGCAGCATTAAAGTATGAGAAATTGTATTTATAATACAAACTCGATAGCTTTAATAAGTTAGCGAAATTGTTATCTCTCAACACCCCTTGCAAATTATGGCCCGCCTTCAAAACCTTTGTAAATTATGTTTACATTTTAAACTACAAAATTTAAATTCTACAAAATTATTACAGGCTCCACTTAGCGTACGGTTCTGATTGTTCGACCTTAATAATCGAACAACAAAAGAAAATCTGGAGGATTACAGGTTCTCAAATTACTTTTCAGTTCAAATAAGATCTCCATATATAGATGCCAATGATATCAACATTTGAAACGGACCCTAATCAAGCCTTCTATTAGGAAAGGATGTTGAACGATTTGGAAAGCGGTGATCAGGTGCGGTGATCAGGTGAGAGTCCATGAATCCGGAACAGACTTTTTAAAATTCTTTAATCTGATATTGATGACGATAAGTAATACAATAACTTTCGATTGCAGTTAAAACTATGTAATATACGTTTCAGAATAGAGTGCCCTGTCTTTAGTAAAGGACCGAACTAGTGAAAAGAAAAATTAAAACCAAAGAGAACACTATGTATATATGTCAACTGAGAAGCACAAGAGTATTCGTAGCATGTAAAAGCAAGAATGTTCTGAAAAATTCTTCCAGTACCTGCAAACTAGGATATTTTGTTTTTGTAATTAGTATGTAAAGCAAAAAATTATTACTTTTTTAATACAAAATTGCGAATATTATTTGGTATTTCACAAAACGTGTTTTGTGTATTTAAACGCTCTTCGTTAAACAAAGCCTCTAAGGTTTTTGTGAAACCTACATTAGGTGTCACAGTTTCGTTAACAACAAATAGAAAATAATAATGTTCATCATTATTATATTATTAACTGAAAGAGTCTTAGAGTTATGGCGGTCCCTGTACTGTCCTATGGGTGTATATTATGGACAACAATCAAGAAACAAGAAAGCAACATACTGGCTTTAGAAATGGCGTTCTTAAGAGCAGTTAAAGGTGTTCTAAACTTGCCATATAAAGAATGAAACGATAAGAAAAGAATTATAAGTTTTAACTTAAAGGAAAGATTTAAAGATTATAAACAACGGTGTAAAGAACGCTTAGAAAGAATGTCAGATTCAAGACTCGCTAAACAAGTCTGGATATATAACCCTATAGGACACAGGTGTGTGGGTAGACTCAGGAAGAGATGGCTGGAGGATCTTTATGGGCGTAACAGGCAGCACCTTGCCTATGCTGTGATGTGAAGATGATGATGATGACTTTGTGTATGCTGACGGGACGAATTCCAAAAAAAAAGAAAAAACAGTGTTAGAAGATAGGCCTTTAGGGCCAAGAAGTGTTGGAAGGAAGACATCGAGGAGACAGAAAGATCCCTAGTAATGTAGAAGAAGGAAAAGAAGAAGATAATTTTTTAAATATACTTCACACATTTTGGCTCCAAGGAAGAGACTTTCATTTAGGGCAGTAAACATATTTTCATCAATAAGCGAATGCACGGACACAGTACTCATTCAAAGACAATTATGATGATGAAGAGTCTTCGAAAACAGAAAAAAAGTAAGTATGATGTAAATTTAAATACATTATTTACCAAATGTTCTATAAATATTTTTGGTTGTTACAAGACGTATTAGACATACATTTACATTGTTATGAGTAAAGTCAACAAAATCATTATAACGTAGGCCAGCTAACGACGTTACTTTTATTCCCCACTCTAATCAAATGAATAAAAATTTATTTGCAATTTACAGGATTTTCATAGTGTCAAAAATGTTTACATAAGAAGCTACAATTCAGAAGTTTAGTTTTAAGTGTAACGTAAAAAGGATGGCCGATCTTGAAAATTCAAAAGATTCCCGTTTCAACAACAAGGTCATACATTTTTTTTTTTAGCAACGAGGTTCAAAGATCGTAGCGAATCAATCAATCGATCTTGTTATTATAGTCGATCATATTACAGAGGACAGACGCACACAATTGATGTTGTTACAATCGACGACTACAACAGCTGTTTATACACTTAGTGTTTTCCAGTTTTACAGCTGACACGAGTTCACGTTACCCTCACTTTTCCCCTCCGCCCCCCCTTACACCGCGTCTAGTTCGCTTGTTCTTTTCCTAACCTTTGACACGTCTCTTATCGCTTCACACTTAATCAAGACGTTCCTTTATCGAACACGATTTTAAACGGTCAGTTTACAGTTAGTTACCTGTTATTTTTTTTTGTAACACGATTTTTCTTTTGTTAAAATTACAACAACATAAAAGTACAACAATACCATTTATTAAATTTTGCATGTCATCGACATTTCAAATCGTATGAACGTTCTAAAAATACTGTGAATTTAAAAGTTGGTGTTTAGATTCTCTTGACAAGTTTATAACGACTGTTGAGAAAACAACAATTTTATGTTTTCCTAAACTCAAAACAATAAGATTTTTCTCAAATACTTGAAATCTTTGCTAATGGATAGAAGATCAGTTGAGTAGCTTTATTATCCTGCATATCGTTAATAATAATTTTAAGAACAACACGGGATGCTATCATTAACATAAGAAATTTAATTTATGTTGTTGTTTTATTTGTAAAGAGTATAACTACATTTAGTTGTGATGTAAAAGTATTCGTGATTTGTTTATTACTAAAAATTGTTAAGAGTTATCATAATAATTTTATTTCATTTGCAAAGAGAATATCAGACTTATTTGTACGTAAAAGTGTTGATTTTATGTTTTAACTGTCATAACTGCCAAATATTAGGTTAATTATTTTATATTATTAATAATAACTGTTAGTACTATATCTTAGTTGTAATCTTAATGTATAATAAGGTTAAAAAGGATTATTTCAAGTAGGGTTAATTTTGAAATGTTAAGGATCTAATTTCTAGCATATGTTAGTATTTAGTGTAGTCTGTACAAGGTTTCAGTGAGTGCACAATAAATATGTGACAAAAAGTTTTGGCGATAAGAGATAATCGGTATGAATGACTGATTTTTATTGAACTAACTATAGAACAAGGACCTTAATAAACCATAACTTGTCACTGCTACAGTATGTGAATTACTAGTGATGTGAATGTAATAAACATTCTAAATTTTAATAATGGAAATAAAGTTGTTTTTGTTATTGTTATTATTATTGTTATTTCGTGGAACTGATCCTGTACGGGAAAAAATTGTTATAGATGGTACTGTCCTGGAACAAGTCAGCAATTTTGAATACCTGGGCTACAGTGTGTCTTATAATGCAAGGAACGACGTTGTGAATAAGTTGCATAAGTTCAACCTTTTGTGCGGGACCATCAGGCGAACTCTAAGTCAGCAAGTAAAGGAAACACGCCTAAAATTCTACAAGGTGATGGCTCTTGCCACACTTCTTTATGGGTCTGAGAATTGGACTTTAAAAAAGGCCAGGCCAGTCGTATCCAAGCGGCTGAAATGAGATTTCTCAAGCATGTGGCAGGGTATACTCTCCATGATCGTATAAGAAACACAGATATACGGCAGGAACTGAATATTATGAGTACACTCGACATGATTGCCCAGTATCGGCTGAATTGGTGGGAACATCTTTCCCGAATAGATGATTGCCGCATCCCCAAACAACTATGGAACTATAAGCCGAACGGTCTAAGAGGTGTGGGACGTCCGAGGAAGCGCTGGAGTGACCAGCTCTAGTATTTGCCTATTTGAGACCGGAACAAATCATTCTTGGTTTAATTCTTGCAGATGATGATGATGATAATGATATTATCGGTTCACAAGCCCTAGTAATTTTTGGAAGTATCAATAAGGGACGTAAAAAAATACGTAGTAAAAAGTAGTGTATACTAGGAAATATTTATAATTTGAAGCGGAAATGCAACCTGCAAAAGCGTATCTCGTTAATATAATTATTTTTCATATTTACTTATATAATTATTATACATACGTACGCGCTTATATGTGTACGAATGAAAAATTTATAAACGTAAAAAGTATGTGTTTACTCTTCTCCAGCCATGGAAGCAGGGAAACAAAGTGCAAACATCTTCAAAAAACAAAATTAACTAGGAAAACAAAATAAGAAAATATTTATAAAAAATAGGAAGACTTCTATAGGTATAACATTTACTTATAAGCCTACGTTACTTGAAACCAAAAAAATGATTACAAATAATCGACTTTCAGCAGCATACACGCCATGTAAATACGTGTTTAATTCCAAAATTATAATAAACTTAATAATGTCTTCTTTTTTCATCACCGAGGTTATTTAGGAAAGACAGAGTAGGCTGCTCAAGTAATCCGCTCGCACGCTCATTAAAGTTGCGGAGCACCTTAATGTGATAACGTGTTCTAGAATAGTTATACTGTACGTGTACGCCAATCGGTTTGTCCCGTTAGTAGAACGGCAAGAAGACGTTTTGTCCACGTTGCCTCAACGTTGCCACAATTAGCATTCAGCGACTGCAGCTAAACGCCTTCAGTGAAGCCGACCCGTCGTGTCGTCGTCATTCTGTTGTCAGTGTAGGCCGTAGACCTTTGTTCAAGTCATTAGGAACGTGTAAACAACGCGACTGTATGCTCGGCGCTAAATAATTAATTGCGACTGATAACAGTTGCTTTAACAGCTGCCGTAAACGATGTCTGCTAAACAAATACTCCTTTTAACCCATCGTCCTTTTACATTGGGCACTGTACCGTTTATATGTAATGATTTATTCTTTGTATGCTCAGGATGAGTAAAATAAAATATTTACTAAATGTAGGTTCCGTATTCGGGTGTTCATTTATCGCATTCATATAGGCCTATACAGAATTGTAGATTGCACCGTCTTTCGCCATTACATTTAATTAAGAGTTGTACGAAAGTACACTGTCTACTCAAATAGTTCATCAGACTCCACACTTATTTCTCAGTTTCTCAGTCTCATTTACGGTCTGCTTATTTCTCTGATCCACACTGATACGTTGATTTCGCAGCTGAGTAGAAGCGATTTATCGAATGAAAGTAACAGTTCGTCACCCCGACGATTTTAAAATGGAGGGTCTGCTTAGTCACCTGCAAGAAGCAACTGCTGTGAACGCACTAATCTTACGCAAAGTATTTAATTTTATTCTTTTGCTCTCGATGTATCCAAGACTTGATCGGAAGGTTGCGTTTCTTAGTTACTCCCTGAGTTGCAGACCTCGCTCACTATTTTGAACGAAGTACGTTTTTATTACATACATTTCAAAATTAGACGTTTTTTTAATTATGGAAAAAATTATTGGTCTACTATTCCTTTAGTAATACAACAATTGTAGAGCACACAGTCATACAATAAACACTGAAAGTTCAAAACAATTGGATCTGATTTACAGTTCCTGTTAGTCTGACACCTTGCTGGATTTTCACAATTTTTTCAAATTTTTTATCTTTCCGAAACTCAACACTAAATTGCCGTGGTCATATGTTAGTTAAAATTCTATTCAATTTGATACCCCACATAAATTTTGAGATTTCATCAAAAATTTCACCCACTTCTGGGGCACGACGTCCAAAAACATTGAAATTTTAAAAAATGAAAACTAAATTCAGATAGTGATTCAAATTCATTTTAATTTAAAATTCCACAGGGGCTTTGCTAATTCTGACCCGAAATTTTTGCCTCCCCACCCTTCTGTTTTTGGATGGATGAATCTCAAAAACAATAGGAATCTGAATGGAGAAAGTTTGGAATGGATCAATCTGCCAAAGCGTTCAAAAGTTATCGTGAGACATATCCCAAATAGACAGACGGACAAATTCCAAACGGTCGAATCAAAACTGAGACTCGGTTCGATCGTTCAATTTTTTTTTTTTTTTTTTTTTGAAAAACTTAAGAAATCAGTCGTAGGAAATGTATTCGACAAAATTTCACATTTCTAAAATAATTTCATAGTACTGTATTCTAAATTCCTGTTTCCTTTCGGGGTAACTACACATTCCACATTGAAGATTTGCTACTATCTTGTTAATTTCGTGATAAAACAATTTCGTGACATTTATTGCTAACGGTGGAACACAGTCGTATCTGTCAAATAAATCACTTGTTTATACATATCTGCTTTTCAAACTGCAATTTCCCCGTTTGAAAAATCAGACCCAATTTTCCAGTTCCCAACTCTCATCACCCAGGAATTAGAATAACTAGCCAAACTAACCTTACTTAACCTTTTTCGTTTTGAATTTAGTTTTTTCTAAACTACTAATTTTTATAAAATCAAATAAAAATTCGCATACTTAGTCAAATTAATTATAGGCAACCTCTTTCGTTTTTCTCCATACATTCCGCTTTTCTGAACTCGTAACCCCAGCGAAAAAAGGAACTGTTAGCATAGAAATTACGGGTTATTGCTAAAGTAAAACGCATAAAAAAAATTTGTAGTACAGTAAGGTAGTTCTGGTTTATTCAGCATAACGAATAAAGCAATCTGAATATGTTGAATATATTGGGCAAACAATATCATTCACGATTAATTTCTACAGAATTCACGCAGTTACTTAGTCCGATGTCAAACTAAAAGCAGTGGCCCTCTGTTAACAAACAAATTCCAACAGTTTAATAAACGCGCGTTTTCAAAACCTTTCCGAGTCTGTGACAAGAAGCATTAACATATGTGTGGAGGAAAGAAGGGAAGTTTGCCGCGCGATATTAATCTTTGCAAGTAACGTATCCACCCGTTGAGGTGAGGCGCGCGCGCGTATGTGTGAACGAGTTCGCTTGTTCTCTTATCATGGTGCAGAGGAAGCAACAGCGAAAGAAAGGATTTTCCATGGATCAACTGTAGATGGGCCATAAAACGTTGCTAAGTTGGACACAATACATGACTTGAACAATAACTAAAACGATACAGTCACGGGGACAAAAGCGCTCTTTGTTCTCCAAACATGACGAACAATACGCGAAACAAAGAATCTAAAAACACAATTGTTTGTGTCTAGCTTCACATTACAATGTGTTGGTTGAAAAGGACTTGTGTGTCATTCAATGAAAGCGCACGGGCGCAAGCGCGCGCGTCAACGCGCATCGCTGTTCCGCGCGCACTCACTCTCCGACCTGTTATTTCTTTTTCCTATTATTGTATAATTCTTTGTGGTGAAATGAATGCGGCCGCCGCGTTTTTTTGTGTATAACCTCTCTTTCTCTCCTTGTCTCGCTCGCCCCTTTATTTTCTCCCTACATATTTCACTCACTCTCTCTCTTTCTCTATTTTATTGTTATTATTATTATTGTTATCATTATTGTATGTACGAGTCAGTTGGTTTCTAATTGCCAGAACGCAACAAAAGACAACCATCATGATTCTGTATAGAAGAACCGGAAATGGGTGGCAAGATGGCGGCAGTACCTACAACAAGTGCGCCCCTTTCTTCTAGTATAATGCGATCCACTCGGTTTGGCAATCATAATCCACACACACACACACACACACACAGTACGGCGAGTAATAGTTGTAGGCATTCATTGTTCGCCCACGTTCGCGTTCGTTGCTTACTATTTCATCCCCTCATTCTATTCATGTCAGTAAGTCAACCCTTAATAGAATTATAACTGGAAAAATAAAAACTCTTCCGTTAGGCTGCCAGCAACCGTCGTTTACATTTCTGCCCAGTCTTCGCACTCAAGACGCATTACATTACACATCTGATATAATATAGAAATGTCCTTGTATATTACTTTTACGTTTCTTGCTAATGTATTTACAATAGCATCGTTTGACGTCTAGCCCGCCTAACGAATCGGTTAACATATCAAAAAATTGTTCAAATTATGCTTACAACCGATTCGAAACGGACTGGAGGAATCGTGTTAATCACAATTTTCAAATACGATGCCGAAGCAAATGACGAAGTTCGCCCCCATACAGATGAAGCAGCGCGGTTTGTGGTTCGGTAGAGGCTACGATTGTGAAGTTCCAATCAAAAAAAAGTGGCTATACTTCCGAAAAGGCTTTCGAAAAATACACAATTTTAAATCATACGTGCGCGCGTGTGTGTAGAGAAAGAGAGAGGGGGAGTGAGAGGGACAGAATAGGCCTATATTTAATTATTTATGTTAACAAATATTGTTATTTATCCATAAAAGTAATCCTTCTATTTTCATTTATTATTAAATATAAATGAACAAAAAAGTTTTCACAAAAATATACTTTTCATCTAAATAAATTGTATACCGAATTTGACAGTTTTAACTACCGTCTTCAAATAAAATATTTACAAATGAAGAAATGAATTCTGTCTAAGGCTTTCACGGCCGGCTTCAATAAAACTTCACACACACACACACACACACACACACACACACACACATTGATCTATTGTAAAGGTAAATGGATTTCGAGACATGTGTGCATTATGCTCACGCCATAAATACGTAAGACTCACAATTGAAACCGATTTCATGAAAGCAATTGGGGAATAAAAAAACAATTCTGTTGCTTAACGGATAGTGGATCGCTCCGGTACAAGTCCTATTAGCTTGTCAACCTCTTTAACGTGTTTATTCCAGTTGAATGTCTAAACTGTATATACAGTTCTTCTCTTCTTTTTACCCTTTACCGCTTCTTCTTCTTCTTCTTCTTCTTCTTCTTCTTCTTCTTCTTCTTCTTCTTCTTCTTATGTTTCTTCAACTTATTTCTCTAAGACTAAAAAGCCATTTCTTCTCATCTAAAGTCACGTAAAAACATATGAAAACCACCGTTGCCCCGAGGAATCTCATTTCAGCTGTGTAATCGCACTTACACCTAAGCGCATCACCCAAATGACACTAAAATATAAAATGTACCGTTCGTACTCTGACATAAGATCTCTTTTGGTGACTGACAAAACTTACTTTCCCATTCAATGGCAACACGTATAGAGTTATATCACTTACTGATAAGCGGAAGAAATGTCTTTATAAATAAAATAGAAATGACTTCATAAGTAACGTGAAAACAAGCGCCTTGCAATCAAGTACATGAATGTGATAAACATTTTCGTAAAATAAGTAACGTTACAAAAATATACCGTCCATTACGATACATTCCGCAACATTTATACACCTTGATCGTTCCCGCATTTTAAAAAGTACATTTGATGGTAACAGTATGAATCGACTTTAAAATAATAAAGTGACGACAAAAATTTTAAACTACCGCTTAAAAGTGATGAAGTGGGTAATGTTCATGACATATGGTCACAACAATAAAAAAATCTGGAGTACTTTCAAATAGTGTAGAAATATAAAATGTTGTGCTTATTTCTACAACATATAGATTTGTCTTCTTTTTCTTCTATCAGGCACCAGGCGAATCACCTGTTCCGGTTCCAAAGGAATATATAGGCCTACCCACTTCACCAACGTTTTCTAGGTTTTCCTATACTTCGTTGGCCTATACTGCGTTGGTTTGTACTGTCAGACTTCCTTAGGCAATCTGCCATCTGGCATCCTATTCAGATAAGCAAGCCATCTGTCTTTGTTTTCTGTAATACCATATTGGACATTAAAAAAGTTCAAATCTTTACGAATCTCTTCATTGTAGAGTTTCTCTTCGTGTGCCAGCCTTTAACAGATCGCAAGAATCTCATTTCCGATTCAGATGTTTCTTTGCCGGAACCCAAGTTTCATAACGGTACAATTACTCCGGCACAGCCATTAACCCTATAAAATTTTTGTCGCGTCTCTTTCCTTCTTTTTCTCGATAACACTCGACGAATTGTGCCATACTGACTATACACATATTGACTGAAAGTTATCCAACTTGTGATCAATATCATAAGCGATGTCACAGCCAAGATAGCGGAAATGTGACACCTGCACTGTACTCTTATTATCCAATACAGTCCTAGTTAGCAAAGGGGCATGTGCCCACAGATGCTATAGTTTTTGTCTTCTGCAGAAAAATTTTAATGTTGTAATTTGAACAGACTTGCTTTAACTGGAACATCGATCTCTGGAGATCGCGTTGTTTTGGATGATTACTTGATCATCAGCAAACAGCGATTATCAGCAAACATATATTCATATATGTTCTATTATTTACTTTTGTTACCGGATCCAGTCGTAATTTCCACTCTCTAACTATGACATAAATATAGATATTAACAGTGTTGGAGACATCCTACAGCCCTGGATCACTCCCTGATTAATGTAAATCTCTTCTGACAAATCCTTTCTTATAGACAGTCTTATAGAGGAAAGACGAATGTTTCTCAACGGCATTAGAGACGGAAGAACCTAGGAGATGTGTCATCGAATGAAACTCAGAGGCTCAAAGAATGTAGCATTCTTATCACTGGCCTTGCTCTACAGGACGCTGGTAACATTCTTAGAGGACATTTATACTAAGAGGTTGATATACTAAGCTATACTGCTTTCCGCTATTCAGGCATCTTTCTCGTTGGGTTTTGATTGTCTGCATAGTTACAACCACAGATTTAGGTGAAATATACGACTACTAAATGCAGATATTTGCGAGAGGAAGTTATTGTCCAAGCGCGTTTGCGGGCGAGAACCAACCAAATGTCCTGCTAGATGTCAAGACACCTGATACGCTTTGTTTTCAGGACGGAGAGGATGAACCCGAGAATCAGCGTTATGATTCCATAAATAAGGACCGCCTGGTATATTTTAAGTGTCGAGGGAATACTGCATTTATACAATCTTTAAACCTAACTTTAGAAGGTACGTGAACAATATCAGAATGGTTGGTCAGACAATTACCATCGTTAGTATTTATCACACAACGTTTCGACCATAAACAATCTGTGGTCGTATTCAGCTGTAACACCGCCACTTACCCTTAAGTCTGCTGGACAGAACCGGGAAGCACAACTACAATGACGCAAGTTAAGTTCGTAGAGTGAAGTTGCGTCAATGTGGTTGTGTTTCCCGGTGCTCTCGAGTGGACTTACGGGTTGTGTGCAGTTGTTTTCTACAGTTGTGTGCACGTTCTACTGTATGTTTGTACGCAGTGGAGGTTTATTCTTTTGTCGGTTCACGCTTGTCAGTGAACAAATCTCGGATAGGCTTAAATTTGTACTTAATGTATTAAAGGATGGAAACAGTCCGGCCTAACCCTTCTGATAAAATGTTTCCTTTCTCTTCTAAGAAAAGCAATTCCCTTGCTGGGAAGGAAACCCAGGTACATGTAACTAACGGACCGAGACTTAAGTTTGTAGGCCTATTTAATGTAGGCCTACTAGCTTAATTTACACCTAAAGACGACCACAATCGAAACGATGTGTGATAAATACTAACGATGGTAACTGTCCTACCTATACCCCTGTTGATAACACTCGTTTGTCTGGTGGGTGGTAAGACCGTTTCCCAGGCCCGAACAAATAGGAAAAACTTCTTCGATCTGTGGCGCCATAGAGGAAAAGGGAGGTTACAAAGGCACGAAAAGCTAGTGGAGCTTCCACTATGTCAACGGAGGGAGTCCTACACGAGAGGGAGCAGCACGTGAGATTACATGCTCAGTATAAGCTGATATCATAATCTTTTTAATTTTTTTATCCGATGTATACAGTCGCAGATGTTTGTTTCGCAGATCTGAAAAAAAAACACTCAAAATATAGCGAAAATTACAGAAACAAAACCACACGTTTACAAGCAGAATACGTAAATCTTTCATGAGCATAAGTGAATTCCCCCTATGTCGCACGATGAGACAGTAGCCTCGAATAATGAAGACAAAAACACCACATACACAAAATCATAAGAGACGAATACGATTTTAATTAACGGATACATTATAATACACATGTAGCGTGTAGTACCAGTGAGGAAAGGAGCGTACAGGCTGCTGACTGTGGCAGGGTGAAGAAGGAGCAGTAGATGAGACGGTACGAGTACCAGGAGAGGAGAGCAGCGGGCTAGTGTCTACGCTTACAGTATGTTACAAGCAATGTGTTTCAATAGCGAATTATTAAGCCATTGTGAAGTAATATTTAATTGCTATTGCTTTCTCAGGTTTTTGTTTAGCGTTCTATCTCTGTCTGTCTTTATGAAGTGTACTGGCAGCAGTGTTTCTAATGAACACTGAGTGTAGCAGCCAAGTAAGTAAGCAATCTTTATATAACATTTCCCTATATAGCAGCACAGTGTTGTGTATATTGTACGTATTGTGTACAGCGCGCGCGCACACACTCACTCACACAGTATGTCTCTCTCTCGCTCACTCAAATTAACGCTATTCACTGCTTTCATTTTATTTTATTTTGAAAAGACATCCACAGTGAGTCAGTCAGCGAGTGAGTACATTGTGGCTACAATTTAGCCGGGTATTCAGGATGAGATCCCGGCCCAGTCGCCGACTTGACAAGAGAGGCTTGTTGTCGCGCACAAACCACCTCACCGCCCCCCTTCCACAAAACCAACCCCCGCGTCTTTACATCCTCTTCTTCTCGTTCTATACATTCAAATCAGATGTTTCTTTCAAAATATTTCACTCGCTCATGTTTACCAACACGCTGCGCGCTCTTCTACTCTTCTCCGTTTCCTCTCTTTCTCTATCTGTTTTTCTTTCTCCCGCTCACCCCCCCTCGCCCCGCAAGACTCCTGATGCAAATCAACTTCACTTGTCGACACAGCTGATAGTAACAGTTCTCTCACAGTTTCGCCGTAGTCTGCTCGGGTTCCGATTCAATACCTTTCCGCTCCCTCTCAAGCCTTGTTTGTTAATCTTTTATATCAATTTACTTCCTTCACAGTGAACCTTCGCCGACACTGGCCGGCCCTACCGCACGCTCTCTTAATTTAAACGGCAGTGTTTGAGAATAAATTTCCATTCTGTTCAGCTAACAATGTTTAATGAATGTGTTTATATGTGCTCATCCGCGTGTATGGTGTTTCTGAAATCGACGAAAGGCTTAATGTTTAACATCCTCCCGCGGTACCTGAAAGAACCAAGAACCAGCATTCGCAACGGCGTTCAGATCACCATAAGCACCGCGACCTTACCGTCGAAATCGAAATTAGAGGTTCCATCGACATCACGCACTCGGCTAAGGCACCATGCGCTGAAAGAATCACGGCTCAGATCCGTCCGTACTCTTTGACTGAACACCTTCGAGAAATAAATTATTCCGTACCGTAAACAGGTCGCGACAAATTTTTCTTAGGCTACCATACCATATTCGAAAAATTCGGTCGTGGAGTGGTAATTGGAAATTTACGCTGTCAGCCGCATGATGTGGTATTAAGTGATTGTATCAATTACTTTAATACGTTAACAGCCACTTTTCTAAAAAAAAATGCTTCTGCTTGCTCCCCAACAAAGTTAATGTTGTGGATGGATCCATCCATAGTCACTGCTAAAGAGGTATCTGGAAGGCTTCACCTATTTTCCAGTTCAATATTCCTTTTTTTCTTATCATTTCCAAGCCCCATCACATCTCTTTCCTTTGAAACCCAAGGTGTTCTTTTCATAATAAGTAAATAGTGTTTTCAGAACTGTTTAAATACTAAGTAACAAAACACCCTCTGTAAAGAAATTGCAAACGTTAAAACAAATCGACCTACTCTGTAAAGATTCCGTATCGATAATACACCCAAATTACTGCTTCACTCGGTGAAGGTAATCAATTTTTACAACCATATTCGTGACTATTTCTATGGTATTATTTTTGCAGTATTGTTTTGCTGAAAAATAATACATTAAAAGAAATTAGTATGTTTTTAATAACTTTGTGTTAAAAATATACTAAATGCTGACTTAATATGTACTCTAGTTTACTTTTACGACAAACTAGATATAGGCTTGCCCACAAGCATCCGACTGTTGTCATCGAAACGTGTTTTTTTAGTTACTGTCTATTACGAGAAAAAGTAAAAAAGAAATGGGAATTGTTTCTTTCTCTTCCAATCAGGTAGAGAGCAGCAGTGACTGGTTTGTTATAAATCATAAAAGTATGCTTCATTATTAGTAATTTGGTATTCTGTTTAATATACAATTTAAAATGAATGCTTCATTATCCATTTGCACCAACGAAAATTAAGAGAAATTATGTGTTTTATACAATCAGACGGGGTAAAACCTGTTCAGATCAACCATAGTGGAGCCCAGAAGCAACACTGGAACTGTTTTCTTAATGGTAGTAAGATCTTTTATGGTGGCCACAAGTTATCTCCAATGAAGAGCTGTGGAGAAGAACCCATCATTGAGATGCGTCAGTAGGAAATGGAAGTGGATTGGGCATACATTACGACGAGATGGAGACAACATAGCAAGACAAGCCCTGGAATGGAACCCACAAGGTAGCAGGAGAAGAGGCAGACCAAGGAACACATGGAGGAGGAGTGTAATAGCGGAAGGGATGGAGAAAGGAGGGAAGACCTGGCCCGAGATCAAGACGATGGCGCGGAACAGAGTCCGGTGGCGGAAGTTCATTGATGCCCTATGCTCCACTTAGGAGATGCAGGAATAATGATGATGTAGTAAGATCTTCGAGCGCACTGGTAGCCTTAAAAATGGCTGGATTTCTTCTGCGATGAGCAACGGAAAGGTTCAACATCAAATAACAAGACAATATCAACGCTGATAAACAGTGTTCATTTTACATCTAAAGTTGAAACAATAACCAGTGACACATTTTGTAAGTTAAAGCGGTTACTTAAGCCAAAAATCAGGTTTACTCTGTATGGTAAAGTTTCAAAAGTGTGATTTGCTACAGGAAAACCCTCGACCTCCAAGGCCAACAAAAGGTCGCCCGACAAGATCTTCGAGATGTTGGTTTTAAGCTGCTGAAGCGCCCACCGTAAGTCCTCACCTGTTTCAAAGTGATTTTTATCTGTATCGTTCGTTCAAAGAAAAAGATGTTTAGAGGATCGATGCGAGGAAAACGATGTTTGTTAAGGATCGTAGAAGCGGTGCGAAATTATCTGTATACGAGACAGAAACGTTTCATTCAGTAAGGCATTAAGAAGCACTCGTTAAGGCATGGACCAAATGTATAGGAGGTTGATGAAATTGTGTAGAAATATAGAACAAGAATCATTTATGTAAGGGCAATTGGAAATAATAATTTTTTAAATTTACTTTTTGAGTTACCCTCATAGACCCCTTCAGCCGTTTCTTTACTTTCATATACAAACTTTACTAAAGACTGTCCACTTGCAGTACAAGTACTTACGTGAGCGTTGAACACATTGAAATAAGTTACACGAGGGTACAGTTGTTTTCATCGTCAAAATAATTGCAATAATATGGAGATTTCAATCTTACAAGACTCACTGTTCCGGTAATGATGAACGAAGAAGCGCAAGTGTGTATACAAGATTACACGGCAGAATCAATCTTCTATTGTGGTGTATTCATTGTTCATAACCTAAAGATACCGTAGAAGATTGAGATTATAGGTACCATTAGTACCAATAAGTGTGTGTATATTATAAATACATAACATTATCACGGCAGAATTATTTAAAATAGCACAAGGATCAAAAACAGATGATAGAATGGCTCCATTGCTGTTCATTCTGGCGTTAAAATACGTCATAAGAAAAATGTCATTAGGCAGAAATAACTTATACGATTAATAAAACAGTTCAACTGGCAGCATTTGCTGAACTGGCATAGCAAACTGACGTAACTGAGTGAACATGATTCCAGAACTGAATGTGCTACTGGGGAGGTAGAACTGCTCAAGCAAGAGGGGCGTTTTTTCATGAAAAGATCTCTTTTGGCGCCCAGAAATATGTCCCTGAAATTTCCTCCTGGTTTCCAGGAGGGAATTTATAAAGACTGTCATTTGAAGCACATATGCTCGGAAACATGGACTTGCGGAAAGTGGAGTGGAGCTACCTTCAAGCTTCTGAGATGTGGTGCTGGAGGATGGCCTTAAGAGTAGCATGGACGGAAAGAGTACCTATTGATGAGGTTCTGAGGAGACTGGATGAAAAAGGGAGTTGTTTGGATCCACTGTGGATAGGAGAAATAACATAGTTGGTCATCTGGTACGCCATTCAAACTGATTCACCACCCTGTTCGAGGGGGTAGTAGGAGGAAAGGCCCAGGCAGGAGTACATGGATGGTGTTAAAGAAGAAAGTAGGTGTGTGGTGATCAAGAGGAGTCCACGGCATGGAAGAAATTGCAAGCCCACCAACCTCTGGACTGAGGAGAATAAGAGAGATGTGGTACTGAGGAAACAATGAAGTGAAGAAAACGCGGGAACCCTGGGTCTAGAGATATATGCAAATAAAAAAAAAGAAGCTCATAAACTCCAGAAGAAATTATCTTAGTATACAACCAAACGAAAATCAAATTGTGGGTTATAAACAGAAAAACCAAAACGCTATCCGTATCTTAACAAAAATAACGATACCCGCTTTTTTGTACTTGCAAAATAGTATATGTACCTGCAAACTGACTTACGTAAGCCCACCGGCGTAGAAGGAAGGTCGTGTGGTCAGCACTACTCTTCAGCTACCCACTACTATTGTCTCATGTTCTCATTCCCACAGGCTAAGACGACCTGGTCGTTAAAAATGCACTTTGATATTACGGATCGCCAAATTTATGTCCTTCGCAACTTGTGAATTACTCTATGATCTCTGCCATCTAAATACACCGATAGCAGAGGCGAGACAGACGTTTGACATCCCCAACGACACACTGAAAGAAAGAGGGGAGCGTACGCAACACAGGAACACTAACCGCCATATGACGGAATCCGGAACGATCTGTATCCATCAACAGCAAGATTGTGAAATAAAATTATATTCCAATAATACAAGAGATTCTAATTAATCAATTATTCAATAAGTTAAATTTTGCTACAGAAGTCATGATTTTGCCAATTTTTGTATATTTTAAGAATAGTATCTGTTTACATTCAAATTAAAATACTAGAAGATTTAATTTATTTATATTTCATAAAGAGTACAACAGATCGTATTAACCTGTATACTGTTTAATGAACGTATTAATCACTCTCATAAAACGCTTTGCAATTTTACTGACAGCCCTCAATTTGTCATATAACAATATAAATACCACATGTTTACAAATACTGTGAGAGTACATTATTGCTTTAGTGTAGTGCAAAAACGATTGTTTTGGATAGCAACAAAAACAATAAGCAGGCAGCTTGCGAATTCTGCAGAAAACTAAACTGAAAACATGTAAAAACCCCGCATAAAGTTTTATGAAGTAATATAGTTTATAAGAACAGTTTACTCTATCAAAATTGAAATATCAGCACGTAATAAGACACTAACAGGCGAACAGTGACAGTGAAATGTTTGAGGACTGAGAAAGAGACCACGTTTGACGGTACAACTGAGTGACAGACTAACTGGTACCTAATCGCTAAATAAAAATATAAAATATATAATCAAACAAATTATATTATAAGCCTCTTATTCTCGCTACATAGGTATAAGGCTAATTCTGATGTGCTACGTTAGTCTCATCGCCAGTAGGTTTCTGTTCATTGGCAATATAACATGTTTTAGTTCTCCTGAAAATTTGTAACTTGCTCTATTTACTTATGTTATTAATTTTCGCTTCTGTTTCTTCTAGAATTGGCCTTTCTCGACATTTATTTTTTCCTCGCCTCTTTACTTTTCCCTTATTTCTGCGCGATTTTCAAGTTTCGTGATATAAAATAGAAGGAACGTCCTACAAAAGTTACCGTTGTGCTGTCATTCAGGAGGCTGTCGTGTCAGTGTCAGCCACAGCCCAGTTCTAAAACGTTGAGACTTTCCTCGTCTAATTTTTTAGATACCGACAAACAGGTTCTCTTCTATCTAATGTGGCTTAGGCTTCTGGGATATTTTATATAGTATTCTTTAGTACGCGTGTTAGCTCTCATTCCTCCTTTACTGTGGTCTCCTCTTTTTCTTCTGGACGTATACTTACTTATTTGATCATGTATTTGAATTTCGTTCACGTGTTCTGTACCTCATTTCAACTCGTTTTTATTTTTTGTATATTATCGTTTACAATAATAATAATATAAATATAATACAGCAAAAAACAGAATACAATATAGATTTAATATAAATAATTCAGCTATAAATTACATAATTTAATTGTAGCTCTTATCCGTTATTTCATTATGTTTTAACTTTGTCGTTTCGTATGACTTTAAAAATCACTTTGCCGTCTAAAATTTTTCCACTTCTTGACACATTCTCTTTCAGTAACCTGCGAGTTCTCTCAAGAATTTTGTAACATCAGTTTGAGCAGGTTATATAACAAAGTTAGCGAATAATTTGTTATTACATTTAGTAATAGAATTTGAATAATAAACAGCATTTTCAATTTTATAAATCTATTTACTTATATTTATTTACACTGTTTCGACAGTTTCTTTGTACTGCCATCTTCAGAAATAATTTTTTAATAAAGAAGTAATTAGTTATCTTTAAAAATAATACAAAAATAAAAAATTGTTAGTAAAAATATGTAGGCCTATGCCTCTTTTCCTTTCAGCCATTAACGAGCTGCGATGACACAACTTCGTCCACTTTCTGAAGTTCCTTTCTCTTCGCCAGTATTCATTCATTCTTTCGTTTGCTGTTATTTGTTCTTCTTCCAATAACATCCCCTTCGTTCTTCTTGGTTTCTCTGCGGGCAGATCCCTTACCTACCCATTTTTCTTTCTGGCATTCTCTTTTTCTATGTCCTCTTCCTTCACATCCATTTTCACACACGATGGATTTCTTTCACAAACGATGCTTGTGTCTTTCATCCATTATGTCTTGCTTCCATTCTTCTACGATACCACAGAAAGCCATTCATCTTTTCAATATCGTCGTCGTGATTTATATTGTTATGATTTATAATAAACTTTGAATATAGTATTTACTGGTTCGAATAATAAAATGTCACGAGTAAATTGCCGGTCAGGATGATGAATTTTCTCGTCACTTGGATTGCTGTAATAATGACATTTAATTAGCTAAATATAAAGAACTATTTATTGTACACAATTAGCTATTACATTTTACGTTGCCTTACGTGCAACTTCTTCTAAAACGCAGGTGCACTCTTGTGTTTGAAAAGCCGTGGTACGTCGGTGTGTTCTACTGTGTCAGACGTAAAATCTTTCGCCCAATATCTACACAAAGAAACCGTGAAAACAATGGTCACCGACTTTTGCACTAAACATTGATCAACAGAGAAAACAAAAAGAAAACCCTAACAACCGTAAAATTGAGCACGGCACGCAAAACAAGTTTTTAGATGTACAACTGCTAAGCGCACCTGAATTGCCACCATCTGTGTCCATTTCTTTTAAAGCGTTACATTTTAAAAAACACTTAACGCAAAGAAACAACGGCTCATGGTGGAATCTTTTATAACTTGTGTTTCCATTACCTGTGATCAGACAGTTTACCAAGTTTCTATAAAAATTTACAACACTAAATTGTATTTACAATTATATTTTAATCTCATATGATGAAAGACTATTCTTTTCATATGATTTTTTAAGAAAAATATCTAAAACCTACATTAAACATTCCATCTGAAATCAACGATAGCATTCTTCTTGTGTACAGTTTTTTTCCGATTGAAAATTTAAATAACCAAGGGATCTACCCTAATTGACGTTCCACCATTGTCACTTATGGGTTTGAATCCTTGAAAGTCTTCAGTCAAATCGACAAGTTTCAGTCGCTCAACAAAGGCAACAAGAAACTGTCAAGTAAGTTCATCAACAAACACTCGATTTGACGGTCTGTCTCGTACCGTTCAATAGTAATAGGGAGAATTCTTGGTTTGTTGACGACTTTTCTTCGTCTACAAGCAAATTGTCGTCAACATAAACGAAGAACAGAAATCCGGAAAAAATTAAACGCATTAACTGAATTGTGATTATTACTCAGAGTAACACTCATTCGACTGCTTTCATTGTAAATTGGTGACCAAATGCATAAGGCAAAAAATTTATGGTGAAGACACCTACCTTAAAAATTTGAAATTCTCTACGATGAGCAATTCTTTTTTATGATTAATAATTATGGGCAACGCAATTAATATTTTGAGCATCGTGCGCCCGTACGTTTTCTACTGTGGACCACGCGGGAACCCATTTTATTTATTTTTTTTATGACTACTGTTTTATTTTCAGATTTTTTAATAAAGAATCTGCGTTCACGGCTTCTGTGAATTTTATTAAAAAGAAATAATTTTTTAGTATTATTTTTTGACTATGTGTGCAGGCTAATCTTTCAGAGTGCATACATAACATAAGAAAGTAGAAAACAACCAGGTACAAGAATATTTGAAAACGTAACAACTCAAAATGTACTGCATAATTTCTTACGGAATTTAAGAAAAGAGTTTCTAATAGAGACAAATAGTTGGGCTAAACGTCTAGGTAAATAACTAAACCTATGAATTTTCATGTATTTTAAGACAGATGAGACAGATATCATCAAAACGTTCTCTATAAATTAATTTCTTATGCTTTTTTTAGAACTGAATTTTGCAGGTTTGAATGTAGTGTAGCAGTATTTGCAAATTTTAGTGGACTTGTAGGATTTGTATTTGTAGTGTACCAATTCTTTGTAAAAATAAATACACTAGTTACTTTCGTGTGTAGGCCTATATCGCTGAAAGTCCGTCATACCCTTCTGAGGCAACATATTATATCTAGTTTAGCTTGAAATACCTAGTTTAGAACTAAAATTTATCTAAAATTTGATTTTTAGGTTATTCTTTAAATACCGTATGTGGATTTGAGCACTACTCTCTGAATATATTGTATCTAAAGGCTAATGGTTTGACTCGAGTGATCCAGTAGGTAGACACCGGTGTTTCGTTAGAAAAATATGAAGCTGCTTAGGTAATTTATAGGTAAAATGTGATAGTAATTTATTCCAAATTAAGTACTATATATTATATACTATTTCTGAAGAACTTGAGGGACTTATTATATACACAACCAAGCAGCCTTACTTTTTTACAAAGATATGCTGTTACACACTGCTTCGCTCGAGCTAAGTCCGTAGGCGCAGTTAATTTTAAAAAGCAGCAAAAAAATTAGTTTATCATAGAGTTTTTGATAATGCCCACCTCAAACGTCTTGAAATACATAAAACCACCTATACATACAAAACAAAAATCTCTTTACGATAAATAGAACACGAGTAATCAAGTAATAAATTTTTAAAAGAAACTAGGTTTTGTTGCAGTTCTATTTAATATTTAAAATTTAAATTGGCTCGATCATTTTTCTACATTAGAAGTACCTATGTACATTCCAAGGAGAATGCTTTGAGTTATTATAGCGTATTGAAATTTACCTGTACGCAGTGTTTTTGTCTCTTTTTAGGTTAAGTATGTACTCCAAGGCAGACGTATAGACAAAATCACAACTAAACAAAATTTATTTTTTTTATTTTTTTTATCCTATACGTATATACCGAGATATTAAAAAAAATACTTCATAAAATCAATAAAAGTAGCCATTTTTGAAAAACGAAGTTAAATACTTGGGTTCCGACACGGGTCATTGTAGAAAACTCAATATCTCACAAAACCCACTAAAAATTCGAAACGTTCGGATTAGGGTTGCAATTAATTTAATCTGACACTGGTGAATTTTCACAAAATTTCGCATTTTTATCTCTTTTTTAGAACCCTGGGGTCTTAAAATTTTGAAATTTCTAAAACTGAACACGACATTCAGATGTTAATTAAAATTCTCTTTAATTTGATACTTGGCATGAAAAGTTTGCAATTTTATCAAAATTTACACTCACTTTGCAGGGCAGTCTGACGTCCAAAAATGTTGAAATTTTCAAAAATAACTACTATATTCAGAGAGCGTTATTTTTACTTTAATTACTGTATTCAGAGAGTGTTATTTTTACTTTAATTACTATATTCAAAGAGTGTTATTATTATTTTCTATAATTTGATACCCCACATGGGCTTTTGAGATTTTTTCATAATTTTTGTCTCTCACCTCCCCATTTTTGGAGGTATCAACCTCCATAACAATAGGGTTCTGTACGGTAAAATTGCGGACACGCATGCCAATTGATAGGAAAATCGGTTGATACCCAAAAGATAAATAGACAAATGCCAAAAGGTCGAGACAAAACTGAGACTTGCATCGCTCGTACAGTTAGCGAATGGCGTAGGTGAAGTCTGTAACAGTATGCACTCACAAGCGTAGAAGTGATCCATACTTTCTACCGTTTACTAAAAAATTACTCATAACTGAGGACTAAAAAAATGATGAACCTACTACAATGGAAACTAGGCCTATATTGTACATTTTATCTTTACGTCTTCTTAATTTGCAGAGGGTGTATAAAGAAACTTGATCGACCAATTCTTAACTTTTCACCATAGATAATATAATTCGTTATAATTATCGCTGTTCTTTGCCTCTCACGCAATAAGCTTCAGGCCTGTCGCGAACTACGGAGCGACTAGTTCTGAAGCGATCAGACGCGATATGGTGTGGACACCAACCCACTAACAGATCACAAGTGTTTTGAGGCGCTGCGTAAAATGTATAGAACTTTTATTTGGAGAAGTTCTGCAACTTTTTAAAAAAAATAATCTTACACTCTTTCTCGTAAAATTGTATAGTTTTTTTAATACTTCAAATTTTTAAGTGTAAAATCGGATTCGCACAAGACAAAATTGCTAACATACTTTCGTGGAATACATGCGATCTTAACGACAGAATCTTAAAAGTAACCTTAACGACTATTGTGTTTACTAGAAACTAGGACAACACAAAAATACATATTACGATATTTAGACCCTCCAGAACAATAAAACGTCGATATTCACTGGTGTATATGTCCCCTTATTACTAACTACCCCGTGATAGCGGCACCGGTAGCAGAACCGAGAGCGGTGTTGAACCGACTCGACCTTGAATCACTTAGGCACCAGAAAACTTACAAGGCAACAAAAACAGCCACAGTTCTTACAACTTTTCGTACTCTTACAGAATGTAGGTATAACAGTTTGAAAATAGGCCTACAGTTAAATGATTTAAACCCAATCGATTTTTATAATCTAGTAATAGTATCAAATTCACTGCTGCAGTGTTCACATTTTTGCAAACGGAGTGTATCATTCAGTCAACTCATTTCGTTATGCACACCCGTTGATGCGCACGCGCACACACACACACAGTTTCGCGCACGGGTATTCTCCCCCTCCACCCGGGACACACATAGATTACTGCTTACAAATAGTGCGGAGAATGCAGCATAGGCCTACGCTGAAAAGAAGAAACTGAACAGTGGAAATGAAGTCAACGAAGTAACGACAGACAAGCAGGGGCGTATTTACGGGGGGGACGAACGGGATCAGCCCCCCCCAGAGGGTCAAAAAAGTTGACGAGAAATTTTGTTATCCTCTTAATTTTTAGGGTGTTCTGTTACTTTTTCGTACGCTGACATAGTAGTAACTCTTCTTTTAAATACACAAACAGGTTTATTACCCAAAATTTGCGTATATACGTTTGAAATATGAAATATAGGAAAATCATTTCAGTCAACAAGTATCTTGTAAACAATGTTTCAGTAACGTGTATTTTTATTGTCTTTTTATCGTTTACTTTAATGGGACTGATTTCTGGATGTTATCACACGTTTTTCAACCACTTTCAAGATACTAATATTGATCAGTTTTTAATTGTGTTTTTCTTTTGTATGAAGCCGACTCAACCCCCCCCCCCAGGCCAAATACTAGATACGGTACTGGAGACAAGCTAAAACAACAGAAACGCATGAATTGAAAATGCGAATTTTAAAGTAACTTGAACTTGCACAATAACGAAACATATTTATTGTTTTATTACTTTTTACTTCAATGTTCCATAAGGAAATGGAAGTACGGTGATCGCGAAAAAATCGTGTTCGAGATAATGGCTGATTCTGATTGTACTACCCTCAAAACATGAAGACAAATCATGTTAAACGTTTTACGTTTAACAAGAATAAAGTACTTAATTTTGATAAATAAAGTATCCTGAAAAGAAGGTCATAGAAATCCACTATAGAAAGGGTATATGAAACATCTATAAATGAAAATGATAGTTGAAGGGGGAGAGGATAATTTTTTATATGTGTACTACGTTATCGGCAACAAAGAAGTAGTTTCCATGGAATATTTCACTTCAATTTGTCAAACATAAAACTCGATTTACAAGGTGGGGGATATTGTTTAGAAATTATCGAACCGAATTCAAGTAAATGATTTAACATGGAAGTCATGTATGGTTCTCCATACCGATTTGTTCTTCTTGTATCATCATCATCATCATCATCATCATCATCATCATCACTATTATTACTATTATTATTATTAACATTATAATTACCAACAACAACAAAAAGATCATCATAACCATGGTAACATAAAAGTATCATTATAACATAAAAGTAAAAATACTAAATATGTTTACTATAGCGATATTAGTTATGTTATAGAATTGCATGTTCACGCTAGTGCGGAAGGACAGCAATAATTTTATTGACAGTAGTTTCATTGAAAAGGTGTCGCTTGGGGGGGGGGGGGGGTATAAAGAGGAGCGGTGCGGCGCGGCGGTGTTTAGTTAAAGTTGTCATGTCCGTCCGTTCATTCCACTTGTCATCAAACTTTGCATCGAAATATTAAATTAATATAATAATACTACGTCGTGGTAGCAGAACAATGGGGTAGTGCGAAAGACGGGCGCCGAGCTACCACCACTCTACCACTACCACTATTACTATTATTCTAATGATCCAGTCTTAATTCATACTACTACAACAACGGAAAACGAGAGAGAGAGAGAGAGAGAGAGAGAGAGAGAGAGAGAGAGAGAGAGAGAGAGAGACAAAGAGACTGCGAGAGAGAGAGCGAGAGAGAAGGGAGAGTGGGTAAGTAAGAGAGAGAAAGCAGCTATCTATTGCTTCAACTGACCATTATTATGTACGTCCCAAATTCTAAACATCTTATGTAAAGATCCAAGATGGCGTCGCCGACGTCGCTCGGTTGGGGCTATCTATTCAGGGCCACACAATAATAACATATACATGACGACTGGACTGGTGGCCACACAACAATGAGGCCCATCTTATCAATGGTTCTATATGAAAATGGTCCAGCAGATCCTTTGTTAACGCCTATTGTTATCCTGCTGCGTCCATTTACGAGCCAACTTATTGCTCCAGGAACGTCGTCGTCCTGGAGGATTCAATACACGTACGCACGCGCGCGCACCGGCCGGCGCGCTGTACAACAACAGCCAACGAGTGCGCGGCGAAATGATGGGCTCCTTCTATTCTATGCTCTACTTGAATTATTGCCCCTCTTCTCCTTCCTTTATCGCAGTCTAATTGTTATCAAGCCTTTGTACACCGCTCTCTGGCTGCCTTGCCTTGTCAACCAAAACTACTTGTCATCTCATTGTACTCTGTCCAAATATGGATACCACTCCCCCCCTTACGCTTACGCACAATGAAAATATTCTCAACTCTCTAACTTTAATTATATTTTCCTTTTACGAAATAAGAAAGCGGCAAATTTTGTATTAAAACCCAATTTTCAATTTCGATTTTCGTTCAGAATGTGGATGAAATAAAATTTTGAATTATACGCGCGCCTCGCATCTTCACTTGTTGATTATTGAGGACTGAGATTAATTCATGTTTTTAAACTTTTCGTTTATTCTAATTATACGTTCCATTTGTTTCTTGTTTGGCACAACACCAGATTTTAATTGTTAAGGAAGCTGCAATTCTTTGCCATACAATATACATAAACGACTATTTTTTTTATACTTCTCTCTGTTTATTGCCTCGTTTCACATAAAATTATTTCAGTTCGTCCAATAAAATAAATTCTTACTATCAGTTCTTATTAAACCTAGTTTTATTCTAACACTAATTCGACTATTCCTAATTATTAATTTAACTACTTATAATTTCGTGTAGCCGCTCCGAATTTCCCGTTTTTCCTTCACACCGTATTTTGTAAAGGAAATATAGGATATTATTTATGGATAGAAAAAACTGAACGAACATTCGGTCGTCTAACGAATTCGGGGCTGGATCCCTCGATTAGAGACTGATCGGTAATCATGAAACTAATTATGAAATGCATGAGAAAACTGATAAATATATATATATGAATAGTACTGGGGAGGAGCCTTCTTTGTCTATTAAAAAAAGTCATATCGTTAACAATGTTTGAAATTATATCTTTTACGCTAATTTCATGACAATTAAAAAATAATTTTTAACTTATTAATTAAAGCAATAATTTTTTACTTGCTTTAACGTGTTATTAAAGAGCACTTACAAATTAAAATTTAATTAAAAACATCATTATTTAATAAATTATTTTTGTAAACACGGTTATCACGAAAATACAGACTAAACTAGAATTATCTAGACAGGAAACTAAGGCTTGTATCGGTACTTATAATAATCAGTAATTGATTATTTGTAATGCCATAATAACAGTATTAAACTAAAATATTTTCTTATATTATGTGAAAGAAAAATACTGCACATTAATCTTTATGGATTAATCTTTAAATTTAACATAACTTAAAACGAATTTCAAGTTTCTCAGGCATTTTCGAGTATGGTTTTTATTCTTATTACATTTCCTTTCAAAATGACTTAAATACTAAAATTCATTCCAAAAACAGGTTGAATATAAAAATCGGTTATCAGTGTACGTAATCACGCTTAAAACCTTAGAAATTTAACTAAAATTATTTAAATTAATATTCCAAGCAATTAATTTATTTTAATAGAAAAACATTAAGAACAAATATATAGAAATATAATGTATAAAATACTAATATTAATATAAAACGAAAATATATTAATTAATGTTAAACGCTATCTATAATGTATATCTAATTATATACGGACAATAATATGTTATTAATATCTTTATTATTATTATTATTAATGTAATAACATTATAATTATATTCATTAATATTATGATTAGGCCTACTAATAACTTGATAACAAAATATTATTTATTACTGTGCCTAGTGGATTTTACAGTATATAATGCAATTTATAGTTTACAATGATTTTACAGTTTTTAGTGGATACAACTTATTATTCCATTGTAGAAAACTTACAAAACTCGTATCCCCTCCCCCCAAATACTATGTACCAAATCACTGTGGTTTATTTTATGTGCAAAACACGTCTTACAAATATTTAAGACAGGTGTTAAATTTTCTTTCCAAAAAATTGGTCAGAAACAGTATTTTTATAATTCCTCTTTGCTCTACAAGTTTAATTTGTAATGCGCTACGGAATAAAACTGGAAGCTACTCAGTTTGATAACTGATTTGCCTTGGCAACAACAATTAGTCGTAATACGTAAAAGCAGATACAGTCGGCGCCTCCCTACGAGGTATGGTATCGAGAAAATCGTTGCGTCGTATGTACGCGCCAATTTAATCGTGTCTCAGTTTGTAGTTTCTCTGATTTTCTTCCATACACATAGTGTAACAGTGGGGTCTGTTGATTGAAACAATAATTTGATTAATAGCTAAGAGATGAAAAAAACTGTTGTTAATAATTTAGCAGTAAGAAAACAAATACAGACTTCGTTGAAAATGGAACCTTTTGTTGACCATTGACGTCGTGTCCTTTTTCCGGCTTATGTCACTGGACCTGTCTACTTCACCAGTGCTTCCAATGGACGTCCACATTTCATCGTCTCTCAGAGTTATAACGACGCAAAATTCTTGGTATGAGGTTTACATACAATCTGGTCCGGATTCTTCCCAATTCGCCTATATCTCTCCTCTTCCTCTTCTCATGAAACCACGTTTAAATCATTCCTTATGGTTGAGCTTCTAATGCTATCCTCTTTTGTATCATCATCATCATCTTCAGCAAGGACTAAAAAAAATAAATGATTTGTTCCGGTCCCAAGCAGATAGACTAGAACTGGTCACTCCAACGCTTCTTCAGAAGCCCTACACCTATCTGTCATTTCGGCTTACAATTCCATAGTGACATGCGGCAGTCATCAATTCGGGTAAGACGCTCGAACCCATTTTACCCGATATTGGGAAATCCTATTAAGTATACTCATAATATTCAGTTCCTACCTTACATCGATATTTTTTTTGAGATCTTAAAGGGTATATCCTGCCTCGTGACTGAGAAATCGCATTTCTGCCACTTGCTCTTTTGTATATCGATTAATTGTTCCAAGAATTTCATCTCCGATAATCCGACCACGGGCTAAGGGCCGATTTATGTACAACAACCATATCTAAAAACTTCGCCAATTTCCTTGGAACGAACGAACTCTTAACACAGTTGAAGGGAATAGGGGAAAAACAGGTTCAGCCACGTTCAGCAGTTTTTTCAGAAACTGGTTTTTAAAGTCCATAAGTATATCTCTCCGCTATTTTTAATAGTATTGTTTATATTACTAATTGAATAGCAGTTTGGAATATTTGGAAAACTCTTTGTAATTTTTTCACTCAAATAATACGACATAATTGAAAGGCAAATTCAATAATTTGCAAACTGCGTTAATGGAAAAACAAGCTCAGTCTATTTTTCTCTGTAAATCTGACTCGCCCTGTTTTGTCCTTGTAGATTTGGTTAATAAGTGAAGCAGATCCTAGAGAAAATGGGTAATAACACTTTACATAATAAATTATTGTCATTGTAAATTAATGCACAAATAAAATTTATTAAATACTTTATGTTATGACCTTTGTTATAAAGTTTTGCCTTTGAATAATTCGTATGGTCGTCAATCAGCCTAACAGTTTCGTCACTTTTTTGCCTGGGGTCGATTATTGTGATGTCTACGATTTTTCTCTGGAGAAACTCGGCTGTACTTAAGCTTTTAACAAAATTTTGAAATTTAATTTTTAAAGTGCCATGTATTGCTACAAATGCTTTACGGTGCACAATAATTTGAATATTTTTCCCATTTGTTTTTTAAACACTTAACTGTGTGTGAGTATCAAGCGCCATTCAATCTAGCACCTATTTTATGACCTAGGCCTTCTTTGCATTGTATGAGAATAACTGTTATAAGGCCGTAAACATAAGGAGTTTGTGATGCTTAATTGTCATTTTTGTCAGTTCATAATTCCAACAATTTAAAATCAGTCCCCCTAATAATCTCATTAGCTCCTTCCAAGGCTGTACTCTCTACGAACTGAGTTTCTTCTTTCCCAGTACAGACGGAATGAGTTTGTTTTACCAATGTAATTAGTTTTTTACAACTGTATTACACAGGACTAAAATCGTCCTTAAATATAAGTACAGTGATACGTATTATTAAAATTTTTCTAGGCCGTTAGGCCGTGGTCTAATTTATTCAAGTTTTACACCAGACGTTCCGTCCATACCGATGACGGACATCTTCAGTGGCACGGGAACACAGATCACAATATTCGCGGGTGTTGTGACATGAACAACTTAGACCACGGACTAACAGCCTGGAAAGTTGCGATAATGTAAACACCGGCCGTGAAAGCTAACGTTCATTTAACAGTGTTATGTAGTTTATAATAATCTTCATCAACTAGCAACAAAACATTATTTTTCAAATAAATGTGAGTGAGCCCGTCTTCCCCCTATACCCTTGACAGAACCTTGAGTTGTGAGACGTTTCAATTCAATTGTTTCATATAAAAGGTAACTTTCTTCTATCTTATGCTTTCTTGCTAGTGAAACATTGGCTGATGATTTTAGTATCAAGCCATCTTGACATCGTTTACTTATTTGTATTCTATAATGTATTATAATATATTCTTCATATCTTCTGTGACTGTTATTCAGGGTTCACAGCGTTGTTGATACCAGTTGTACTTCAGAGGATACCACAACCTGTGAACAGGTCTCTAGAAAACCGAACAGAGAGAATAGGTAACAACAAAATATTCAACATAATGTCCCCTACGAAACACTTTATGAGTACTGTCTTCAAAGACACGGACAGCACAGATAGATTTCAACAGCTGCCTATCCTAAGCAATGCCGACAACATACCACAAATAGATGAATTTAGTAACAGCAAGGCGACCTATAGTTTGACATTTCAAATAACAGTGCAAGTAGTTTTATCACAATAGAAATAAAACGTAGAAGTGAATACATTTTTATAACATTTCAATTGTCAGGTAACGACCGTAATTAATTTCCGCTTAAGAGATTTGAAAGGTAGTTTCTAAGGGGGATATACGGACTTGTGAAAGACAGAGAAGCGTAGAGGTTAAGGAAGAATTGAGACATTTAAAACATAATTAAAAATGAAATCTTTCGTAACAAGTTCGCTTAGAAATGTGAACAATACGGACTCCAGCGGAATACCGATACTTCCAAAGCATTATCCATGGTTTAGCAGAAGAATTAAGGAGTAGAAGATGGGTTAGAAAAACTAGAGATTGAACCATGTAAGAGAGGACTACGTGTTAATGAAATTAAAACGAAATACATTGAAATTAGCCGAAGAAATATTAATAATAATAATAACTTCACTACTGCTAAGTGTACACTCAGTTATGCTGAAGTTTTCACGTATTTAGGAAATGAAATCAACAATGACCAACAAGATACATGCTGAATTTAAATGACGTACACAAAAGGCCAATCGCTGCTACTACGGATAAAAAAAGTTAATGACATCTAAACTGATTATGTTAGTGAGACATGGACCACGACAGATAATGAAGAACACCTATTTCGAATATTTGAACGAAAATGTTTTTGGATCAATAATAAATGTTGATAGCGTGTATAGAGGATCCGGTTGAATCATGAACTCGACCAAATTATAGGAGGAACTAACGTAGTGAGATATGTTAATAATTGTATGGATTGGACACCTTGCGCGAATGGATGAGAACAGAATTGTAAAAAGGTCTTTTAAGAAGAAACCTTTGCAGAAAAGCGTGAAGGGCAGGCATAGGAAGAGATGGTAGGATGAGGTATAGGATTTTCTGAAGGAAACTGGAGTACAAAATGGATGGGGGTTGCTGAGAAGGGAAACCCTTACAAAGGGTTGTGACTGCCAATTGAAGAGGAAGCGAAAATACAAGATGAGAATTAGGGACTGGAGAAGTAAGACGTGTGACAGAACCTGATGGAGGAGGATCGTGATGAACGTCACAAGACTCACTGTGGAGGTGATTTGCAAGGAGGTAAATAAGGTAAGACCGGGATTAGTGATAAGAATGAATAAATAGTTAACGTGCTAGGTCGATACACAAAGCGGCTTTGATTCG
Source organism: Magicicada septendecula (assembly GCA_034769895.1). Taxonomy (NCBI): domain Eukaryota; kingdom Metazoa; phylum Arthropoda; class Insecta; order Hemiptera; family Cicadidae; genus Magicicada; species Magicicada septendecula. Next base: position 112,805,282 of record CM068371.1, on the reverse strand, counting down.
ATTTAATCAGCTACAAAATACCTTATCATTTTTCAAGGCGATGACTTGCAAACGAGTGTGAATACCCTTTCTTCATAGTTATTCGCTACTTAGCCGTTCGGGCGAGCTAATTTATATTACGGATTTTGTATAAATCAGGGGGAGCTCGCAGATAAAAGTGTTTTGCAAGAAACTAATGACCGTGTTTGAAGTAACAAACACCTTTGTGGGTGTCCGCTTTTGAAAGTAACGCCAACATAAAATGCTAAAAGCAACGAATTTTAATATTTAGTTCCTTTCAGATTTTTGCGTCCACTTTAACTTTAAATAATTGTATAACACATTGACGAATTTGTAACGCACAATCGCACAGGATAACGTTACGTTCATTAAGAAGTAAAGTTAACTATGAGGTGCCGTTTGTCCTCCTCCCTTCATCTCGATTCTCAAGCGTACGCTGCACACAATGCAGCTCCAATGCTCTCTTATAGGTGAGCAAAAGATATGTATTATCAAATGACTCTTTAGCAGAATAGGCAAAGGGGTCGTGCACAGATCGGGATAGGTACTACGTTGGTTTCTGCTGACGTGGAAGTCTCTTTCAGTTAACAAACGTTTAATCTGCTACGATTAAAACACAATTTACTCTAAAGTAATGAAATACGTGATTAATAGTGCATAATAAATAAAACTATTCGAATTTTTTCGATATGACTGTTGCTCGGGAATCGAACACGGGTTAGCTCCCTAGATTAGTTACCAAGTTGTAGGCTTGTAGCAGCCAAGACTAGGTAATTGAATAAATTAATAGATCATTTTCATCATCTCGTTTTCTTTAATTCACTTTCTTTGACATAACTTTTTTGTTTATGGTAATTGGAGGCTTTGGCAGCGAACGTGCTCTGTTACAAATTGTATTCGACCTTGAACCAAACACTGTAGACACTCTTGTAAAAGCACAGCAATCGCTAAGCTTTTATTGAGTTTCAAAAATCCTGGTTTAGTCACGAAATCAGGTCGAAGTAGCATTAAGGCTCTTGCACTGACCTTTTTGACGTAAATTAAAAAATAAGGCGTAGACCAGAACTGCAAATACGTAATTTCTGTCTTTTATAAAATCCATTAACTCCATGTAGGCGTTATTGTTTATAACACAACAGTAAATTATAAAATCAAGTCCGTGTAATCTATTACTACTCATAGAATCAGGCTGTCACCTTTTTCTTTTACTTCCATGTTCCATAAGGAAATGGAAGTATGGTCATGGCGAAGAAATTCGTGTTCGAGATAATGGCAGATTCTGATTGTACTACCCTCAAAATATGAAAAAAGTCATTTTTCGAAAAGTGTGTGTGTGTGTGTGTAGAATTTTTCTACGCAAATTAAAACAGAATCAAATAATTTTTTGCATACAGCCATGAATTGTAGATGAGCCTATTTGTTTTGGTGAAGATCGGTTAAGGGAAAGGGGTAGTTTACCTGCAACATGTTACGTTTTAAAAAGAGTAAAGTGCTTAATTTTGATAAATCCTGAAAAGAAGGTCATAATAATCCACTGTAGAAAGGTAGATGAAATATCTATAAATGGAAAGGGTAGTTGAAGGGGAAGGGGTAATTTCTTTTATAAATTAAAATGGTAGTTGATGATGGAGGAGGTAAATTTTTATAAGTTTTATATGTATACTACGTTATTGACAACAAAGAAGTAGTTTCTATGGAAACATTTCATTTAACTTTAACAAAATTCTATATTTTTTCATTTTAATTTAAATCATGTATGAGAAAAAATATATCGTTCGTGGCAGGCAAGCATATCTCAATTATGTAATGTTTACGTTTCCATTTTATTATTATGATTACCGCAATAAAAAGGCAGGCAAGACACACACACAATTCGCGTTATTTCTGGCCTCACTCATGTTTATTTTCTTACATTTGCATGCTTTTTAAATGGAAAGTGCCGAAACCCACACCAACACAACGCGTGCAAGCCGAAAAAGTGTCCAGCCTGGATAGCGATTTGCTTCCTGTGGATCGCTGTGCAGTGTTGCTGCACGTGTTTACAGAGGAACGGTTCATAGACAGACTTTTCGTCTTTAGGGAATGAACCCTCTGCAAGATGCTCAGGGTCCATGAGTGACTTCGGAGCGCTTCGGAGGAGGGATGATTATCTGCGTAGTTCGGTTTCTTTATAAGAATAAAGTAAGCCTACGTAATTTTTATGGATAAAGTGACTGAAAATAACATTATATTAAACGACTACCCCATAATAACAAAAATATCTATAAATAGTGAAATTAGTTTGAGGGTGGGTGATATTTTTTTAGAAATTACCGAACCGAATTCAAGTAAATTATTGTAAACACAAATCTTACAACATGGAAGTCATGTATGGTTCTCCATACCGATTGTCTAATATTGTTCAGACAATACAGGACAATCTATGTGTTTCTCGAACGATCCAATGGAACCCGGCTGAATGTTGTGGCTCAGTGTTCCGCAACCTTTTTTGACATGATAATGTCTTATGGCTGGGGGTCATTTGAAAATTTCTGTAACGCATCACGCTGCATGACGTCATCATTTACCAGCCGGGAATCGTTAACTAAAACCGCGACCGCTAACGTGCTAACGTCCGTCGCAGATTAAAGACCTAACAAGCAAACAACACTGCATAGCTGTAGATAGGTATGTAACCAATCAGTCAGTCAGTAACCATAATAATGTTGCGTTTAGCTGGCGGCTGAAAGACATTATCATGCTCTTAAGCTTTTACCATTTGGTAAACGGTAATTTACATTTTTACTCACGGCACACCCCAGACGGGCCTAGACTCAACACGGTACACCAAAATGTCTGTCCCCTCAGAATCATATGAATCTTAATATAATTACGAAATATTACGTCGTTATGTAATCAATTTTTATTATTATTATTATTATTATTATTATCATCATCATTATTGTTATTATTATTATTATTATAAAACAGGAATGGACTCATGCATTTATTAACAATTTATTAACTTTAATTCACTGTAGAAAATACGAATTTTAAAGTAAATAACTCTACTCATACCTTCAATGTGATACTTGAGCCTGCTTAGCTGCACACAGACGGCTGATTCGTGGCGAAATCGTTGACAAAGCAAGCCTCATTTCTTCATCGATGGATTTGAGTCTCTCTCTCTTTGATGTTTTAATTTCAGTCAACGTCGAGAAGCCCAGTTCGCACAAATATGTAGTTGAAAATGGTAATAACACATTAACTTCCATCTCGGAGATAGCCGGGTATTCAATGCTTATTGACAACCGAAATCTTTCCGAAGGCACTTCGAAAAATTTTAATTTCAATGTTCTGTCTGCTTTCAAATCTGCCAGTTCCTCTTGTAAGCCTAAATTATTCGGAAGATGTTTCGAATCCATAATGAATGGATCACGAACCCAGACAAAATCTTCAACACTCTCTCCAAAATATTTTTTGAAATTGCTGCTGCAAGAGTACTAAATGTTCTTTAATTAAGTCCGTCAACACCTTATTATCGTCAGCAAGGGGCCATACAGTTGGGAAGATCTCACACGATCCATTTTCTATTGTCTGTATCCACAAATTTAACTTATTAATAAATCCTTGAATCTTATCCATACTAGTCACAATATTTTCGTTTCTACCTTGCATTTTTCTGTTTAGTTCATTCAAGTGTACGAAAATATCGAAAAGATATGCCAACTTAGATACCCATTCATCATTTGCAAATAAATCCGCATACTCATGCCCCTCAATAGTCAAAAATGCAAGTACCTCCTCTTTGAGTTCAAACATTCGCGTTAACACTTTACCTCGAGATAACCATCGTAGCCTACTTCTGTATGTAGCAGAAGTGTAGTGTGCTCTGATCACATTTCTTGACACAAAACGTTAAAAAGCCGCATATTTAGGGGCCGCGATTTCATGAAGTTCACGACTTTTACTACTTCGTCCATCACAATTTTCAGAGGAGATGGCAAAGACTTAGCTTCGCGGTGAATGAGACAATGGTCGGTTCGTAAGTTATGATTTACTTCGCGTACTTTACCCACGAATCCTTTCACTCGGCCTGTCATAGAAGCGGCTCCGTTTGTACAAACACTAACGCAATCCTCCCATGTTAATTCATTACGGACCACATATTCATTAGTCGTACGAAATATTTCTTCACCGGTTGCTCGCTCGGGTAGTTCTTTGCAAAAAAAGAAATTAGTTGCAATTACATCCCCACCAACATACCTTATGTAGAAAAGAACATGTGCGTGACCGCCAATATCGGTGGACTCGTCGATCTGAAGTGAGAACTTTCGACTGCTCTTTATTTTCTCCTTCATAATGTCTTCGATGTCACTGGACATGTCACTAACTCGGTGGCTGATTGTGTCAGCAGACAGAGGAATTTTTGAAATTTCAGTACCAGCTTCTAAACCCAAGACTATTTTTACCATTTCTTTACACGCGGGCATTAACAACGTTTCTGCTATTGTGTGTGGTTTTTTGGCCTTTACGATAAGTTCGGCTACCTTATAGCTAGCTTCCTGTACTTTCTGCGAAACACGTACCGACGTAGTCATGAGCGTCACTTGTTTTTTATTTTGTTCCAACAACCGACGAAAATAATTCACATCTTTACTTAACAGAGAGGAATGTTTTGTTGACAAATGTCGTTTCAATTTACTGGGAACCATAGCAGCATTACTGAGTTTTTCACCACACACAACACACTCGGGGATTGGGCATGTTTTGTCACCACACCAAAAAAACCCGTAAGATAAATAATTATCACTATATTGCCGGTGAACTACTTTCTGTTTCTTTTTTTCGGGCTCGATGGTTTCACTACTTGCACTCGAGGACGGACCACTCCGTAAAAGGAACTTATCCATATCGAAAAAAAAATAGTTTAATAACACTGTAATAGAAAATAGTAAGACTGGTGTAGCAATCACAATATTCGCACTACTCCAGAGCACAGCTGTGATAGAACTGAACTGAAATACTGTAATTGTTGTCTGACAATGTGTGGGTCCTTCGGCGAAGGAAAAGAGCAATAAAGTTTAAGAAGCGCCGACAAACAGGCACAAATATCAAAACAAGGCAATAAAATAATAAAAAAGAGGGAAATGTTTGCTAATCCCTGCAATTTTAGTTAAAAGCACTTACAGCCAGCCGTACACAAAAGATGCGGTGTTACAAAGAACTCTCTTGAATAGAGTTTAGAACGTTTAGAGTTTTGAACGTAAACTCTATTGTATGATTGGTGCGGGCCGCTAAAAGGCTTGCTAAAAGTCTTACGCGGCTTTCTTTGCGGTGAACACAAAGCTTGCCGCCTGTAACCCATCAAATCGGCCCAATATTTCAGGCGAGAATACAAATAACTTAAGATAAGCAAACTATAACAACAATATTGAGTAAATAAATTACATTTAATTTCTATGAAAATATAACAGTTATCAGCATGTATTAAAGAATAAATAAGCACCTTCTTACTAAAAATCGACAATTAACTTATTACAGTAATAGGTAAAAGTTCGCGTCACACCTTTCACCTTGTGACGGCACACTATTGTGCCGCGGCACACCGGTTGCGGAACACGTACGTGATTTCAACATGCGCTCGCGAGACTTTTCTGGACATCGCCAGCCCCGCGCACTGTGTGAAGGCCGCAATCAATCGCGTCCTAGTTTAGAGCTGATGCGTAGTGTTTTCTAGTAGACGCCTATTAGCGAATATTCGGGAACCTCGGCGGGGTATAAATACAAGTACTCGGGGACGTTCGGTTTCAGTTTGAGTTGCGAGTTATTGTCGGCGATTACTCTGTGCGTTCAAGTGGTTATTACTGCGGTTCGTAAGAGTGTGGCAAAGTGTTATGTGTTTTATAATTGCGCGGGACAATTGTAATACAATTGTGTTTTATATTAGCAGACATTTTTATAGCGTGTGAACAATTTCTATTTGATTTGTTGTAAGAGACTATATTGTCAATTACAAACTGTTTAATTGTGATAATTAAAGCTGGAGATTAGTGACTTAATTGGTGTCTTGTATTTAGTTTTCCACTGTACCATAAGACGATCAGTAGACCGTCGTAACAATATTTACATTGGCCATATTTCTAGAGAGTCCCGAATTCTTAGAGATGGTCCTTGATAAGGCAAGGCACTCTGGTTTAATTTGATTATGGCATATATACATGAAGGCACTGCTGTTCGCAGGCAATGTGCTAAACGTTCAGGAAAAGAGGATGCATTGAAGTTCAGGAACTGACTAGCTTATGTAAGGATTATAATATCATTGTCATGGCCGAAACCAGAATCATGGTATTCTATGGGAAACGCCTAGTTTGCAAAGAAAAAAAACAATCGGAATAATGTTCCGGAATACATGTGTCTCTTGTTAGTTGTCTGAATTACGATGTGAGTTATGGTTATGGCAATGATATATAAGGAAAATTTCACAAATTCTAACAAATTCGTAGGACAATTCACAGAACCTGTTGGAAGGATGTCACTGCCCGGAGTCAACATTATTAAAATTGGAAACTACCGCGATGTTGAGCCGTGGTCGACTGCTTATAACATGATTCACATTTTTCTAAACGTTTGGCCACCCACCGGAGGCCTTCTTCACTAGAAACGGGTTCAACAAAGGATGACAGGCCGCCGAACGTACCTCAAGCAGAGGTAATTAGCGTAATGTAATTTTGTTCCATATATTTGCTTATACCTTCGCTTGAGGTGCGATCAACCTGGCATCCTTTGTTCAACGCGTTTCTACTGAAGAAGGCCTCCGGTGAGTGGACGAAACGTTTAGAAAAACATGAATCACGTTGTAAGCAATCGACCACGGGCCAACAGCCAGGTATTTTCCAATTTTAATAAAATTAACAGAACGTTAGGTACAAAAGCGGGTAGAGATACTAAATCAAATTATATAAAATTATGACGTTTCCCCTCAGTTCCAATGTTATTATATGCAAGCGAGTCCAGATTAACTAGGAAATAACAGATACAGAATTCAAGCACCTGAGATACGTAAAGTGAAAGGATGTATTCGAAGAGATTGTCTTAGTAATGAGGATATGCAAATTGAGAGACCTACCTATACCCTCTTTGACTGAATCGATGAGTATGGAAATAACTGTAAATACCATTTGTGTAGGATAGTCAGTATTAGACTTTCGAACAATGCGTATAAATTCGCCTAATGGTAGTAGGAATTTGGACGACCAAGGGAGAGGTGGTCATAACTTCATGTAACAGGAGCCTACTGCCTGTAAGGAAGAAGAAGAGGAAGCTAGCCAGGCCCGGAACAACGGAGGGGGAAATGGGGAAACTCCTCCTCCCCAAATGATCACTTCAGACAAAATGTTTTTAAACCAAACTGTTTCACAAAATCGTTACCTATTTTCCTATTAATAGACATTAAAATTGTTTGATTGTTTTGGAAATTAGTAGGCTTTATCTACAATTTGACTGTTGCGTCGGATAGAAAACTACACATTAGAATCCTAAAGTCCTAGAAGATTATTACAGGATTTCTGTCTACATTCCATTACGTGACCATATCGTTCAGGATCTGATGTGCTTGATGTTTTGAGGTTGCCAGTACTTTTACCAGAGGCCGTAATAAAGCTTGAGCCTGAGATGGTTTGAGACCCTTAACAATATTGTGGCACAGTTTCCTTAAGTGACATTAAAGAGGTTGACATTATGAAACTGAAAGGAAAAATGACTCTCTGGCAGTATCAATGGAAAAGCAAATCAGAAAATGGCGAGTAAATCTCGACCAAAGCATTACATGTTCTTTATACTAGTGGTAGGGATACATATCGTCTGAAGCATTCGTTGTTGCAAACACTGCACCCTTCCTGTTAGCAATGATGTTTTAGTTCGTCGTTGCGACTGATAAACACATGGCTGATGACAACTATGCCGGTGAGCAGGCTTATTGGATTGGCTCTGTTACACATACATAATGACACTATTCTAGACCCCCAAAAAGTTATTGACGGTTTAACCAAACGTGGTAGAGGTGGGCCGATATACAGTAGTGTGCAAATTAATGTGAAGAAGAGGGAATTTTCACATAATTTGACTTTCAGAGTTTGGCAGCCCTGATTTACAGCTGATATTTACCTTCATTTGTTCTCAGCTGTTTCTTAACCTCATTTCCTTTGTTGTTTGTGGTTAATAATGTGTTCTCGCTTGTTTCTGTGAAACTTTAATCCTGTGAACCGTGTTAAATCCTGTTTTATTAAATGATAGCTATGGATCTCACTCCAAAGAAAAGAAGTAAGATTGTCATATTGAATGAACACACTAATATGACACAAAGGGACATTGCTAGAGTATGTGAGGTTAGTTTGGGAGCTATCCACAAAATTATTACATAGTTTAAAGAGACTGGCAGTGTTTCACCTCAGCGAAAAGGAAAATGTGGAAGAAAACGCAAAACAACTGATGGGGATGACTCAATTTTGGTAAGAAAATCAAAGGAAAACCCCAGGCTGGCAAGTTTTGATCTAAAAAAGACTTAGCACAGTCAGGTGTTCATATTCATGACTCTACTGTTCGGTGTAGGCTACTGGATGCTGGGCATAAGACTGTTTGTCCTCAGAAGAAACAGCTTTTAACCATCCCAATGATGAAAAAAAGATTATCTTGGGCCAAAAAATATAAGAAATGGAATGAAAAAGATTGGGAAAATGTCCTTTTCTCAGGCAAAACCCACTTTATTGTACAGGGTCAACGGTCACACTACGTTAGCAAATCACACAATGAGAAACCTTCTCCTAAACACACTGATCAAAGTGTAAAATACCCGATTAAGAAAATGTTTTGGGATTGTTTTTCTATTCATGGGCCAGGGCCACTTGTTCCCGTTGATGGAATGATGAATTCCGACTAGTACATTGAGGTTGTTAGAAGACAAGTGATCCATACTCTCAATGACGAGTGGCCAGAGGGAAATGGCATTTTTCAACAAGATCATGCTCCCTACCATAAGTCGCGAAAAGTCACACAATTTTTCCAAGAACATAATGTTAAGCTTTTAGACTCACCAGGAAATTCACTGGACCTCAATCCGATTGAAAACTTATGGGCTATCCTTAAAGAAAGAATGCGCAAAATGAACTGCACAAGCAAAGAAATCACGATTTCTTCGTTAATCAGTTTATGGTTCAAAGACAATGAAGTGAAAATGATGTGACAGAAGTTGATCCAATTGATGCCAAAACGTGTAAAACTAGTTGTTCAAGCCAGAGATGGACATATTTCATACTAGATGTATAATATTGTATTAATCCTATATGCTTTATTAAAAATGAGTTAAAATCAAACGTGTTCACATTAATTTGCACACTACTGTACCTATAACAGGTATTTTGTAACGATTATTTTTGTGGAACGGATATAACAGTGACTGATAAGTTGAAATACCTGTTCCTATTTAACGATAACTGAAAAGTCGAAGTACCCGTTCCGAATCGGAACTTCCGATTAGGCCTACTCGCGGGACTCCCCTACCGAACTAACGAATAAACGAGTACACAGTCACAGTTACTGGTGTTGAATACTTGATTCTGCGCATGTACCGATTGGCATACAAGTACGAAACGAAGCAAAACAGCGAGATTCTGAATATCTCTATGCCAAAGAGACGAAGCTGTTTTTAATAAATTAAGAAATAATAAATCAGCTGGACCAGGAGGAGTCCCAAACGAGTTGTTCAAACATGGACCTGAAATTTTTGATGGAATTACTGGTTTATATATTTAACCTGTTCCTTAGGGGAGATGAGATACCACCAGAATGGACAACGGGGCATATCAGCAATATATACGAGGACTGTAAAAGGGGACTGCCAAAACTGCACTAATTATAGAGGAATTAGTGTTACAAATTCTGTTTCTAGAGTATATGGTAAGATGCTCAAAAGTCGAATCGAGCAAGAAATGAAAGATGTTGAAGAGCAGAACGGATTCCGAGTTGGTAGGTCATGTGTTGATAGTATTTTTACACTCAAACAAGTTGCGGAAAAAAGGATGCCTCACAACCTACAAACCCATATTGTATTTATCGATTTAACTAAAGCAAATAACAGCGTGCCGCTTGCAATATTATGGAGAGCTATTCAGAATCAAGGAATTAGTAGTAAGTACATAAAAGCAACTAAAAAACTATATAAAGATATGACAGCTCAAGTTAAAATAGGGAAAAGGATATCCAGCAAGATAAGTATTAGTAAGGGCTTAAAACAGGGTTGTTCTATAGCTCCGACTTTGTTTAAGATCTATCTAAATGAAGCCCTAACATCATAGAGGAAAAAATGCCGTAATATGGGTGTACCAGTTGGAAGTGACAAGATGTTTACAGTACACTTTGCAGACGATCAGACTGTAATTGCAGAGGACGAAATTGATATAAGTTATATGCTTAGGAAACTATCAGAAGAATATGCGAAATGGGGTCTCGAAATAAATACCTCGAAAACTGAGTACCTTATAGTAGGCGGTGAAGGTCAAGACCTAAAACTAGGAACAAAAATGATAAAAAATATTAAAAACTTCAAGTATTTGGGTGTAACAATGACATCGGATGGTGACAGCAACCAAGAAATAAAAGTAAGAATAGGACAATCTAAGACAGCAACAAAACAATTAAACAGTCTGCTTTGGAGTCCACGAATAATAAAAACAATAAAATCAGAATGTACAAAACTATAGTCGAAAGTATAGGCCTATATGGAGTAGAACTGTGGGAAATTAATAAAAGAAATAAATCCATAATAAGAGCTATGGAGATGGATTACTGGCGGAGGTGCTGTAGACTAACAAGAGTGAGAAATGTAGAGATAAGACAAGCGATGGGAATCGACCTTGACATTATAGAAACAATAGAAGGAAGAAGACTGAATTGGTTTGGACACCTAAAAAGATTGTCGGGATAAGAGATGCCCAGGGAAGGTATGGTAATGGACTCCACCCGCTAGAAGAAAAAAAGGAAGACCCAAACATTCATGGAAAATGGACGTCGAAGATGCAACGAATGCAAGAGTACTAACAGAACAGGACTGTTTAGACCGGCGCCAGTGAAAGCTAGGACGCGAGAGGCGGCGCCAGCCGTAATTAAATCGCCTAAAAAAAAATCTGTTACATTTATTCTCGTGTGATATGCACATATATAATACAGATTATAATAACAAAATATATATTATACTAGTCACCAACTTGGTAAATTTTTGGGAAAACGAATTATATTGTGTTATAACCTACGGACTACAGAGTGGCTGGCTGATAGGCCATACGCGTATAGTACTTTTTGTTCATGTGATTTCGGAGATGATTTTTGTTTGTAAGTTGTTTTTATTCTCATTCACGCTTGTGACTTGCTGTTATGTTTTTATTATATGTTTCTGATGCTTTTTGGCATTATTTGTTGTGCTACTACGTGCACTCTAAATTTCATTGCCTGAGTTTCGCAACTGATTTATCTAACCTAAATGAAATCAATAATTTAAAAATTATAGTATAATATTAAATTCTTAGTAATAATATTAAATTATATTTAACAATACAATTATAATGTATAGGCCTAATATAAAATCTATGTCAGTTTGTTTATTCCTAGTGAAAACTTAAATTACTATTCCCAAAGCGAGATAGGACTATAAATTCTCTTATTTCCTATTTTCTTTTAAACAGTAACAGCTAATAAAGTCACAGTGTAAAGTAACACTGTTAATAATTTTAGTTTCAATTTACTTCTTGTAACAAATTATATCATACAGGTATATGTATAATAGGTATATAATAACAGGTATTTGAACCTGTTACATTTTGGAACGGTTTCGTTTGTACCTGTTGTTTTCAAATACTAGTTTGCACACCTCTAAAACATGGCAACCATAAATAGTTTTGCGACTGTGAATATGATAAAACTTTATATCATGTTATGTAGGTTCATGGCTTTACTCATGAATTATTTTAAATTGTAACTGTACCTTACCAGTATATTATTTTTTGTTTGATACACAGCATAAATGAATAGTATGTATTTTAAACTATAAGGGAATATTATTAAGACAACAATGAACTGATAAACACAGATATGATTTTATACTTCTACGTTAATAAACTTAAAGTGTTCACAGTAGAAAACTCTAACTGGATCTCCACTCATTCTATCATTTATAGGCTACATTTTAGGCCTTTAAAGAACGGTCCAACTTTCCCTAATCCCAAATCAACTCTTCAAGCCATAAAATTGGTTACTGGATCCGGGCCTGACGGAAAATTGAGGGCAGGCTATAACGACAGCTCCACATTGGAAATATGCGTTCTCGACAAAAAGGTTCGATCTCAAGGGAGTCGACTTTATTCTCTCACTTGGTTGCTAAGAAGAGGACTCGATACTGCATCATAGGGTAAACGACGTGGTTGTCATTTTTACGTAGAAGTATCTTGTCCCAAGAACCAAACGCCGAAGAAAATATACTAGGGCACATACTGTTTACATGAAGAAGATGAATTAAATCAGTCCCGTAATTAGTTGGGGGGGGGGGGGGGGTCAGGGGATCAATCCCTCCTCAGAGCTATTAGAAATTTCAGTCAAATTCTATAATGACGTAGGTCTGCAAGTTCTTAAGCTCTCACGACCGGCTTCATCATCGTTGTAATTATCATTATTCGCCGGGCTGTTAGGCCGTGGTTCAGACACTGAAGGTGGCCTCCGATGGTGAGACCGAAACGTTTGTCAATAACGACAACTGTGGACCAAGGCCTAACAGTCCGGCGGATAGTAATAATTTCAACAATGTTAACGTAGATCTGTTTCTAAGCCAGTTGTGCGTGATAAAATTAGGCTTAAAAATAATTGTAGATTAAAGGGAATTACAATATTTCTAAATTAATCAAATAAAGTGGAATCCAAACTTCAAACTAGCCTCATCCCCTCCCAAAAGCTAGTCTAATATCTCATATCCCCCCCCCCCAAAGAGAAGCCCCCGTAGTTGCGCCACTGCATGAAAGCGACCTCGGCATGTACTAAATTGAAGTAATAATTTAACCATTGTAACCCAAGACAGAAAAGTAGTCTTGGACATGGCTACGAGGTAGGTCTCAAGACTCGACATCATGCGGTCCCGTCCGTCACTGTTCGCACAAACCGCACAGCTGAAGGTCATTCTATTTCGAAACAAGGGCTATATTAAGTACATAAATGCAATAGAATGCAAAATTATGGAAGAAGACGGACAGGCGGCGGATGGAAGGCCGCGAAGACACTGGAAAGCCTAATCTGTGAAACCAGCACAGGTAGGCCTAGGTGTTACAACCCAAACTTTACAGATCGCTGTTGACAATAATGATGATAATAACAACAATGTCCCCCAGAGTACAGGAGAGGATGACTAATGCCTTAGGGAAATATCCAACCGAAACTCCTCGTGGTGGGGGATGGGCAACACCGGGAACAGTTTTGGAACAGATTATTCTCCAGGGAACAGTTTTGGAACGAGTCTCTGACTTCAGTTACCTGGGTTGTGTATTGGAAATGACACGGGCCGAGATATCACTACAAAAATATCGAGGTTTCACACATAGAACGCTGAGGAAAAAGACAAGCCCTAAAATTTGTTAAACAATGGCAGTGCCTGTTTTACTAAATGGATGTGAAGAATGAGTTCCTGATTCTTGGCTATCTTGATCCTTATTCTTGGTTGGTTATCTTCTGTTACATACTAAGTACAACAGGTATCAACAACGCTGTGAACCCTGAATAAGAGTCACAGAAGATATGAAGAATATACTGTAATACATTATAGGATACAAATAAGTAAATGATGTCAAGATGGCTTGATACTAAAATCACTAATCAAGTTTCACTAGCAAGAAAGCATAAAATAGAAGAAAGTTACCTTTTGTATGAAACAATTGAATTGAAACGTCTCACAACTCAAGGTTCTGTCAAGGGTATAGGGGGAAGACGGGCTCACTTACATTTATTTGAAAAATAATGTTTTGTTGCTAGTTGATGAAGATTATTATAAACTACATAACACTGTTAAATGAACGTTAGCTTTCACGGCCGGTGTTTACATTATCGCAACTTTCCAGGCTGTTAGTCCGTGGTCTAATTTGTTCATGTTAATCAATGGGTTCTTACAAAGAAGATTAAAAACCAGATTCAAACTTCAGAAATTAAGTTTCTGAGAAAAATAAAGATTTGCACGAGACAGGACCGTTTGCCCAATGAGGATCTTAGAGAAGAGCTACAGGTATTCTCCATAAATGATAAAATCGAGACACATCGCGGGGAATGGTTACAGCATCTGGACAGAATGGAAGATGGACGACTACCTAAGGATGTGTTTCAATACAGACCCTCTGGTACAAAAGATGTAGGAAGACCGAGAGTGATATGGACAGTAACTCTGTGAAGACGGAACAGACAAAGTGTCTACTCCGTAAGAAGAAGAACAACAACGACGACGACGATTATGATTATGATGATGATGATGAAAATAAAACAATAATATTTTAATTCGTAGAGCGGTGCGTGCTGGCATAAATAAGTTGTCCAGTCCTGTCGTGTCCGCTTTGAACAAAGACTCCGTGAGTGGTTCGCATAATTATTTACAGCACTGCTGTCTGACTTGCGCATGATTTATGTGACATAAATAGCCTAGTACAACACTATACACGTTAATCCACACACACACACATTCAGTGGCTTTAATCTTCGCCTACCGTAAACAGAATACATTTAAATTTGTAGTAAAAGTTGCAATATAAAAATTTCTGCAGCGTGACATCGCTGCTTGCAAAATTAACGCGCAGGATAAAACAAACTGTACCGAAATAAACATTATCAGATTACGGTGTGCGTCAATTACACTCACCGCTTGTTAATATTTTGTCAGCTTAGTCAGACAGTTTTAAATGTTTGATCTTTTAAATTTGACTGTTGTACGCAAATAAGCTATTGTGATAATGTGGGACGAAATAAGCTTTAGAATATCATGGACAGAAGAGGCGCTCCAAAGCACATAATAGATGCCATTAGGAGCATGTACAAAAACACAGATATCATTGTAAAAACTGAATCTGGTGAAGTCCTTATAATGAAGTGACAAATAAAGGGGTCAGACAAGGGTGTAGCATTTCACCCTCACTTTTTAATTTACATTTGTACGATGCTGTTAGAGAGTGGAATCATAGGCTAGAAATACTCAACTTCGGTGACAGATTCAGTGAACTTAGTTTCGACAAAACTCTAATGTTTGCTGACGATCAGGTCATAATACCAGACAATGAAAACAGCCTGCAGAGGGCCTTCTGTGAATTTCAGCAGATAATCAGGATGTATGGTCTGGAAATTTCTTAACAAGACTAAGTTCATGGGGGCTTTTAAAGGTTCCTTTTGTGTAAGGTGTAAACTAGTACTGAATGATCAACTAACTGAGCAAGTGCATTCATTCAGGTTCCTTGTATGTGACTTGTCTTATATTGATGAGATAGATGTGGACAAAAAAACAGAGAAGTTTAATCACATGTGTGGAACGATAAGAAGAACACTGAATGAAAAGGTCAGAAGAGATACTCTTTTGAAATTTTATAAAGTGATGGCATTGCTGTCGGCCTTTATGGCAGTGAGACTTGGACACTGAACGCAAAGACCCAAAGCCGGATACAGGCTAGTGAAATGAGATTTTTACGATCAGTACTAGGAATATCACGGAGGGGCCGGCTATGAAATGATGATATAAGGAATATCCTCGCTTGGAATGTACAATCTAAACGAAAGGATAAAGCAATACAGATAGGACTGGATAGATCATGTTGAAAGGATGCATAAGAACAGGATACCAAAACAAATTTTGGTTTATAATCCGAAAGGACGGCGGAATATTGGAAGACCAAAGAAACGATGGTCGGACCAAGGAGTACGCAACGGATCGTAAGCTTGAAGAAGAAGAAGACTGTTGTACAAGTAGGACGGCCGAGAGCGAAGTGGGTCCCGGAACAGGTGAATGTTCCTTCAGTCTAATCCTTGAGGTTGATGACGACGACGACGATGATGGTGGTGGTGGTGGTGGTGGTGGTGGTGGTGATGATGATGATGATGATGATGATGATGATGATGATGACTGTTGTACAACACCCGTACTTTGAAATTCTTCATAACTTGTTACGACACAAGAATATTAACAGAGAGGCTCGAGATATAAAACGTTTCACCGTGACCTCTACAGTGCCTTCCATCCCGTGGAATATTTAAGCTGTAAGAATCACAATGTCATTCATATTGCACATAAAAAAGAAATCATAGTAATTTTTTTTAAGTAGCTCGTACCTTAGGAGTCACCACTTTGTGTGAGGTTTCCTGATATCTATATAATATAAAATGTTAAAGAAAATCATTGTCAAACATTGCAAAATCCTGCAATATTATCAAATACTCTTGATCCTGAGAAAATCGTCCATCAGGCGCATATGCAGGACTCACAGCCAAGAATTAGTTCAAGAATAAAGGATTTAAATAAGCGTCATAATTTTTGTGTTATATAATAATGTTTTATTTTGTACCATACTGCAACAATTTAAAGGTTGTTTCCTTTAGTCAATACTTTGTTACGTTCAATACAATATTTAATTCTCACGTTCCTCTTTTTCTTCATCTTCTTCATTTAATGGCTAAGTCTTGTTATTGCAACCAGAAACTTTTTTACTCAAATATTCTTTTGACTCCTCTTATCTTCCAACTCCCATCATTACCAAGCACTTTCTCTTCGTACGACCTCTCCTTGCCTTTCCCAGCGGTTTCGAATGTTCAGAATAAATTCATCATGTCTAAATACATGGCCTAGAAAGTTTAACTTCTCTTTACCATTACTTTTAAAAGAGCGAAGCGAGTTCTCAGCTTTAACTTGACCATTCGGCATTTGTCTGTCTGTTTATCTACCAGTATCGTCTATCTGGGATAGCCTGTGTCCCACGATAACGTTTCAAAGCAGCGACCGGTTTTCGTAAAATTTGGCATGCGTGTCCATGTTTTTACCTCACAGACCTCTACTGGTCTATCGTTTTCGAGATTGATCTCCCCCAAAAAAGAAAGCGGCAGGCAAAAACGTAAAGGGCCAAAATTTTGAATAAATTGTAAAATCCATGTGGCGTATCAAATTAAACACAAATTTAACCAAAATCTGACTATATTGTTCAGTTATAGGAATTTCTGTGACGCCAGAGCCCAATAACAGTTCAAACTTTTCAAAAAGAATCACAATAACCCATGTATGACCATAAAATTAAAGATAAATTCAACCAAGTTATGGTATCAAATTTAAGACAATATCTGAATATAGTCTTCAGTTTTTTAAATTTCAAAATCTTGGAACGCCACGGACCAAAAAACGACTTTAAAATTTGAAAAAGAATAAAGACTTTAACATACAAAGAATACAGAATTAAAATTATAGAAAAAAGAGACGATTCGTGAATCCAGAATCTGTCACGAAACAGCACTGACTTGACGTAGGGATTTAAATAAATGAAATGATCAATAATTATATAACGAAGAAATTAACCGATACATTAATTTCATGGAATCTCCATTATCGAATAAAAAAATAAATGGTACAAAATGTAAATTGTGGTAAATTATCTTAAACAAATGTTTATGAGTTTAAATTATTCTAATAATAGTATTTTTTGTTTATATAAGAACAGTCTTTGCCCCTTCCACTTTAATAATTAGATTACTGTACACGCTTAATCAGGCTGAAAATTTTGAAACTCTCCAAGATCAGTAGCAGACGCATTTTTATACTGATTTAGTTGTAGGTTTATATTGCCGCATTAATACTGTTGAGATCTGTGACTATGAAAACTAATACGAATAAACATTTAGTTCCCGGTAAACTATTTTACCAAAACGAACGCTGATTCAAAATTGAGTTGTTCAAACGAATCCGTACTGGCGAAAAACGATCAGTAGCCTACTTTAGTCAGTCTTGCGGTAGTCATTAAAGACAAATTCGTGGAATCCATGAAAGTAAAATTAGTAGCATGAATGAGCTTATCTTTCCAAAGGTATCAAACACGTTGAATTCCATCAATTAGAGACAATATCAGACTTCAACAGGAAGTCGTCTTTAGTATCAAGTGTTACGGATCTAGTAAATATAATTATTTACCTTTATTAATATATTAATCTTTATAAACAGAAAATAATACTACTATTTTTCACTGAATTATGTAGTTTAAATTATATGCTTTTGATATAATGTTAAAATTTAATTATCAATAATGTTAGCATTTATATAGAAAAATTGAAAAACGGGAAAACATTCTGTCACCTGTTTTAGTAACAATTTTTTCAACGTTGCGAAACGCTTATCCGCGTAACAATTAACGAGACATGTGCACGTATATGGCGTTTGAGCGCGCGCGCACGCGCATAAGCGCCAAACATCGCACAATAGAAACGCCGTAACAATGGTGAGAATATTAAACTGTTTCCATTGAAACTAACAAAGAAAATACCAATCAAGTTTAATTCAAAACTTTTAAATACAATAACAATAATAATGATAATTTGCTTTTATTCAACGAGTTGAAGGTTATCTTTCCAATAACAATGCATCGACCACAATAAACCCTTCAGTGTTTACACAGTTGTAGCTTTTCACTTGTCAAGTTTTACAAAAAAGAAAAGAAGCAGAAGAAGAAAAAAGCACCTTTAGAAAGGTGAAAGAAACGATGACGAGTGCTGCCATGCCGTGCGACTCGCTCAGCCAGTAAGAATACGGCTGTTATCAGTACACACACGGGCGCGCTCGTGCACGCAGCATGGCACACAACAATGGCTCCAGCGGTAATTGTCCGACTGCCGCCGCCGCCGCTACCGCTGCTCCCAGTGATAATGCGACCCGAATTATGTTAACAGCTAATGCCAATACACACGCCACGTCTTCGAACCATTGTCGCGTCTTAACTTAATTATCTGCGCTCCGTTCAATTATACGATTATGCAAGATAAGACGTCTACATGAAGGGTCATCGATTAACACGCATCGTTTTCCCGAAACAGTCGCAGAAGATACGTTGTTAAGAGTAGGCTATTCCTTGACGTAACATTCCAGAGTTGAAACAGTTTTACGCTTGAAATACTCTGGTTACAAACAAAGGGAATTGTAACGTTTTATTAAAACCGTAGAATAAATTTATAATTTAATAACATGCTGGCAGAAGCGGCCTACATTACGACGAATAAGGCAGACTATTTAAGACATTTAAGACATATTTATCCGCGGCCTGTGGCTATTTAAGAGCAGGAGCCCATGTATGAAATTTTCGCGGTTTGGACAATACTTTACTTTAGAAGATCATTTAATAAACATAATAAACAAAAAATTGCTGTTAAACCGAATTTTTACTCACACATTTTTTATTTTATACTGACTAAATAGATGCTGAAACTGTTTACTATTATTTAATTTCGCAGACCTTTTTACAATAATCAACAGTACAAATAAAGAAGAGAATACAAAATAATTTAATTTAAATATTTCTTTCTGCTCTTTTTTCGGCAAAGTCTGCTATCAAATCATCAACATCCGTTCATCGCATAACATTTGTTCGATATTTTTGATAAAGTTTGATATTTATTCGTCCGAAAATGAGAAGTTTTAAATGGTCAGGCATGGGGCCCGGGGTTTTAGCCCCCCCTCAATCCGGCACCGGGTCAGTCGTATACTGTCCCCGCGGAATCAGAAACAATTTTTTAAAAGCTGATTAGATCAATGTACATCCTTCCCATCTGAAATCCAACATTAAACAAGATTATTACTGTCACTGATGACAGTAAACAAAAAGCTGAATAACACTTAAATATAAAGGAGAGAAGATAATGTAAACATACAATATCAGGAAAATGTGGTCATAAATTTATACTGCAACTCCAAAAATCACAGTAAATACAGGAAAGACAAAGACTGAAGAAATTTTAGTAAATAAAGGGGTAAGACAAGGGTGTAGTATTTTGCTGACGCTTTTCATTATTGTTACGACGATCATTTAGACCATACAGTACAGTGGAAAACAAAATACAAGACACCAATTAAGTCACTAAAAACCTGCTTTCATTATCATAATTAACAGTTTGTAATCAACACGTTATTCAACAAGGTTATACTCGTACAATAATTCAAGTTAATTTGGCCACACCAATAATAATGTCAACGAATAGAGTCGGGCAACAATATCACTTTTCACTAATAACCACTTCAACTTACAGAGTAATCGCCCGAAGTAAACTCAAACCTCACTTGAATAAATCGGCACTTAAACTGAAACTATGCGTCGCTGAATCCTCTGAGATTCCAGAATAATCCATAATACGCGTCAACTACTAGAAAACACTAGAGCGTAATTGATTGCCTCCTTGAACACAGTGCGGGCGGACCGGTATGGTCTGGAATAATCTCGTTGCGGACGCGTAACAAGTGTCACGTAATTGTCCTTCTATTCAAAGTAGCGGCAATATGTACGCGCACACACATTACAGCCGGATTCCACTGGAACATCCGAGAAACGCGTAGAATGTTCTGTAATGGTGTAAGACAAGAGGAGACAACCACAAGTCGTCCGAAATGTGGCACCGTAGAAAGCTAATCGATAAGCTCAGCAAAGACAAGGATCTCGCAAAAAGAATGTGGAAAATTACTGTAAAGAGAGGAGATGAACTACTACTGACCACGGCATGAAGGAATTATCAAAACCATAACTGAAGTCTACAGTGAAGAGAAGAGATATATAGAAACGCCATGGCTGGAGTGCATTAATCAAATAATAAATATTTTAAACTAACCCATTGAGAACGAAACAACAACATTTGCACCAGCTAACATTCACTGGGCAATCTTTGGTAACCAATGGCTGCATCAACTGTTGTAAGACTGCTTGTTGGGAAATTTTATAGATGAGGTCCTGTACAGTTACTCAATTTTTCAGTTGACTGTTTAACTGTACTTCACGTTTTTGTTTTTTACTAAACATTTAACTTACTAGAAACATACTGCTTTCTGAGCTGCAGAATTTGCTCACTATTATGAATACATCTATTGTTAGATAAACTTCGATATTAGATATTTTTTAATTATGGGAAAATTTCAAAAATCCCGATTTCGCTACTATTTCTTTAGTAATGTAACAACTGTAGAGGGCACGATTGTACAATAATCACTAAAAATTAAAAACATTTGAATTCGGGTCGTCAGTCGTCAGAGAAGCAGAACAGAAGACCCACTGAAGGTGACTGCCGCAGCTGCAATCGAAACGTTTGGATTTACAAGAAGAGAACCATGGCCAACAGTCCGTATAATAATTTTACTGAAGATTCGGATTTGGGTTACAATTAATTTTAATCTAACACCCTGCTGGAATTTCACAACGATGTTTTCAAACTTATGATCTCTTTTCTGAACCCTAGGATCACAAAATTTTAGAATTTCTAAAACTTAACATTGCATTCAGATGTTAATTAACATTCTCTTTAATTTGATACCCAACATGAATTTTTGCGATTTCGTCAAAATTTTTGCCCCGCATTTTTTCCTTGCTGATGCCCGCAGGCCCGTCAGTCGTTGTCAAAGCGGGAAGTTGTCTAGGTGGGAAATTGTCACAACATGGTAACCAACATGGCAGCGATCTGAAGGTGGCTGTCGCACGAGCTACCGCAACTTCACCAACGAACAATGATAGTTTAATTACTGGCCACGAAATTTACACATTGTCCAGAATAGTAATCTATATTTTCTTTTACACGAACAGGCCAGCCGTGGACCGCGCGAATATCATTTCCTTTCCTTCTCCTCCCACAAGGCCCTCATTCGCACACTATGCGCCGTCTTCATTTCCACTGTCCACCCCTTTCTCGTCTTCCTCTCACCGCAGAGAACCTCAAGATTTTGAATTTTGTTTCTGTATATATTTCTATCGACACAGTCGTTCAAAGAGATAATCTATATCGTTTATTTATTAATTTAATAAAATTTAACAAGCAAATATAAAACACTTTAATCCGTAGCCGCTTCGTATGTAGTAAAAACAGTTAATTTAAAAGCAAACCTAACAAACTCTTAAAAAGTTGTCTGTTTAACAGCACGTCTTCGATCAATCCACCGCTGTCTTCTAAAGCATACGAAAAGTAAAACATATTTCCTTTGAATCCGTGCATCGCCCACCAAGCGCCAGAGTAAATAATACACTCAAATTTAACACATGCTTGCACACGTACAGACACACAGAAGTGTGATGAAGAGAATTTAACAAAGTTCGTGATTTATTAATTAATCTTAGGAGGCAAACACGTTTATTTTTAAAACGATGGAGAAGTTGAATAGGTTTTAAGTGTACTCCATCATCGGACGAGACAGGTTGGACCGGCGCGCGTCAGTACACTTAGACTGTTCTGAAGATGAAAGCAGGAGGACGGCGCGGTGTCTCAGCGTGGCAAGCGTCTTCTCTCATTCTTCAAATGTGTGCTTCCTCATATTAACGGCTGCTTTATAAATTGTGTCGCTCGCTTACCCCTTTGTGAGCTCAATTAGTACACCGCCTGCACCGCCTGTCACTTGTTGCATTTACCTTTATTAAAGTTCACGTATTATGAATTGATATGCGCTTAAAAACACAAAGTCTGGATGCGTACGTTTTCATTTAAACTAATTAATTGTGAGGTCTTTCACTTTCGTATTTTAATTTCCTTACTATTTCATTATTTTAGTAAATTTACGCTTATAACAGTCTTCTTCTCTGCATCTTTGTTTCTCTTCTCCTCTTTACCTTCTAGGTTTAGCCTGTTTATTCCTATTGCAGGAATTCTCGTTAGTATTTGTTAGCCTGGTTTGAGAACTTCCTATCAGACATTTACCTCTATCGAAGAATTTCAATCTGCGTTATCTATTCTTACACGTGCGACGTTATCAATCGCATTTGTATTCTTATTTTGTTGTGGATTATTCATTCATTATGGGTTGACTACCATATCGAATTATTATGACTGCCCTTCATAGGCCAATATGATTCTTCTTCATTGGGATAACAGGATCTTGAAGCTTATCGTGCCCTGCTCCTCCACTGTTGGTTATATGTTCGGATCCTGAGCGTGGGTAACAGTTACTTTTAACTTGTTCTAATCACCCAACATACCACTTCCACTGACCCTCAGGCCTTTGTCTCGGTCGCACTCCGCCTGACCAGTACATGACCGCTTCAATCTCAGAATCCTAAAGGTCATGTTAATATCTGCATAAGATGCACGAAATTTTCAGTTTTCTTCATTCCCTACATTTCGTTTACACAGATTAACCCTGTAATCTTTTTCATCACTTTTTTCAATTCTGTTCAGCATTTCATCTGCTAATTTGTTAAGATTCACGTTTCACTACCGTATGTCGCAACTAGCTCTATACTCTGAACTCAGCTGCATAGCTTACCAATTTCCTACTAAAGATTTTATCTAACCTAAAGTATTACGTCCTGTTCCCCGTTGTAATTCTTCTCCTAATTTCCTCCAGATCATCAAGGTCTTCGTAAACAGAAAAGAAAAACCAGAGGCACTGAAAGCTAGTGGCCGTCCCATAAGAGTTGTCGTCAAATACATACCTCCTTCCTCCTCCCACCCGTGTCCTCATCCAAACAACCACAATGTGATACTTTTTTGTTTAATCGGAGTCGTACTTTGAGCGCCTTTTCATTCAGTCTTCGTCAACTTTAATACATGGTAGTGATTTACTAACAAATATCATATCCACCCACTTAAGCGAATATTTGAGTCATTTAAAAAAAAGTAAAATGGCTCAATGGATAAAATGGCCTTCCTTAGTCCACTTCATCAGCATTCCATTCCAAAATAATAATGATAGTAGGCTAATAAAGAAAAATTACATGATTTTTTTAATTTTTTAATGATGAGCTCCACATGTCCCCTTAAAGCCATCCCAATCTCCTAGAAGGTTTTTAATTAACAGGGAACCAGACTGACAATTCCGATGTAAAGAGTGTGCATCGAACAGTACGAATACCTTGGTGTACACACTCTACCTAATTGGGACGTGTTTCAGGGGGGCAACGTCAATATACCATAGAAGGAAGGAAGATATACTATACACATATATAAATAGGCCTATATATAAAGACAAACAACAAGTAACATCAATTTACACACATATACATTTACAAAATGTGTCCTAGGATAGATGTCACTTCAAAGCCTCACTCCGATATCTTCATATTCCTAAAGGTATTAATATTCTGATTGAAACAGTCATCGTCATCACTGTCACAAACTCTGTTCGTCGTTTTAATGGATCTCGGCAATGGAGACAACACACTCTGCCGCTAGTATCTGAACAAGACATGAGGTAAGACATAACAGTGAAACATAATAATGACAAGTAAGAAAACTGTATCCGTCCTAGTTACCGAGGCAACTGTTGCAATTGTGAGTTGTTGACTGAGACCACAGTATAGGGCAACCAACCCTGTGCGGGTTACATTTTTTTATCGACCTTCTCTGGTTTAGATCCGTCGTGTTCTATTATAGGACCACCTCGAGAGGGTGTGGCTCTTCACCACGCACGACGGTCTTGAGTAGGTAGAGGCTCTGGTCCAAACGGCTCTATGAGCTATGAAGAGATAAGAAGTATTAAAGCAACACAGAAGAAAATGGATTCAACACATAGAATACCGAAAGAAAATACCGAAGATAGCGAAAGATTACAACCCTAGAGGCAGAAGAAAAGTTAGTAGGCCTAAGAAACGTGGACTGTGGAATAGGAACAGGGCGCTAAAGCCTAAAACCGTTAAGAAGAAGAAGAAGAAGAAGATGATGATGATGATGAAAACTGTATCTGGCTGCGGATACCGCTACTAGCGGCTGGCGGCGCCTTGTACTAGCCATACAACCGTCACAGTAAACACAGGCCGCGCGGTGTGCCTTGGTCCTCAACGGACTGATGAGCAGTGGTATTATTATTATTATTATTATTATTATTAAGAAAACTGTATCAGAATCAGATCCTGATGTTCATCTTGGGATGTAATTTGAATATGCAATAAAAATATTCGTAACGACCCTCCCAGCGTCCAGCATTAATGGTATTCACAACATGTGGTTTAATAGTCTATGTTAACATTTTTTTCAACCTAATCAATTAGTAGCCCTGTTAGGATTTTGGAAAAGTATTTATAACTCTTCTGAAAAAAATTAACATTCCTGAAATGTAATCTAGGAAATAAAAGCCCTTTACTATAGTTAGCTATAGGCTTCTAATTCCCATTCAGGTAATCACAATTACGATTTCCCTAAAACTCATAACTCAAAATTTATTGAATTAATACTGTTTATAGCACTAACAACCGAGTTTTACCGATTTACATATCTTATTTTATTTTATCTTATCTTATTCTATACATATACTTATTTTATTTTGAGTTCGAATGAGATAGATAGATAGATAGGTAGATAGAGAGAGAGAGACACTTAGTTACATGAATAAAATAAGATAAAGATAAATGAGAAAATAGAGTGTAAGAATAAGAAAACCGGGAGCGAGAAGGACTGAACGTATAAAATAATTTATGTAATAAGGGTATGAAATGGAATACAGGGGTAGAAACTGTCGGGTTAGTACATTACACCAACATCAGGACAAGATAATATGCTTTGCATTATCGCGCGTGATGAAGAGCGTACACACACACACACACACACACACACACACACACACACACACACACACACACACACACACACACACACACGTATACACATAGCCATCCCAACTCATTTCAACACTGCCATCTCAAGTTAAGGAGGGAGGCATTGCTTCTAATGGAAAACTCCACTTTTGTCTGTCCATATTCACAAGTTGTATATTTTTTGTCTCTCCTTCTCTCTCGCGCGCGTGTATATTGCAGTTAGATTTATAGCACTCGTAAGTCCCTCTCGCGCACCGCACTTCATCTTCTTAGCTTCACACAAGTGAAATGTTCTTTTTTTTAAATAATGCACACATAACAATTCACCACCACAGGACTGAGACATATTGCGCGCGCGCGTGCGTGTGTCCCTGCGTAATAGTTGTGCTCGTACGTACCGTACACATTAGTTGCGTCGGTAATTTCTCGCCCTGAGCCAGCAACCGTATGCGGACATTGCTTACAGTCAACTAAAACATTTGAAAATATTAAAATGTACCCCTACACACACACACACACACACACACACACACACACACACACACACACACACCCTAAACCTCAGCCCCTATACATAGCACACAATCTCACACATATGCATTGAATACATGCCAGATGCAAATGATACGGAAACCATATACAGAAAGTTTTTAATTACAATGCGGTGTAATCAGTGTTCGCGTACTTGCTAAAGGATGACAGTTTTTACCATGCCTCCCCTATCCAAAAAAGAAACAAGCCTCTGAAAAATTTGTGTTTGGATACTTTGCACAGATCATATTATCGGAAATAGTATTTTCTCGTCCTTCTCCTCCTCCTCCGCCTCCTCCTCCTCCTCATCATCATCATCATCATCATCTTCTTCTTCTTCTTCTTCTTCTTCTTCTTCTTCTTCTTCTTCTTCTTCTTCTTCTTCTTCTTCTTCTTCTTCTGTTGGTGCTACCACTGACTCCTTTTTATTCAAGTTAACTACCAGCGACGCTTAATATGCTGCATATTTTACGTCATTTCTCATTTCTACTTTCCAGTCACCTGCAGATACTTTTAGATGCGTCGTCTCGACTGCATTGTCATACAGGCCTCGGCTTACATGATGGTTGTGACCTTAGTTTCTTGCCGGCCTCAGGCACGGAACTTCAGCGACTGCGCCCGTCACTATACAGTGACCGTATGGCCTATTACTCACGCCAACACGTCTCTACGTTTCCGTGGTTACACAACAGGGGAAGCCGCAAACCCGTTGCCTCATAAGCAGAAGCTCTCAACAAAATCCTGCTGAGAAGCTTTCCGAAAGGTTCTACACTAGTCTCATTTCGACAGCCGTGCCGCCAGTAACGATGGATAGACTTAACAAACGGCCGTGGTGTATCGCAAAGGGTAGCGAGACAGTAAGCTCCCTTCAATACTAAGGTCACGAGATGATTGCTTCAGACATTGGAACTTACCTACGGCAGGAAGCCCCCTTCTGGCTCACGTGAAAAGCTTTTAGTCAGAACTTGCTTCTGAATATCGTTGTGAACAGTGAAGTACACGAGCGTGTTCATCGATCGGCCGCAAGAGACCCATAAATCGGACGGATACCCCGAATTCGGATAACCCGCGACAATGCATCTCATTTTCTAGGCACTTACATCTTATTGTTTTTAATTGTAGACTTTCTGCTTTCACACATTTCTGCCTTTATAGTTTCGCAAATAAGTCAGTCTTCTCATTGATGTTAAATATGTGTTGGTACATATTGATGTATAACTGATCCCTCACTGCATCATTTATGGTAACAACGTATCTCTTGTACAGCTTTTATACGAGTTAGTGAATAGTCACGTCTTTAGATACTTCAAAATATCATCTTCAGATATCTAATAAATTTAATAAATCTCAAGTACAAAGTACAACATCAGAAATTCGTATATTTTTATATCTAAAACTATAAATGTCAATTTATAAGTGTGTATTAATTGCATAAATATCTTATTGATTTTCACATGTATCTGGCCTCGAAGTTGGACGCCATTTTATAACTGTCAATTTATGCAAAATAAATGTAAATGAAGAATTCCACTTGTGGTAATTAATTATGTAAGTGTGTTTGCTATTAAATATATAAATTTATCGATCTCTCACATGTATGTGTATGATTGAATCTTATTTATTACTCTGATTATCTATGCCCGCGTGTTGGAACACAGTTTATACAATGAATTCTATATAATTCAGATGCAATAGATAATATGTATTCACTTGCTTTAATTGATTAATTTCATGCCGTGTGTGAAACAGCCATTTAAAATTTATGTATAACTATTCTGATTCTCATCAGCACATACGTGATATCACTTAATAGATTAACGTTATCAATTCATTTACTTTATTTGAACACATGAAACTCTTAAAATCTATTTGTATTCCTTCAAACTTTAGGTTAATATTTGGGTTGCATTTGGTAATAATGAACGCATGTTTATGATCAACTTAAAGTACTAGTTTAATTATCATTCATAATACATTATAACTGTACATATGATACGTCGCTGTACCTGAAATACATACATATTTTATAATAACAAATACGTGTTTCAATATATGCTGAAAACAAAGAAAACATACATACATATATAAATCAAACAATATAACAATTCATATTACTTATTTAATGCGTTCATTAAATCCCAAATAAGCTTTTGTTAATACATTCATTAATTACTTTATTCAGATTTATTCATTACTTTTCTTAATAATTTTCTCAGGTGTGAATTCTTTGAAAGAACCAGGTCAGTAGAAGTTACTAATTAGAAATAATTATAATAATGGTTATTTAGTTATTGAATATCCATTAGTTGTTGTTGAAGTCGAGTTCCAGAGATGGAGATGGCTCGTAGACCCATTCCGTCGTATGCTGCTTTCTCACAATCACTTAACACTTACTCTTCCGGTCACTCGCGTAGGCGTTCGTATATGTGGATAATTAAAGTTCAGTGTTCAATAGAATGTTTCATCTTACTGTGTGTGCTGTGATTTCGTTTTAATGTGAATATACATGTCTAGTTCCACTTGTCGCTGCTTCATTAAACATTCGTATCATTAATTTGTTTAATGTTTCGTGTTCATTATGTTGTTAATAATGTGTAGTACACTATATTAAGTTCAACTGTTTTGTATATCGTTAAGTGATGATGTCTGTTGGTGTAACGGTCTGATTGTTCACTTTGTATAATTTTAACTCCAGACTCGAGTTAATATTCCGCACGATTAATGTACTCTTCTGAAATTTAAATAATACTAACTCCGAATGATTAGAATAAACTGTTGAAAGTTTATGATATACCGTCTCTCGCACTTGAAGTTAAACTATTTGAAAATTTGAGTGTAAAAACTGTCTGAAAACTTTAGTAAAAACTGTCGAAAATTTAGTATTACTTGTTTCAAAAATTGAGTGTAGACTGTCTAAAATTTGAGTATCACTGACTCCCCCTGTCTTGGGCAGATAGTTTTTATTAATTCGTCCCTACTCAAAATTTTGTCTCTGGCGCGCTTCACGCCTACTTCATTTAGAGATTGGTCAGTTTTTAATTTTCTTGGAAAATACTGTCCCACCATGTCAAGATTCTACGTCATAGTTCTCCCGATAGGTCCTTCGTTTCAGTTGCTATGGAAACACTCCTCACCACCAAATTTCTCGCTGGATGAGAGCATCTGATAGGTCCTTACGTCTCCCCGATTTTTGCTCTGACGAACGTTGACCCGTTTCGACGAAACTATGGCTATTAGACACTTGTCGATCAATCTATTGTCTGAGTAAACTCTGTGTTTCTATAGATTCCCATTATCTGTACTTTCAGTCTTCCTGGCGCATTGTTCCAAGCTCTAACCCCTTTTTTCTGGCTATTAACAATTTTCAACATCTGCCGGCTGGTGAAGTTACCCCAACTTTCCCTTCGTAAATTCTTGTCTGTCAATTAGACGATATCTCCAGCTGCGTAACATGACTTTAGTCTTTGTCAGGCCTATCTTACTGTATTGTTTCTTAAGGTGCAGTGCAGTCGTTCCATTGAAATATGTAGTTTCACTCGTTTTTGTCGTTTATCGTATACTGACGTAACATGGTCAACATCTGCTACAATTCTCGGTACGGGTGTGAATGTCCTCGCTTACTTTGTTACAGCTGCAGAGAGCAATAATTCTGGACGAAACTTTCCCTGTCATCTTACGCCACCAATTTCTATAGTTGGATCGAACTTAATGTGTTTCTATTGTCAAGTCAGCGACGCCTCACTGACATCTTCTCATTACTCCTTATTTATTGCGCCAATTACAAGTCGTTGACACTGCCTCGTGTGAACGTACTCTGCCGAGGTGAAAATTTAAAATTTTTAAAATTTTCTGCTCGTTACAAAACGTACAAAAAAATACGGTTATATAATGTTTAACGCTGAATGTGTAATACAGCAAACTATCATAGGCTAAATGGTAGACCGAAAAACATGACAAATTCACTCGGCACAAAAATGTTCATTTATATTACATTTTGAAATAATTTACGAATAGTTTTGTTGAACTCTGACAATGTGAGACGAAATAAACTTTGGAATATCATGGGCACAAGAGACATACGTAAGCACGTAACAGAGATCATGAAAAGCATAGGCAAAAATACTCAAATCGATATAAAGACTGAATCTTCTAAAATACTTTAGGAAGTGATAAATAGAAGGGGTAGTGAAGACTGTAGCATATCAATCGTATTTTTAAATTTACATTCGGACGATGGTGTTGGAAAAGGAAAAGCAGGGGCTAGAAATACTGAACATCAACAACGGTTCCAACAAACGTAATTCTGTCAAAATGCTAATGTTTGCAGACGATCTGGTCATAATAGTAGACAATGAAGATAGCTTGCAGAAGATTCTCCGTGAATTGTAGAAACATGAGCCTGAGAAACTCTGTTATCAGAACTAAGTGCATGGTTTTCAAATGATTGTTTCATATAAAATTTAAAAAAGTAATTAGGCTAATTAGCCCAATGTTAAGCTAATTGGGTTAGTGCATCGGTTGAGACTTGCCTTCTGTTGGACAGAGGTGGACAGAAACGGAGAAGTTTAAAACCACATGCGTGAGACGATAAGAGAAAAGTTTGTACACATACTATTTTTAAATGCTATAAAATATATACGTATTTGATTATGTCAAATGCTATAAAGCCATTGAAGACCAAGGTGATGGCTTTTCATGGAGCTGATCCCACACTAGAAAAATTCTTGCAGATGGTACTCTTCAGGAGCAGATGAGTAACTTTGAATATCTGGGCTATAAGGTGTCTCACATTACAAAAAAATGTGGTCAAGAAGCTCCACAAGTTCAACCATTCCATGCCAGTCGTATTCAAGCCGCTGAAATGAGATTTCTCAGGTATGTGGCAGGTTATATTCTTCAAGATCGCAAAAGAAATGTCGATGTATGATAGGAACTGAATATTATGAGTATACTTGATAGGATTGCCGAATATCGGCTAAAACGGTTGGAACATCTTAACCGAATGGGTGACTGCCGCATCCCTAAACACTGGACTGAATTATAAGCAGAAAGGTCGGAGAGGTGTGAGGCGTCAAAAGAATCGTTGGAATGACCATATCTAGTCTATCTACTTGGGACCGGAACAAACCATTTTTTGTTTAATCCTTGATGAAGACGACGACGACGCTGACGATGATGATAATGATGATGAAATTTGATAACTGAATGCAAAAACCCACGACCGAAGACATCCCACTGGGAGTACCACTGACCGATCGGCTACGAAATGTTGACATAACATTGTAATCCTTGAAGTATACAACCTAAACGACACGGCAAGTAAATACAAGAAACTCTGATTTAATCAAAAAAAATAAATAAACATGAAAAAACTAAAGAAAAGATTGTCGGACCATGAAGTGCGCAGAGGTCCACAAGGTTCAAAGAAGAAAAAGAAAACGAGACGACTCAGAAAATGGCAATCATCAATTTCCAAGACATTCAAACATAAAATAAAATAAAACCGCGCAAAACGAAGACAATATAAATATTTGGGAAAAGCTTTATGTATAGTCCTATAGGCTCTATCCAACTAAGTTTCAGTGTAAACGCCAAACAGCTGTAAATAAGGATTACAATAATCGAAATATTTTAAC
Organism: Magicicada septendecula; assembly: GCA_034769895.1. Taxonomy (NCBI): domain Eukaryota; kingdom Metazoa; phylum Arthropoda; class Insecta; order Hemiptera; family Cicadidae; genus Magicicada; species Magicicada septendecula. The sequence continues at coordinate 112,773,340 of CM068371.1, read as the reverse complement.
CTGATATATAAACACATTCTCTGTTGATAAAGCATTTGAGTTTCTAAAGATGCAGATATAATTCAGTGAAACGTGGGTTTTGAACAAGGCACTATTATATTTGCAGAAACCGTAATATGTGTGCTTAGAAATTGTGGTGAAGTATTGCAACGTGCAATTCAACACTGTTAACTACAATCAGATGACTGGACTGACGTAACGGTCTCACAAAAAGAAGTATCACACCTGCGCGGTATTGTCTGTGCACAGATGGTGAATCTGTTAACTTTTTGTCCATCGCGTAGATAACGTAAAACTCCATGTTCAGTGAGTAACTGGGTAATTGGATGTACCGCAGCGGGTAGGATATCCGTGCTCAAAGTTTCAGAACACTATACCGTGCAGTATATTATAAGTAGCGAAATATATTTTCTGAACAAACAGGTATAGTAGAAACTCACAACAAAAGTAGAATAACATGTTCTTTCTTTTATAGCCCAGGTGAAATAGTGTTTGGTTCGGATAAGATAGAATAGAATAGTCATTGAATATGTCAAAAGTAATGTACTTCAGCATGTACTAAAAGTTGTGCAAAATATTGTAGACACAACACCCTCCAATTAAGGACTGGAAAAGGACATACTTTTTTCGGTATATCATTTTAGAAATATGCACTGTAAACTTCATCTAAAATGAATTTAAAGTCGAATCGATTTCTAATAATTTAAGGGTTGTTTGATTTAATTTGATTAAAAATTGACTGAGATAAAAAATTTTAAACATAATGGCCTTATTCTGAATTTTTCAAAATTTATTTTGTTTCAATACCTTTCTACTATTTACGCAAATAGTAAGCGTCCTGCGTAAAAAATTCTTTATATATAGTGGATTCCCGTTTAATTCTCTTTAAATTGAGTCCTGTCACATTACCGGAAAATTACCAATGCTTGGCTAGAAACATAAAAAAACATTACTTAACACTGAATATTATTTAACGTTCAGAATGCGTTGAACAAAAAATTACTACCCCTTTTTTCTTGTTATTTTGCTGAAAAATTGTGTCGTATATTCAGTTTTTGCAAAAACATTAATTTTTATAAAAGAAATACGCAATTTCATGAGCATTGTAATGGTAGGCCTACATATAACACACCCACCACCAACGTATCACAAATGAATTAAAAGCCACTATAAATAAACTTATCTACAAAGTTGAACCTACAATCATTAATAGAGGAAGTATTATAAGCCAAAATAGGGGAATAAAATAAATAATGAATTACAAGTAAATGTACAACTGAAGAAAAGAAGACAAGACCAACGACGAGACAACATACCTAATCACCCAATAGATCAAACAGTGAGAAAGAAACTAATGACAACAACACCAAGAAGAAATTTACTAAGAGTAGGGAAGGAATTAGTGCAGATAAGAAGAAAACATAATCAGGTCAAACACCAAAGGGAGATAATATAAATGAGAACAAATTAACATATGAAAATAAAAGTATTATTATTGAAAAGGAAAGTAAAAGTGAGACAAACCACATGATTTAAATCCCTAAGCTGTAACTTGACACTGACCTAAACTTGTTAACCAAATACCTTCCATAACAATACAATACAAACAGAACTCAATAAAAGTTAATTATTGAAAACAGAATTTTATAAAGAGAATGAGTACCAACAGGGTAATTGCATAGCTAAATGATGTGTAAACATTACAAAGGGACTATGTCCAAAATACTAATAAAAGGTTGTAAAGTGGAATTAAAATTGTAAATGACCACTAATTATCAATAATAAATATTGTGAAAATAAACAATTTGAAATCTAGTGATAAACAATAATATACCAGTGTTATATAAGAATAAATAAATCATGTATAACGTAGAAGTTCGAAACTAACATTCAACCATTGTTGAGGAACCAACTTATAACATAACCTAATCTGGCCAATTAGTTTTCAATAAAACCATAGAAAAATAAGACTAAAGTAATGTTAAACCAAAATGTGTTGTAGTATAACTTAAATAGATAATATAAGGAACATTATTTGATGTACAGCAGATAATATGTTAAGGAAACCTAAATGCTGAATAGATGTAATTTAATATAACCATATGCATCACATAGAATGGTTACATGAAACAGCAAAACTATCAAGTAAACTTGTAATAAAAGAATAGGAACTCAACCTATAACACTGAATAAGACAGAATAACGTTTAGATGAGACAATTCAAGGATTATATCCACCTAATTAATAATAATAACACAAATAATAAGTAAACCCTAGTAAACACTAGATGCAAGGAGTCAGAGTAACTTCAAACCAATGTAATTGTCAATGTAAATGCAGAATTAACTACTGCACAGTACTAACAGTGTTATCAGAACACTGATAAGAAATAATAATACAATAATGAGATTAATGTGAAAGAATTACAACTAACGAAAAATGTCACATTCAAGAGTACTAAAAACTCACTAAAAAGACTATAATTAAAATAATAAAACCAGTGATAAATAAAACTGACACTATCAGAAGTGGTAATGACCAATGCATTATGCATAGGCCATAACAAAATGGTATTATCAACAACTATTATTGTGATATTATTAACGAACAATTTATGTGATAATAGGCCTAGAGTTTGACCCTAGGAAAATGGATATTTCATAACTATAAGTAAATAACCATGTGTGAAAAGTTCATAATACAGTAATAATATGTTATCACCATGAACACCATGAATAAAACAATATATTTAATGTATTATGTAACTTAAGAAATATTATTAATTAGTACAAAGTGCGTTTCTATCAACCCCGTATCAGAACTATATGATGAGGGTATGCAAATTACTCGTATTCAAAAGATAGAAACGATGGGAGTTATAAAAATATTGTCAGTGTAATTATAAATAAAATATTTGATTTATAAGAAAAATTAATAAATTGCAAGCCCCTGCGCGTGGCTTTGTGACCAGTAAAACATAGCCACAACCCCAGCCTACTGACGCTAGTTTGCGCGTCTATTTTGACGAACCTCGCCGAGAGTACACGAAATAAAGACAATTAGCCAATCAGAGCTCATTAAAAAGTACGAAGTGCTGAATCCCGACACGGTAACAACAACAGTTCATCACCAGCAATCGAGACAGACTCCACGTGAGCAGAGCGACCGTCATAACATTGAATTGATAGCCGACAGCTGATAATGCACACTAACCTCGAAACTTTGAGTTTAGGTTAGGTCGGACCAAAAGGACAGTGAAGCCTATTTTAACAGCGTTCTGTAACGGAGTTCATGCGTATAGGCAGTATGTGAAGTGAATTAATAAAAATTAATTAAAATATTAATTAATTATTGAAAATTAAAAAAGTGTTGTGTTAGTGGTACTTCGACCCAACAGTATACGCAAGTATCAGTGCAAATGATCATTATATTGTATATCAAAAATCATTAATCAATTAAAAACGCTAATAGCGGATTTGATTTATTTAAATTAAATCAAAAACAACCCTATTTCCATAAGGAAAGGGACTTTAAAAAAATTGCATAAACAATAATCAATGAAAGCTTGTGCTAATGAGAATTTTAACTTTCTAGAGTAAAATTAATTGTAATAGTTTATGAAGAGACATTGAATAATCAATGAGGGAACAATGAACCCTAACAATTAATAATTTTAAGTTATTATTGTATTTAATTGTAGAACATTAACTCAATGTCACACATGAGTGAACCCTAGTAGTAAATTAATTTGAATTACCTGTTTTTGTTTATATCCACCTTTTGGAGATCATTCAGGAAAAATCACTGAATGTAATTCATAACAATGTTGTACAAAATAAGTAATGCCTTCAAGGAAGCATCAATTAATTAATCTCAAAAAGTAAGGTTACAATGAACCATAGTTAACCTCAATTTTAAGCAATGAACAATCGTTCACACTTTGTGTTAAGTTAAAGAAACCAATAATATTTTTATTCTCCGCCTACTCATTATTACAGTAGTGCATTTTTTTGTTGAAGTGTATCTTGCAGACTCAAAGAACCTGCTAATTTTATAAAGCATAATAACTAAATTATTTACTAAATTATTTACAAACAGACATAGTCGATTTTCAGACGCTGCCTGACCACCCTGAGAGTTTAATAATTTTAAGAGTCCATACTTGAATTTAATTGTTTTTAAAAAAGAAAATGAATAACATAATTGTAATAACAATCATTCAAATTGAGTTAAATAAATAACTATTATTTCACGAATAAATTAAAGTGTTGACTATATAATATTAGAATTACACTATAGAACCATTTCTCAAATTATTTCCCTCTCCTCCCGGGACACTCTGTATATAGAGTTATAGTAAAGACCAGATAATTATTATCATAATTATGTGTATTAAAAAGGAAAAGTAATAAATAGTGATAAGTAAACAGTGCAATTGACACAGAGTAAACCATAATAAAAATATAAAGTATTGTGAATTAAGTATAACCAGTAACTGGGAACATAACCTAAAGAAAAGTAAGACAAACACTATAAAATTAGATTCAGTATAATAAATACTGTCAGTATAGATTCAATTATAACTGAGTGTAACTAATAAACACTTAGACAAGTCAAATAGAGATCATTATGTTATAAAAATGTTGCAAAAGTTTTATTTTTGTATAAGAATGTTGTAGTGTGTGGTAGGAAGGAAAGATTACTATTGTATATTAAAGAATGATAGAAATGTAAGGGAGAATGTAATGTAAATAAACTAGTAGTATAAAGTGTGACAAATAAACTGACTACTAGATAATGAAATAAGAATTAACCATTTTTGGTTATGGACCAGATTATAATGTAATTAATAAGAGATTAACTTGGACTGAAAACATACATCTACTTGGTAGATAAAAAGGGACAATATAAAGCATAAAAATTGTAATAGCCAATGTCCAATATATAAAGAAATGGTACATGTTACTAGATTAAAGTATAAGTAATCTTAAATGACTGTAATATACTAATAAGAACATAATTAACAAGATGTCTACTTGAACAAAAACCCTACATCTATTGTAGAAGGCAAACAGGGACATTACAAGGTACAAAGCATGTCTTAAATCATGATGTGTATAATAAAAGATCATGTTGTTTATTAGGATTAAATACCAGATATTACAATGTATTAGAAGTAAGTAATTTTATTATAAGAAACCAGAATAGTCCTATGGAAACAAGACATTTTTAGGCCTATTATAGAAGCCAAGAGTTTTATAGAAAGTTAAGGTTCGTAATTATGATTAATAGTGTTAAAATGTTTGTTAATAGCATAAAATCATATATACAACCGATAAAACAAAAAAATGTAATAAAAAGATAACTTTTAAAAATAATTATTAGTATAGGCCAAACATCAAATTGTTCATTTTATTATTACTGTATGGAACCATATCATGTGAGGTCTTGAAATGATCAGCAGAAAGAAAGCAAATCATTATTAGTAATGATATCCATTCAATTGTACTTAGAATAAGGAAATTATGTTAATTTTAAGAATTTTAGTAGTTTTTATATCAGAAAGTCACGCCGTCATGGACCCAAAGACTGATGCTATCCGCGACAATGGATTAGCTATCAACCAATCGGAATTTTTATATTTTGTGTGTATGAACCCAAAGACCCACGCCAATTAGCCAAAAAGTGACGCTTAGCGAAGGAGTCTTGTGTTGGAATCCGTCGTGTAAAGAACAGCTCCTCCGCGTCACTTATATCCGCGAAAGCATAGTTAGAATCAAACTTCGGCTAGGTTATGTGACGAGTGACAACAACAACATAACCAAGACGGAACCTAAGTGTTGTGAATTAGTTATAAAATCATAAGGGCAATATAGTGAAATATAAAATTAACTGTGAATAAGAACGAGTGTATAAGTGAAGGAAAGTATAGTATGAATACCGGTACTTAAAAAATTTTAAACGAATGTTAACTAATCATATTAATATAACCTAACAAACTTTATGTACACTTATGAACTATATATTCCACTCTCACTGCACAAGAACACTAACACCATAGTAATTGTTAACCCTTTTAACTATTATTTCTTTGAGTTTCATGTTTCAAACTGTATAATATATCCAGATTTGGGTAACCTCAAAAGAATTCACGAACTGATATTAAATTAAAATAATCAGTACATTAAGCTTGAGTGAAAAGAGATGTTGCCAACCACTGAGCGAAAATTATAGTAAGCCTGGACAAATTAATATTAAGAACAAATGTTATTTATTTAAATTCCGAAGAAAAGAACAATCGTTAAAGAAAGAATAAAAGAATTAGAAATGGACTCAATTTAGTATGAATTATTATTTTAATAATCGACAATTTTTTCAATTTACGAAGGTTAGCGTTTTGGACCCACCTTAAGGATTAAGTTGGCAGTACCTAAATTTTGTGCGCCACGTGCTATATAAATTATTCAACAAGATAAGTGAATTGACATAAAATTAAACTAAAATAATTAAATTAAAGTCAAGAATTTTAATTAACAAAGTAAGATATTGTTTTCACTAATAAACAATTACCATAATAACCGGTTTACATTAGGTTACCAATCGGTTTCATCAACGTAAGGTATTTCTTTGACAACTAATTACACAGTGAGATACAAAACAATAATTTTATGGAATATTAATATAATTTTCCATATGGTGCCCAGCTTAGTTATAAATCCACCAATAAATCACAGTATTGGTAATAAATATTAAATTACCATTTAATTAACTGACCTAAATAGTATAGAACATTATAGAATTAACATCAACAACGTGAGACGTTCAACAAAAATATATATAACTAACAGAACTTTACATTACAACGGCACAATACAGAACGACACGTTACATTATAAATCCTTAAATTCGTAGTGACCGTCAATCAATGAATTTTTCAGTGAAGAGTTAGTGAGGATCGGTCAAAAATAACACAAATTTTAACTTAGTTGTGTCGACGTTTCGACAATGTTTATTGTCATCATCAGGACCTGTGTATGAATACAAAAGAAATGTCAAACATAACAGAACAATTATATGGGCGAACGTGTTCGTGTATGTGAGTGTGTGTGCATGTGCGTGCGTATATATGTATCATTGTATACCGTATGTGAAGGAGTTGAGATAATTTGTTTACATCTTCAAGTGTTTTCTTTAAGAAAACGAGAAAATTATAATATCACAGAACTTAATTTATACACTATTACAATCTAAATTGCTGTATGTAATGATATTTTTAATTAATTATAAAAGCAATAATCAACAATTAGATATTAGATGGTACAGAAAACGTTTATACATATGTGAGGATCGGTCAAAAATAACACAAATTTTAACTTATTTGTGTCGACGTTTCGACAATGTTTATTATCATCATCAGGACCTGTGTATGAATTCAAAAGAAATGTCAAACAACAGAACAATTATTTGGGTGAACGTGTTCGTGTATGGAGTGTGTGTGCGTGTGGCGTGCGATGTGTGTATCATTGTATATGTGAAGGAGTTGAGATAATTTGTTTACATCTTCACATGTTTTCTTTAAGAAAACGAGAAAATTATAATAGCATAGAACTTAATTTATACATTATTACAATTTAATATTACAATGTACACGTGTTACTTTCATTTCTTTCAAAAGTCAAATAATGTACAAGGGTCATCTGGTTCTGTTTAGGGCGGTTGGTCTGGGAAAATTTACAGTTGTGTGTTTGGCGTCATTAAGTGCCTCACTGATCTTATTATTTAGTATCACCTAGGTAAACATATAGCAATTCTTATAGACACATATTCTGATTAGTTTTGAACTCAGTACAGTGGTCATCTGCGTTTTGCATAATTTATGGAATGATACCCTCTGTTGATTTACCAGAGGTGAATACAGATGAAGAGAACTTTTCTGAAGAAATTTATGGAAGTATGATCCCGGAGAATATTAGAATCACAGAAGTTGATCGACTCCAATCTGCAGTGAATAATGTACGCGTAATTCCATGGCCACAAGGTACTGATATCATAAATGAATTCTCGTGCGAAGGATATGTAAGCATGGCATTTCCCGCTTTACTACTTACGGATCTGCTGAACTAAACGATAATACTCGAGCAAGTAGTATGAAACTTACAGCACTTGAATATTTTCAATTTTTTAAGCAATATAAAGATCGACGTTTTGCACGAGATCCTAGGTTCTGATTTTTTTGCATTGAACACTGTTCAGCGTCATCAACCTACTCAACGAGGGACAATATTTGCTAGAAAATCTCATTTCAATGGAACAATACAGCAACTGAGAAACACGCTGTCGAGTAATCCTCAAATAATAAGAAGTTTATATTATTGGTGTGGAAAAATAAGAGGATCAAAATCTTACTGGTTTCAACGAAGAGGTGAACTTGACTCAATGATTGAGCAGTGTGATAATCTTCCTACAGGTTTTTTTTTACTTTGAGTGCAGCTGATCTTTGGTGGCCTGATCTGGCACGACTCATGGGTTCTAATTTCGTGCAAGAGGAAACTTCAGATGAATCTAGAATCGCTCAGCAAAGGCAAAAACTTATAAATGAGAATCCCTCAATTGTTGAAGATTATTTTTCGTTTCGTGCAACTTTATTCATAAAAAATGTCGTCTGTAAGATATTCTCAGTTTCAGATTATTGGTTTTCTTTCGAATTCCACCATCGTGGTTCATGCATTCAATCCTTTGCCATTCACTCCTCCGGCAACTATACATCCTTCAAGGATTAGATCAACTTATCTTGTTATCGACAACGATCGTTCTCTTTCAGAACTACTGAATCGATTCAAGACATACCAGATGTACCAAAGGATATTGTCTTAAGTGGAATGGCAAAGAATATACTTGCGTTCTTCAGCTGTTCCTTTTGGTGGCCTTTGCATGTATTTAGTCGGTGATTGGTCCCAACTTCCACCGGTTTGTGACAGGAGTCTTTACAATATTGGTAATAATGTTCAGACCATTCAATCGAATCTTTTATATAAACAGTTCAAAAAAGTTTTCTTTTTAACGGAGATTATGAGACAGCAAGGTGATGATCAAAAAAATTTCAGAGAGACTTTAAATAGAGTCGCAAATGGAACAATCACTGAACAAAATTCTCAGCTCTTATCTAAAAAATTTTATGTAAACAATATCGGGGACAATTTCAAAGATACTGTCTGTATAATGTCGAAAAATGCTGAAATCGAACGCTTTAATTGTGAAAAACTAGAAACCAATAAACAACCCGTGGCTCTAATCAATGCAATCCATAATTGCCCAAAAGCCTCTCTAGCAAAATCTGACAATGCTCAGGGCTTATTTGTCCAATTACGTTTATGTAAAGGTGCTCGAGTTATACTTACAAGAAATCTTTGGGTCACAAAAGGACTAGCCAACTGTTCAGTTCAGTAACTGATATTATTTATGACCCGGCAGTTGAATGCGAAAATTATAACAATCACATGCCAATATGTATACTTGTATCTTTCGAAAAATATACAGGACCAGTTCTGTACGAGAATTCAATACCCATTGTACCATTAGTGGCATCATTCAAGAAAAATGAAATTTCTTGTACTCGCAAACAATTTCCGTTAATGTTAGCGTATGGTGTTAGTATGCATAGATCGCAATGGATAACATTAGATAAGGCAATTGTTAATTTAGGAGACAATGAATTTCAGGTTGGATTAACGTATGTTGCTCTTTCAAGAGTGAAAACGTTAGAAGGATTTTTATTAAAACCAGCGTTTAATTTTGATAGACTGCTAAAAATTAATAGAAATCCATCATTGGTTGATCGTCGAGGTAATCACCTCGGGAGAAATTATTACGAATATCAAATGCTCCGCCCATTTGCGTCAGGGTGACACTCCTAGTTAAACACTTGAAGCATCCTGTATAGGCCTAGTTAAAGAATAATTTCTTATACAAATTTCTCCCGAGGTGATTATAAAAACAAATTACATAATGATAAACAATGGAGTATTACCTGTGTCTTCCGATGAACGGTTGAAAGCATTATTCTGTGACGTCCCAATAAACTAAAAAATGCGGTACCACAAAGTATCGGACAGACTCAATAATAAACTGATCATTAATCAGCCATCTGCTTTTTAACAACCAACTACAGATGTAAGCGCACCTTTTCCCATATCTTTCTCCCGTTTAACGGCATAACGCCTAATGACACGGCCATATTTCACTACAATAGGTAACACAACGGACAAACGAGTACAGAAGTGGTGGAGGTGTGACTCATACGAGAACGCGCGACTACCAGATGGTCCACACACACACACACACTCGCATCGATACACCGCGCGCATTATCACCATTCCGCCGCCCCGCCACCCGAAATGACTAAAGTTAATTAAAAAACTTTTTGTCCGAGTGGGCAGGTATTCATCCAATGACTGCTGAATGAGTGAGTGATAATAATAACAGATGTTAACGTGTACTACTCCGTCGTCTGATCTAACAAACACAATGGGGACGTAAGACAAAAGAAGGGTTTCCGGATTTCTACTTTGTGTCCATTACCACTACTAGCACGCGTTTTTTGTCATGTAAATCTGGGGAATTAACCACCACCACCCGCCACACAGTGCACGTAGTCTGCGACTTGGAATCCGCACGCATCGATTGAGAGAGCAGGGGGCTTGGATTAGGTCGGTTTGATGTATTATTCAACGAAATGACCACCTACCGCCGGCGGAGGAGATGCACTCTGCGAGTAGCAGTAACGTACGTCCGTTCGTCCAACTGCTAAACCACCACCCGAAAGTAATCGAAAGAGATGAATTAGATATGGTAAAAGATTATTGTGTGTGTGCGAGGAGTGCAGAGACAGGGGAGACGGTCGGCATTGTGTGTGCACGCACGTCATGACTACTATAACATCCGCAGCGGCAGTAGCATTGTTATTCACTAAAAAACCTGCTGCTGCCCCCTATATCAAATATTCTATCAGCAGTAATCCAATTGGTGGTGGAGGAGGAGGAGGAGGAGCAGAGATTTACCAAAAACCGGTCAAACACAACAACAAAAAATCATCTGCGGGGTAATCATTAAAGGTCGGTCAGAAAGCACGGGATTAATTTATGTCACCAAATAAGAGTACGCGCGGAATTAATTTGCAAAATCGAATAACGCTCGTTCGCGCTAGGTCGCGACAGCGATTGCGAGAGAGCGAGTGAGAGGGAAAGAGGGGTGACGCGTGGCGGGGGAAGGGACGCGTGATAAATTCACCAAGCCTGTCTTGCTATTATTCATTTCTGCAAACAATAGTCCCCGTATTATTACTTACCATTAGTAAAATATGTTTTCAATTAAAATGACCAGCCGCTAATAGATATCAATAAATTTCATTCAAATACGTATTAATTAAACAAGACGTATGTTATGTACGCCATTACGTGCTGCTGCTGCTGCTCATTGTTTCCTACAAAAACGACAAATCCGACGGTACAGCGAACTCACGGAGATGAGCCTAAATAAAACTGTTACGGAATATTATTATTGTGATTCATACGAGATGTGAAGAATTTCATATCTCTGGTGGATATTGTTGTCTAATATTTTATAAAAACTTCAAACATATTTTGTGAAATCTTCACATATATTTACCTTAAATGTTAAAAATACTATTGTGTGATAAAAATAATATTATAATGTCAAAAACTATAATTTTATTACGTAGGCTATCACGACCGGTGCCAATGATAAAAGAATTTATATATTGACTGAGTAAAGTATTTACCTTATTTTGTTTGTCCGTCTGGTGGCTTTATTTCTATCTTCGTACTACTACGCGTTTCGGGACATATGTCCCATCCTCAGGTATTGTCACTCAGCAGAGGTCGTCATTTAATTAAAATATCAAAACATAAAAACTTATAACATAATTTACACATATTCAACACTAAAATATTTAAACTTTGGAGCACGCACAAAGCCGAGATGCGCATCCCGGATTACAACGGTCGACTGCTAGTCCGGGATGCACATCTCGGCTTTGTGCGTGCTCCAAAGTTTAAACATTTTAGTGTTGAATATGTGTAAATTGTGTTATAAGTTTTTATGTTTTGATATTTTAATTAAATGACCACCTCTGCTGAGTGACAATACCTGAGGATGGGACATATGTCCCGAAACGCGTAGTAGTAACGAAAATAGAAATAAAGCCACCAGACGGACAAACAAAATAAGGTAAATACTTTATTCAGTCAATATATAAATAAGTGGCTTGGACACCGGTAAACATGAATATATAAAAAAAGAATTTATGTCCGGGGTGTTTGACCGTGGTCGATTGCTTTGTTCATTTTCTAAACGTTTCGGTCACTCACTGGAGGCCTTCTTCAGTAGAAAAAGTTAAAAGTGTTCGACAAAGGGTGAAGAGCCGAATGTACACCTCGTACGTTGCGCATTGCTTTTACCTCGGTTTAGGATACGTTCGGCTCAGCGTCACTAATAATGATTCAGGTTATCACTGTTTACAAAAAATGGCCAAAAACCTAGACTTTAGAAATAAATTCTGTATTAGCACAATAAACCAGACATCTGATGTAAACGCCTTAGTAGCATAACGGACACTTTCCACGGAATTCTTACAAAATACGAATATTCCAAGTAAATTTTTTAAAGAAAGCATACATGACAATAGGCAACATACCGGTATGTAAAAACCATACTGCATTGCAAAACAGTTCTACAGTTTTATTTATTAACAAAAATACATGAAAAATATAAAAATATAAGAAAATTTGCATTGAGTCTAATAATTTGCATTCCATTTGATTCAATTATCAATTTTTTTACCAATTAAGGCAAATTTTATGGAATATTGAGAGACAAATAGTTCCTTTTTAGGTTTCCCGTTAATAGTCGGTTTATGACTTCCATTAGGATGATAATAATGACAATACTCTTCTGTATGACTACGTTCTATCTATTATTTCGTTATAAACAAGAAAGTCCACACACACACAAATGTTATGTCAGCACAACAATGATCGCTAGCTTATACAGAAAAATGAATGTAATTTATGTTAAATTATATGTAATATTGTTGTAAAAATGTAATTACAATTATATATAAAATTGTTAATTATAATATAAAATTGTCCGTTTCAAATATAAAATGAACTGTTAACCCCTGTTGCGACTTGGGGTTAACAATTCGCGTCACAACTCTCAAATAAATGCTGTTCGGACATAGGAGTTCAAACGCTGTTTATCTCGTCGACAAAAAGAGCGTAGAGTTAGAAAATTCAGGTAATTATGGAAAACCCATGCATTCAAATAATCTTACGTTTTTTACAATTTTAGTATTACTTGCATAACTTCTCGTTATCGAAACAATATAAAAATGTCATTTAGTTAGTGTGAAAAAAATTAATTTGTGAAAAAATAATACGTGTTGTAATGTATATAACCTTATTTTTTGACACTTCTGGCAAATACAAATTGACAAATATAGCCTATTTAAGAAATGTCAAACCACTTAGTCTTATTAGTGTAATCATCACTATAATCTCTTCTAATGGTAGATAAGAGACTTCCTTCTTAAAAGCTTTTGTAATGGTAGGTAGGCGCTTTTTTTTGAAGTCTTAAAAATCGTCACAATTGATCTTACTGAATCCTAAATGTGTACTTTTATAAAATAGCATTATATCCCTTAACTATTATGCGAGGGTTGCCTATATGGCTTCCGCTTTTATCATAGGCCTAATACTTATTTGTTCTATACAATTTAGTAACCCTTTTTCTAATTACGACCGTCTTGGCTTTGTTTTAAATACGCTTTATATGTTTCTACAAAAGACATTTTCTATTTCCATAGTTATTTAAAATGTAGTCTTACCGTTAAAGAATTTATTATATTAAATACATTATCTGCATTATACATGCTTAGTCCCATCTGTGAAAGACCGATTCGGATCAACCTACTTGCTAAATCATTGGTTATCGGCACAGAGTGGTTTGTGTAAGTAAAGAGAATGTAATTCACCACTGATGTGTGAAGAAGCCACGCAAAGGACGAATTTCAACTTGTAATACCAACGTTTTAAGTGAATTGCCTCAAAAATATGTTCTTGACATCATACACAAAAAAGTCGAAAAATATTTTAATAGCAAAGAAATGAGCGAGATACGTCTTTCCAAAGTCATTTTCCAAAGATGAGACAAATTTTCAACAGGTTGTATGAATTCCTCACAATGACCTCTACAAATTGTATTAAGCAGAACCTCCACTGCATGCGAAGAATAATCAAAGGACTACAGAAAGATTACATCACCCGCCATCGATATACCACCAGACACGTAAATATGAATGCTGGATCCATTTGTATAGTTAAAGACGACGGTCACAATATATTGGAAGTATCTCAGTGTTTGCTATTCTGAAATTGAAATAAGCATTTGTCTTAATGTACGATTTGTTCACGGATCAAGGCATGAATGAAGCAGTACTGTTAGGTCTATGAGATAGAATCCTCACTCCACTACGGTGTACTGGAAAAACATCATACCTGTGATTCTGCCAAATACGAAAAAAGTAACAAACAATATAGTATAGAACAGAATTTTCACTCGATTATGGTGGATTGGACATCAGATCAAATTTACCTACAGTAAATATAACTTGGCTGCTTCTACCACCTTAAAAATGTTTACGGAGGAAACTTCACATGAATTGCGCTTAATTTAAAAAATACAAGGATGTCGCAAGATTAGACAACTCATCAGAATGTGTGGCAATTGATGGCTAGCTGGAAATCTAAACAGAAACACCAGCAGGAGAAAAAAGTCTACATTTTTGCTACTACTTTGTCGACGAATGGCTGAAAAGTAAAACGATTTCGTCAGCAATGTGGGACTGCCAACGGGAGGGCTGCTACAGCGAGTCGACAACTCATCTGACTTATGGATGGATCAGGGCACTCGCGCTTGTTGAGTGTAGTTTCAGCGATCGACTCTGTAAGCAGAATGCTATACGAGTCCATGTTTATAATCGCGCTTCCGGGGAACTATTCGAAGTTGTTTTTAGTCAGATTTAAGGAAACTATTAGAAATGGATTGAAAGCGGCAGATTTATCGAAACACAATTTCCATAGATGCACCGGCTCACATGTCATTGCATCTTCAAGAAAATGTGACCGTAACATTGCAATAATTGTGCACCCACCGTATTTACCAGATTTTTTGTCTTCTCAAGAACAGGAAAAAAACATGAAAGGACGAACAAGGTTTGTTGTGATGTGGAAGACATTAAAAAAGTCAGCGAGCAATCGAAGGTTATACCAGAAGTGCATTTCCGAAAGACAGAAAAAAGCGGTGGTGTTTATTAAATCCGATAAAGATTACTTCAAAAAGGTATACTAAAGATGAATACAGATGAAGAAATATAAATGAAAGGCGATAGACGACTGAAGACAGTTTTTTAAATAAACAAAAACTGCAACGAACGTTTTGGTCAAACCTCGTACGCTTAAAGTCACAAAAATCATTGACGATGACGTTACGTAACACTTGGCAGTAGTGACCGACACTGGACAGGAACAACACGCGACAATTAATCAACCAACACAAAACAGCTGACACCGTTTTTATTGTTTACCGCAAGTGAAGTTAATCGTTGAACACGACACGACCTTATCAACAAACAACCGCTGATTGAGTTGTCGCAGCGTTAACACACTGCCAATAGTCTAAGCGAATAAGAGCCAAGAAAATATGGAAGGAGGAGAGAAACAGATTACAGTAAGACGTATTAAAATTAGAAGGGGAATATTTTTCAATAAACTACAAAGAATCTAAGGTTAAAATTACAAGAGACAAAGTAAAATAAAATAAATATATATGTGATCATGCTTCTTCTTCTTCTTCTTCTTCTTCTTCTTCTTCTTCTTCTTATTATTATTATTATTATTATTATTATTATTATTATTATTATTATTGAACTTCATCTCCATCACCAATGTTATTAGAGATCTCACAGTAATTGGCGGTTTCTTTGGAGTTCCTCTAAATAATTGGCTGGAACTCAATCCAAACCAATTCCTAAGCTATGGGAGCTTCGCCTTCCTATAATTTGTGTGCATTTTATTTTTTCATCCATGATTACGACAAGAGTATTATTTTCTTATGATTTTCGCAGACCTTGCTTCATTTTTGCATATACTCGCCAAACACTTTTGCCATTCTAACTGTTACAATAATCTCGCCGAATGTTAGATGGGTGCCTTATTTTGTTAAAGGCTTTTATAATGTTAGATGGCAGCACCTATTATTAAATACTTCTAAAATCGGTAGAATTGACGTTACCAAATATTATGAAGAGACAAATACGTACTTTTATACAGGATTTTTATATCCCTTACCTATTGTGCGAGGATTTTACGTACATCTGGTTTCCACATTCCTTACTTATGATTTAGTAAACCTCTTTGGAATTATCAACGACCGCTTGGTTTTCAGTTCAGTTACTTTTTATTTCTCTGAAAAAGAGGTTTTCTAGTCCCGCAGTTAGTTTAAATGTAAGCCTGTTAAAGAATTTAAATAAATGTTAAATACTATTTTAATTTACTATCTTAAATAAAGCGTTTACATTATACCTGTGTATCTCAAACCTTTACCACTTTTATAAAAACGAATTCCTCATCGAGAATGAGAACAAGCTACTGGGTAATTCACTTTCACATTGGAAAACCCGAACCTCTATGTGCATAAGTTTTTCGTTGTCGTTTTTCGTTTGATGTGTTATGGAGTTTACAGAAAAAAACAAGGGGAAACCTTCAGCCACGTGCAACGCACAGCTGAAGGTACGTACAACCTACCGGTACGGGGCGGTCGTTGAAAACTACTGAGCATTCATAAAACCACGCATCGCGAATTCCGCGATTGTAGACCCCACAGTTGACGGTGTATTGCTGTACAACCATGACATGAGTTGCACTAAATTTAAATAAGCATTATCAACGACCGCTTGGTTTTCAGTTCAGTTACTTTTTATTTCTCTGAAAAAGAGGTTTTCTAGTCCCGCAGTTAGTTTAAATGTAAGCCTGTTAAAGAATTTAAATAAATGTTAAATACTATTTTAATTTACTATCTTAAATAAAGCGTTTACATTATACCTGTGTATCTCAAACCTTTACCACTTTTATAAAAACGAATTCCTCATCGAGAATGAGAACAAGCTACTGGGTAATTCACTTTCACATTGGAAAACCCGAACCTCTATGTGCATAAGTTTTTCGTTGTCGTTTTTCGTTTGATGTGTTATGGAGTTTACAGAAAAAAACAAGGGGAAACCTTCAGCCACGTGCAACGCACAGCTGAAGGTACGTACAACCTACCGGTACGGGGCGGTCGTTGAAAACTACTGAGCATTCATAAAACCACGCATCGCGAATTCCGCGATTGTAGACCCCACAGTTGACGGTGTATTGCTGTACAACCATGACATGAGTTGCACTAAATTTAAATAAGCATTATCAACGACCGCTTGGTTTTCAGTTCAGTTACTTTTTATTTCTCTGAAAAAGAGGTTTTCTAGTCCCGCAGTTAGTTTAAATGTAAGCCTGTTAAAGAATTTAAATAAATGTTAAATACTATTTTAATTTACTATCTTAAATAAAGCGTTTACATTATACCTGTGTATCTCAAACCTTTACCACTTTTATAAAAACGAATTCCTCATCGAGAATGAGAACAAGCTACTGGGTAATTCACTTTCACATTGGAAAACCCGAACCTCTATGTGCATAAGTTTTTCGTTGTCGTTTTTCGTTTGATGTGTTATGGAGTTTACAGAAAAAAACAAGGGGAAACCTTCAGCCACGTGCAACGCACAGCTGAAGGTACGTACAACCTACCGGTACGGGGCGGTCGTTGAAAACTACTGAGCATTCATAAAACCACGCATCGCGAATTCCGCGATTGTAGACCCCACAGTTGACGGTGTATTGCTGTACAACCATGACATGAGTTGCACTAAATTTAAATAAGCATTATCAACGACCGCTTGGTTTTCAGTTCAGTTACTTTTTATTTCTCTGAAAAAGAGGTTTTCTAGTCCCGCAGTTAGTTTAAATGTAAGCCTGTTAAAGAATTTAAATAAATGTTAAATACTATTTTAATTTACTATCTTAAATAAAGCGTTTACATTATACCTGTGTATCTCAAACCTTTACCACTTTTATAAAAACGAATTCCTCATCGAGAATGAGAACAAGCTACTGGGTAATTCACTTTCACATTGGAAAACCCGAACCTCTATGTGCATAAGTTTTTCGTTGTCGTTTTTCGTTTGATGTGTTATGGAGTTTACAGAAAAAAACAAGGGGAAACCTTCAGCCACGTGCAACGCACAGCTGAAGGTACGTACAACCTACCGGTACGGGGCGGTCGTTGAAAACTACTGAGCATTCATAAAACCACGCATCGCGAATTCCGCGATTGTAGACCCCACAGTTGACGGTGTATTGCTGTACAACCATGACATGAGTTGCACTAAATTTAAATAAGCATTAAGTTACGTGATCCCATCGTCTGGTTTTAACCAGAAAGCGGACATCGCTTAAACATTTTTAGGCAGTATTATTTGGTTTACTGCAAAGAGCAAACAACACGTGTTCGATTGTCGTTAGTTTAAATTTTTTACCGCATGCAACGTCATAGTAAAAGCCATGGGTATAAAGTAAATATGGCAGTAATAAAACAGCAATATTTAGTTCAGTAGCGTGTTGACAAGAACAAGTGTATGTAAAAACTGGCAATCACTGCGTTCAGTACTTTCTTGTGCATTCCTGACACTTGGAACAAAAGAATCGGTGTCGCTTCTTTAAAATAAAAAATGTTATGCCATGCTAACATAGATTATCGGCATTGAATGTTATGGTATAACTTCGTTCTTTCGTCGAGTCAGTAACTCCAGAAGCCGACAGCTTTTTCTTCACAGTAAAGACTTTTGATTAAACCGTATCTTGTCCAGTCGGTGTACGTAAAGTTACTAGAGTAAAAATCGTGGTTAAAAGGCATTTGTCACAATCGCTTAATGAAGAAGTGAAAGTTACCCATTTTAGTGAGAAAGACAGTTCCGATTCGTGAAGGAACCAAAACAGATTGACCGTCTTTTCGAAAATGTCTTATTATTTGTATTAGCAGTCTCCGTAACTCCAACTTCGTCGTCACCAAATAGTGGACTTGGAATGGAGACACTGAAAGGCCTTGTCTAAAGCGCGACAGATAGCAGTTCAGCAAATAAACACGACGAAGTTGAAATTTTCGAAAACAATTCGCAGATCTAACCGTAAGTACCACTGTCACAACAGCACCGCCACAACTCACACGCGAACAAGGAAATACGGGCAAATGGAAGCAGTAGATAAACTTTACAGTCTAACAGCAAACGACAGACAACCGTATAAACACGTTAGGAGACGGACAGAAAGACGAAAGGAGGCGCGGAATGACATATTATTAACTAAATATATTGAGTGGAAGATTACAAGCACAACAGTGCGTGTGTGAGAGAGAGAGAGAGTGAGAGATTGTTGTGGTCCAGTCAGCCAGGTAGAGGTACGGGTCAACCGCAAGTCGCGTGCCCTATACTACCCTACCCTACCCTACCCTACCGCAAAGGATTAAGTAAAAGTGTGTTTAGCGGAGTGCAAGCCCTACTGTTACTCCTGCTGCTTTGCCGCCGATCTGCCCCTGCTCGTCACATGGCCGAGCGTCAACACACGTGAAGTACACTCTATAGTTAAATGGAGTTAAATGATAGCTATCAAGTTTCTTGTTTCTATAATTGTAAGAAGACTAATTATTATTTAAGTATGCAAATATAAATTCATGCACACCTCTCAGAATCCACCTAAAGATTATGTGCAGAATTGTCGGTCAATTTATGACTGACACAGATTGCATCAGCGCAATGATTATCAGAAAAACAATTGTCACACAGTTGTTATATGCACTTGCTAAAATATAAAAATAAATATTTAAGCACTGATTTGTATTAATGTAAGATTAAAGAAAAGTATAGAACTCGAAAATAATTTATTTTGGTAACCAAGATGATAACCACAGCCTACATGGTTAGATCACTGTACACTATCATGCTTTTAAATATAAGAAGTAAATTGAATTATTCAGGTTTAACTATGAATTTTGTATTCTATGTCTAAGGTTTTTACTGCCGGCGCCAACAGTGATTGGAATAAACTCCAGGCTATTGAGTGTGGTCCGCTAATGTTATTAGTTTCAAACGTTTCGGCCTCCCCTCTGGAGACCACCTAGAGTGCATAAAACGATCCACACAACGGACACGATGTTCGTCTGTTGACCACAGTATCTTAGCTACAGTACTATGGTTAACTGACGAACATCATGCTAGTTGTGTGAATCGTTTTATGCACTGAACACGGCCTCCAGAGGGGAGGCCGAAAAGTCTGAAATTAATAACATTAGCGGACCACGCTCAATAGCCTGGAGTTTATTCCAGTCACTATGACTTTTTACTTTAACTGTGAATATTTTTTAACATTTATTTGACAACGAATTATTTAACTTATGAATTATTATAATTTGAATTTTTAACAATATTTAACTATATATTATTTAAATTTGAATAATTTTTAACTATGTTACTTAGTTTATTGTTCTAATGCCAAAATAAAGTAACACTTTAAGTACTTTTTTGTAAACTTGGTCAAAATATTAATAGTTTGTCTCATACTTTCTACCAGTACCGACAGTATATTTTTACTCCATACATATTATTGTTTGAGAAATACTTCTTTAAATTTTTTAAAATTAAATATTACATTATAATTAGTTTTCCTATAATCTATTTAATTTTACAGTGGAACCTCACTAATTCGTCACCCACGCAAGCTTTTTTTTCTTTTTCTTTACTAACAAGCGAGTAACATATACGCTCTAATTTTAGCCGGGGTAAACGAGAAACGTGCTGATTTTGGCCGGGGTTCTAATAACAGCCAGGAAAACGGATTGCGGACGGTATTGGTTCCGAGAATGGGTATTTCGTACTTGTGTACACGGCACAATAAGTGTTGTGTTCTGTCGTTACAGCGTAATACGTTTCCGATAATTCAGTCGGATTGCTGATACCTGGCAAAATATTCCGGAAAACACTCTAAAATCTGTCTGGAATAAGTTACGGGCATCTGAATTACAATCAGCATCTACAGAAACAGAAGGTCTTGACCCCACATCGGAATTGTTAGATATCTGCCAATCCCTACCAGCATTTAACAGTTTGCATGAAGACGACGTCAAAAATTGGTGTTAAATAGACTTAGGCTACCGGATGTAGTCTATGAAATGTTTAGTGATGATGTAATTGTTTATGTATCCACAGAACTTACAGAAGCTAATGATGAAGATGACCAATAAAACCTGAAATCTCTCGTAAGGAGGCCGTTCAATCACTGACTATAGCAATCAAGTGGTACGAAGGCCAATATGAAGCAGAACTGGATAAAATAATTTCACTACTCCAAATACATAATTTGGCTCTTGAAAAGTACGGTCGACAGAAAAAACAGACCCCACTGCAATTACAGTGCTTAACTTGTTTGAGTTTGAAAATTTCCAGTAATAAATATGTTAGAGCATAACATTAGTACTGTACATTGCTAGTGTTGAACTAAAACATTTTATAGTCTTTAATGGATTTGTTTCTTACTCTCTCACTAGTTCGTCTGTTTCACTAATTTGTCACCCCTTCGGTCCCGTAGGTCACGAATTAGTGAAGTTCTACTGTACATAATAATAATGGCTCCCATGTATACCACCGAAGTAGCTTAGGAGTAGGCAGGGTAGGCTGCCTAATGTGAGCCGTACGGCATACAAGGAAGGCAGTGTGGCCAGCACTACGCTTCAGCCGCCCATTATAATCCCCAGGATGTTATCCCAGGTACTCATTTTCAACAGGCTGAGTCGACCTGGGAGCTGAAAAACGCACCTTGATTTTATGGTGGGGGCCCAGGAATTGAACCCGGGACCTCTAGATTAGTAGCCAGGTGCCATACCCACTGGTCTACTGAGCCGCCTCTACTATACATATTTATATAATATGCTATAGGCCTACATGTATGACAGGTTTAATAAAATGTAGAATAACATGTTTAGTGTGTATAAACGTGTTTATGTGTGCGTATGCGCTTACGCTAGTTTGTAGTACAATTGGCTTTTTTATAAGCTTTTATAAGTACTTTTTGGTCATTTTTAAAAGTTTTTCATCTCTGGAGACAAGCAAAGCCCGATACTATAATCATATACCTGAATGTAGCATAGATTGTGAATTATCTGTAGTTTTTATAGTTACCACTACGGCAGACTGTAAGAAATTAATCCAGTCATTACAGGTTTTAATCACAGTCATTCTAAAAATAGACAAAATTTTGTATTTTACTGGATTCGTATATCTTACGTAAAAGATAAAAGAATTTATATCCAGGCTGTCTGACCGTGGTCGATTGGTTTGTTCATTTTATATACGTTTCGTTGACCACCGTTGGTTGTGCAAAAATTCATATTCGCAAACAGATTTTAGTTTTCACGAATATCTCAATAAATATGGCATTACAATTATAAAGTAGGGCCGTATTTACGGGGGGTGGGACGAACGGGCCCGGACCCTCCCCCAGAGGGTCGAAAAAGACTATAAGAAATTTTGTTACTGTCTTAATTTTTAGGTTCGTTTTAAATTATTCTTGCGGCCGTGTACGCTAATATAGTATTAACTCTTTTTTTAAGTATACAAACAGACTTATAACACAGAATTTGCGTATACGTTTGAAATATGAAAATCAATTCAGTGACTCCGGAAGAAGTTGTCAATAAAATGGTCAAAACTCAAGGCGAATTAAAATCTAAAATATTTTCAAACATTGTAATATTTTTAGTATAAAACTTTCTTAGTTTACCTTTTTTTTTATTAAAACTGTAATTGTCATCTTCAAATGTAAATCGTCAAAAAGTATTTTGTAAAAAATGTTTCAAAGACACGTATTTTTATTGTATTATTATCGTTTGTTATCCTTATGATTGATTTCTGGATGTTCCCACACATTTTCAGTCATTTTAAAAATTATAATGTTGATTATTCTTAACATGTTTCTTCTTTTATATGATGCCGACACGACTGGCCTCTCCCCCAAGGCCAAATTCTGTTAAAAAAGTGTAGCATTTATAGACCACAAAATTGTTACAGAAAAATGTGTCCGAGAAACATACTCCTTGGTACCGTGCATGGTACTGTTCGTATAAGTGCATAGTAATAATTCTATCACCAAAATTTAACGCGTAATAGCTCATAAAAAGTTAAATAATTTTCATTTAAAAACTATTGTAATTAAATAAAGCAAGACTATTTTAAGGATGAAAACTTCAACCTTCTGTAACATGAATTTTAATAATATTCTTCTTCTTCTCCTTCTTCCGCACCTCACGGAAAAGGCACTTTGCCTATTCCGTCTTTACAGAGTATCTCTCCATCTCACTCTCGGTCTTCCTACATCTCTTGTACCAAAGGGTCTATATCGAAACGCAACCTTAGGTAGTCGTCCATCTTCCATTCTGTCCAGATGCTGTAACCATTCTCTCTGATATGTCTGGATTCTATCATTTATGGACAATAACTGTAGCTCTTCTCCGATATCCTCATGGTGCAAACGATCCTGTCTCGTGCAACCCTCTGTTCTTCTCAAATACTTCACTTCCGAAGTTTGAATCTGGTTTTTAATCTTCTTTGTAGGACCCATGTTTCACATTCAAATACGTAGTAAAACGGGCACTGCTATTGTTTTATAAAATTTAAGCCTTTTCTCTTTCCTTGTTTTTTTCCTCCACGTTCTATGTGTGACGCCACACATCATCTGAAACCTCGATATATTATGAATGTTTAATACATTTGCTTATTTGGTTATAATAACAACGCCGCGAAATGGCAAGGGGGTTGAAACCGAAACATTGCTGCGTTGCAGATATTGAAAATGTTTATGTCACTACAGGGGCTTCTGTTTGAAGTTTGTCAATATTTCAGCGAATAATTATTCTAAATAAATTATCCTCAAGTGAACTGAAGGTGACAGTTGAATATACTCTTGAAACATTGTGAGACACATTATATACTAAAATATTCTTGTATAAAATAAAAAATACTATTTTATATTAAAAATAATTTTTTAATGCATCAAGAGTGTCATGAACGGATTTCCTAAGAAACCTTATGAATATCTGATAGAGTCCAGAATATAAAGGAAAAAATAGTTTTTCATTAGCTGGTGTACGCAACCATACCGGAGATAGAAAGCAGTAACAATCGCGTAAGGAAAAATTATTAAAAGTTTACACTATTGCCTATAAACCACACTGGCATTAACAAATTCGTCGTATTTTAGCATATGTCGTTTGTCAGACATATTTTTTACTACTGGTCAATAAATGTTTCCTCATTTTGAGCTTGCGTTTGACGGAGTGATTAAAATTTTGCCGAGATATGCACCAAATAGTTAAAACCTAGGCCTACCTCTCGCAAAGTGTTATACACACAAGGAATTATAGACTTTGTAAGTGCGGAAGACTAAATAAAAGCACTTTAAAATACGAAGGCAAAAACAGTCAATTAATGGAATATAGGCCTACAGTAATAACAAAATAAAGAAACAATACAATAAGCGACTCGGCATTCCGTGTCAGTGAAATAATAGCCAATACTTCGCTTCTGAAGTACCGGAAACTGAATTTCAGGGGGTTTCCCAGAGTCAGAAATTACGATTCAAGAAAATCTGGCATGTAAGTATGTATCTCTCTTCAGAAGTGTAAACTCTGGATGAACACATAGACTTAACGACGATTAATATTACAATAATTCTTGAAGTTACTTTTAATGCTAAAAAAAATTGGCTATTGGATCGTGAAGAATCTGACGGACAAAATCTGTACCGAAACATACAACTTTACTGCAGGGGTGTATTTACGGGGGGAGACGATCGGAACGGGACCCCCCTCAGAGCGTAGAAAAACTAGACTTAATTTCTTAATTTTCAGGCCGATTTTTATTTTTTTAACTGTGTACGCTAATATAGTACAAACACGTTTTTAAATGTACAAACAGGTTTATTAGTCAGTATTTGCGTATATGTTTGAAATATGAAATAAGGAAAATCAATTCAGTCAATAAGTGATTGTAAAGAGTATTTCGAAAACTCGTATTTACATAGCGTTATTACCGTTTACATTAATGGGATTTAAATTAGGATGTTATCACACGTTTTCAGCCACTTGAAAGATAGTAAAATCAGTTAACCTTCACTTGTTTTTTTCTTTTGTATAAAGCCGACTCGACGGGACCCCCCCCCCCCAAAGGTCAAATTCTAGTTACGCCACTGCTTTACTGCACATAAATGGAGACAGAAAATGTTTGAAAGTTTAGACTCGTAAGAACGATCCATTACATTATTTTAACTAACGTACAGAAGCCTACTATTTAATAAAAATACTTTGCTATATGCAATATTATAATTTTATAACAGTATTATCTTGTACGAGACTATACTCTAGTACTTTTCTACACTAAATTAGTCCGACTGTCATTTTCAGTTAAGGTTTTGTACGATGCGATTCCCCCCGAATCCGATTTGAATAAAATTTGTTGTAGGCCTAGTTTCAGTAATTGCTAGTATTCGCAATATTATTTCGAAAACAACAATATTCGTGGCTTCAACATCAGCGAAATGTGATTAAACGTTGTCGACTAATTCCGTCGTAGCCGTAGTACTATGGTATTGTGTGTTGTAACAGTCTAACAGTAACGCAGCGTGCGAGCCTTCTGGCTGCTACTGCTCTGCTGCCGCTGCCCAGACGGGATACGCTTGTTAACAGTTCTTTGAGAAGTCGACTCTTGTTTTCTTTTCTTCTCGCTTCAACACGACACAAAGCTGTGGCAGCAGTAGCAGCGGGCTGACACTGTTCACGAGACACAAACAACGGCTCGTGTTAATGTTCTCTCTCTCTCTCTCCCTCTCTCTCACTCTCTCTCTCTCTCTTTCTTTCTCTCTCTCCTCTCGTATCGCCTAATCGTTAAGTATTACACGCCACTCATCAGACGTGTTAACGTCTTCTGGCCTGCTGCAACCTATTCGCAAAACGAAGAAGTTTGAAGATAATTATGTGATTGTGTTTTAACACTTTCGATACGCATGGTTTTGTAGTTGTATTTGTCTAGAGAACGCATGATTTTTCATGTGCTTCATAATTTTTTCTGTGAAACCTAGTTAATGCTTACTGAAAGCTTATTACATTGTGTAAAATATCAATTCTTTAGTGTTACACTGACGTAGAGAAGTAACAATGATGTCTAATTTTTTTTATTAATTTTAAAAAACGCATTTTTCGTTTTCAAAAAATAGTTTTAGGGGAGTTTTCAGTTAGTTTTGCATTTATTAATGTTACATAAGTCTGATTAAAATTAATTATACATCTAATTAGTATAATATCATTTCTAATCGACATGTAATATCTGACGTATTTCAACTTTGGTCAAATAACGATCTTTAGAATCCATACTGCAGCCTTGTAAACAGCACCACAGTTTGCGGAGTGGCTGCGAAAACATATGATTCCTATTTCCAATAAAAGAAATGTAAAACGCAAAAATGCTGCGATCTGTATTGTTTCGTTAACTAAATATGTGAGAAATTATGTTCCAGTTCACGCAGTTCTCAGATTTTGTGCAATTAAATTTCTACGCACACAATTATACACATCCGTGGAAAGCGCTGGCAACGTACACTGCCAGAAAAGTGCCCGCCCGCGCTTTTCACGGACAACGCAGCCAAACTTACATCTAATGCGTTTTAGTAGGACTCCACAAACCGTGTGTAGAGCCAACAGAATTATAATCGATACGGAAGTAAATACGGTAATGACTCCAAAAATTAGAGCACATCAAGGGGTTTGACAGGAATGTTATTTTTTATCGTCTACGTTGTTCAGTATCTATACAAAATTACGTCTAAAGAAAGGTGTACTTTACAAGTACAAATGGATCAACATAATACACGCTGCTTTTATCTGATAACCAAATGTAATTAAACATCATGAAAACAAAGTGTAATTGCTGTCACACACTACATTAATGGGGTATACCTTGTAACATGGCATACTACTATTGGGGTATACCTTGTAACATGGCATACTACTATTGGGGTATACCTTGTAACATGGCATACTACTATTGGGGTATACCTTGTAACATGGCATACTACTATTGGGGTATACCTTGTAACATGGCATACTACTATTGGGGTATACCTTGTAACATGGCATACTACTATTGGGGTATACCTTGTAACATGGCATACTACTATTAACATCTAAAATATTAAATAAGTCGCAGATCCAAATTAAAATGTACAGAACTCTAACAAGTCCGATTATGGTATTTATGGTAATGAAACATAAACATATGGTAGCGTGTGAAATAGATGAAGAACGCCGATATACTGAAGATATATATGAAGAATCGTCGTACGGAAAATATTGAGATAAACAGAATTGCCAAGGATTCAAGGAAGTGGTTTCTATAACACAGGATGTTAATTGTCATTTGGGTAAGAAGAAGAAGAAGAAGAAGAAGAAGAAGAAGAAGAAGAAGAAGAAGAAGAAGAAGAAGAAGAAGAAGAAGAAGAAGAAGAAGAAGAAGAAGAAGAAGAAGAAGAAGAAGAAGAAGAAGAAGAAGAAGAAGAAGAAGAAGAAACTTGTAACATAAAAAAGCTCAATACAAAAATTTAAGATCATAGACTATATAGAAAACGTCCACATTCTTATAAAAATTGTTATTAGCTAATAATCAAACGGAAAAAGAAATACTGTTATGAAGAGGGCAGAGATATTCGTAAGAAAATTAAAAGGCCTCAGGGAACATGTGGTAAGCACTACAAGACGAATTCTGTAAGGGAAAAACATGAGGGATAAAAACTCTGAGGGAAACTAATTTAAAAAAGTAGGTGATGGTAGGTCTCGTTTTATTATACAGACCTGATCACAAGCACGACAATTTTAATTATGAGAAACGACATTCCTTAGAGCGGTGAAACATTGTAGGCCTACAATATTATTAAGCTACAAGTTTTATTCCCATATTATTATAGTAACAGACAATAAAATATATATGGATTACAATATTACAATGTAAACCCTTTGGTTACATATAATAAAGATGAACTGTTTTTAAAATTCTCCATTACAGATGTGTATATTAGTGATTCTTTATATTTATTGTTAACTCACAGTTGGTAATATAACGTTAGGAGATTGTTTTGATTTTCGTTTTGAAAGTTATTAAAAATCTGTTTATCTCAAAGTAAATCGGTTTGTTTCGGAACATGCTCTGTGATAAGAAAAAAAACGTGTACTTTACATGTTACAAAGTTTCACAGTAGAAAGTCGCAAAGTATTTCCTCTGCGCTACTTTAAAATATAGTAAACACAAAAAGCAGAAATAAATTATTTAAAAAATGTCTCGCGCCTAAGCAATTGTTTCGTTTTGAATGGAAAACTGTAACGTGTCTTTTGTGTAGTGTGTACGACCTGAAAACTTTTTTTAACTTTTGTTTAACTGTCCTTTCTTCTCAGACAGGTATATAAACACATCCACTTCATACTAAGCATTACTGTTTCTTTACTGGAGATCCATTCAAGGAGAAGTTGTTTTAGAATTTACAGAAAACATCTATTATTAGATGTAATATTCTCTTTTGGTAGGATGCTGTATAGTAGGTATTGTGTTTAGTAGATTTTGTAAATGTTTTGGTTTGGAAACTGAATGTCTGTAGTAGTTTAGAACACCACAACTGCCTATAATATTGTCGTCAACAGACGAGAAAGATTTGATGTAAGTTTTATTTGTCCTCGAATTTATTTGATCAAATTCATTCTGTTTTATGATAATTTTTTACTATAAAACAGAAAACGACTGAAAATAAGTAATGCTTTTATAACATTGCATATGTAAAATTTGTCTGTCTCTTTCTACATTATGAAAAACTGCATTAATTACAGCATTACAAGTTTAATGTGGGCAACACACACAGGTAGCGAAATGTGTAAGGAATTGTAACCGCGGTAACACGGTTTAAATCCGCTCCAAAGGTTGTCGTTTAAACCCTACAGGCACAGTAAGTACAAGTAATTTCTATGAGCAGCGGTCCCCAAAATGTGGGTTGGGGAAGTACGGAAAATATTTTGTGTGTTGCAAAAGAGTGCTAGTAACAAAATACAACGTTCAGTGCCAAATACTGACACTACTAATGACGCGAATGTGAGGGTTGTATAGTATGTTGTAATTACATATGGGGCGGAGAATGAAGGAATCGCTAATTTAGTGTTCAACGTTCAACGGCATTGGTTTAGCTTTAGCCACACTGTAGATTAAAATGTTCAAATAATATATTCAGGAATCACAAACAATATCAAGATGTATGAATCTACTTAACTGTGTGACCGTGTTTTTTTAGAAATAAATACTGGATTAATATTTCAATACAGCAACAAACTTAGCCCTTTTAACCCAGATTTTAGACAGACTGTTAAAATCTTAATGGTTTTGTACATTATGTTATATTTTTTATTGTTCAGTTTATATATAAACCTTAATGATGATGTGAATTATGTTTTCTATTCGTTATAATAATCATTTTTATTATTACTACAGATCACTGTTACGTGTTTAACGATTTAATTTGGATTTGAATTATATTTCTTTATTCTTGAGCCATTAGATTTTAAAATAATTTAATTCTCTGTCTGTAAATATTTATTTTGTATGATGAAAATGTCTCATGTGAGTATTAAAAAAATTAAAAATCCATTGGTGGGTACCGTTGAAATTTGAGAACTCCTGTCTAAAAGTATACAAAAACTACACACTCAACATGCTGAAGGAAAATCAAAATAAAAATCATGTAAAAATTATATAATGGACCTTACTAATAGTAACTAATAAAATGACTAAAGTAACTTCAACTTTTAACGAGGTATAATAACGGCTCAACCGCGTGCTTACTAATATCCTTTCAAAAATATGTTCCAGTTATATTAGAAAGTTTTTTCAGGCAAAATTTCGATATCGAAAGTAACGCATCGTTGTCTGTTTTTACAGGTCTAGCAATCGTTGCCCGTTTCGTTCTTGATCGTCGTAGCTGACGGTGTAAGATCTTCGTTTTCACACATAGTGTACTGTATCTATTGGTTCGATATGTCAGCTGAAAATGTTATAATAACAGCCCTTTTTTCAGTACGAAGTGTGCTTGAAATGACGTCAGCCTCTAAATAAGTTCTATACTCAGTCATCCAACTTTTAATAGTTGTTAAGAACTCTGTTCTGTATTGAATCCGTTTACTGAATTTTATTTTCCTGCCTTTTAGCCTTTTAAATCCATTAGGCTTAGTGCCCAACAACCCGAATTTGTAGTAATATGGGAAGACTCATCTTTTCTGCAAAAGCTGAGTGCAATTTTCACATGGCTATTTTCTTTGATATTCTGGATATGGCAACACAAATTCTTAAAAAAAAATTATAACCGTGCCTTTACATTTTCGTAAGTGAGATACAACCTTAAATATTAAAACGTGTGGCTTTAAGTTGTATGGTTAAAATATTACTAGACAAAATATAAGTAAAGTATAACAAAAGTAAAGAGACAAATTCCTGGAGTGAAAAAAATACTTAAATAAGAAATACATTACTTTTAAAACGAAAAATTTGTATCACTGTCATCAATTTTAAATATTCCAACAATTCAAAACGGCGGCGTATAGTATCGTATTATATACTTAAAGTAAATTCCTCCTACGCAATGGAAAGTTCTACAGAAAAGAACGCAATGGAACAAAACGTTCAGTGATTAGAGTTGAGCGGTTTCCAGAAGGTGTAAAATCATATGTAATTTAATCCTCAACTTTAACGTTCAAACAATACGGTGAACGTTATATATTATTAAGCCGTGCGTATTTTTAGAAGTGAGTTGAACACTTAAAAAGTAGTCAAAACATGTTACCAATATGAGGGACAACCAGTTGATGTTTAAACTATAGCTCTGGAGTCTCGAATTGGTAAAGTTATTTAGGGACGCGGGGAAATTACAGTAGAAAGAACGATTGCTAAACAGTGAAATGTAAATATCAGTTTACTGAGATATTCATAAGAAACTGAACTAACGTAAAATATGTGGAAGATGAGTCCAAGTGAGATTAACGAAAGTTAAAACAGCAAAGATCAATTTGTTGGGATGAGGTTCTGCTACACCACCTTGTAGTGAAATTTTCGATCCATGAAATTCGTATTTTTTGCCAATTTCAAACTGTCATTACGTCGAGTCGAGTTTATGCCAACGAAGAGCGAAAACGAATTTATATAACCGACTCGGATTTCAAGACGAATAATTATTGTATGCTGCTACTAGCATAAAAAACCCTTTTATAACAGTGGGAGAAACGTGTATTTGTGCTGGAGATTATGTTGAAAAATAGTTAACTTTTTATATTTCATGCCCCTTATGCATATGCCATGTTTTACATTTAACAGTCTACCAATAATCACAAGTTATGAATCTGTTTGAAGACTGAGTCGAGGAATTGCGACAGAACTAGTAATTTCTAAAACGGATAGATCATCGTGAACGTAACAGATAGTTCAGCCAGTCAGATGCCGACATAATTGTTAGCGTTTGTTTGTTAGCAGTGTAACGTATTATACTGAGACCGAACAGAACTGTGAACTCCTCGCGACGGCCGTTGTTGAGGTGGCGTTTAACGACTTTTTGTTTTAATGCCTCATTTTTGTTTTAAGTATTCAAGGATTTCCTCCTATTGGAATTGTCTCGGCCGTCGTCGCTGTTGTTAAACAATTGTATTCCAACGTATTGTGTTGGCCAATGCATTGTCTTCTTCCTTTTCATTCCCCTCTCTGCCTTTTCTTCTCGTTCTTTCTTTCTTTCTGACCCTATTGTACTCCTTGTTCTCAGAAAGAAAATTGCTTTACATAGAAGTACTGGATTTTTAAAAATGGTACCAATTATGGTGACGACGACGACGACGACGATGATGATGATGATGATGATGATGATGATGATAACAAATACAATGTAAACCCTGAATTCTCTGTTTACTAGGAAGCGGAAAGATATGTTTTACATTTCCATGTGTACGAGGTGAGTTATATGGGGAAAGTTGGCCGTCTCCTATTCATAGTTGCAATTGATCGTTCATACTGAGTGGATTTTTAGAACAATTTTTATTTGACGTATTTAATAGTTCCAATGAGACTTTAAAAAACGGGAAAGAGAGTGAAAAACGCTAAAAACATTTAGTGATACTAATTATTGAAAATTAAATAATAGTCAGTAAAATTCATATATTTACTAAAAACTATACAAAACAGTTGATATAATAAATGTAAATTTAAGGCTACAAAATAAGAAAAAATACTTTAATATTGTTAATTCGATTAAAACAGTTAGACAAACTTGGACAAATAAGTTATGATATAAATGTTGAGGTATGGTTAAAAATAATTAATAATTTAAGTGCAGGAGCAAACACACACTTTATTGAAGAACAGTTTAGTAGCAAGTATACATACAACGGACACACGAAATACACATTACAAAAGCAGATTTAAAACTGAACTTAACTGGTCGAGTGCATCTCTGTTTATATAGAAAAAAGCTTCCAGATTTTTCCTTTTATTTAAAACTACCAGAACATTACTTTTGTAGACTTCTCACAGTAAACAAGCATGTGTGTGGGCTGAGGCCCCGCCCAGGTAGCTAGACCTCCCACCGCACAATACAAACTTTCACTCTACAATAATAGGTATACTTACTTAAAATTGAATGTAGAGTTTTCTAGTAAATTCTCAACACCCTCCCTAAAACTCTACATTCTCACAATCACATTAATTTAAAAAATTCATTTTTACTCTTAAGTCCAAGTTTAGATCTTAAATAAACAAATTTTGGTTTTGACAAAGATTTCGTAAGTATATCAGCAACTTGTTCATCACTTTTAACATAATGCACATCAATTTCTCCATTTTGAAAACAATCACGTACATAATTATATTTCACATCAATATGTTTTGTCCTTTGATGGAATTCAGGATTACTTATAAGTTTTAATGCGCTCATATTATCTATATATAAATCATATTTATCAGTCTTACAATCGCATTCATTAAATAACTTCTTTAACCACATTATTTCAGTTGTTGCTAATGCTGCACTTACAAATTCTGACTCGGTTGTTGATAATGATACAGATTGTTGCTTCTTACTTCGCCAAATAATTGCAGCATTTGCATACATACAAGCTACGCCAGAAGTTGATTTACGTGTAACTGTATCGCTAGCATAATCAGCATCACTATAAGCTTTAAAGTTGCCATCCTTACAATATAGTAATCCAAAATCAATCGTACCTTTTAGATAACGTAAAATTCGTTTAACAATTGACCAATGAGCTACACTTGGTTTGTCTAAAACTCTAGATACAACATTTACAGCAAAACTTATGTCCGGACGACTTACAGTTTGCAAAAACATCAAATTGCCGACAGCTTCACGATAAGGTACATTACTTACAATAGTTTTTGATAAATATTCATCATGATTACAATCAATTGGCGTGGATACAATATTAGCTTCTGACATATTAAACTTTTCTAAGATTTTGTTAATATAAGTACTTTGATGAATGAAAACAGACCCATCATTCAATCTACAAATTTCCATTCCAAGATAGTTAGTAACTTCTGTAGTACTAGTAATTTTAAAAATTTTTTACTCAAATCATTCAACAATTTATCAATCAAACTTTCATTTGAAGCTGCAATAAGTCCGTCATCAACATAAATTGCTAACAAGATCTTATTATTATTATTGTTATATATGTATAAACATGGGTCACCCGTACTTTGACAAAAATCTAAATTTACAAAAAAATTAGTGAAGTGCTCAGTCCAGCATCTTGGTGCTTGTTTTAAGCCGTATAAACTTTTCATTAATTTACATACGCGTGAGCTTCCATCATCAAAACCTTCAGGTTGTTTCATATATATATCTTCCTTTAAGTCACCGTATAAAAAAGCCGTTTTTATATCAAATTTACCGATATGTAAATTTTCACGAGCTTGAAATACTAAGTATCAATCTTATTGTATCAAAGCGAACAACCGGACTAAAAGTTTCTTTATAATCGATATCTTTCTGTTGCGAATAACCTTTAATAACCAACCGCGCTTTATAACGTTCTGTACCATCTGGATTGAGCTTCTTCACAAAAACCCAACGATTGTTAATCACCTTTTTATTTTTTGGCTTTTCTACTAATACCCATGTCTTATTTTCATACAAAGAGTTCATTTCGTCCTGCATTGCAGCTTGCCAACTATCTTTTTCTTTACTTGTAATTGCTTCGTTATAATTAGATGGTAACTTTCCAGCAATAAACGTGATCGGACATCCATAATATTCTGTAGGTTTTAATTTTGTTCTATCGCGCAATTGTTGTTCAGTTTGATTGTTATCGCTATTTGAAGATTGTAAAGGTTCTCTTTCTTCAAACTCATTTGATTCATTTTTAAGTAAAAGTTCATTATTTTTAGGAGTTATAATTTCATTTTCTTCAGTTTCTTTATTATTATTGTTCAAAGAATTCAAAATAATTGAATCAGCTAATACTCTTTCAGGTTTAAAAAGTACATCTCTACTTATAATGACATCTCGCACTTCCGGAACATATACACGATAACCTTTACAATCCTCATGATATCCGACCAGATAACCTCTCATTGATTTTTTATCAAGTTTCTTACGCTTTTCTTTTGATATATGTACATAACACATGGTTCCAAATATTTTAAATCTATCAACAGTAGCTGTTTTTCCATTCCATAACTCATAAGGAGTTTTATTATTTTGTTTTGTTGGGCCTGTTCTATTAATTACATGTACAGCAGTATTCATTGCTTCTGCCCATAAGAATAGAGGTAAGTTTGAATTTGAATATAACATTGATCGAGCAGCCTCTACAATGATTCGGTTATCGCGCTCTGCAATTGAATTTTGTTCGGGCGTATATGGAACATTAATCGAATATTTTATACCTTTACTATTTAAAAAAGAGATCACAGCTTTATTATTGTATTCTTTACCACCATCAAAATGAATTTCTTTAATATTTGTTGCAAATTGATTCTCAACCCCGATACAAAATGATTTTAGTTTTTCTATTACTTCAGATTTTTCTCGAATAAAATGAATTTCTCTATAACTTGAAAAATCGTCTTTAAAAGAAACGAAATATAACTTTCTACCGAGAGACTCTACTTCCATAGGACCACAAACGTCAATATAAATTATTTCGCGAGTTTTAGTGGCACGATCGATCTTTTTGTGAAAAGGCAATCTATGATTTTTGCCATAAGCGCAACCTTCACAAAAGAAATTTTCATCCGTAAATTTTATATTTAGATTTTTCAAAAAATTCTTCACATGTTTTACATTTTGATGGCAAAGTCTTTCGTGCCATAATTGTAAAACATTACCGTTGGCAATGCTCGATCTACTCTTTTGTTCTACCACGTTACATTCTTTTGGAATTAAAGTTTGAATGTCTAATTTTAGCAAACTACCAGGCTCATATTCGGAACCAGTTACAAGAATTTCATTACCATGCTTTAAAGTACATCTCGTAGCATTATGTGTTATTTCATAATCTATACCCCTTTTACCCGCATATTTAACAGAAAACAGATTATACATTGAATCAGGAACATATAATACATTATAGATAGTACCTTCTACTCGTTCACTATTTTTATAAGTTTCAAAGTCAATATTACCTTTACCATATGCAGACATTGTCATACCGTTGCCCATTCTTACACTGACTGGTGTTGTATATTCTTCGAACGTTGAAAACCATTCTCGATGCTTCGACATATGATCCGTCGCACCCGAATCCACAATCCAGAGATCATCCCGATTGCCACAGCTGCCTTTGTCACCTATTAGTGCTATCCTCGATGTTGATTTCTTATATCCAGAAGACGAGTTACTTCTTTCTTGATTATTCGACCATCTTCGCTGTCCATTATTCTTATTCATGAAGCAATTGTTACTTTTATGACCTTTTCTTTTGCACGTATAACACCTGAAGCAGTCCCTTTTTAAATGACCTTGTCTTCCACAATTATAACACTGCTCTTGTTTCAAATTATTCTTCTCATATTTATAAGAGTCATTCTTCTGTTCTTTATGACCGATTTTCAGATTAGCTAGCAACGCTGTCGTCTCTTCGTGTACTTCCTTTTGCTCTTGTAATCTAAATTCTTCTGCCATCAAGCGCTCAGTCAAATTTTCGAGATTCTTCTTATCGTCAGATACCGAATCCCAAGCACTGTGAAAATGATTAAACTTTTGTGGCAAAGATGTTAAAACACAAGTCATCACCATAGTCTTTTCAATTTTTCCCCCGAGGTTTTTCATTTTTCTAGCCAACTGTTCTATTTTTGAAATATTATACGTAACACTTTCACTCTCTGTCCACTTAAACTCAAAAAATTGTTTTTGAATCATCGACAGATTTTCATCAGATTTTAGATCATATGCTGTATTCAATTTGTCCCACATCTCCTTGGCAGTAGAACAACCCATTATAAGTTCGAGAGGCTTTCTCTCCACTGTTGTAACAATTAACTTTCTGGCAATTTTGTCCGCCTTCTTGAACTTTTCCAACAACGCGTCACGATCTTCTGCACCTGCAGCTGGCTCGGCTAATCTTCCTTCGCAAACATCCAGCACATCATCATCCTCTTCCATCAACGTGCGTACTACGAAGCGCCATTGATGCCAATTATCTTTGTCTCGAAGTTTTTCAATTTTTATATTCGGTTCCATTTTTGCACTAATATTTTATACTTGCACTCCAATTACACACTGCACTCCGATTTTAAAATGCCACTGGGCCCATAACCTGTTGAGGTATGGTTAAAAATAATTAATAATTTAAGTACAGGAGCAAACACACACTTTATTGAAGAACAGTTTAGTAGCAAGTATACGTACAACGGACACACGAAATACACATTACAAAAGCAGATTTAAAACTGAACTTAACTGGTCGAGTGCATCTCTGTTTATATAGAAAAAAGCTTCCAGATTTTTCCTTTTATTTAAAACTACCAGAACATTACTTTTGTAGACTTCTCACAGTAAACAAGCATGTGTGTGGGCTGAGGCCCCGCTCAGGTAGCTAGACCTCCCACCGCACAATACAAACTTTCACTCTACAATAATAGGTATACTTACTTAAAATTGAATGTAGAGTTTTCTAGTAAATTCTCAACAATAAAATTATAAAGAATATTCAAATTGCAATTTCCAAACGACATGTGTGTGTTTTTTCGTTCGTATATCATAATCATATGTCTGTTTGCTTCATTTGAGAGCACTGCAGCTGTACCTCTACCATACTACCCTACTATTTGAGAAGAATGCACGAATATCTAACTTGTCGCGCCATTAAACTGATTTTGTTTAATTTCAGCAGAAAATCCACACATACATACACAGTTTTATTGTAGACTGTGGAAGGCAATAAACGATTTGATGTGTATTTTAAATGAGTAATTACGAAGGAGATTACGTGTACTGTACGTAGGAAGCAAGATTTGTAGCAGAATATTCGATTCGTTGATTTAATAATATTAAAAAGTATAATCTTTTGCAGATAACACAAAAGGTACAAAATTAGTAGGAAAATTTCTCCTTCTTCTTCTTCTTCATCACCGCTTAGTCTGTTCCGGCTCCAACCTGGTCGGACCATCTCTTCTTAAATCTTCCCAGGCTCCTCTTCCCTTTTGGCTGATACAATAAGGCTACCTTGGGGAATCTGTCACTGCCCATTCTGCTAATGTGTTGTTTCCAGCTTTCTCTATACTTAATGATGATTCGGTACGGTAAAAAAAAAAAAATACGGTTAATAATGATACTTAAAGATGTACGGTAAGCTTGTCATGTTTCTAGTGTAGACAGTTCGTTCTAAGCATTGTGAAGGTAAGACTGAAACTGTTCACGCACTGTTGCATAGAATCATTCCCACTCGTGTGTTATAGCATGCATACAAGTTCTTGACGAGCCTAATCGCCATTTGCCATTATTTTTCTGTAACCACCACTCTCGTCATTTCCACATGCTTACCAGTCTCATTAATCTTTTAATCCTGGTCTCGTTTGTGCTGTTTTCCTATCTCCTATATATTTCTTCTGCCAGAAGGTCGATGAGGATCATATTCGCAATAACCAACATCGCATCGTAAATTCATGGAATGACCTTTGAATTGAAATTATGCGGCCCATGTATTGTGGATGACATCCATCAGTACACTTTATTGTTGACAATGTTGATGATGATGATGATGATGATGAGCCGCAAGACTGCTCGCGATCCAAATGCTTCATTTCGTGCAGCTATAATGATGGAATCTTTCAGTCTGGAGTAGACGTGGACGTATGCACAAAGTAGCCGACGCTCTTGCATGTTTACCGGGTAAGAGACTCATTTTTCCAACTCTACGTAATTTTCTGACAATAGCAGTGTTTAAACATGAAAACATGATTTATCTACTACGTAATGGCACACAGTCTTAAGACAAGTCGAAGAACTTTTCTGTCTACTAAATTGTTAGAATAACATTCCATTATATTATTATTAACTTACTGTTGCAGAATGTGTTTTATTCAATCGTATGTGTTATATAAAATGTTATTTTTATTTTGAGATGCTAGCGATATAACGACAACTACAAGAACAAGTTCAGTAATAACAAATAACAACAAACTGTTATATAATAACAGCTAATATGAAGATAATTTTAGACTTGGTATTTTTAAGTGTAAGGTAGAAATGAATGTATAAAAATGACAATCGCACAACAGTAGCGTTCGCGCGGTACTGTAAGTTGTGCACCGTTTAATAGCCGCGAGGATTCAGTTCTGAGTGAAACGAAACGGATGGTTTCTGTTGTTGAGCGGCAGAAGAAAAAAGGGAAGCCGACGGACCGTGGAATCGTACGTGGAAACACGATTCTGAATGAAATAGCGGGAACGGAGGAGCAAAACAGAGGAAAAGCGTAACAAAAATCGTGCCATCTAAGCAAAGCACGTCTTGTGGGTTTCTTATGTCTTTACAGCGTGCTAGATAACTGTACAAGTGACACTACCAAGGTTTTTAAGTGAAATTGCTGTTTAAATTATCAGCTTTACACGAAATCTAAAAGTAGTCAAGATTTAAGGGTAAGTAGGTCTGCGATATTCGAACGTAGCTGACGAAATCATTTTTAAATACGGTGAATATTCGACTATGCTGACTTTCATTGATCATGAAATAACTTATTGGGTAATGGTAAAACATTTTTGAAGTTTATGTTGAAGAAAATTGCGCGGCCGCAGTTTTTTTGTCAAAATTAAGAATAATTAATGAAACGTTTTAAATGAGCTTTTTAAGGAAACTTATATAATATAAAAGATTTATTTTATACGGCAACAGTCGCGTGGGAGGCAGTCTCAATCGATAAAAAACTATCGGAGAAAACACTTCAAATTAAGGATTAATGAAATTAATAACAACCACACTGAACGTCAAATAACAACTGACACCATCTTTGAAATTTCAAAAGGCAATTCAGACTTTAAAATTGCTTTGTTAGCGTTTTAAGTGACTGGCTGAATGCGACGAAGATGACCCCGGAGAAATTGTAATTCGGCTTTAAAAGGCAGATTCAAAAGGTCAAGACGATGAAAACGAGAAGACACTCCACTCAATAAGGCATTCAGAATTTCGATAAAGGAATTGAATACCTGGAACACGAAAAAGAGTGTCATAAGCTACCCTTTTAATTCTATTCGCTTATGTCTAAGCGAATTGTATCGCTTTTAATTCTAAGCGCGTAATTGACCAAATCGATGACTCGCTTGTTTGTGTCCCCAGATAAACAGATTAATCGACGCCCTACGAAGAGTCTACGCACACCACAGCTGACTTGTTCATTTTTTGTTCTAACCGTGTAGGACGGCTTATTATTTCGAATGAATATACAGTACACACGTCCGGATCCTTGATAACCGATTCCCAGGTCGTTGGATTGGTTGTGAAGGGCCTACTCTAGTCGCTTAACTTTTTATATTACATTATTTTTATCGTGTCATTCATTACAAATCATATAAGACAACACTGGATTTCAAGTCAGTCTGTAAAGAAAAAACAATTACGTTGATGACTTTTTGAAATCTCTTCCCTTTTGTTATAATGTTACACGCACGCACACAACATATATAATAGGGATATAAAAAACTAGTTGCCATCATTTACTTAATATTAGATACTAGAAACCAACTGCAACGGTAAATTACGTAAGAACTGAGTTCCAGTGTAGGAACGATTACATTTCTGATATAAGCCGTATATAATGTAGGTAGGCTGACTACATACTTTGTTAAGATACACTGCACGTTATATAAAATATAAATTGTCTTTTGTGTGTGTGTGTGTGTGTGTGCGCGCGCGCGCGCACGTGCGCAGTACATAGATAAACATTATCGATATAATGGTAACCCCTAACAGTACGTGGTTACAGCACGTGGACATTCAGCAATTTTAATATTTAACGCTTACAATTAATTAAAATAAGTAATTGAATTTAAATTTAATTTACAATATCTACATTTGAAAAAAGATCCGTGTAAAGTTACGACAAAAAATGCGTTATTAAATATAAACATACAGCTACATATAAATATATTTATATAAATTTAAATATAATCATATAAATTGTCACCGGACAAAACAGCTTGCTGCATGACAAATGGCGCCAATCGTACACTCTAGTGTTTTTGGTGGCCCTAAAAAGGACCGTGTGGCGAGAAGGCTGATGTTGGTTGTACCGCCCTGAGATGTTCGGCGGCTGCGCCCGCTGTTCGTGGCGTACTGCAGTCCTCCTCTTCTTTCGGCATCGGTTGTAGAGTCGGCTGCCTGCCCAGCGACGTCCTATCGCTGGCGCGGAACTGGAGGGCGAAGACGCAAGCGTTCAACAGAGCGTCCGGCAAGTTGCGTCGCGACATGCTGGCGTTCCGTAGACGAAACTGGGAGCTAGCTGTAACACAGATGGATGGCCCTGCCGAGAACCGTAATGTCTGGCGGATTTCCAGTGCCCTAACGGGAAAGCGTAAACGCGCGCCTCTCCCCGCACTGGTCGGACCCGGCGGTCAACCCCTTGGCCGCCACCTTGAAAAGGCAGAGTTCTTGGCTGACAGTTCGCTCCCAACCCATCCAAGAACCCGGCTTTCACTGAGCAAATCTGCCGCGAGGTAGAGCGCTTTCTATCGGCCGGTATCACAATCCAGCCGGAGCCCATCTCCCCGGATTGTTCAGCTCAAGCCCCGGAAGGCGCCTGGCCCGGACGGAGTCATGAATCCGCCCTCCATCGCCTTCCGGAGCGAGGAACACAGTTCCTATCTGACCTGTTCAATTCATGCCTCAGACTGGCCTACTTTCCGGTGAAATGGAAAACGGCTACAGTAATAGTGATACCCAAGCCGGGAAAGAATTCTTCTCGCGTGAAAAACCTCAGACCCATCAGCCTCTTGTCCGCGACGTCCATGGTTTTCGAGAGATTGATCCAGCGTAGGATCCGCGACCATCTAGAAAGACTAGACGTGCTGATCCCCGAACAGTTCGGCTTTCGTGAGCTGCACTCCTCGACTCATCAACTGATGAGACTCGTGGAATGCATTACCGAGGCTGGCTGCCAGGGCAAACAGACGACTGCGATCTTCCTAGACGTAGAGAAAGCCTTTGACCGCGTGTGGCACGAGGGTGTCCTTTACAAGCTCACGGAAGTCCTTCTTCCAGATTGCTACGTTCATTTGATCGGCAGCTTTCGAGACCGTAGCTTCCGAGTGAGAATAAACCACGCTCTCTCTTCAGAGAGGCGTATTGGACGCGGCACTTCTGCTCCAGACTTCAGACGGACAGGACTGCTCCTTGGACTGCTCTCTACTCTGGACGTTGCTTCAGCTTCTGGCTGCATTCGCCCACCTCGCAGGACGAGGAATATCGCTGCTCTCTTCGTGGGACAGGACTCACGTGCCAGCTGTTTCCAGTGAATTGAGTAGCTGGTAGAAGCAACAGCTGGCCGAAGTTGCCCTTCTAAGGACCACCTTTGCCGGATACCATCTGCTGGCGAAGAACAGAAGAGGATTGCTCTGGGCTCACCTGGTGAGTGCCGCATTTCCAGTGTGTAATTCCTAACTTACTCACGACTGTTAGGTAGCGCTGCCCCGGACGATCCTTGCAAGCCCCCACCAGTGGTAAGCGAGCTAGGATATCGCCGGGGTAAAGGGGCCAGTGGACACCAGTCTTGGTAAGGACTGGTATTCAACGAAGCTGGTCGTTAGCCCAGCTCCTCCCGCATCGTCGTGAGCAAGGAAGACGCGCGGGTAATCCGGCTTCGGCCGGACCCGAGATCCCTGGCGTCTGGCAGTGACTGCCTAGCAGTCTCTGCCCGGCAGCCGTCGCACCTGGCCAGCATGCCTTCCACAGGCAACGGCCAAAGTGCCGAGTCGCTCGGCCCCGCCTTGCTGCCCCATCTGGGCGACTCGCCTGAATCGCCTCGGGCGATGGAGACGGATGATCCTCTCCCTAACCCTCTTCCTCCTCTTCCGGCTGACGAGTCGGGCGAGTTCGCGACCTTTGGTCGGCGTAATCGCCCGGCTAAGAAGCCCAAGAGGACCCACCCAACCGCTTCCTCTAGCACCTCGGCCAATGACATTGGACCTTCTCAGGGCCCACAGGCCGCGGTTCCGACTGCTTCGACAGCAGCTCCGGCTGCTGCCGCTGTTGGTCGTGCGCCGCCCCTGTACGTCCATAGCGTGTCTAATGTCGCCGCCTTATACAGACGGCTGATCGCGGCCCACGGCCTGTCGGCCGACAAGCTTGACCTGAAGCTGCTTGGCGGTGATACGGTCAGGATTGTCGTCCGCCAGCTCGAGGACCATCGCTTGGTCGAGGCCTTCCTGCAGGCGCACAGCCTTCAGTATCATACCTTTACTCCTAAGCGAGTCAAGCCCTTGTCTGTAATTTTGCGAGGGCTTGACGCGCACACCGATCCACAGGAGATCCTCATGGAACTCCGAGACCTCGGGTACCCAGTGCAGGCAATTTTCCGCCTGTTCACGCACTCAGAAACCCGAGTACCTCTCCCGCTCGTCCGTCTCCAGCTCGAGAAGGGCGAGGCAGCTGACAAAATTTTCCAACTGACGCGGCTGTTTGGCTTCCGCGTCAGGGTGGAAACCAGTCGTCCCCAGGGCAAGCTCGCGCAGTGCCACCGGTGCCAGAGGTTCGGCCATCACACCGACGTCTGCCGCAATGCCCCGGCCTGTCTACGTTGTTCTCTGGGACATTCAACCCAGGCCTGCACTGTGGCAGACAAGA
This sequence comes from Magicicada septendecula, assembly GCA_034769895.1. Classification (NCBI taxonomy): domain Eukaryota; kingdom Metazoa; phylum Arthropoda; class Insecta; order Hemiptera; family Cicadidae; genus Magicicada; species Magicicada septendecula. Next base: position 112,729,715 of record CM068371.1, on the reverse strand, counting down.
CCAAATTCCGCTGTATTAATTGTGGCCAAGGCCACGCAGCGAGTAACGTAAACTGCCCGGTCTATAAGGCGGAGCTCCTGCGGAAGCAAAAGCCGCAGGGGCCCCTCCCGAAGCCAAGGCAGCCAGCTATGCAGCCCCAACCTAGACAGCCTAAAATGCAGGCTAGGCCTCAAACTCAGGCACAACCGGCACGGCGCGCGCCCTCTCCGGCTCCACCTCCAGCCCCTGCAAAGGCAACCAAACGTACCGCGTCTCCTTCCGAAGCAGAGACACGCCCAGTAGCCGTCATCTCGGTTTTGGAGCCGGAGAATGAACCCTCCACCTCCGCGGAACCTCCTACTCCCGCCTCTGAACCAGAGGTAGCCTCGCCGCCCCTGCCACCTCCGCGATTTCCGCGAGCAGGCGTCACAAAACCCAGGAACAAAGGGATAACCACACCGGATGCTCGGCCCCGAGCTCCTGCCGGCCCACAGCCCAAGAAAAGTCCTGCTTCCCGGTATAAGTCCGACGAAGCGCAACAGCGTACTTTTCCTGCCGCTGATTCAAAACCGTCTGGCCCTGGTCCTATGGCTTCCACCACGACCCGATCTGCCGTAAAACCTGGTCGCTCTTATGCGGCCTCAGTTTCCAGGCAAACCGCCCAGTCCGTCATTTCCGATGACGCACAGTTCGTCCGCGACTTTCTGTCTGGCTACGACCTCAAGAAAGTCGCATCTACCTTCAGGTCCATCCGAGACCGCCTGGAAACTGCCGACCCAACTGAGAGATTTATGCTCTTGGTGGAAGCCTGCGAAGTAATAGGTCTTCTATGAACCGAGCCCTTAGACGAGATCTCTCGCTCGTAGCCTGGAATGCTAACAACATCGGTTCCAAGCATTCCGACCTTCTTGAATTCCTGGCTCGGTTCAAACCCGACGTACTTCTCCTTACTGAAACCCACCTGACCCCGGCGAACCGGTTTCGATTACCAAATTACGTGGTCTATCGGGATGACCGAGTTGGCCAACGAGGAGGCGGCACGGCGATCGCGGTGAGGACCTCCATAGGTCATCATCGTGTCGCTTTGCCGCAGCTTACCAACCTAGAGGCCACCGCCATTGAGGTCCACGGAGCTCTTGGCGGCGTCCTCGTGGTTTCAGCATACAAGCCCCCACGAGCTGAACTCCTTGTTGGCGACCTGGAAGTCATCTTCGATTCCCATCGAAGGGTAATTTTGGCCGGCGATCTGAATTGCAAGCATCGCGTTTGGAATAGTCGCCTGACTACTCCGAACGGGAGGCGCTTGCTCAGTTTTGTTGAATCGCGCCGGGCGATGGTGTTTGGTCCAGCGCAACCCACGTTCTTTCCGTCACAGCCTAACGCGGCTCCCGATGTTCTGGATATCGCGGTGACCCAAGGAGTCGTCTGTCCGGTCGAGGTATTCTCACTTACGGAGCTGACATCCGACCACAACCCTATCTTGGTCCACGTCGCTACCCAGCACGCCTATGCACGTTCTGACCAGAAGAAGGTTATCGATTGGGATCGCTACGGCCCGGCCTTGTGCCGTCGATTGCCGCCAGCGGCCCCACTCGATTCCGTTCGCCTCCTAGACGAAGCAGTTGCGGGAATCGAAGAGGCAATCATCTCGGCTATAGGCGTGTCTTCACGTACGCGAGCTGGTTTCACGCCTGGCTACCAACGCATCCCTGAGGAAGTCTCTCTTCTCGCTCGCGAGAGGAATTACTTCCGGAAACGTTGGCAGAGGACCCGTGATCCGGCCGATAAGGCAGCATACAATCGGCTCACCGGACGACTGCGCGGCAGTCTGAAGGCGTTCCGACGTAGCTGTTGGAAACTCGACGTGGCCCGAACGGGGGATGCGGACCCGCAATCTCACCCGTACAGAATACCTACCGCATTGACGGGACGGAGGCGCCGACCTCCATTCCCGCCATTGTTGGACCGTTCGGTCGACCCCTGGGTCGCCCGGAGGAGAAGGCCGAGTACTTGGGCTTGTGTTTCGAGCGACAGTTCGCTCCCAACCCGCCCATGGACTGGGACTTCGACGAACAAGTCGAGATGGCTGTGGAAGACTTTCTGTCACTTCCGATCACGACGGAGCCCGAACCCATCTCTTTGGAAGAGGTCTCAGATCGGCTCGCTGAACTTCAGCCAAGAAAAGCTCCAGGCCCGGACGGTGTTACCAACACCGCTCTACGACTTCTTCCCGAGCCTGGAGTTCAATTCTTGACTGTTTGTTCAACGCGTGTCTTAGACTGGCCTACTTTCCCAAGAAATGGAGAAAGGCGAAGGTTATCGTGATCCCGAAGCCGGGAAAGGATACCACCCGCTCGGAAAACCTCCGGCCTATCAGCCTACTCTCCGCTACGTCCAAGGTTTTTGAGCGCCTCGTACAGCGTCGTGTACGAGAACATCTAACCAACTTTGACGTGCTGGTCCCCGAACAGTTCGGCTTTCGTGTGGGGCATTCGACCACTCATCAACTGATGAGACTGGTGGAAAGCATCACGGAAGCCGGGTGTCGGAGAGAACGGACCGTTGGCTGTTTCTTGGATGTTGAGAAAGCCTTCGACAGCGTATGGCATGATGGCCTGTTATTCAAACTTAGGGAAGTCCAGATCCCGGACTGCTACCTCCATCTGGTTGCTAGCTTTCTGACGGAGAGGACCTTCTGCGTGAGAGTTGGCGATTCAGTCTCTTCCGAGAGACGAATCACAGCCGGCGTCCCTCAAGGTAGTGTTCTAGGCCCCCTTCTGTTCTCGATCTACGTCAACGACGTGCCGAGACAGCCTGGAGTCCAGATGGCCCTCTTCGCTGACGACACGGCCGTATTTACGGCCGATCGTCATGAGGAAAGGGCCGTCCTACGACTGCAGCGCCAGCTCGACACGCTCGTGGACTGGACTGAGAATTGGAGAGTGCTCCTCAACCCTACCAAGAGTGTAGCCGTCGAATTCTCTAAGCGACGGAAGAACCCCGTTAGGCAACTACGTATCGGCAGAACGTACTTGCGCTGGTCCAACGAGGTCAAGTACCTCGGCTTACACCTTGACCGTCGGCTCACCTGGCGTACCCACGCACAGACAGTTCTTAAGCGAGCATCCACTCGCCTGTGCGCACTGTTTCCACTCCTGATCAGCCCAGCCATGACCAGGAAATTGGGTAGGATGATCGTCGGCGCGTATCTGCTGCCGGTCATTACCTACGCCTGCCCGGTCTGACGTTACCTCGCCGCAATGCATAAAAAGAAGTTGCAGAGCGTCCTCGACAGGGGGCTTCGGCTAGCGGCCAAAGTCCCCCGTCGCTTCTCATCTCGCCTTCTAAGGAGAGGACTTGGCGTCCGCTCCTTAGACGACACTTTCAGGCGGCTTGCACGCAAATTTTATGCACGTTCGGCGAGGTTCCCAGACAATCCTCTAGTGACTGGGCTGGGAAGGTACCGTATACGCCCAGGTGATTCGTGGAAACGCCCTCGGTGTATATTGCGCTAGTGTAGGCTAGCACAACAGCCGAGAATCGGCCTGCTATAGAGCAAACGCCCTACTTGGGCAGGGCCACGAGGAAGGAGCTCCAGATGGTAGCTCGGAACTCAGTTCCCGTGCGGTTCGTCTCTGCGACGCACAACCGCAAAGCCCAGAAAAAAAAAAAAAAAAAAAAAAAAAAAAAAAAAAAAAAAAAAAAAAAAAAAAAAAAAAAAAAAAAAGGCGTATTACTGCTGGTGTCCCTCAGGGAAGTGTCCTTGAGCCTCTCCTGTTCTCGCTGTTTGTCAATGACACGCCCCGAGTTCCTGGAGTTAAATTGTCGCTGTTCGCGGACGACACTGCGGCTTTTGCCTCAGAGCCGAACGCAAGTTATGCGGCAATTAAGCTCCAGCGTCAACTCGACGCGTATGTCGGGTGAACCGATGACTGGAGAGTTGCCGTTAACGCTTCCAAGACCGCTGCGGTAATATTTTCGCGCAAACGCAAGCGGCCTCGGCCGCTTAAAGTACGCCCCGTCGAGGTAACCTGGACCAACAGCGTCAAGTACCTCGGGCTCCACGTGGACTCCCGACTCACCTGGCGAACCCATACACAGTATATGAGACAACGCGCTTCGGCGCAACTCAGTAGACTCTGGCCCGTGCTATCTAATACCATCATTTCCAAAACCTAAGAAGGTCCTTTAAACGTAGACAGAATTTTAAAATTTGTCTAAATTTTTTGAAATAAATTTTGTAACTATTTGTTTTTTATTCCACCCCCTTTAAAATTCACACTATCGGGAGTCATCCTGCATGCCACGTAACCAACTTCTAGATAACCACGTCTGTGATGTTATTATATACAATTAAAATATTTCGACTTTGTCTGATATTTAAAGAATGGGATACACCATACCGATACGTTCTCTGAAAAGTCGTGATCTTGTTTTAATATCTAAAACTTTAAAATTACATATTTGATTGATTTCCTACACTGCAAACAAAAACATATTTGCATATAATTTTCGATCCCCCCAGCATATAGCGGTAAGAAAATATGTTTTACTAAATATGAATCGTTTTATATACATGTAATTTTTATTACTTCCATGTTCCATAAAGAAATGGAAGTATGGTGATGGCGAAAAAATCGTGTTCGAGATAATTGCAGATTCTGATTGTACTACCCTCAAAACATGAAAAAACGTCATTTTTCGAAAAGTGTCTGTGTTGTGTCTGTCTGTGCGTCTATCTGTGCGTAGATTTTTTTTCTATGGCAAACGATAAGAGCTGCAAATTTAAACAGAATCAAATAATATTTTGCACACAGCCCTGAATTGTAGAGTTCTCAAGATCTATTGTTTTTGGTGAAGATCGGTTAAGAGAAAGGGGTAGTTTATCTGCAACGTTTTATGTTTTAATAAGGGTAATTTTTTCTATGACGAATGATAACTGCCGTAAATTCAAACACAATCAAATAAGTTTTTGTATACCTTCCTGAATTATAGAGAACTCAAGGTCCGTTAATTTTGGTGAAGATCGGTTATGATAAAAGGGTAGTTTACCTGCCACATTTTATGTTTTAACAAGGGTAATTTTTTATGACGAATGATACCTGCCGCACGTTCAAAGAGAATCGAATAATTTTTTGCAACCGTTCCTGAATTGTAGAGGACTCAAGACTTATTGATTTTGGTGAATATCAGTTAAGAGAAAGGGGTAGTTTACCAGCAACGTTTTATGTGATAACAAGGTTAATTTTTTCTATGACGAACGATAACTGCCGTAAATTCAAACATAAACAAATAATTTTTTGCATACTTTCCTAAATTGTAGAAAACTCAAGGCCTGTTGATTTTGGTGAAGATAGGTTAAGGGAAAGGGGTAGTTTACCTGCAACATTTTATGTTGTAACAAGAGAAATTTTTTCATGATGAACGATAATTGCCGTAAATTCAAACAGAATCAAATAATTTTTTACATATGTGTCTGAGTTGTAGAAGACTCAAGGCTTATTGATTTTGGTGAAGATTGGTTACGGGGAAAGGGTAGTTTACCTGAAACATTTTTTGTTGTATCAAAAGGAAAGTACTTAATTTTGATAAATAAAGTATCCTGATAAGAAGATCTTAATAATCCACTGTAGAAACGTAGATGAAATATCTATAAATGAAGAGGCTAGTTGAAGGGGGAGGGCATAATTTTTATATGTGTACTACGTTATCGGCAACAAAGTAGTAGTTTGTTGTTAAAATTCCTTCCCGGGCTCTTTGGACGTAGTCCAATGTTTTCTGCAAAACCAGACGTTTCGGCAGTACCGTCGACTGCCATCATCAGTAAAAATCGAGTGCGATAACGTGTGGTGGTATACGTTAGTGACCACAGTACTGTGGTTAAGACTGAAGCAATAAGTGGAAAGAAGTAGTTTCCATGGAAACATTTCATTTCGTAAATGATTTTAAATATAAATCTTAAAACATGGAAGTCATGTATGGTTCTCCACACCGATATTATAGAAAATTCGGTATAATGAATTTTCGAATATAAAATATGAAATTCTGAATCAATAAAGGCACTGATAAACCACAATATAACTTATAATTCCACTTATAAGTATGCAGATTACTGGATGACTTTGTCTCATAAAGTGCAGCAATTGTAGCTCATTTATGAACAAACCACCACATTAAACCTACCTGTTTTCAGCGACAGCACGGTCCTTCCAAGGACCATCCAAGTGCCATACTTAGGCTACTTTTTTGCTTATAATTATGGAGTATGTGTCCTACAGATTGTATTATTACTCTCGGCGGGAATCCAGTCCAGATTTTTGCTTATAATTATGGAGTATGTTTCCTGCAGATTGTATTATTGCTCTCGGCTGGAATCCAGTCCAATCCTATGGATTTAGCGAAATAACATCCCACCCGATATAAAGTAGCTCATAAACAACCAAAAAATTAAGGTCTTCTAACTGTGTTGACTTCCCGCCTCTCTCACAAAACGTCTCTGTCTGTGATTTACAAATAAAACAAAACCAGAAATGAAGACATGAAGAAATTACGGGAACACTAACGTCATAACATATCGTTTAAATTCTTTGTAAAGCTATAAGTGAATATATAAAAATGACTGTAGGTGTAGGTGACTCAGGATAAAAACTATTACCCTTATACTCTGTTTAATAAAATATTTTATTAAATCAACTGTTTTATCAAATCAATATTTTACTATCAACGCAACGCAAACGAAGCATAATCAATAAGTAGTGGGGGGGACACGGACATTCTTCGTCTTGCTGCGGACTACTTCACATCGAAGCTGAGGAGCTCTCTTCTGACACTAAGATTGACGTTGAAGCGGACTCTCTAGCGAAGAACGTTGTTGGCGGTAGGAACTCCCGCCCTAGCTTGCGCCGGCAGTAAGGTCTACAGCGACTGAAGGTGTTGAAAACCCTGGGATCACCTGCAGTGCCGGTCCAGTAACAGCTGAAGAGTGAAGCCAAGCTAGCTGCGGCCACGTATTAGTGGGTCGTGCGACTGCCTTCGACGTTCCTTGTCAGGGCCGCGTGGCAGCAGACGACTACACTAGTCCGGGTGGATCGGTTGCTTCGGCTTGTGTGCGCGGTAGTGTTCGTGTACGCGTGTGCGAGTCTCTTGACGGCAGTAGCCGTTCGTGATCTGGTGTCGGCTGGTGTGTGCCTAGTGTAGTGTGCCTCCTGAAGCAAAAAGGCGGCAAGTGCAGTGGACCAGTGTTTGTGCTGTGTGGTGTTCTGGCTTTCGCGAAACTCCGGACCAGTGGACCTGTATTTGGGACTACGTCGAGGGATCACTTCGAGGTAAGCCTTTTTACTGTTTTTCCCGCGGTTTTTGGTGGCATCGCCCGCTTAGCTAGGCGTAGGCTAAGTTAGGTCCCTGCCGGTAGCGGTCGGTCGCCTCGCCTAGCGGCCTTCAATACCGGCGCTGAGCGGGTTAACAATTCCCGAAGGAGGGCTTTGGCCCGAGTATCTCTGCCAAAACGCGATGGGCGACCGTCGCGTTGCGGCCGGGCGGCGGACTGGTCCTGCTAAGGACCAATCCAATGCTTCATCAGTAGGCCCCGACCCTGTCCCTGACTCGGTCGGATCGTGCATTGGTCCTTCTCAGGGCCACCAATCGGTCTCGGCTGAGTCCAACGTTGTTACTAGGGGTACCTCCCGCCCCGACGTATACTGCGTCCCAGCCCACGCCTGGGCCCGAATTTACTGTAGTCACGTCATCTAAAAAGAAAAAGCGGAAAGCGGAGGAAACTCCGCTCCCCGACGACCCGGAGCTTCTGGATGCTCCATCCCGTGGAAGCCGCCCTCCGCCCTTGTTCATCAACAGCGTTAAGAACGTCGTTGACTTCTCCAGACGCCTCCGGCTCGGAGTCCGCCTCTCGGCGGACGTGCAGATGTCTTTTCGTGGGAGAGACATCTTCGCGTCTGCTGCGCGATGGACGAGGAGTACAGGGCCGTCTATCTTTTCCTCCAACATAATGGATTCCAATTTCACACGTTCACAAACGAGAAGGCGGCCCACGTCCGGCTGATCATTCGCGGCCTAGACGAAGACACTGACCCCGACGAGGTGGCGGACGAAATCCGCCAACTCGGCTTCCCTGTAAAAGAATGCATTATGTTGTACACCACATACGGACCCAGGCGCAAGTTACCCCTCCTCCGGGTGATCATCCTGAAGGGGGAACAGGCAGACAGACTGCTGGGCCTGACCAGTCTTTGCGGACTGAAAATTAAAGTAGAAAGGAGCCGTGAATCGTTGCCAACGATTCGGGCACGGCTCGGACAGTTGCCATAATGCAGTGGCCTGCGTCAGGTGCGGGAAACCGCATCGACTAAAGCTTGTGAGGTACCGGCTGCGGGGCGCCGCTTTTGTATTAATTGTGGCGAACCTCACTCGGCAAATTACCGTGGATGCTGGGTCTTCCAGCAGCACCTGAGGCAGGCCGCGGACAGGAATAACCCTCCTGCCCTCCAGCAGCTTCCAGTCGTCCCGGATCGTGCTGCCTTTCCCCGTCTCCCGGAGAAGGTAAGCTCATCTGAACCGCAAACTCTCGCCCGACCTCGCCCACGTCCTCAGCCACGTGCATCGGCCCCACCTGCTCGGGAAGAGCATGCTACAACAGAATCGTCCCAAGAAGACCTGCCTGTTCCTATGGACGAGGAACCTGCCCCGGAGGTAGTGGAGCCAGTCCCGGAGAGGTCAGAATCCCCCCCCACCCATGGTTCGGTACAAACCCAAGATTAGAAAAAAGAAGCAGAAGAAACAGAAAAACGCTGCTCCCGCTGCCCCTGCCCAGAAACCAAAGGTCAAACCAACACAGCGCTCCGGCGCTGGGGTTGCTCGGCAGTCCACAGTAGAGCCCCGTCCTGCAGCTGAAAGGACCGAGCGCCCATCCAAGAACTCATCTCGGGTGAATTCAGCCCGCAGCTATGCTGCTGCCGCCCGCAGCGACCCTGCCCCATCTGGTTCATCGTCTACATCACCCTCAGCTCTAGCCGAGGTAAAGTCTTTCCTCGAGGAATACGACCTCGAAGAAGTGGCCCGACTGTATCGATCCATCCGGGGGCGTCTTCGCACGGCGACCCCGACTGAAAAGTTCCTAATGCTCGCGGAAGCTGCAGCCGCCATAGGTCTTCTGTAATGCTCCACGCTAAAAGAATTACCTCCATCCAGCGTGACCTATCCATCATAGCGTGGAACGCCGACAGCCTTCGACCCAAACTCGAGGAACTTAGAGAGTTCCTAGCCCGTCACAAGCCCGACGTGCTTCTCCTCTCTGAGACCTGGCTTAGGGCCCAAGACATAGTGAGATTGCCCAACTATGCGCTTTACAGGGACGATAGACCTGGGCGGAACGCGGGAGGTGGCACGTCCATAGCGGTGAAATTTTGCTTGCGCATCACCACGTGGTCTTGCCTCCTCGAAAAAATATCGAGGCCACCGCCGTTGAACTCCCCGGAGTTCTCGAAGGTGTCCTCCTGGTTTCGGCTTACAAACCGTCGACCAAACCAGTTCTAGACGCCGACCTGTCTGCTATTTTCGGAGCGCATAGGAAGGTTATTTTTGCAGGTGACCTGAACTGCAAACACCCCGACTGGGGTAGTCGTCTGACTACACCATCCGGGAGGGCGTTTAGCAGGCACCTTCACGACCACCACCTACGAGCCTACGGACCCGGACTACCGACGCATTATCCCCGCCGACCTAGCGCCCGACCTGACATACTAGAAATTGCTGTTGTCAAGGGCGTTGTCAACCAGATTGAGGTATCCGTGTTAACGGAGCTGTCCTCTGACCATTGTCCCATCAAGGTGCACGTACCTACCCGTCACACGATTGGGAGAGCAGCACGACGAGTGGTCGAGTGGGACCGATTCGGGCCTGCCTTTTTTCGCAGACTTCCCGAGGAAGTTCCGCTTGATACCACTCAGCACATCGACGAGGCGGTCGCCTTGTTCGATGAAGCCGTGGTCTCTTCCGTCGGCGTGTGCTCACGGATGAAACCTAATCTCACGCCCGATTGTCACCGGATCCCAGAAGAAGTCCGTCTTCTCGCTTTAGAGAAGAACAGACTTCGGAGACGGTGGCAGCGGACGCGTGATCCGGACGACAAGGCCAGCTTCAATCGGTCGGCCGGCAAGTTACGTCGTAACTTGCAGGCCTTCCGACGAAGCTGCTGGGAATTTGCGGTCGCCAAAATGGCAGACGATGTACAAGAGGGAAGTTCCTCCGTTTACAGGATTCCTACCGCGATGACCGGTAAGAAGCGCCGTCCTCCACTCCCGGCCATCAACGGACCTGGAGGACATCCCCTTGCCAAGCCGGACGAGAAGTCTGAGTTCCTGGCCGGGCACCTGGAGCTTAAATTTGCTCCTAACCCGTCCGGGGACCCAGACTCCGGGGACCCAGACTCCGATGAGGAGATAGAAGCCGAAGTTGAGGCTTATCTCGGCAGCCCGATCACCTCCGAACCCGAACCCACTTCGGTGGAAGAGGTAACGGACAGGCTTTTAGCGCTTCGGCCCCGGAAGAGCCCTGGACCGGACGGTGTTACTAACACCGCCCTACAGAGACTTCCGGACCGGGGAGTTCGCTTCCTGGCCGATCTGTTCAATGCCTGCTTCCGATTCGCCTACTTTCCTAAGAAATGGCGTTCGGTTACGGTCACGATGATCCCGAAGCCGGGGAAAGACCACAAGTTCGCCGAGAACCTACGGCCTATCAGCCTGCTGTCGTCCACTTCGAAAGTCTTGAACGACTAGTCCAGCGGCGGCTAGTGGATCACCTTCAACGGTTCGACATTCTGGTCCCCGAGCAATTCGGTTTTTGTGCTGGGCACTACTCGACGCATCAACTGATGCGCTTCGTGGAGATCGTGGCCGAGCCCGGTTGCTCGCGAGAGCAGACCGTCGCCGTTTTCCTTGATGTCGAAAAGGCTTTCGATCATGTTTGGCATCCAGGCCTTCTATACAAACTCACGGAGATTCTGCTTCCGGATTGCTACATTCATTTGAGTGCTAGCTTTCTTCGGAAGAGAACCTTTCGCGTGAGAGTAGATAACACCCTTTCTTCGGCAAGGGCTATTACTGCTGGTGTACCTCAGGGAAGCGTCTTGGGCCCCCTGCTTTTCTCTGTGTACGTCAATGACGTGCCCAAGTTGCCTGGCACCAGGTTGGCCATGTTCGCTGACGACACGGCGGTGTATGCCGTCGATCGTCGAGCTGAAACGGCAGTTATGTGGTTCCAGGAACAATTGGACGAGTACGTTGAGTGGGCAGAGAAATGGAGGGTTGCCATCAACGCGGCCAAGAGCACAGCAGTAGTCTTCTCCAGACGCTTAAGGCTCCCAGACAGACTCTATTAGGCAATACTCCATTGCCCTGGTCTCGTGATGTCAAGTACCTCGGGGTTCACCTTGACCGACGTCTCACCTGGCGGACACACTCTGCACAAGTAGCCCGGAAGACCGCCCATCGTCTCTATCAACTCAGATCCGTATTATGCAGCAACGATATGACCCGCCGCCTAGGGAAGCTTATCGTCTCCACTTATGTGGTGCCGATGGTTACCTACGCGATACCCGTTTGGGGCTACTAGGCCAAGACCCACAAGCGAAAGCTTCAGTCTCTCCTTGACCGAGGATTGCGCTGGGCATGCAAAAATTTCATTTTCATCTTTTCTTGCGACGTTGAATCACTATAAGTTGTGTATCATCGTTCCTCCAGAAAAAAGACCTGCTTTTAGAGAAAAGAATGGAAAACCATAATTGTCCACCTTGCTCTTAAGTTTTCGAACCTCTTACCCCCCTCACCTAAACTGGATATAAATAATATAGGGGAAAATTATCGCCCCAGGTTATAACGTTACTGTGGAACACATAAATCAATTCAATATGTGTACAGTATAATTAAAAACTCAATTAATAATAGTTATTATAGAGATATGGTAGTATAAGAATTTGTAATATACATATATGTAAGTAATATGTAGAATAAGAATGGAAAGGGTGAGGCCAGTGCGCCGACAGTCTGTCGCCAGCCGAAATTAAAATATAATAGAAGCCTGTACCTGGTATGTCATAAACACATAAATTGTTTTGTGTATAAGAAACAGCAAAAAACGAGCAAGTACCGTTAGGAAAGCGGGTCGGTGTCCTTCAGAAGACAAAAGGTGACACCCCAATATTTATTGCAAATTTAGAAAGTAGCGTCGTTTTTACCAAGTTAAGCGGCCACACGGTAAAAAATACGTGCCCGAACTGATTGACCAATAAGCAACAGCGTCAGTAGTAAGCGCGAAAGAATTACGATTTCTGAATGGAGAATTTCAAATTCACCGGGGAATATTTCAAACCCTGGCCAATGAAAATGTCATCAACCAGGACGGTGGTAAGGAAATCAGTAGACAAACTATAAAAAGAGAGAAGCAAGTGAAAAAAGAAGGTTTTTTAAAGTTTAAATTTCAAGACAAGCACGGGAAATCTGCGTTACTCTGTACAAGTATTCAATAATATAATTATAATGGAACGTTATACTAGCTTTGTTTAAAATGTATAGATTAGCTCGGTAAATAAAAGTCGAGAAAGAACAAGTTAAAGTATAAAGAATAATATTGTACTGGTGCGCGTAAAGTACGTATTATGAAGATATTTCATATGTGCGCGTAAAGTTGAATCGAGAAAGTATATTTATTTATGTGCGTGACGTTAAGTACAACGCGAGCGTGTGATACAAAGCTAAGAAGTGGTAATCAATTATGTTTGGTGGAAGTGAACTGAAATGAGCAACGTAGAACCAGAACTTGGTTCCAAACCAGAGTCTTGTGGAATCCGGCAAACAAGTAACAGTATAATAGTCTTTAATGATTCACAACTCTAATGTGCAAACACAGAAATTAATGTCTACTATAAGTGTCACTCATCTCATTCTCAAAAGACTCACACTTGTTCAGATACTAACGATTCAGTTTATGTGATATGACATTCTAGAAAGGGTATTTAGTAGAATTATTGTATAATCAAGTGAATGAAACAAAATATAATAAGAATAGCATTCTAGTACGAGTCGAATACTTGCATATAATAATTAATAAGAAATTCATGTTAGTCAAGAAATATTATGCTATATGTTAATTAGAGTATTGTGTGTGTGTGTGTGTGTGTGTGATTGCGTGCGTGCGTGCGTGCGTGCGTGCGTGCGTGCGTGCGTGCGTGCGTGTGTGTGTGTGTGTGTGTGTGTGTGTGTGTGTGTGTGTGTGTGTGTGTGTGTGTGTGTGTGTGTGTGTGTGTGTGTGTGTGTGTGTGTGTGTGTGTGTGTGTGTGTGTGTGTGTGTGTGTGTGTGTGTGTGTGTGTGTGTGTGTGTGTGTGTGTGTGTGTGTGTGTGTGTGTGTGTGTGTGTGTGTGTGTGTGTGTGTGTGTGTGTGTGTGTGTGTGTGTGTGTGTGTGTGTGTGTGTGTGTGTGTGTGTGTGTGTGTGTGTGTGAAATATAATGTTGCGGCTCGTTAAACCGAAGAATACTTAAATAATGGTAATCTTGAAGAATAGTAATCAAGTGAATACTAATACCTTGAAATTAGTTTTAAAATTGTGTATCAAGCATCTCAGTGTATATTAGAACCATAATGTTTATGATCAAATTTCAGATGCCATGTTTGTAATAAGAATGAAATAATATAGAATATTAGTATCTGAACGGAATGAGTTATTATTTATTAATAAACCCTGGATACTCTGCTCTGGCGCCCAACCGAATTATTGATTGATATAATAATGAGTGGATGTATTTAGTAACACAGCTATTAAATCTAATTCATAAATAGTATAAATCATTATAATTACTGCCCAAATGAAGTGCAGGCTTCAAAATTGTTTAATTTGGCACTCCGAACAAAAGGGGTATCAAGAGTAAATTTAATATTGTCGCCAACAACGTGGTGCAAACTCAATAGTCTTTAATATTGACGCACCAACGTGGAGCCCTTTTAAAAGTCTTTAATAAGGTAAAAACACAAAACTGCGGCTGGCGACCATTTTCTGTCCTATTTATATGTTTATCAAACACCTGTTCCGTGTTTATTACTTATAGCGCATAATATTTTAAGAATCGTTTTAAATAATACATAATTTAATTTTACCAAAAAATCCCTTTTAATTTTCTAGAACAATGATTCAGATAAGTATGAAATAACACTACAACGACAATAACTACAGCAATTATTGCAAAAGCACCATTTAATAACGGCCGCTAATGGTATTGGTCATGCACGGTTCTTTAGTTAAGGTCTAAAGAACTGATGTTGTTTAAATCAGTTGTCTAGTATTATTCAATAATAGCGCGAAAAACGGTGCCGCCATTGTGAGCTAATTGAATTCATAAACAACAACAAAAAGTCTTACGTCATTCGCCCAGAAGAATTAGAAACCGCTGATTGGCTGAAAACGTATTCTTTTCCTATAACACAAACGCGGAGAATGTTAATGCGTTCTTTAATATTCATGGACAGAGTTCATCGATAAACTTTCTTGTTCCATTGACTAACGTAAACCCTTCGTTTTACAAGAGAACAGGCAGAATTATCATTACACCAAGAGACCATTCTCTGCTTAAAAAGTGTTATTGTATATAACGTTTCTAACAAAGAAGACGAAGTAACCACAAAAATAACACCTGACTCCTTCATGAAGATAAGTAACTGGTTGGTTGCGTCGTAGAGGAAGTTAAAGATACCCCAACCACCCACACAGTGTATAGTTTCTATATTGAATCCACATAATGTGGACAGTGTTCTACACCTTTAAGTAGGGTCGAGTTGGCGTTGTACTCCCGAACCATGTTTTTTGAAAAGTGTCATTTTATTTCAATACATTACTTCCCACAAACTGTTATTATCGGAAACCTGATTATATCACTCTCTTATTACCTAGATATCATCTTTTCAATGTATATTCACTATTACACCACTGTATTCATATTATTATTCTCATCTTCGTCTATAGAGTTCCGCTTGTGTTAACATACGTACAAATTCTCTAATAAAATTAATAGCCCATAATGTATACGTTACATTAGAGTGAATTACTCTCAATAACAGTATACGAAAACCGGAAAAACTAAAGAAGCTAAGTACCAGATTTTTAAAATTGTATGTTGATACCAACAGAAGTCATGAATCCACTCCAGTCTATTGCTACGAGACCCATCTTCTTCTCTAGTAAAACTGTCTTACGATAGGTTTCGAATGGATGCTTTCCATTTTCTAGATCCCGTGTACCTTGTCTTCATCTGAATACGGCTTTTAACGTCACCAAACATTCCAACCTTTCTTCTTACCCGTCCCATCTTTCCCTCCGCCATCCTTAGCTGCAGACAGTCTCTAAGCAATATATGCCTCAATCAAGATGCTTTTCAGGATCTACAATACGTGACAGCATAGTCCAGTGGCACTATGGATACCATTAACGATCTTCAATTCAGTGGTCCCCTGCTTTCCGCGTTCTATGCAGTTGATCTTGACAGGCTCGTCCGCCTTTTAGGAGTTGTTTCTCAATCCAAGGACGTGAGCGTGCTCTAATGCTCTACCTTCTACAAGCTCATCCACTCCCAGTAAATGGGTGTTGGCACTTGATATAAGGGAATTTCCGTATTTCGGAGAGATACTCGGTCCCTAAGTTTGTTAACCGTATGTTAAACAAACAATCTCGGGGAAGTGAATACCAATGAGAGAGATATGCCTAGCTAAATATTTGTAGTTATAATAACCACCTAAAGTTAATATTTAAATATAAGCCCAAGTCTATTTGACATTCTCAAAGATCCGTGTGGTAGGTAGCACTTCTATTGTAGGCTTATTTACGTGTTTTTAATAAGGTCTGCGAATTCAGTTTTATATTAAAATACATTATTTCACACCATTTAAGTAAACTTGTGTTACTGTTTAAAGCGTTTTACTGCAAACGGATAAGTCACGATGAACTTGTTTAGTGAATGATTATTTCATTTTCTTTCTTCTTAAGTGTTTAGTTTGATGAAGGCGTTACGTGTAAGAACGACTTACGGCAGAGACTTTTCAACTATGAATTATACAAAATACATAGGTCTAAAGAGCCGCTGATAACCTAGTTGGCTGCAGCAGAAGAGCAACCAGCAAGTAAAATTGTAATAGGGCACTAACCAGAAAGGAAAAATTGTAAAGAAAAACAGGAAGACACAAATTTACATGGATAGATGGGATTGAAGAAATACCAAGAACGCCACAGCAGATGTGATTCCCCTAATCAACAGAGCAGCTGGACGCTTGGAGAAACTAAGGGTTTGTTCTGGCTAAAAGGTTATAGAAAAACGCCACAGAGAGGGTTACGATTTCAATACCGAGAAAGCTACAGCAGAGGTGAGTGAACTAATTAACAGGGCAGCTGGACGTTAGAAGACACTAAGGAGTTGTTCTGGCTAAATGGCATATAAAAACGCCAGGAAGATTTACGAGTCTGAAATCGGACATACCGTGGCAGAAGTAGATGATCCAAGAGTGAGAAATAAAGAGAGAACGAACTTGACCTATCAGAAAACAGCTTTAAAGGTAGGCGGGTTTCCAAGAGTGAATTTTCCTAGAAGAAAAGAAAGAAGGACCAACTAAAACGGAACAAAGTGAAATGTAGGAAGCTAGTGGGGAATTATGTGTATTGAATATACACAATGAGCTGAGGCGCGATCAAGGAGTCTTTACTTAAAATCGAAGAGTCTCTACTAAAAATCGGAAAGAGTCTGTGGTAAATTTTCGTAGAGTCTGTTGTAAAGTTTTCGGGAGTCTACGATGAAAGTTCAGAGAGTTTACTTACATTTTCCGTAGAGGGAACATGAGTAAATAGTTTGTGAAAATTTAGAAGTCTATTCTAAATTTTCGTAGGGTCAAAATGAACGAACAATTTGTGTAACGTAGTTAAATATCGAAAGAGTGAGAACTAGAGTTTTTATTAGTTTATAACTCGTAAAAACAAAATCGGATCTTAGCATGTGTTGCTAGCGATATAAACTATTGAAACGGAATAAGTCGTTTGCGAACTGTAAACTTACGTAACGAGAGTAACCGTTGTAAACTAGTGAACAGTACTTATACTAATGTAAATATCGGAAGAAGCCGGATATACTTAGTTAAAGTGAAGTGATTAAAAGTGTTAATCAATCAATCACTACGAGAGCGAACCACGCTATGATTCATCCAAATGATACTGTATGCAAAGAAGCTGGGAGAGAATCTACATCTACTAAGCGGATCTAAGGAGCCGGAGATGGAATCACAGTACATCAGCACGCCGTAGACAGGAATATTCGTACCAACAGTAAAACTTTTATGTACTAATTACTATTTTACAATACACTTGTCTGTCCTTCTAAAAGAACTTACGTATGAATTACACATTAAAACTTGAAGTAATCTGATTAGAATATAAAAGCGAACTACGCACTTTTAAAATAAATATATCACTTCAATTAAGAATATTTATTCATATCTTAAAATGAATCCATTTGGAATAAATATATTTTGTAATATGATAAGTAATTAGATGTAAGTGTTATTCAGGCTTAGATACAAAATCAAATGAACCCTGAGATATAGAGATCTTAGCATATAAATTGTCTATTGGTAGAAATTATGTTTAAAATAATTAATGATAATGATATGTTAAAAGGCATAGAGAACTGATCGAAGAGTCTTTTTGTGCAGTTCCAATGGCTATTTTTCTGGCTAAGTATTTCTTTCCGAATAAATAGGAAAACTGTAATAATCATGACATTTTTGGCTTTAGAGTTTCAACAAGAAAATCAGTTTTGAGATGCTTTGAAATCAAAATCACCACTTGCGCATTGAGTCTGTCCGTCCGTCTACAATTAGTCGTTTATGATACGACAAGTGCAGAACGCTTTTAGTTGCTGATTTAAAATTTTAAGTGTAAGTTCTAGACGTTTCGTAAGCTTTTTAATTTGATTTTGAACCGACTTTTCCGATAAAACTTGTATATTGCTCATGCGACTTTTTAATTCATATAAAAAATTTAAATTTATCGTAACGTAACGTCCATATTATCAGACGAAATGTATATCGTCTGTCATTTTGTTTCACTTTTCTATAAATACAGTCAACTTCCATCAACTGCACCAGCTGTCAAAAATATATATTCTGTAATTGAGCAACAATTATTAACAAATATTTCGTAGTGGCCGCCGGTTCAGGTAGGCTACACAGCACAGCAACGAAAAATGTTTCTCGTTCCAGTTGGTGACTGATCACATCGCGCCTATTTTGTACTCCGTAGATATGATTAAAGACGTTATCTGTGTTACATTCGTACCACATCTTATACAGTTTCTTGAAAATGATACGTCTAGTTGGTAATTCGTTTGTATTTCCTGTCTACAAAATCGATTATGTTATCAAATAATACATCCTCCCATATTAGATTTGCGACACAGAAAATCACAAAACCCATCGTCTTCAGAAATGTTACAACGTACGAAACTAAAAGCAGCGGAAAAATTTAACAGTCGAAAATTTTTAAGCATTGGAAAATCCTATTATCTGTGGTTAAATCAACGAGTTTGGTTACATCCAGTTTTGTTACACATGGATAGTTGCTTAGTACAGAACATTCTTCGCAATATTAGACCCAATCAGAAGACTTGCGTTAATACACAGGTTAACTGATATAAAAATATCAGATTAACTGTATATAAAAACGTAAAAATACTCTTCTTTTCAACCTTTAAAATTCTAAAAGTATACATGTTTAGCACTACCGACAGGCACATGCATATAACAGCTGGGAAATACGCTTCTAGATTACTACATTTTTCAAATGTCTATACGTGGGTTTGCATGCGCGGGCGATCGTGCGTTATTAGGACTATACGATATAAAAGAAAGGAAAGGCTTAGCGTAAATAGCATTATTTTCCTGCAAAACAAAAAAAAACACGTGTGTGTACTAACAAACTGTATTCTTCTTACCTTGTGTGTTCTGCCGCTGAGACGGTGAAACCAACTGTGTGATGTTCCGCCCGCCCGCGTTGTACGGGTGTACGATGTAATCCACAACACGCGTATCAGCGAACGCACTATGAAACTTTCGTACAAACACTTTGCACAAACTATAATTCGAATACGACCCGCAGGAAACAATAAAGTAATATATACAAACATTTCACACTTATAGGGAAGGCGACAGAACTGCCAGTGAACTCTATCAGCAGCACAATATCATCTGATATCACTTCTGGATTTGACTGATATACGTACACTAGCGTAGTGATTTGTACACGATATGACCGCATCAACAAAACGGAAACACTTGGTACCAACTTTGTGATAGCCCGCGCGCACCTGTAATCAACAGAAAACTAATAAATAAAGAAACAATAAACAAATTAATATTATAACGCATATTTCTAATAAAAAATTAAATTAAATAAAAGTATCAGACATACAACAAAAATTTTCAAAATAAAAACAGTATAGACAATTTCTAAGAAAAATATTTACTATTATATAAACCCTACTTTTAAAATAAATTCGTTCTCGTTTCGTTTATTAATATACACAAAATAAAAGACTATGTGTTTGTGTGTGTGTTTAATTTTATAAATTATTTGACGTAATAAACAAAAATATTAGCATATTAAAATAACGAATCAACCGAAGCATTAACAAATCATGAAACCAGAAACGGTTTTCGTCTGTGAATAGGAAAGAGTAAAATTCTCCTGTTAACAATTATCACTGCGTTCAAGACTTGTAAAATATAACCATACGGCAAGTGAAACCAATAACAATTAGACGATAAATTAAAATTATAATTTTTCAATGTCATGTAATATAGGCTATTTAAGTTTTGGTCGAAAATTAAAAACATAACTCATAATAATTAAACAACTTTCATCCATAAATAACTAATCCGTTCTTTTAAAAATTAAAAGGAATCATTTTTTACAGTTGAAAACATTAATAAAATAAATATTATAGTCTGAGGGGGGAGGCGAGTGTTAAAAGTCTCTAAATGGCTAATATTTATTATTATTTAAGAGAACAGTTGCCTAACATTTTAAAGATACGTAACGTATACGTAACAATCACAGAATAGCCTCATTGAAGAATTCTCAGAATTCCAGACACGGATATGTATCTAGAAAACGAACTTAACAATTAGGCCTAATTCTCATTCAGACGTTTATTTTTGAGCAGTCTCCTTCATGATATTATCAAATTTTGTTGCCAGCTAATCGTGTCGTTCTATACGAGGCTATCCGATGACTCTGCCTAGAGAAAGTCCTAGAATATGACTTACATCGGTGGAGATATTGAAACATCTCGTCTTGAATAAAGAAATGAGCAGACTGACACCAAAAAGTGATAACATTAGTTAAATATCAATGAAACGGTAGGCAGCTTTTATGAATCGAAAGTGATGTTTCATTACACAAAATAATGGCTAACAAAAATATGATTAATCCGAAGACATTTTTGGCGAGAAAGTTTGAAGTCTATTCAGTTTTAACAGAGTTGCCACCGTCTCGTTAATTCTCTGAAAAGCGTCAAAACGTTTATTTGCAAAGACCTTTTTATAACTAGTCTCCCCAGTTCTAAAAACAAAAAGAAAGTACAATTTGGTTATTTATTATTACCTAAAAGGTGTCCGTACTTTTTCTTGTTATTTCATCTCGTAAAAATTCTAAGTGAACTTAATTTTTAATTGTTTAAATTAAAAAAAAAGATAGAGTATTTTTCGTCCGTTTGAGACACAGAACAAACGAAGTAAAACGCGCCGGTAAAATAACTGCGATGAAAGACGGCTCAAACGATGTTAACAACACATTAATAAATGTGCTGAATAAGTAGCCTATTTACATTTGCATAAACACGTAAGGAAAAGGAAACGTATTTACAGTTTGTTTTAGTTATTACGAAAACTGGCGTCGAAGTGCAAACTACAACCACTATTAACCAAAATTTCGTGATCATTAAGTTAAAATTGCGAAACCTGTCACGGGCGGAGTCAACATTATTCAAATTATTAACTGCCGCGCTGTTGGGCCGTGGTCGATTGCTTACAACTTGGTTCGTTTTCTAAACGCTTCGGCCACCCACCGCAGGCCTTCAGCTTGAGGTGCGTTCGGCCTGCCATCCTCTGTTGAACGCGAGTATAAGGCCTCACGCGGCCGAAACGTTTAGAAAACGAACCAAGCTGTAAGCAATCGACCGCGGCCCAAAAGCCCGGTAGTTAATTTTTAATAATATGAAGTTAAAACGTACAGCTCCATAAGACATTCCGTCTCTTGTAAAACACGCCGACGAGTTAAAACAACGGTCACACTTGGGCCACCACAACATTTATGCCGGTTAAAAACGGACGTTGTTCGCCCATTTTGACAACACGGCTAAAATTTGTTTCATAAAAGCTAATTAGTGTGAGACCCACGAACTGCCATTTTTTTTCGAGTAGACGTAAGGCTTTTCCGTTTCAGAAATCACTTTTGTTCTTTTTTATGGAACGTCGCTATATAGACCAATTACTGGTCTGTGTTTCATAGATCAAATGAAAAAATTATTGTAAATTTAAGAATCTGATTTCTTTGATTTAAAAAAAAATGTAGGTGTATGCAAGCAATTTGTTCTGTCTCATTCTGTCCTCACCGAAGAAGTAATCCACGTGAGAGGTTCCCGTTTTCCTCAGGTCCATAATGCTAACGGGGGCAAAACCATGGCGCGGCATCCTAAATGGTCGTTAACGTTTATTGAATGAAAATCAATGTTTACGTAAAATCAATATTAACAAACATAAAACTATTAATGAAATAACATTTTAAAATAATTTAATTTTTACATTTATACCGTTTAATTCTGCTTGGTGTCTAACGAGTGGATAATGAAACGGCTCGTCCTCAGAGAGTCATGGTTTATCCTTCCCCAAACTAAAACTAGCACAGCGGTTATTTGTGGGGGAGGGGAGTGATCAACAATAGTAGGTAGGCCTTCCGGCTGGTTATTATAACCCACAGTTTACGTAGGTTAACCACCCACCCTACGTACTACGTACCACCCACCTACCCACCCACCCACCCACCTTTCGTCTTCGAAGTCTCTAAGTATCATTTACGAGGAAATAATGCTAAAATAACATTTAGACCTATTTGAAAGTTCATTTTTCCCAGAAACGTGTCCTGTCACGTTTAGAAGGAATACATTAAAATGTTACATTGCACTATTAGTAAACTGTACTGTTAATCCCTTAATTGTATGCCCATAATGTACGACTGTTTGCTCAAGTTCGATGAAAAACTATGGTGTGACATGGTGTTAGACAAAGAAATTTTAACGCTAGTACCGTAAAAGTTGTCGCACCCTAAAGCTAATTAATATGTACAACATCTCCCTAACTAAAAAATGGCACGTTCCACCATATCCTTTATTATCACCATCCGAAATATCGTCACGATTTTCTCCGTAAACTCATTAGGTATCGCGTTTAAGTTTTATGCGCACATGGGAGCTAAAGTTACATATAGGCTCTCAGTGAAAAGTAGGCCTATCTGTAGGAAAGAGTTGTGATTGCTGGTCACCATCGTCTCGTGGTAGGAATAGACCCAAACTAGCGATCCGATGAGACAGTTACTACTACTCCACAGGTTATAGGCCTACATTATGAATCAAACATTTGTCACATTCGTGCACGCTTCATGTACTGAAAAACAAATGTGTTGACGCCGCCTAGCAAAACAGTTGATGCTAACCAAAACCTGCGTGTTTACGTAAACAACTGAAGAATTTTCACTTTATAAACCATCTACTACGTTCTAACCCCCTTGGTCAATTCGAACACAGTGCGTGAGTTAGTTTCTGCCCTGTGCAAAGGCCGCTGCCGCCCGGTTAGTTAAGAGGTACGTTTTCCGTGCGCCTTGCAAACTACCGAATTACAATCTTAAAAAATATATATATATTATTATTCGTGTGTTTGGAACCCTCCCATTAATAGCACAAATCCGATGCGATGTTGCGTAACTGGAACAGACACGATAAAACAATCGCATTTTTTAGAAGTCGAAATACGAGAAAAAATGCTTCCAAGGTAAGGGCTTATTTTTATTTTCTATCAAATGGAACGTCATAAGGCCAAACAGTTCATAAATTTACCCTTAAAAATAAGTACAAGTTATCGATACTTTCTTCACTAAGTCAAAAGTCATAACGAGAAAACTGCCTGTATCGTACCAGACTGTATTTGTTTACCAGGAAAATTAATAATTTGTAAATGATAAAAAGTAGCAAAAAACTAACTAATCGAAATTAAGTATAACTATGTTTATAAGTATTATATGTTATTACGTTATAGTTTACTTTATAGATAAAACAGCGTACAAAATGCAATTCAGAATTAGCGACAGTCACATCGCAGCCACCCTAATTCCCACATAACACAGATGATACACACTTTTCCCAGATTTTTTTAGCGGATACAGACTATTTCCTTAGTCTGCAGCGGTTTCCAAACGTCAGTGACATGGAACCCGCTAATAAGCATCATTTTTCACGATCAACATAAGAAATTTTTATTTATATAACAATAACTGTTTACTCGCAGAGGGATCGTTATTTAATAACGTAAGGTTTCAACAATACATAAACAATACCTTTTGAATCCAAACAAAATCTTTTGTTAATGAAGAAAAATGTAGATTAATTACGGACGTGTTCTAGCAAAAAATTTATTATTTTAAAAACGTAAAACGTGATTACACATATCGTTATTACGTCTTGTATGTTCACGTGACTAAAATTATTTTTTTTTATTTTACCGTATAAAACTTTTTACAGTCTAACAATAGTCCTATACCAGGACTGAAAGAGGCACGGGTCAGTCTGAAATCATAATTTGTTTCATTTCTTTCGACATTACAATAGTGCCAATTTCATTTCACATTATTTTTTTTAAGGGAGAATATTATTGGTAGTTCTGTCGTTTAAACTGCAATCGTTTGTTTCAATATTTCCAGTTGTTTTTATATTATTTTATTTATTTTTTTTTAGTTACTGACACTAGTTTGGGGGATATCCCGAAGACATATCCAACCCACTAGGGATCGCGGCCCCGACACTTTGACAAACGTTGATTTTATTTACTAGTTGGTAACACTTTTTCTAATCAATGGGTCTCATTACGGTGTTACGAGAATAAAAAGTTTATCCGCGTGTCCGAATACACTCATATACTAAAAGCCTAATTACTCGTAATCCGCTACTAAATATCACATAACACGTAGCATATAAAATACGTATGGTCCAAACAAGGACAAATAACGTTATGCTGGAGAAGTTCGCCCTGTGTAAACGGTTAACGATGTGTTAACGATAACACAGCTCACTGTATTTACGTAAACAAATAATAAATGAATTTGAGAAGTTTGTCAAACTATAAAATTACAACAGTATAATTTAAACTAATCAGTAGATGTGAAAATGTTTTGTTTTGTAAAACAATTTAACGGCAAGTTAATATGACTTTCTTGGTTGGACAGAGACACGACATCATTAAACAGTCACAGCCTCATTCGTTTAAGTTTACTTGAAAGATATGTAACCTATAACATGTACAAAATACACGTGACCTGTCCCAATCAAAATACGCACCTAGCCAGAAATTTAAAATTTGTCCGACTGTTGCTTTACAAAAAATTAACACCGTTAACAGATGTTCACCTCATTTCTACTTTCCGATCGATGCGGGCAAGTAATTCAAACACGTGTACACAAATAGAATTTCAAATAAATTGAAATTTGGGAAATGTAGATACGACTAAAGTCAGATCACTTGCAAACTACGATTGAACACTAAATACCGGCGCTGAAATAGATACAGGTCGTAATCCTCGAAGCAGAATAGATAATAACTTTGTTTTAATTAGAAATTTTATAGCTTGAAAAAACGTATTTACTTCAAATCGTAAATCTACTACATTCAGGTACCTTTAAACCTTTAGACGGCACTCCAAAAATGGCCTTTAACTTTTCTTGACTGCTTTTCTTGACGCAGCAAGATCGGTGCTTAATCCAAAGCCATGCTTTCGACTTTCTTCTGTTAAGACGTTATATATCATTTTTATGACATATTTTCACACATTAAACGACTTTATTTCCTCTAATTTGTATTTACTTATTTGGAAACGTAAATAATATAAAAAACTTTCACATTCATTACAAATGCAACAGTATAATTTAAAAAGGAGGAAACAATTTCGCAGTGCATATAAAATGATGGTACAAAAGTAAAAACGTGTGGGATAGCCTTTGAATTGTCAGCAGTTTCCATGTTGACATTATTTGGCCAGTCTGCTAATCGCTTTGTTTAAGACGAATCCTTTCGTTGTATTTAACACTTTCAACTTGTTACTATACAAGATCAATGCCTATCCTAGTGGTCACTTAAGTATAAGCTTAATTTTATTTTCTATCAAATAGAATTCCCCCATTACCAACAGTTCTTAAAACAACCTTCAATTTTTATTTTACGCTTCTTTCACATTAATGAGACACCACTGATGCTTTTTCTCAGTCAGCCGTTTTATATTTTCATTACGCACCTTAGGAAAGCCAAAGTTCTATAATGGCGTCAACAACGTCTGTTTCACGGACTCAATGCAGCCACATA
Source organism: Magicicada septendecula (assembly GCA_034769895.1). NCBI lineage: Eukaryota > Metazoa > Arthropoda > Insecta > Hemiptera > Cicadidae > Magicicada > Magicicada septendecula. Next base: position 112,704,019 of record CM068371.1, on the reverse strand, counting down.
GACTCAGATAAACTAAACTCCTTAAGAATACGCGCGGTTCTCTGTGTTTTTCGTCATTTCCAAACACGTTCGGTCGTTTTAGTATGAGCTTCCGACAAAACTGTGTCTATAATTTACTTGGAAGAGGTGGAAACCTTCTACCTTAAATTTGAACTTTATATTCGATCGCCGGCAGTCGGAATACATGACCGATCCCTCCCTGTACAAACACGTCTGGATTTGCTCCCGTTAAAACCGGAAAAAATGTTAAGCCTAGTATCTAAAATTCTCAAGTTTTTTAACCACATACCTGTCCGAACATTCACGCTGATTATTATACTGACTATTATAACTTCATTTCATCCGAGCCGTAAAACAGAGAGTGTCGGCAAAACTATCCTTCGAAAGTATTCCTTTCTCGTTAGGAGAGAGAGTTGCAGGAAAGCTGCCTACTATTTGGTAGGTGGGAAATTTGCATCATTACAACAGTAAAATTGTACGATCTGTACATCGACAAAATTACAATACGAATGAAACTGAACATGAGAAAGCATAAAGTAAACTTGTCAACTTCATAGCAGCTCTGTCTTGTCTGTGATTGCATTTGGCCAGCCCTTATACTCCACTTACAAAGTAAATAGGTGAGGACTATTTTTCGATATTAATTTAATTTTAAATTACGCCTACAGTAAACTCCCGATTTATCAGCGGACTTGGGTGGCGCATTCGCCGCTGATAACCGAATTCTGTGGATAATCCGCAATATGTAAAAAAAATGGCAGCAAGTAATGAAAATTCATTATTTAACTTAACTATAAATCAGTACAATAAAATCCCGTTAAGACGCGCACCAAAGGACTTCGCGAAAACCGCGTATTAAGCGTGAATTGTCAAGAAGCAATATATACATACTGAAACTGTGTAACTAATAATCACATTTTCTGTGCAGTTTAATTACTAATTCACAAGAACTGACATTTCTTTAGAAGACATTGTACTGATAAATGTCATACGTGTAGGCCTATCATCGGTGTATCATCTACACTGAGTATTTCTGAAGTTACTACCTGTATACGTACAAACGTTACATAGTCTATACAAAATGCAAGTGAACGTCTCCCACGTTTCCATGCGTAGCAGGGATTAGATTCAGGAATGGATTACCGCAAACGTATGAATTGACACATTACGCCCATGGACATATCTTTACATAACTGGCATGATTTTAAAATATTGTTTACATTAGTTAATAAAATAATGTATTAGGCATAGTGAAACAGAAGCTTTATTATTGAGCTGAAGATTACTTCCGCTTACGAAAAAACCGCTCGCGGATAATCGGGAGTTTACCGTCTTCGATACTTTATTTTAAATTTCAGTGAGTAAAGAACAAATATTGTCGCCGTGCTAATGCGAAAGTATACCTAATTTTCTTAACACAAAACGTTTCGGCCACTTTACCTTTCAGATCTCAGGCCTTGGTCGAGCCAATGAGGATGCCTCACCCCAGACTGGATGAAACGTTTTGTCTCGGTGTTTCGTGTTAGTAGTCTTCATCACTCCAACTATGTCGTACTGCTTTGCTAAGTTGCTAGTTACTGCGTCGAGCAGAACGAGACCTTTCGGTGTCATCATCGTTGCCAAGTCCAAGTCGTTTAACAACAACGTACGACAAATTGGAGAAACGTTTGGTACTACGAAAATTAAAACACGTTTTCAGCCGATAACAGTGTTATTTTAAGTGACTAAAGGTTATACCCAGACGCCTGTACACAATATACACCTGTGCTGACACAATATACATAAATGAAACAATCTTAAAATATAAGTGTAGACAACAGCTGACAAGGCACAGCCATATTTGTATGAAGAGGAAACAAGTTGAACACCAAGTTTCGTGAGCATTATTGGCTCCTGGGCAGTAAATGAGAAATAAGCTGTTACTTTACAATACTGTCTTCAAGCCTGTGTGGAGGACATACAGCTTACATCTTTGGGGAACTGCTTCCAAATCCAACATCGCTATAATGGAAAGGTGTCAGACAAAGTATTGTGTACCTTAACCAATGCACCGTGGTTCGTCAGCAACAAACACATCTGCAGCGCCCAAGGCCCGTCTACAATCAGTGAAACCATTGCGATGTTCAGTGAAAGATATGTGAAACGGCTTGAAGAGCATACACAATCCTCTAGCCATAAATCTGCTAGATAACAGCCTGCAGACAAAACGATTAAAATTAATAATTTCTCTGGATTTACTTAGACTTTAGTATGAACTAAGTACATTGTATACAATATGTTATTTTTAAATACTGATACAGACAACTGATGATGAGCTGAGAAGCTTGAAAGCGCTAATCGGAATAATTTTTCTATAGTGGTGTGCAACAGTGATCATTCTGTATCTCTCCACGCCATGAATTCTGTCAACAATTATACTTATTGTTATGTGACAGATTGCATAAACTGCATAAATAAACGTTAAAAAAATATGTGTTGACGTTTAGACACCATTTCCATCTGCAGAACAATTTCCAAACTCGTTCCTCTGACTTTTGAATCACAACTGACCACAATTATTCAAAATGTTACGACAAATTCTATCGAAACGTCGACACAAATATTTTAAATTGTCTTCAGAAAGCTGAAGGAACCTCTCTAATTGTCCTATAAAATATATTCTCGTTTTTGTATCGGTTAATTATACGAAACGTACTTTATATAGCCTATTTGTTAGTGATTGTTACCCGATATAAATAAAACTCTGATTGAGATCTTTAAGCGACTTCCATTTATCATTCTATACGCCTAATTGTCATTCGAAGCAGCTAGCTCAATAAATACAGTTACACGTATTAGATGACATATACTTTTCACTGCCAAAAACTAAAACGTTTTGCTCAGATTATCGTGAGGCGTCTTTAGTAGCGTCTGATAAAATTGTCGTTTCTGTTTCTTCGCTATGCATCGGACTATTTGTAGCGGGATTTTTTTCAAGGATGTATGTATAGTTTTGACCTTTACGTCGCTGTTTGATTACTACACGACCGATTTCTTCCTCTCGGTTTTTGCGTGCTAAAAAAAAAAAAAACGAAGACACCTCACTAGAAGTAGACGATTTTGGAAACGCCTAATCACACACCGCGTAATTTGGATGAGTCCGGCAACATGTAGGCCTAAGCTGTACGCATCCGCGCCAATTAATAGGCCTACATTTAAATGTGTCCGAAGACAATACGCAGATTCATACAGCCACTTATTGTTATATTCCAAGTGTAAAAAGTTCATAAACAAACAGGAAACAAGGTGGTAGTATTACTTTGAATTTACAGAAATATTTGGATGTTAAGCGAGGATACTTAGCGAAAAACATAAAAACAAAATGCACTATGTACCTGAGAAAATACGTAGTATAAGTGCAAAAATCAGAAGAGATTTGGAAATGCATCTGCGGTTGAAGGAAAACACTTAAATTGGTGCGGTCACCTACAGCGTATGGAAAGCACAAGTCCAGAGTAAGAAGATCTGTGAAATTGGGAACTGAGAATTAAGAAACGTAAGTAAACGGGAAGCCCTAAGCAAACTGGGCAGGGAAATAATAGCAAAAATACTATAAATAAAAAGAGTAACTAGAAAACGTGGCGACGTGAAGAGACTGGCATACAGCAATAAGACTGGAAGATGTTTGCGCAACACTAAAGTTACTAATGAAATTTATGGGACGCACCATTCGACCGCACACACGTACACGCTCAAACACACATACATATATTAGTCACCTCGACATCAGTCTAAAGGTCCCGGCTTCAGCTCCCGGAAGCACAATAAAGTCAAGGTAAGTTTTTCAATCTGCAGGTCGTCTCAGCCTGTGAAAACAAAGACGTGGGTTAACGTTCTGGGATAAACATAGGCGGCTGAAACGTAGTTCTAGCCACACAATGGCTCATATAAGGCTGCTAGCCTACCCTGTGTAATTCCGAGACTGTTCTATCCATTTTATACACACACATATCGAAATAAAACAAACACAAATTCAGGTGGAACTTTACGCGTAACAAATATTATTGCCAGTAAAGTTATCGGCTGTTTGTAAAATCACAGACTGACTACACGGTGCGCAAACGTACACCGTTAAGTTTACACGGCATACAAATGTAAATTTTAAAGATATTATCCTTTTTGCGAAACAGCTTCGACTGAAACATTATCGTAAACACGCAACCGCTGTACTGTTATAAATTGTACTGTTGACATTAACGTTTCTAGATCTTAATAAATGATAATAAACTGTAATAAAAATTGTTCACTTAAAAATGAAAAAAATCTACGAGTTAAATCTGTAAACAAGAAGTAACAGAAAAACCGCGAAAAAGTAGTTTTGTCGCCTTTTAGAATGCCTGATAGTAGTATCCGGTGAAATATATACTGTGTGGAAAACAAAAATAAACTGAGATAAACGCGGGGAATAGAATGAAGTTATGAAATAGAATAGTGTCTCAAAACAAGAAATGTAACATGGATAAAGCTAGAAGATTGGTAACATACACGTAAATGTGCAGTAATTTTGTACTCGCACTTTAATTACATCTTTCTCCTTAACGTAGAAAAGTAAATGACTTTCTACACAAATAGATACGTAGATATGCTGTATATCTGTTTTCATAGGCCTATATATTAACAAAGATATGTGTGTAATAATATAAATATTAAATGATGTTTCTTGCATTAAGTGTTTGTTTATATTTTATTTAGAACATTTGTATTTATTTATTAAATTTTTACATATAACTGCAAGTATTTAATTTAGTTCCTTGTTCTGACTGTGTAACAAAAAAAAAACGACTCAGCGGATCATGCATATTAACAAGGAACTTTTTGCATTTAAAAACTCGCTCGGTAAAGTACAAAATACACGCGTACACACACATAAATAATTTAAAATTATGATATAACATTATAAAAAATCTTATATTTGAAGTTTGAAAAATGTTTAAAAAAGTTGAAACAACCGATATGTGGGTTCTCCAAGCGTTTGTTAATCTGCGGTTTTTGAAAATTTGTTGATAATTTTTGGCTGGCATTTTAGACTAGGCGTTCCCCCTTGAAAGGAATTTATTAATTTCAACCTGAAGGCCCAATTAATTGTTCATGAAGGGGCCGCGCGCGGTACTGGCCTATTCTAGACTTACAACATTCTCCTTATCGCTTAACGCGACACACATACACACACACTTGTATATATGTTGATCAGACCAGTGCCAACAATCCGCGTTAATTCTATATATGAAGTATTCTTAATTATACATTGTTCTCGGCAGACAATGGAAATGACAACGATTGTTCGTATCTGTAAGTGAAGTATCACCAAGTAAGTGAACAGCCAGCCCTAAGGCGGCACACACACACACACACACACACACACATACTTTGCTTAGACGTCAAGAAAAAATATAAAGCTGTGTCAGACAGAGAAAAAGACCAGGTGTTCTGATTATAAATTTTTAAAGCGCACAATCTTTAACTAATATTCCCGGTTAATGTATACCCTAATGTAATCTTTGCGGTTTTTTGCCGTTACTGGCGTTATTCAAAAATTTACATTTTATTATAATTTGTTACCGGAATTTTAATATCTAGCAATAACTATTGCTTACTTCAATTCTGATACTTTTCTCACAGCACCAAAAGGTCCTTTCACACCTAAATTCCATTTCTAAATGATAACACAACTATTCTACCAGTGTCAATGTTTATTTTTTGTTACCTGAGTCTTCACGTAAGTCACTTTTTACTTGTAAAACGCTTTTGTTGTCTACACAAACCAGTCCAGATACATTATAAGCTACTTACCAAAGTTTAATTAAATCTCATAATATCACCCAAAACTTCACGCAAATTTTTTACGACAACCGATGTTATATATTTAACATCCTTTTTGAAGAACACTTTCGCGCACTCTAAACTAAAATTTATACAAATTAAAAACCTTTAAAAAAACTTTATTTCAATACGTATTTTCAGCGTAGCGGAATATTTAAAAACAAAAACAATCATTAAAGTAATGATAAAAAACTAAAACACAAAACATCTTACCCTGTCAGCTAAATTTAAAAACAAAACCAAGAGACAAAAATGCGATCCAACACTTTTTGATAACAACCACTGATAACGAACACAAATCAGTTGTCACACGCGTTAAACCAGTTTTTTTTTCGTTGAACCGCACACAGCAGAGAAAGTGGCGCGCACAGAGCAACACCCCCACACAACCAACAACCTCACCGCATCAGCGTGACAAAGTCAACTGAGCGACGGCAGCGGCCGCCGATTCGGTTCCCCACTACTACTTCACTGTTGTACACACAACACTCTCCCACTACACAACACATTACCCCGATGTTGTTATTATTATTCATCATCATCATCATCGGCCGCCGCCGTCCGCCGTTGTGTGTTGTAAGCCATTATTATTACAGCGTCAATTCTATAAACTGACTGACAGGTCACTTCAGACAATCAACTCAACTCGATACGTATTAGAAAGTTTTTACTCTACCTGTGTTTACATACGCTCGCTCCTATTAAAAAAGAAAGAAAAGCGAAATAATAAAGAGAAGCTTATAGAATAAAAGAATGTGAGTGTATATATAACCGGCCAAGAATTAAACAACAAAAAAGAGTTGAAGAAGACACAAGACACAAACAAACAGAACAGCAGTACTTATATAGACAAACGGTAGGTGCTTCACCTTTTCAAAAAACAACGCAGAGCTGTTCTTTAATTACTCCTAATGATTATTACTTTTTGTTTGCTTGAAACATTTTGCAGACGGTAAACTTGTGTTGTACTTAACTAAGAAAATACAAACACACACACACAAACGATTGGAGCTTTACATTTTTTAATTTTGTACAGCTTACTACGAACAATAACTTCCCATACTAATTAAGAAAAATGACTCTTTTGTGTGTGCGTGTTACAAATGTCATGTTGCATATAATTGTCCAGTCTGCTTAAATGTTCCATGTACCATATGGACTGCAATCCGAGATGAGAGTCATGAAATAACCGAAACACATGATCTTATGTTGTAAGTGCTAACAAAAATATCAAACAATTCTTTTGTGTATTCATGAATAAACTTTCTCTTCTTCTTCTTCTTCTTCTTCTTCTTCTTCTTCTTCTTCTCCTCCTCCTCCTCCTCCTCCTCCTCCTCCTCCTCCTCCTCCTCCTCCACCTCTTCTTCCAATTCTTGTTCTTGTTCTTGTTCTTGTTCTTGTTGTTGTTCTTCTTGTTCTTCTTGTTCTTTTTCTTCTTCTTCTTCTACTCCTACTCCTCCTCCTCCTCCTCATTCTTCTTCTTCTTCTTCTTCTTCTTCTTCTTGGTCTATACAAGACCCTTTCCGTCCTCTTCTATCTCTATGCACCGTTTTTCCCTTACATCCTCCAACTCCCATCTTCGCTTTATAAGCTCTTCAAAAACATCAACCAACTACCACCGCTTTCTTGGCCCGTACTTGGTCTCCGATCGAGATATAATGAGCTAACGACTATATCCTTTGACCAAAAAGTTAATTTACGGCATGGAATTACTTCACTGAATTATCTAAACAATTACAGTTAGACCCAAACACACATACATATAATAATTTACATAACAAATAAAGTGATAAATAAATTTAAATCGGACTCGAACGACAGAGAACTGTATTGCAAATAGAGCTGTACGTTTTATAAATTTACTCTATAACGAACTATTATAAACTGAGGTGATAGTGTTAGAAGGTGAGTACCTAATGGAAGTGTAATGTGTATAATGCGAGTTTATACGCTTACAAGCTAGTCGCTTATATATTAAGACGATAGTAGCTCCCCCTTTATCATTTAACGATTTAGACGAGATTATCTACAGTTAATTCAATAAAATAACATGCAAAATATTTAAGCAACTAGGTCTTGTCTAGTAGTGTGACGAGTGTGTTTTTTTTTACAGCATGCAGACGTTTTACTGGTCATAGAAACGGTAATAAAAATTTATTTCAGACTCACGGTTCTGAAAACGTTTCAAAACATTTTTGTACAATTCAGAATTAACATTCTGTTAGAAATTCTCTTCAATTTTTAATTTCAATCAACAGCCAATTCTCGATTTACTTGGAAGCTTCAATAGATTCTCAACTGAAGGCAGTTCACATCGGAATAGTTCTCATGTTCTCATTTCCATATGAGATTATCCAATGCTATGAATCCGTATGCCAACTCCGTGAACCGGATTACATACACAACAGAATCTGTCCATCAACGATGTCCATCGTGATAACATGAGCTGCCCATCTAAGCCTTCCTACCTTTATCTTTTTGATTATGGTCATGTCGTGATCAGATAATACAACTCTTCGTTAGTTCTTTTTTTCCAAACACCTCCCCCTCTTCATTGGGCCATATATTCGTCTCAGTATTTTCTTCTCAAATATTACCCAAGTGTCCGATGCATACAATAGCACTGTGACAACCGGTGTCTTGTATAGGAGGCTCTGTTGCCATGATAGCAATTTGGACTCAAATTTCCTTTGTAAGCTAAAATAAGCCCTGATAGCAAGAACAAGTCTTCTTTGGTTTTCCTCCTTCATAACGTTTTCACATCTTAAATCTGTAGTCCGCAAAGCTTATGTACTGGTCACATCTCCTCCTTCGAGCGTGTAATCCCGATACGATCACACATTTCGTCTTGTCTTCATTTACAGGAAATAACCTATACCTGTACGTCTATTATAAACATATTTTGTTAACTTGTTCATGCTTAAATTATAATTACTGAACGAGCAACTCGAGTTCCCAGTTTTAACTCGACCGTTCGGGAGTTTTGTCTGTCCGTCTATCTACTTCAGGGATGTTACGCGATAAGTTTTGAATGCATCGCCCGATTTTTGTAAAACTTAGCAAGCGTGCCCATACTTTGAATATAGTGTTTTATTTTAGAAATTTCGTAATTTAAGGATACGCAGGCCCAAAAAAAGAAATCAAAACTTTGAAACGTTTGTAAAAATCCATCCCGGGTATCAATCAATCTAAAAGGAATATTAACCCATATCCGAATGTGGAGTTTGCTTTAAAATGTTGTAACTTTAGGGACGCTAAAAATTAAGTCACACTTTTCAAAAAAACAAAAGTCTAAGCGAGGCATCAAACTACAAAAAATTTATTCAAAATACTAACTCGGTGACAAAACTAATTTGACAAAATTAACGTGTGTTAAAACCCCTTACAAATTTTTGACCGCCTTCAAAAACTTTGCAAGCTAACTAAAAAGTCTGCAAGAAAACTCTACTTATTGTTATCAGTTTGTGACGATTTAATTCTAACTGTAATCTTAAATAAATAAAAATTAAGTTTGCGAGCGATTAAGTATTTTTAAATCGCACTATTAAACCTAAAGCCCCTGTATTAAATCAGTATGAGAATGAGAAGTGAATGAAAATCAACAGAAGCACTAATAAAAAAGGTCGAATTGTAAAAAGTTATTATTATCATAATTAACCCTTTGCTAGTCATCATGCGGTGACCTGTTAATTCCGGACTCAACGTGTTTATCGAGTCGTCTGTAATTTAGGAAGATATAAAAATCATAATGTTTATAATTAGAAAGTTGAAGGCACGAATAGTAGTTAAAATAACTCACTTAAATTATATATGTATAATTAATGTATGGTTTTTGGTAATAAGAATGTTAACTTAAATAAAAATGGGAACTATATTGTCGCGGAGTACTTGTCCCTCTCCGTTTTTATGTGCCAGTTCAATCGAAAAAGAGTCGCTATGTTGCCGTCACACCGTACAGATGTAAGAGCGAGAGCTCCACCAAAATGTATTTGTTTTTTTATTTAACTTTAGAAGATTAGCTACCACTGCTAAACGTGGAGAGCATTGTGTAATGTATGAATAATATAAAGATGTGTTAAGAAGAAAATGTAATAAGTAAAACAAAAACTTAACTAGTGGTAAGCAAGATGACGTCTCCCCTCAAGAGGTAAATCCAATTACATCATCACTCCTGAAGATGTGATCTGCATAAACTTCATAAATACACGTATACGATGCATAAGACGCTGACGAAGACCTCCGTGAATCTACACCTACTTTCACCAAAGAAACTTCAATCTCCGCAGTGAACATCCGACCTAATTCTTGCCGAAGACACGACACAGATGATGACGCCGACTCCAAGAATTCCCAAGACAGACACCCCAGGACGAGGTTACTACGACCAATTGTAAAGGTGACTCGATAGCTTGGCTATCGAGAGTTAATCATATTTGATACACAACTCACATTAAAAAGAGACTTTTCAAAGACGATTAATTTTATTTAAAATTAAAATGAGACAATCTAAGAGTTTATTGTAAGATTCAATTATCATACATTGTAACGCCTTAAATGTAAATGTAACTTATTATCACTTCAAGTAATAATACCATTCTTCAAATGGTAAAAGAAGTCTTGCAAGCGTCTAGATGAACTGAAAATAATTAGAAGTCTTTACTATAAACATACTTAAAGTAAACTCGGATCCGAGGTATAAGAATACATAATCAGTTTGATCCCAAAGTTTTATGAAAAGCATTTAAATATTTTAGTTTAATTAATGATGTCATGGGATCTTTTTAGTAGCTGTTGTTAATAAAGAGAAGTCGACTTGTTACACATGAAAATGAGTGCACAAATCAGTAAAATACCTTCCCTTGTTTCCTTATAGTTATATTAAGTAATTTGTTCAATTAATTTGACTTTAATAATAGTTCGTTACAACGTAGGCAGCCCATGTAATTGGCAGATGTCAGTTAAGATGGGTTCCCTGGATTTGTAACGTGGCAATACGTAACAAAATTGCGCCACTCTGCTTAATTTATTAGTAAATTAGATAACTCACGGCATTCAGTTATTGATCTATGCACTCAGGGAATGTAATTGATGTAACTTTAATTTTCAAAAAAAAGAATTTGTTTTAAGATACGCAATGATAGTCAGTATAAATTGTAATATCATTGTATGAAGCTAAATGCAAGTAGGTACATGAATTGTAATGCTTGGTCAACTGCTCAGTCTTTAACAGGTTTATATTATGACAATCCAAGACCTGTTGTTTCTTGAATAAGCCTGCATAGTATATGTTAGTGTATGTCTGTCGTCACGGTAAAAGTAAAAAAAAAAAGAAATAATAATAATGCTCCTGTGTAAAGTAGACCCGGTTAATTACGTGGAAAGAATTTCGTAACTTGAAATTGTTACCAAAATAAATAATTAATTTAATTGGGGAAAGTACAAGAATTAATAAAGTCAAACTGTTATAACCGTAATACACATGAAGTTGAAGGCGTGCGTTGTTGAATGAGATTCACCCTATGCGTCCGAGCTGGCTTCTCCAGTTTTGACCTGTCAAGGAAGTAATCGGTGGCATTGTGTAGAGAACAATACGTGAGCGTAAACCCCGCATTCTCACGGACACACTTACCCTACCTTTGTTTACTAAATAAAGAGGGTGACCTACATTCCAGCAAACAGCTGATCGGCTATTTAACTTTGAAATATGTGTGTGTGTGGAATTACTGTCTCTCCCTTAGAAGAGAAATTGTTCTTTGCTGAATTATGCAAATTATTTACCCAAGAATCTTATCTATGTAATTAGTGTGTAGTGTTGTAGAATTAGTTTTAAGTACGTTTTAATGTGTTAGAACTAAGATAAAAATTTCCCAATTCAATCCGGATTTGTTATTAAAAGACGAGCTGTCTTACGAAGCTCTTTTGCGTGGACTACCCCATGCGAATGTAACAGTCGCGGAATTGCGTAGGTCAATACGCGAATGTGGATTTGATACACCCGCGCAATTAAGCAACCTAAGCGAACTCGATTATGAGAGCGAGAGAGAAATTTGTAATGCCAAGTATAGTGAGCTAACCTTATTGTCTCAAACCCTCCAAGACGAGAAATCTCCGGCGATAATTTTGCGGACTACCCAGAGAATAGAGCATTTAACCCGGCGAATGAAAAATTTGTTGATCTGGCCTAATCTTACGGAAATACCTCCTGAAGTACAAAACCTAGCTGACGAAGCTTTACGTCGCTTACCCACAATTATAAATGACTTAAGAAGAAGATCCGACTCGTTCAGGATGGATGAAATAGAGAAGTCCTTAAAGAAATTACACATCTCCCCAGTACAATCCCCTACTACTGATCTACCTCCGCCTAACACTGATCGGAACTCACCCTCCGTATCGCAAATGCAAGCTAACCAAGAGCAAAATACTGATAGAGATTTAAATGCCCCTCCTCCCAAGCGTTTTCAGATTCGTCCCGGAACTCATGAATTGACCACCCCGAATGCATCATATCGTTCTCCTAAAGGAATGCCAACCTTGAACCATAACGCGGACCTATACGGAAAAATTACTCATCCTGTGGAGAAAATCTTAACTGAAATCCCTTACACCGATGGATTAAATGTCTCCAAACTACTAAATTTCATTAACTATCTCCTGCAGATAAAAGATCTACAGCAGCTGAATGACTGGCAAATTTTGCAAGTTCTGCTACCGAAATGTAAACCCCCGTTAAAGAATCGTGTGATAGAAGCACTAAGCTCTACACTTCCAGTAGAAGAGCTACATAGCTCGATAATAAAGTACTTTATTCCAACCGGTATTTATCAAGAAATTAAAAGAAAGACCGTACTCCGAGTACAAGGAAATCAGGAGAGATTAGCTCATTACATCTCCGATATCAGGGCGTCATCTCGACTACTACGTGTAGATTGGAATGAGACACAGATGGTCGACACCATTTTAAGAGGACTGTCACCTGAGGAAAGATCTCGTTTAGCTTTGATAAATAGACCAAACACAATTGCAGATCTAGAACAATGCAGTATCCATTCGTCAAATGTATGGTACTCCGATCAAAATAGACATACAATGAAACTCGCAGAAACAAATAGAAATGAATTGCGAGCCCTAGTGCCCGATGTAACAACCCCGCATGAAAGGCAAGTATTCAATAGACCTCACAATGTGCGCAAATCTGGTAAGTTAAGTGTAACACCATATAAAGCGGAAACAAGGTACCCTCCTCGCAATAAACCTATCTGTTATAATTGCGGCAAATATGGACACATAAGAGAAGACTGCAAGAGCAAGCCATTGGAACGTAAACACTCAGATCCAAAAAACATGTAAGGCAGGGAGACCCGAAATCCTGTGTCTTCCGCAGCAACTCGAAATCTGGTGAACATAAAGAAACTTATAAAAAAAAAATAAAATATTTTATAACCAACGTGGAAGGAAAAGAAGTTCTAAAGAAATAGATCCCTACGTGAGAGAATTTCGTGAAAAATGTAACGCGATAAATAAATGTAACTGGACTAAAAGTCTATTACCCTTAATACGAGTTGACTTAGGCGTTACCTCCACAATCGCATTAATTGATTCGGGATCTAGTAGAACCTTAATCAGCCAAGAATTAGCGGACAAATTAGCGAAACACCATCTAGTAAAACGGAGTCAACCGGTGAATATAAAGTGTGCTACCGCCAATAAACGAAATATAATAATAAACTGAGCATTACCGTTAAGGTTAAAATCAAGAACCTAACCTGGATGTTTACAATGTTAGTATGTAATGAATTAGGACCCGATTTAATATTAGGAGCAGACTTTATTAGTAAAACGGGAATGATTCTTGACATCTATGAGCAAAATTATTATTTCCGATTCGACCGTACACGGAAATATCGATTTGATTGTAATAATGAGAAAAAGAAAAAAAATTGTTCATCTACTGCCCATGTAATACACCAAGAGTCAGATTTATCTCATCTAGAAAGTAGAGATAGAGTGAGAATACTGAAATTAATAAAAGAATTTTCCTCAGTTCTTACACCTAAACTAGGACTCACTAAACTAATAGAATATAAAATTAATCTGAGCGATCAGAAAGTAATACGCCTACCTCCGTACAAGTTGTCGCCTCCCAAGATGGAAGTGATGAGAAACCATATCAACAAGTTGTTGGAGCAAGGAGTCATTGAACCCTCTACGTCCCCATATTCATCACCCTCCTTTTTAGTACCGAAAGGTCACGATAAACACAGACTAGTTGTGGACTACAGGCAATTAAACAAAAGAATAGAATTTGAATCTATTCCTCTTCCAGACATCCATAGTGTTTCCATTACTTCACGAAAGCTATGGTCTTTACGGTAATGGATCTGAATCAAGCTTTTCACCAAATACCCCTTTCGGAAGAATCAAAACGTCTAACCGCGTTTGCAGTTCCTTTTAACTTGTACCAATTTACTAGAGTACCCTTTGGAATATCTCAAGGAAATTCCGTATGTAGTAGACTATTAGAAAGGATATTTCACGATATTAAATTTAAATATGTGTATCACTATTTGGACGACATCGTTATATATAGCGAATCTATGGAACTACATCTTAAATACCTACACGAAGTGTTATCTCGGTTACGAAGAGCAGGATTAACTGTTAACCCAAAGAAGGTAAATTTTGCCGTCCCACAGTTTTCATTCTTAGGTCACATCGTGAAAGCGAATGGAAAGGTAAGCATTGACCCCGAACGAACCCGCGCTATTAGAGAATTTTCACCTCCACGAGATGCAAAAGGTATAGCCCGATTTTTGGGAATGGTAAATTATTTCCACAAATATATTCCCCATCTTGCCAAAATAGCAGCACCCCTAAATTCCTTAAGAAAGAAGGGAGCGAAGTTTGAATGGAGCTCACTACATCAAAACGCGTTTGAGCAACTTAAAGAAAGTATCATATCTCCCCCAGTTTTGCAACTAGCCGATTTCACGAAACCTTTCGTAGCGCAGACCGACAGTTCCAGTGTAGCGTTAGGTGCAGTGATATATCAAGAGATAGAAAACAGTAGACTACCTATTAGTTATGCATCGCGAATCTTGAGCGACCAAGAAAGAAAGTATTCCGCATATGAATTGGAATGTTTAGCCATTGTTTTTGCATTCGAGAAGTTTAAACCCTTCCTAGAACATAAAGAATTCCTTTTGGAAACTGATAATCAAGCGTTATCTTGGTTACTGAATCACCCTAAACAGTTAGAACGTATTGGAAGATGGATATTGAAGTTAAACTGCTACAAATTCAGAGTGCAGCATATTAAAGGTACCCAAAACGTAGTCGCTGATACCCTGTCCCGTATGTTCCAGTCGCCCACTAAAACTCCCGAAAGCAAGGAGAATCCGGAAATAGCACTTGCTAACGCCGTAATTACTGAGTTCCCCCTTGCCTTTACAAACATTGCCCTGTATCAACAACAAGACCCCTTACTGAAGCCTATTATAGAACAACTTGCGCAAGGTATTAAATCCGAGAAATACGTATTGAGTAAAAATGTACTATGCCATAAGATAAGAAGCGGAAAGGAACTAAGAATAATTAAGCCCCTGATGTAATTAAGCCCATGCTGATGGAGTACTTCCATTCATCTACCATAGGAGCCCATATGGGAATTAATAAGACAATACATCGTGTTCGAAAGGAATATCATTGGAACAATATGAACAGCGAAATAGCCAGTTTCGTAAAGAAATGTAAATTATGTGCTCTCAGTAAACCGGCCAGAAATAATCAGGTAAGCCAACTGATTTCAGAAATCCCTAAGACCCCTTTTTCTAAACTTTATCTAGACTTTTCAGGTCCATATCCACGATCCAAATCAGGTAATACTATGTTACTCATCTGTGTAGATTTGTTCACCAAATTTGTTTGGATGTATCCCATGCGACGAGCATTAGCGTCGACGACTGTAAAAATATTACAGGAAAGATTATTTAAAGACTACGGTACACCTGTACGTATAGTATCAGATAATGGACCACAGTTTAAAGCGAAAGAATTTAAGAATATGTGTTTCAAGTTAGGAATAGACCATATAACCACTACGGAGTATCGACCGCAAGGCAATATTGCTGAAAGGTATCTACGAAACCTCAAATCTGCGTTAATCGCCTATCATGCGAACGATCATACGTCGTGGGACCAAAACCTATCCTGGATTCAATACGCCTTTAATTCAGCTTATCACGAAGGTCACAAGTCGACCCCGTTTGAGTTACTGTACAAATACCAACCAAACCACCCCTTGTCCACAAAATGGAAAATACACGACCTGCTACCTCCGCAAATAACGGATAAGCAGATAAAGCAAATATGGAATAAAGCCCGCTCTAATTTAAGAGCGAACTTAGAGAAATCCAGAAAATACCACGAGAAAGGTATTCATAACAATTCAATTAGGTACCAAGTAGGTGACTTAGTAATGTATAAGACTCACCCCACTAGTAGTGCAATTGATAAGACCACCTCTAAACTATCATACCGATGGTGTGGCCCTTACCAAATCCAGAAGTACCTAACTCCAGTTACAGTAGCCCTGTACGAACCTGCGACTCGAAAATATGTGCGGAGAACACATATTTCGCAGCTAAAATTGTATAAGAAGAGAAGGAATAGTATAACCAAAAATAGAAAAGGTAATGCTAGGTAGTGAAGTATATTATACTTCTGAAACTTAAACGTAGAGTTTGGAAATGAGGCCTGATCAACCTGAGATCCAGTTCTGCGAAGAATAAGTAAATGAGTACTCAATGAAAACTAGACTGAATTCTAAATAACAAAAGATTTAGAAAATTACTCTACAGAGAGAGAGTAACAAAACCAAAGAAAAAACCGGTTGTAGATTTAAGTGATAGAGATAAGAAAGAGTTTTGTGTTTTAATATGTAGATATTAAGTGTGAATAGTATGTAAAAAAAAAGTAGTTAATAAGAAAATATAAAAGTATGTTGTGTTGTGGAGAAGAAACAAGTGGATATAATGCTTATTAATAACTATGTGAGAGAAATTCCACACACTGACACCATACATACTCCAAGTCCCCAATTGTGCGTTAGACTCACAAAACACCCCTAACGTGAAACTTAAGCTGTGGAGTATGTGACGATTTAATTCTAACTGTAATCTTAAATAAATAAAAATTAAGTTTGCGAGCGATTAAGTATTTTTAAATCGCACTATTAAACCTAAAGCCTCTGTATTAAATCAGTATGAGAATGATAAGTGAATGAAAATCAACAGAAGCACTAATAAAAAAGGTCGAATTGTAAAAAGTTATTATTATCATAATTAACCCTTTGCTAGTCATCATGCGGTGACCTGTTAATTCCGGACTCAACGTGTTTATCGAGTCGTCTGTAATTTAGGAAGATATAAAAATCATAATGTTTATAATTAGAAAGTTGAAGGCACGAATAGTAGTTAAAATAACTCACTTAAATTATATATGTATAATTAATGTATGGTTTTTGGTAATAAGAATGTTAACTTAAATAAAAATGGGAACTATATTGTCGCGGAGTACTTGTCCCTCTCCGTTGTTATGTGCCAGTTCAATCGAAAAAGAGTCGCTATGTTGCCGTCACACCGTACAGACGTAAGAGCGAGAGCTCCACCAAAATGTATTTGTTTTTTTATTTAACTTTAGAAGATTAGCTACCACTGCTAAACGTGGAGAGCATTGTGTAATGTATGAATAATATAAAGATGTGTTAAGAAGAAAATGTAATAAGTAAAACAAAAACTTAACTAGTGGTAAGCAATATGACGTCTCCCCTCAAGAGGTAAATCCAATTACAACATCACTCCTGAAGATGTGATCTGCATAAACTTCATAAATACACGTATACGATACATAAGACGCTGACGAGGACCTCCGTGAATCTACACCTACTTTCACCAAAGAAACTTCAATCTCCGCAGTGAACATCCGACCTAATTCTTGCCGAAGACACGACACAGATGATGACGCCGACTCCAAGAATTCCCAAGACAGACACCCCAGGACGAGGTTACTACGACCAATTGTAAAGGTGACTCGATAGCTTGGCTATCGAGAGTTAATCATATTTGATACACAACTCACATTAAAAAGAGACTTTTCAAAGACGATTAATTTTATTTAAAATTAAAATGAGACAATCTAAGAGTTTATTGTAAGATTCAATTATCATACGTTGTAACGCCTTAAATGTAAATGTAACTTATTATCACTTCAAGTAATAATACCATTCTTCAAATGGTAAAAGAAGTCTTGCAAGCGTCTAGATGAACTGAAAATAATTAGAAGTCTTTACTATAAACATACTTAAAGTAAACTCGGATCCGAGGTATAAGAATACATAATCAGTTTGATCCCAAAGTTTTATGAAAAGCATTTAAATATTTTAGTTTAATTAATGATGTCATGGGATCTTTTTAGTAGCTGTTGTTAATAAAGAGAAGTCGACTTGTTACGCATGAAAATGAGTGCACAAATCAGTAAAATACCTTCCCTTGTTTCCTTATAGTTATATTAAGTAATTTGTTCAATTAATTTGACTTTAATAATAGTTCGTTACAACGTAGGCAGCCCATGTAATTGGCAGATGTCAGTTAAGATGGGTTCCCTGGATTTGTAACGTGGCAATACGTAACAAGTTATATAGGCGTATTTGTGAAACGTTTTAGATATAGGTCTACAGCTATCTACGGAAACGTTCATAAACTTTTAAAAACTAGAACTTAATTGTTTCTCATTTAGGCATTACGGTTATAAATTCAACTAAAAAAACGCAGTGTCGTAATTTAGTATTTACTCTGCTTATAATAATAATAATAATATTATTATTATTATTTATTAATAATAATAATATTTATTAGGAAAATATTAGGCCCACGAAAAACTTCAGAAGGTTGGAAATTAAGAAGTACTGATGAAATATATTAAAATATAGAAAATATAACAGAAACAATCAGAAAAAAAGACTATTATTTTCTGGACATTTATATAGAATGGACGACAATAAGCTGACAAAGCAAATCTTCAGATATCTGTGGGGGAAGAAGTCAACATCAAGTTGGATTAAAGAAGTCCAAAAGGATTTAGAAAAAAATAATATACACGCAGAAGATGCAATTGAAAGAGACGTTTTTCGGGCAAAAGTGTTGAAAATGGAGGGAGTCCAGGGTAGGAGAGATAAAAACGCAGGCTCAAAGTGGACTGAAGACAGGAAGAAGAATACAGTGAGAAGATGAAAGAATAATGGAAAAAAGAAAAGAACAAAGAGTAAAGAATTGAAATTGGCATGTGGTCCTTAGATGGCCGAAAAAAACACCACACCTAAGACACGTAGAAACAAGTGCAGGTAACATCACAAATAATAATAACATAAAAAGTGGACTATAACAAAAAAATGTACAAACTTACAGAACTATTAGAAAATACAGATCCTAAAACATCATATACAACAAATTATAATACTCGTAATAGAGCATACAAAAATTAATAAATCACACGAGTACAAAACGCTAAAACAGTGGCGTAACTACGGGAGAGAATCAGGAGGATCAATCCTCCTCAAAGTTATTAAAAAATTCAGTGAAATTCAGTAATCACTTAACGTAGGCCTATTTCTAAGCTGTTGTGTGTGTTAGAATAAGGCCTATATTCACTTAATTATCTAATTAAGTGACAAGGATATCGAATATCTCATTTTTCCTGAGGATTCATTTTTCCTGAGTCCAATCTTCAACCTAGTCCCATTCCTCCGAGAAGCTAGTCTAATTAATCCTCCCCTCCCCCCTGAAACTAGTTTCGTCCCCCTTTAGAAGCAACTGCACTAGCCATCCCAGTTACACCTCTGTACTAAAATATGGTATTTAAAACTGAATGAAAACCCTACAGTGAATTTTATGTAGTTCAGACAAAGAAACCCCAATAAAAGAACGCCACTCAAAACACGAAAATCCATACAAAAAATATGTCTATAATTCAAACTTTCTGCAACACATCGCATAAATTCAGGACTTGAATTCTCAGAATTAATATGACGCTAATAAAACACTAGCCTCGCATACAAAAGTAGTGAAAAATAAAAAGCACTAAAGTACAAAAGCAATTATTATATTTGTACAGACTAAAATCAATACATAATTGGATACAATTTTTAGAACACTAGACACGGGGAACATTCACGATAAAGAAATATCTATCAGGCCGGTTTATAACAGCACTCAAAACCAGTACTTAACTTCATTGTTATCAAATAATAGAAAATTGCAACCAATACACGATTACTTCACCAGGGAAAACGTGATCATGGACAATAATATATGCAAAAATTACTTTCAGTAACATTATTTTCCGGGCTGTTGGGCAGTGGTCCACTTTTTGTAGAGCCAAAAGTTTCGACTGCAGCTGCGGTAGTCATCTTCAGTGGTCTTCTGTTCTGCTCCTCTGGAGACTAAATGACGACGCGACCCCAAACCGTCGCACGTATATAGGCCGTCCGGGTGCGAGTTGCTATCTAATTGACCGAGAGTTTGGACCTCAGACAGCAGCCGTCACCCGGAGGCGGCTATAAGGTTTGGGGTCGCTCGTCATTTAGTCTCCAGAGGAGCAGAACAGAAGACCACCGGAAAAAGATGACTGCCGCAGCTCCAGTCGAAACGTTTGCCTCTAAAAAAGTGTACCACGGCTCAAGAGCTCGGAAAACAATTTTACTAAAGATAACTGCGGCCGCGAACGCTTTAATGCTACGGCAAAAATTATTGTCCGAAATATATACTAGTGTGGAACAGCATTGCCACAAATATGTATTGCAATATCATAGACACGATAGTCATCCTTTTATAACGAATCTTAAAACAAGATCTCTTTAAAACAAAACTTTTCCATAGACATCAAAAACCGTTCCATATGAGTTCAATTCTTGTAATAAGACGAAGAACGTAGAGAAAAGAAAGCGCTCGGTGGAATGCACTCGCTTGCACAATCTTCACTTACCTCTAATTCACTACAAAACACACGTTTAGGAACCGGCAACAGTCGCTCTTGAATCAAGCGACAGGCACATTGTTAAGCAACGCCATTCTTGCTTGTTGGAATAACAGAACCTTCTTCGAAATAGTAGTTGTTTGTTTAAACAATAAGGTGGAATTAAATCCTACGGCAGATGTAAAAGTATCAACAACGTACGAAAATCGTTTTGTTACTTCTTTGACGCCTTCCACCGAGTAATCTGAATCCCTTTCATTCACTCTCGTCCCACTCTACACCTCTTCCCATTCCCTTCTTATATCTCTTCGTTCTCTTCCGTCTCTTGCTCACTCTCTCACTCTCCTCTTTCAACCTGTTGTTTCCGTTTCTGCCATCGACGTAGTAAACAATAAGATAATCCTTGTCTACGCAATACGGTTGTCACCCACCATCTTGTCGAATTTCCACCGTTTTAATTCTTTTATTATTCTCTACTTGCTTGGTTGGTGTCGAATGGTTTTGCCATTTATTCATCCAGTAGCGTAAACAGGGGCCTGTATACAAAAATACAATTAGACAAAAGCGTTAGAAAAACCCACCTGTTCAGAATTCTCCTGTTGGATTTAATTTTATTATATACCTCGTGTCTATAATAATTGTAAATACACACACGCGCGCACGTTTTTTAGAACCTGCAAAATTGTGCTCAAGCGGCGAACCTCGAGTTGTACAAGCTAATGGCCGTAAATATTTCCTTACAACTAAAACCCCATTTTCCACCAGTTGTATTATCACAAGAGCTTACGACAGAAAAACACTTGCGGAAAGTATTCATTGTTTACCGCATAAGCAGATGCTTACCATTTTCACTCAGCCGTTTAAATTGAAGAGATATTGTTATTCCTGTTACGTTATCTGGTTGAGTTTGTCCTGTTCAGTTTCTCTACTTTCTATCAACTCCTGAAGGAAGGTACGGAAACATGAAGGAAAGCAGTCTTTCTTATTTTTCACTCGATAAGAAACTGAGGATGTGTTTAGTTAAACATTTTGACCCTAACGACAGTGATACATGTGCACAGAGAAAAAGATGCTTAAACGTTTTAAATGTGGTTTTGGTGTGAGGCCAGAATACAATAGTAGCGTCGGTGACAATGTCAGAAACGCTACGTAGGCGACTTTCATGTGAAAAGCTGCTTAGAGAGACAACCGTACACATATTTTTATCTGTCTAAAACATTAACATTGAAACACTAATAAATTATTCTTAATATTATTAAAAAAAATATTAACATATTTTTCCTCAAATTTAAGGAATATAGGAGGGGAATATGCCACAAGACTGTGGAAATGCATACCGACAGCCAGTTTGATAGTTCAGAGATGCCATCTTGACTCGTTAAAAATGTTAGCTACATTGCTACTATCCTTACATAATAAAGGACCACTGTTTTAAAGATATCTTAATAACAAAGATTAGAGGTGGGCGATTTGGTCACTTTCTCTTGAACTGATCGCCTTCTGCTTTTTAAACTTATCTTTATTTGATCTTAGACTATCACGGCCGGCGTCAACATTATTCAAACTATCGTTAGTCGGGCTGTGAAATCGTGGTCTATGGATGTTAAGTGCAGGCGTTTCGGCCCCGCCGTCGGAGGCCATCCTCAGTGCAAAATTATGTTTTGGCAGTTGTTCGCCAAATAAGCCCAGTACTGAGATAGTCTATACCTAAGGTAGACGATACTCTGAATAATCTTTATTTGTTAGAATAAGTTTGTACGCTACTGCTGATAAAATGTTTTTTTAATTTGGCTGAGGAAATCTCACATAAAGACATCTGCGAAACAATATAATAGTTAAATAATTAAACACCAGTAGCGTGGCGTCCATGTAACCGCTGTTGCCGGCGGCAACAGTACTGCAAATAAGAGAAAATAATATTAATTATATCACAGAATAAATACTTTAGTTACTGAATAATTTGAAATCCAAACAATATTAGTAGGGAAACTTTAAGAAAAGCATAGCATTGCTTTGGAACTGCTGGGCACTTGCACCGTCTTGTGTTACCGTTTCAGATGCCGGCAATGTTTTATTGCGTACGGTCATTGACCTCATAGTAGTTGTCACTGTACAAACTGTGGAGGGGGACACATTCGTCCACCCAATGTGTTGCCGCTGTATAAACCGGCAAAACATTCAGTTAGCAGCTATGTTCGTTTCGGAACCAACGTGCAGCAGTTACCACCTACCTATTTGTGTTTTGTTCGTTATGTGTTTCTCTGTTTGCCTTTACAATTTTTAATTGATTATTTGTGTTCTGATTTATTCTGTGTTTAAGTATAATGGATTCAGATCCCGTTGAACAGGGACCCTCTTCTGCCAGCGAATGATAGAAATACTGTAAAAAAATATTTTGGCTCTAAAAAGAATATTTTGGCGCTAAAAAGAACACTTGGTACTAGAAAATATTCGAATTAATTTTAGGTTAAGTTTTAGATCTATCACAACCGGCAACAGATATTATGTTCCCACGCCACGCCACTTTAAAAACACTATAACCAAAGTGGCACTACAGACAATTTAAATATTATTAATAAGTATTTAAAGAAAGAAAAATAAAATCGACGTCACCGACAGACTCAACATTCACTTCACGACCTGCGGATTTATCGAATCTATCTAGTGTTTTGTAAAATGTGCCTAGTTTCCGTTTAACTTTACCAATTGCGTTTGATTAGCAGAGAAAGTCTACCAACTACCGACGGTCAGTATTACTTCTCATTGTTAAAAGTTTATAAAAATAATTGAAAATAATGTTTGCAAGTATTATATAATGTTCTCTAAAGAAATGTCAACGCGTATAAAGAAAATGTATTTCCTCGTACATAAGGAAAATTTGTATTTTTTTACTTTCATGTTCCATAAGGAAATGGAAGTATGGTGATGGCCAAAAAATCGTGTTCGAGATAAGGGCTGATTCTGATTGTACTACCCTCAAAACATGAAGAAAAGTCATTTTCTGAAAGTGTCTGTGTGTCTATGTGTAGAATTTTTTCTATTGCGAACGATAAATGCCGCAGATTCAAACAGAATCAAATAATTTTTGATATATGTGCCCGAGTTGTAGAGAACTCAAGGCCTATTGACATTTGGTGAAGATTGGTTAACGGTAAGAGGTAGTTAACCTGCAACGTTTTATGTTTTAACAAGAGTAAAGTACCTAAATTTGATAAATAAAGTATCCTGAAAAGAAGATCATAATAATCCACTGTAGACAGGTAGATGAAATATCTATACATGAAAAGAGTAGTTGTAGGGGGAGGGGGTACCTTTCTATAAATGAAAATGATAGTTACCTCCTCATTTTCATTTATAGAAGGGGAAAGCAATACCGGTTACGGGGAAGGGGTAGTTTACCTGCAACGTGTTATGTTTTAATAAGAGTAAAGTACTTAACTTAAAATAAATTAATTACCTGATACTTATTTTGATAAATTAATTATCCTGAAAAGAAGGTCGTAATAATCCACTGTAGAAAGGTAGATGAAATATCTATAAATTAAAAGGGTAGTTGAAGGGAGAGGGGATAATTTTTTATGTGTACTACGTTATCGGCAACAAAAAAGTAGTTTGTTGTCAAAATTCCTTCCCGAGCTGTTTGGCCGTGGTCCAATGTTTACTGGAAAACCAGACGTTTCGGCAGTGCCATCGAGTGCCATCATCAGTGAAAATCGAGTGCGCTAACGTGAGGTGGTACATGTCAGTGACCACAGTACTGTGGTTAAGGCTGCAGAAAGAAGTAGTTTCTATGGAAATATTTCATGTCGAAAATGATTTTAAACATAAATCTTAGAACATGGGAGTCATGTATGGTTCTCCATATCAAAATTTTTTCTTTACATGGATGAAAACTGTCTTACAGGAATTCACAAGAATTCTACGCTACACGTGTATATTTCAACAAGGGCAAGTCGCTACTGATAACCGGCACTGAACGATTACAACCGATTGATCGATCCATCGCAACCATGTACTGGGAGTGTCATACTGTAAGGTTACCATTGTTAGACTAGAAACGAAATGGACATCGCACACGGTAGGAAACATTACTACTGTTCCAATGACCCATCTGCTTATCATTTGTCAAAATTAAAAACATTTACTAAACACTATACTAACTGTACGAGTATAAAAGACCACAATCATTATGTCATCGTGAATTATCTAATTATTAATTATCTCATTGTATTATCGTGAATTAGTGTTTCACGATACGAACAAGTAAATAATTCTACTGATCCATACTTACATTCTGACATTTCGAACTACTATTCTTCCGACGATCCGAGGCGACTTTCTCTTAATCGTATGTGGCGCGGTTTATTTTCGTTTATTTTGAAATATCATGAGTGTGAATATACTTTGATTCTGTCAGTTATATTGCCCGGCACTTGTCCCACTTATTCCTGCAATTTGTTTAAAGTCTATCAGTGTTTGCGCTACCAATCGTCTCTCCCTCAGTACACTTGCTGAACAACTGCAGTGGCTGCAAAGAACCAGCATGTCGATGGTGGATCAAGAACGATGTTCCTTCTTAACAGTAAACAATATTGAATAAGAAGGAAAATGTGCCATAACAACTGAACACAATTAAATAAAACAGTTTTCAAATCCAGTAAAGCGTGGACTTCTACAATATACATTGACCGTCACATAAACATAAATAAAAAATCCTAGCGAAATATAACGTAGACGCAGCGTACGAAACAAATAAAAAAGTTATCACAATATATGTATTATAAACTGGCCAAAGCAAAAACGGTATGAACAAAATACAATGCGCCAAACCATGGCCGGCTCTAGTAGAAGGCCGGAACATTAGACGTGCAACGTTGGATCTGAGGCCTATAAGCACACTGTAATAAAATAGCTAAAGTGAACATGTTATATTTTGATTTAATTTCATAGAATTACTAAAATCATGAGTAGGCCTATTTATAGATAAATCTAAATTATAGGTCTGTGCGCACTTAGTACTATACGTTTAAGTTGAAGAAATTATTGAATTAGTGTTAGACCTAATGAATTAATTTTGTTCGAATTATTGAATTCCTATCATATGAATGACTCTATTCATATTATATTTCTTAAATGAATTTGTGATGTTATTCAATTTCTTTATTCTGCAAGTAGTATAATTCGTATATTCTATAAATAAAAAAGAATATACGAATTATACTACTTGCAGAAGAAAGAAATTGAATAACATCACAAATTTATATAATTACTGCAAGAAACGTCTAGTTACTTATATAGAAAACGATTTCTTAAATGATATAACAGTATTTTACATAATAAAAGTTTAATTTACAAAAAAAAACAAAGCATTATAAAACTGCTGCTAACCGGGAATTAAAAATGACACGATTTGATTATCGAAGTACATAAATCTTGATCGTCTAGTCAGCGTCAAATATCAGCTGGTTCCTGTGTTGCCACGTTTAATATTCCGGCCTTCTACTAGAGCCAGCCATGGCCAAACTCAACAAAGTGTATGCCTACTTACCACTATCTTGAACAAAAATAATCTTCTCTTAAACCAACTACATAAAACAATTACCTAACATCAAATGCTATAAAAGCCTTTCCTTGTTACCGAAAATTTTAAACTTATAAAATCAACATGAAGGCGAAAAGTGAACAACTTGGGAAACCTTTACACATACAAAATCACACAAAACAACAGACAAATTGCCGAATAAATAATACAACGAATAACAGAATGTTTACAAACATTAAATACAATACTATATTTAAAACACAGTTAACAAATTATTAATAATTATTTCAATCATACAGACGTACACAAAAATTAATAATAAATTTGCAATCATAACACACAAGTCAAAAGAATAAAACAAGGAAAGAAACAAGGATTAAATTTTATGAAACATGACGGTGCCTGTGTTAGTGTGCGGGTGCGAATCATGGATCCAACAAGAAGATTATAAACCAAAATTCGAAGTTAAAAATGAGTTTTCTGAGACGAACAAAGGGTTGTACGAGGCGAGATCATTAGCGTAATGAGGACGTTAGGAATGAACTACATGTATTATCCACAAACGATCTTATCCTTCTTCTTCTTTAGCTATACAGCCCAACGTGCGCCCTGGCTTCCAACACCAATGTTCTCCAATGTCTGCTATCCATTGCCATCTGAGCATAACCCCTCAAATCCATTCTTCTGAGATCTTCTAGCACATCATCCAACCACCTTATCTTAGGTCGGCCCCTCTTTCCGTTTTTATAGACTTGTGTCCTCAGGATTTTCTTTGGCATACGTTGATCACCCATCCGCTCTAGGTGACCTAGCCACTGTATTCGTTGAGCCTTTACAAATCTTACAATGTACTCATGCTTCAGTAGCTCATCTATCTCCTAGTTATTTCTTATTCTCCATTCGTTATCTTTTTTAACCGGGCCATAAACAGATCTTACGATCTTTCTTTCAAACCTTCGTAGTGTTTCTGGTTCCTTTTATCCATAAACGATACAACCCAGGAATATTGCCTGGAATGGTTGCAACATCTGGAGAAAATGGAGGATAGACGGCTACCTAAAGTAGCACATAGTTATGGACCCTTTGGAACAAGGAATGTAGGTAGACCAAGAACAAAATGGTGATATATATATAGTGAAGACGGAACAGCCAATGTGCCTACTGTGTGAAGCAAAGAAGAAGAAGAAGAACACAAATTCATATAGCACCGATAATAAACTGGAAAACAAAAAAGAACAAAATCAGATTAAACAGTTCCTTTTTTGCTTCAGTAATTCAGTCGCACTAACGAAGAAGACATTGAACCTGAAAAAGCTATGAAAAATTAGAACAATGTACTTAAATTATTTTTAAGTTCTTGACAAACTATTTTATTAAATTAGTATAACAACATATGTGTGTTGTGTGCTTGTGTGTGCGCGCACACGCTCGCTGTGCGCATATAGAAATATAAAAATTTTTAATAAATTTTTCAGTTATTTTTTATACAACTCTCGTACTGACTGATTTTCAATACTTGTTTTATATAAAAGAGAAGCGTCAGCCAGAAGTGGGAGAGTTTCAGCCGAAACGCTTATTGTTAGGGACACACACACACCATTGTGCTTCATATTCAGTGTTTTGTATTCGTCAGTGAAAGAAATCCATACATCTATTCAATATCCATCCGCTGCGAGTAGTAGATAAATAACACACAAAAATATATAAAAAGAACGAAAGAAAGCAAATAGCGAAACAATAAACCACTTTGTCCGTTACTGTCTTTTAGAACGAAAAATATGCATTTTATTGTTGCATGAAATTAAATCACGACTGAATGACATTGAAAAGATGTCCCTAACACTACGCTGCACGAAAATGTTGTAACTTATACTGTGGATAAACTACAATATAAATCCATGAGAAACAGAATTAAAAATCACTATCATCTACACTATAATCTTAACGTGTAAATTGTTAATACAGATTTCAGACAAAAATTGTTACGCGAATATTTTCCGGAAGGTCGACCAAGAGAATGGGAGACCAACGCCTCTTCGCTGTTAGCAACTTTGACAGTTGTAAAGTGTTCAATTGTTGCAAGGTAGAAGCATAATGAAAACCATTACGAAGACTATCGCGACCGGAGCCAATATTATTAAAAATATGAAAATATATACCGGGCTTTTATGCTTGCGTTTCTGTCACTGAAAAAGTGTTTCATTGCTTTCGCCTCAACGTTCGGTCCATTACCTTTCCGAACGTTTTTCTACTGAGGATGCCACCAGAGGTGTGGCCTAAATGTCTAGTGACAGAAACGCAAGCAGTCGACCCTGGCATAACAGCCCGGTATATATTTTCAGCCGGAGTCCGATACTTTATATAATGAAATCCACACAAATTTACAAAAATATCGCCCTAAATAGATGGCAATCCTCGTCTGTTTTCTAATTGTTTCTAACAGCAGTTTTTGAAATTTGACTGTATTGCTTAGAATGCGTCGCCGAAGCAGGGGCGTATTTACGGGGAGAGACGAACGAGACTCCCCCCCCCCCAGAGGACAAACTGGAGAAAGAGAAAGACTGACGATATAAAACTATAGACCTGACGATAGAAATTGAGCACTGACTTTAAGATCGCAGTGGACAAAACACCTCATTGTGAGGCTAACAAAATTTTCATTCATTTCGCACAACATGCGCACAACAGTCTTGTACAGTGTTCCATAGTGTAAACATCAGCTGCAACAAGACTGACGAGAACAATGGAAGCATGTGAGTGATAGAGAGAAAGAGTTATTGCGGAAGTGAGACATTAAGACTATTATTGCGGTGTCCCCCCACTCATATCTAGACAACTATAGGTATACTTTTAAGCGTGGGTAATTCTTTCGCTGGGTCGGCGCAGCTCAGTGACCAAGAAAGGCTGTTACATTTCAACATACTGATCCAGTTGTGTAGAATGCACAAATTAAAAACCTCATTAAATAAGATTTTAATTAAGATGAACAGGTATTAAAGGATACGTGGAACGAGCTCTTAAAGGTACGAAGATGAAAAAAACTCGGATAACGTTTTATAGAATGATGGCGGTCGGATCTGAATCAAGAAAGTAGATCCCTAGGAAAGTAGATTTTGGCCTGATGGAATCCTCAGAATTGTACAAGACTTGAGCGTCATAAAAAATATATTTGACAGAATTACGAATAGGCCTACAACCGAGAACAGAAATAGCAGCACGGCACAATTATAGAGGACCCTATTACGCGTATAGCTCTAGACGAATATAAGTATGGCTATAGACGTTTAGGCATTTGAGAAGGCAAAGTTTCCAGAGGCAGAGGAGATTATGGTGGAGCCGGAACAAGCACCATTGAAGGTTTGAAGGAGAATAGTAAAACAAAATACTGTTCTTTTCGACTTTTAAGGTATCACAGAAAATCTGAAAGGTTTAAACGTATCGATAATTTGTTCCAGCTATGACCACCTACCTCCATCCCCCTCTCACTCTCTCTCTCTCTCTCTCTCTCTCTCTCTCTCTCTCTCTCTCTCTCTCTCTCTCTCTCTCTCTCTCTCTCTCTCTCTCTCTTCCCCACTCTCTTATACAACACACGCTGAAGTAGTTAGTACGACAGCATGCAGTAGTTAGTAGTAGTGGCTGTAACACGTGATGACCCAAAGCGGAGGCGGAGGGCGTTGAAAAGCCTCATTAACTGAGATAAAAGTTAATACACTTGACAAACCTCTCCCTACTTATGCATTCTGCCTTCAGTTCAAAAGCTGCCGCACGCTGACTGCTTTCTTAAAGAAGTACAAGCCTTCATGTTTTCACCTCTTCAATTCTCCTTTTCTTCTGAACGCTGTTTTACATGCCAAGTTGGCTTAGCCGCCGCTATCCACACTACTAAGCCATTACAGCTTACCCGGACAGTAAACAGGGTCTCATCCGGTATATATTTAATTAAATGAAAAGAGGACTTGAGCATGGGAGTCGTTTTCCTCTCGCTGTACACACATTTTTATCTTGCTCCTAGATGTAATTATCAGATTCTTCCCTGAATATATTTAGTTTATTCTACGGGTGAAAATCTACTACAGTCTCTGAGGCTTTAACAAATTATTCGCTTTTCTCACTCCCATTCATCATCATTATCGTCGTCGTCGTCGTCGTCATCATCAGCAGCATTGTCATCATATTAACGCATAATTGTCCACCGTAGTACACAATCCTCTCTAAGATTTTCGACACAACTCTAACTGTGCTTTACTTGAACCAGTCGCTGTCGCAATACGACATCGTCTACCTATCTTGATTGCTAACTTCCTCTCAGTCTTCTGTCTTCTGTCTTGGTATCCAGTCTATCTGCCTATCAATCTACCTATCTGTCCAGATGGATCTAGATGAACATCTGTCTATTGTTTCATATTTGTTCAAAGTATTCTCTCTAGTAATTTAGCTTCAACGATTAAACCGACTGGAGAACGGTTATGCCTCCCGGATGTGAGTGATACTGGAAAAATGAAATACTCGTGACCAACCAAGACTAGCAAGGTTGAGCCTTTCCCAAAAAGTGCGGCTATCAAACGACTAGCCCAGAACGGGCACCTAAAGTGAAACTCACTAATGACTGTTCTGGCTTCACCGTCAAGTTTTCGGTCTTCCCACACGTCTTCTACCTATCGGATGATTTGTCAAGGCCTCTTTTGGAATCCTTCCGCTACGCATTTTGGATAACGTGTTCTTTCCACATTTCTTTATACACTTCAGCGTGTTGGGATACAGGATGAAAATTTAATTCCTGGCTAGCGGTGCTATTTTCTATTCCGTCTCCTTTAACTCGGCCTTTCACTGATCTCGCAGTTTTATTCAGTTGTGTGAGATCACTTTTCCTTCGTATCCAAACAGTTCGAGCTATACAGCAATGGTGGTAGTGGTGATGTTGGTGTTGAGGAGGCGGAGAAGGAATTGCTTTTAGACTTATTCTATTACAGGTTCCCTTCGTCCCTGACAATACTGATTAAATTTCAAAGTAATAATTGATCTGTGAGTGAAACGCATTAGTGTCAACAATACAAATAGTGCTTATTACTATGTATTGTTGACCTTAAGTTTTCACGGCCGCCGTCAACATTGTTAAAATTGTTGTTATTACTAGCTGACTGTTAGGCCGTAGTCGACTGTTATTGTGGACAGACGTTTCGGCCCCAACGTCGGAGGTCATCTTCAGTGTCGGAAAATGTTTCGCAAGTTGTCCGCCAATACACCCCAGTACCGAGGTCAGATGGATCTTTACCTCAGTACTGGGGTGTATTGGCAGACACCTTGTGTCCGCAATAACGGTCCACAATCAGTCGACCACGGCTTAACAGCACGGTTAGTAATAACAACAATTTTAACAGTGCTTATTACTGTTCTGAGAAATGACACAAATTTTGTGAAACTGTACATTTTGGTAACAAAAACAGCAATCTGATTTCAACAGAATGCATATCATCATCATCATCATCATTATTATCGTCACCATCATTATCACCGTCATCACTATCTCCCTTGAGAATGAGACGATGCATGGCCTTTTTGCTTCCCCTATTCCATTGTACAGATCACATCAGATCACCGGCAAAGAGCAATCAGTCTGCATTAACCATGTGTAGTGACTACCTGAACGGTGGGATCGGATGTTGTCGCCGTTTGCATGTAGATGTCGTATTGTATTCCCCCATTAGTTGGCAGGGTTTTACTGACTCGACCCACAGCACAGCACGACAAACGAGCAACATGCGAAGCGAGCTCTCTTTCACTGAACTACCTTTCCGTCACAAATACATCACCTGTTAGCAAATAACAACCTGGGGGCGTAAACCACCCAGCTTCAGCTAAACGCTTCTTCTTGTTTACTGCGCTAAAGACGCTCCAGTTGTCACACTCAAACGTCTTGTTTATGTTTAGTTAAATAAATACAGTCAGTGCCCGGGACCGAGCCAGCGTTCCATGCATAACAGCACTCACAGCAAAACGTCAAGCACGTATAAATTTCTTTAAGAAAGCAGTGGTGTGCGGCCGCTTTAAACAGAAAATACACAACACATAAAACACGTGAAGAGTTACAAGTGTATCAACTTTTATCTAAGTTAACGAGACCTTTCACCGCCATCCGCCCCGGGCCATCTCGAATTACCGACGACGACGCTCAGATAAACTACTGTGGTCATTTACAAAGTATGTGTATAAGCGTATGTGTATGGAGACAGAAGTTACAAATTATGAGCTAAACATATTTTTTACATTTCATACAAGCAACAGGAACAGCATTAAATAGTGGCTTATACTAACGCAAAATAAATATATTTTAGTAGAATAATTATGCTTTCTTTATAGTACTTATAATTTGCTTAAATTGATTTATATTTTTATGATATAGAGCAGGGGTCTCCAAACTTTTTCACTTGAGGGCCGAATTGAAGAATCTTGGAAGTCAGGCGGGCCAACACACACACGCGCACACATATATATATATGTAGCATAACGGAAATTTTGCCTTATTTACAATTTAATACCACTTAGAAAATGAAAGGACGAAGCAATCTGGAATGAGTAAAATAAACCCAAAAGAAGGTAACATAAAATAAATAATCACTATAATAAATAAAATGCCTTAACAGTAAGTTAAAAACTCTCGATCCAAGGAAATTAAAAATTACATAATTCAAAACCATATGTGTTAAACCAGGTAGGATGATTATTATCCCAGTAACATCATCAGTATATCCAGTAAAGATAAGGAGCAGTAAGGAAATACAACCATGGACAAATTAAGTAAAATCAAAATCTCAAAGGGACAAAACCTATTTTAAAAACAGAACTTACTATCACAATCAAACAAAACAAATCAATGAACTAAATCATAATTATTATACAAAAAATTAGAAAACCATATAAAAATGTCAGAGAATACAATACCAATAGGCTGATTGAATGTAAAGTTAGGTATAAATAAAATAGTGTGTAATTAAGGGGAACGCCCCAAACCAAGTTTTGAAAGGACAGCAAAAGACTGTAATTAGGCTAAGGCCGTAATTTGTTTATTTGTTTAATTATTATGTTTAATTATTATATTGGTATTCACTACCTACAATGTTAATATTAGGATATACTAAGTGTTAGAGAATAAGTATTTGTTGTATTTAAAGAATGTTAGTTTATGTCAGAATTTTGTTAAGGAAGGAAAGGCAATATATTAATTCAAATGTCATATAAATAGTAACTTAGAAAAGGTAATAATAATAATGTGAAATAATTATAATATTGATAGAAAAAATGAAATTTGATAATCAAGCCAAATTCAACTTTGACCCTGTAATCAAATCAGAGGAGATAAATTAGTGAAAATCTGGACCAAATTAATATAAATTATTCCTATTAGCATGCAAATACTTTATTATAATTATCACAACAACCAGTAGTAGTAATTAAAAAAGTCAGAGGATAACATTGACTTAAATAATAATTGTACAAGATAATGCCTAGGCAGTAAACCAAGTATAAGTAAAATGTAAATAAATCAGTAAATGTTTAGTATAATAACAAAGTAGTAAAGGCAAATTGTAATGATTTAATTAGTAATCTCATTTGAGGACAATGGTAACATGAAACATACTGTAAACCATTTAATGGGTAATCATGTGAATCAGGATAAGGCCTAGAAGTAAATTTCAAGGAATGTAAATTTTGAGTTTCATTCAAACCAAAATAGGTCATGTTTAATATTAATTTGTATAAAATCAAAGCAGGAATATAGTTATGTAATTAAAATTTCATAAAAATACTAAATAACTAAATTATAGCCAGTAAAATATAAAAAATGGTCATTTATTTCCATAAAATCGAATCGGGAATAAAGCAAACAGCTGATTGTGAACAATGTAAAATGAGACCAAAATCATACAGAATTTTCTATATGAAGAAACAAATAAAATGAGTTGATTGTTAAACTTCATGCAGAACGAACGTGTCAGAGTATTGAGAAGAAATCTGAATTAAAAAATTTTAACTAACTAAAACCAAGATGTACTATGGAAATATGAAAGAATGAAGTACATACAGTAAATCAGTGAATCCAATTTAAATAATTATTGGAACAATAAAACATATTTAAAAAACACTAAACTAACTACCAGAACGAACGGCTACGAGGGAATTATAAACCTAACCTAATTTATGAAAAGCGAACTGATTTTAAGAGACACTCAACACTACACACGTATTACCGAACGAAATCCCGTGGGGGACGAAAACTACACACAATAACTTGAAAATCTTTCAATAACTACATCACAGAAGAGGAATTTATCAACTACTGCATTTTATTGAAGGAAAATTCCAGAGACAGATTATCAGCGTAGTACAACGCATGAAGGCAGCCATCTTTTAATTTCAACTAGTAGCGGCCAGCCCAAGACGGAGACCGCGTGACGTCAGAATAGTCAGCTTGTGGTTCGAATTTCTTTTTACTAATATCTACTATATTTTTAATAATTATATGTTAATGAATAAGTTGTTTTCTAATTGTAAGTATTGAATTCTCTAACTTGCCTTTCCTGACTATTTCAACAGTTAAAAGAATCCATGTTAAATATTAATTTAATTTGATATGACAACCCAAATGTATTAATCGACCTGAGATCCAGTCTCGACTCCGAGAGCAATAGTCGACGCAAGTCGAATAATCGCATTACTTACAATAAATATAATTATTTGTTTTAACTTGGCGTTTTATTGAATAGTTAAGTAACTGAATTAAAATACGTACAGTTTTTAATCAACTAACAGGACTTCAGAAAGGAAAAAGACGAGCGGAAGAAGAAATAAAGACGCTGAATTGGCTACTACCTCCAATCGATTTGGTTACGACATAAACTATTTAACGCGGTGAAACAAATATTTCTTTACCAATTCATACACAATTACTAATTATTATTTTAATTAATTGAACACTAATAATAAAATAATAAAAACAATTAAAATAATTAAATAATAAAATTAATAAATAAATAAACATATATAAAATTAATAATTTTATTAAACAATTAATAAAACACAAAACCAAAACCAAAATAAATTTGTTTCCTTACAAATTGGCGCTCAACTTTAAGAGCTAAAAATAGTGATTGATAGGCCAATAAAATAAAGATAATTTGACCAATTTCCTATTTTAGCTGGCAGCTGTTAACAGGTCAGGAAAGTAATCAAAATGCACAGGAGGGCGACTTCAAAGAAAAGGGCGGCAGAAGCCGAGAAGGAGATAGACATGGAGGACAAGGAGGCGACCCCAGTGGAAGATGTGGATATGATATTACCTCCGGCGGAACCGAACCTACCCACACAACAAGAGGAACAACCAGAAAAACCCACACGAACAGAGAACGTGGCAATGCAAGAAATGTTCAGGCTAATGATGGAGAAAATTGATGAGAACAACAAATCAACAAAGGAAGAGTTAAGGGAGAATAGTAAGAAAATGGATGAGAACACGACGGAAGCCAATAAGAAAATTGATGAAAATATTAAGAAGATGGAAAGTGACAAGCAACAGTTGAGGGGAGAGTTAAAGGAAAATAGTAAGAAGATGGAAAGTGACAACCAACAGTTGAGGGAAGAGTTAAAGGAAAACAATAAGAAGATGGAAGAAAAGATGGGGGAGAAGTTGGAAGAATTGAAGAATGACAACCAACTGTTAAGAGAAGAGTTGAGGGAGAATATTAAGAAAATGGAAGAAAATAGCAAGAAGATGGAGGAGAAAATGGATGAGAATAACCAAATATTAAGAGAAGACTTAAGGGAGGTGAACCAGAAAAATATAGACAGGTTAGACGGCAAAATGGAATCATTAAAGGAAGAGTTGAGCCAGAAGATAGTAGAGAATAATGAAACAACCAGTAAGAAGGTAGAAGAGGAAATGACCGTGATAGAACAAAAAATTACGGAAGCTGACGAAAGATGGAGTCAGACTGAGCGATAAGTACAGAGTTTTGAAGCAGAAGTAAACACCAAGGTAACAAATATAGAAGAGAAACAAAAAGAAGCACGTGAAGAATGGGAGAAGGTGCAGAACCGATTCACAGAAAAGTGTGACGGAATTGAAGCTGCTGTTACCAGTATAAATGGTCAGGTACGCCAAAACCAAGCAGATATAGAAACTTGTCTGAGTAGACCGACTAGCATTACTAATTTTCCCACTACTGAAAATCGTGAATGGGTTAATTTCCGATTATACCAGAGAAAACCCATGGAGTTCATACCTAGGATCGAAGAATATTTCGCAAAACGTCGGGGTAACCGCTGGAGTACCAACAAAGAAGTACTCGATGATTCGTTTAAAGAAATGACGGATAACTGGTGGATGGCTATAAGGGATGACATCAGAGACTACCAACAGTTTAAGAGATTATTTAAAGCGAAATATTGGTCAGAATCCACCCAGAACATAGCAAGAGACAACATATGTCATGGGAAATATAACCCATATCGAGGTAATACTTTGACCGCGTATTTCCTGGGAAAGGTGTGCGTAGCCAAACACCTAGAGCCTAAGATACCCGAGGAGTGCCTGGTCAGTAAACTATCATATCATTACGAAGAGGATATAATTAGAGCACGCAGAAGTAGTCAAATTAAATTAAAACCGTACAAGCTATGACGGAGTTACTCGAGATGTACGAGCACGAAGATTATTACCGACAGAGTAGAAGGAGAACCGATAGACCTGAGCTAAGGAATAATAATATTTACGCAAATAATAATCATTATAACGGGAATAATAATAACTATAACCCCGCGAACCGGAATAATATTAACTATAATAATAATAACAGCAATAATAATAATAATAGTAGTAGTAATAATAACAACCAACCAAGTAGAAATAATTATTATAATAACAATCAGTATAATGGAAATAGTCAGAGAAACACAAACCAAATTAATAATCATCATTACCCCAATAACAACAGA
Organism: Magicicada septendecula; assembly: GCA_034769895.1. NCBI lineage: Eukaryota > Metazoa > Arthropoda > Insecta > Hemiptera > Cicadidae > Magicicada > Magicicada septendecula. Next base: position 112,666,599 of record CM068371.1, on the reverse strand, counting down.
AATTATCAACAAGGTGGTAATAATAATAACAGGACATATCGACCTAGGGTGAATTATATAAGAGCAGAAGGAAGTGGTCAGCGAAGGTACCAACACCAAAGGAGGAACAGTTTCCATGAGTATAGAACACAACCAATAAACCATGAAGGAAATGATCATAGGACCTATGTACACAGGCGAAGTTCTAGCCTTGAGAATCAAAACAGACAATCGAGAAATGAAGCACACTTTGAGGATCGCATTGAACGGCAGGAACCAGTCCAAGGATTTCAGACCGACGTTGCAGTCGGCCCCATCAATGATAACACTGAACATTTAAACAAGAGGAGGCAGTGATAAACTATCACAATCCTTCACTGCTTCTATCTACTGGGTATGGACGAGAGTCGAACCGCCAAAATGATAATCAGAAGATCACGTTAATTTATAATAATTACCTAAAGGATATTAGAAACGATTTATTAGAAGAAAATGATACAAAGATTAACAGTCAGAACAATGAGATAATTTACATAATGGCAGAAGTAGAAGGTATTTCAGCTCAAATCATGATAGACACAGATGCTAATGTCTCGATAATCAGTAATAGTGAATTAGACCGAATACAACGAGAATGTCACCAAACACTACCGGTACTACAATTAATAATATAGTACTAATAGGAGCCACTGGTCGCCAAAATAAAACAATACGAAAACAAGTATCTTTAAGTGCTACCAGTAAGGGTGTAAGTTTGGACATGGTGTTTCTCATTGCACCCGGATTACCATTTAATATCCTAATAGGATGTGATCTGTTGAGAAGAAACTCTGCTGTTACTGACCTGTGCAGAGAGAAAGTGTCAGTATTTTCAGAAGGTTCAACATGGATAGCCGATTTAATAAGTAGCGAGATGGTAAACTCCCAACAGAGTCGCAACCGAATGGTTGAAGTAAACTATTTAGCGGATAAATCAGCAGACAATAAACCAATATACCGAGAGACGGAAGATAAACTATGGACGCAGAAGACACAGGAGGTACGGGATTTCCAGTGCGAGAACACGACGGAAAAATTAACTGAGAACCAAATAAATCATTTGATACTAATATATGAAAAATATCGTGCCGTGTTTTCCGATGAGCCAGGAAAGATCAAGAACTATCAGTGTAAAATCCGATTCAGGGAACCAGTGGAGTTCAACCGTAAATCCTGCCCGATAGCACAGTCACTAAAAGAAACGGTACGGACCGAAATCAATAACATGATGAGTAGGGACATAATAGAAAGCAGTCAGTCACCATTCACCAGTCCGATTGTGGCTATTCAGAAGAAAAATGGTAAGATCCGACTCTGTCTGGACGCACGAGAAATTAATAAAATGATTATCAATGATCGCACCTCGCCCGGAGAAATCGAAGAAATACTAAAGAGATTCCACGGCACTAAGTTTATTACTACATGGGACACTCTGTGTGGATACTGGCAAGTGGAGTTGCACCCACAAAGTCGTCAATACATGGCGTTTATCTTCGAAGGGCGCAATTACCAGTTTAAGAGATTGCCCTTCGGCTTAGTAAATTCAGTAGCCATCTTTGTCGCCTGTATGGATCAAATACTCGGTCAAGAAGCGCTCCAGTTTACAACGGTATACGTTGATGATCTGTTAATCACCTCAGCCAACTGGGAGGAACACTGCTACCGAGTGGAGCATGTGTTAAAAAACTAGCTGCTAATAATATCACATTAAAATTAGAAAAATCAAAGCTTATCGCCAAGGAAGTTCAGTTTTTGGGAGTCAATCTGAATAACCAAGGAATCTCACCATCCTCAGAAAAAGTAGACGCCATCCAGAAATTCCCTAAACCTAAAAATAGGAAGCAATTACAGTCATTTTGGGCCTTTGTAATTATTATCGAAAATTTCAAAGTAATTATTCAGAGTTAACAGCCAAGTTCCAATATCAATTATCCGCAAAAAATAAATGGAGATGGTGTCAAGAACAAGACGAGACTTTACAGTCAATTAAAGACAAGTTTTTAGAAGTAGTAATACTTCATCATCCAAATTTTAACCAGCCTTTCTTTCTAAACTGCGATGCCAGTAATATCAGTCTGGGAACGACCTTGTACCAAGAGGATGAACATGGCAATCATCTGGTCATTAGTTTTGCTAGCAGGACACTGAATCAATGTGAGAAAAACTATAACGTAACGGAAAAGGAACTGCTCAGTGTAGTGTTTGCTTGCGGAAAATTCCGTACTTATATTTTGGGATATCCGGTGACGGTCCGTACAGATCATAAATCCATATCATTCTTAAGGAGGTGTAAGTTAAGCCACGGTAGACTGACCAGGTGGATTCTTGCCCTGCAAGAATATAATCTACAGTGGGAATATATTCCAGGGAGTAAGAATGTTGTAGCTGACGTGTTGTCACGGGTGGATTTGGAAAATCAGACATTTGAGGGGGCGAAGGAGAGCATACTTAAAATTTACAATATCATCAGGGACAATTCCGATTTGGAGGAAGTGGTACGGAACATCATCATACACCAGCAGTCTGACCCAAAACTAAGCAGTATTAAAAATCGTCTAGCAGATCAAGATGACACAGTAACAAACTTTTATTGTATACATAATGAGGTGTTGTTTATTAAAACATCTCTTGATGAAGAAATCTGGAAAATAATAATCCCTACTAATATTAAGAAGGATATCATCCTGGACTACCATATCCGATATGGCCACATGGGGGCCATGAAAGTGGTAAAGGCGTTAGAGGAAAATTGCCAAATAAAAAATATCAATCGTAAGGTAAGGAGGTATATTAAGAATTACTTTATTTGCCAGTTAGTAAAGACCAACAATGAAAAGAAGGAGGGTGTAATGATACCTATCACATCACAGAAGAAGTTGGAGAAGGTTTTCTTAGATATATGCGGGCCATTTCCCCGTAGTGGCGGGCGCCATCGATATAAATATATTATCATAATGATGATAATGATTTTACTAAGTTTATAAAATTATACCCGGTTAACCGAGCAACCACTTTGAAAGTCTTGGGAGTGATTACCAACCAATACCTTCCAGAGATGGGAAAACCTGTATCGATTATTACCGATCATGGGGCTCAATTTAAAGGGAAGAGATGGAGAGATACTTTATTAGCACTAGGTATCAAAACTTATAAAACATCTGTTTATCACCCCAGTAGTAATAAGGCGGAGAGAGTGTTAAGAGAGGTAGGAAGAATACTCAGAACGTACTGCCACCATCAACAGAAAAAATGGCAAGAATATCTGTCAGCCACAGAGGAATTCTTCAATTTAGCCCATCATCCAGCTATAGGGATTACACCGTATACTGGCATGTACGAGAAACCACCTCCCCGAGAGATCCAAGAGATTATTGAATTTCCTACCAATAACGAATATAAATTTGACCAGATAAAGTTTTACAATAAATTGGCCTAGGACCAGGAAAGGCGAAATAACAAATATCAGAAGGCAATTAAAAAGGTGCTAAAATACAAAATCGGAGAAAACGTATTACTTAAAAGAACCTGAAATTACCCAGTACTATGGAAGGGATTACTAAAAAATTATTACTTCTATATACCGGACCATATGTGATTACTAAAGATAATAACAATAACACTAATGAATTGAAAGATATTAAGTCACATAAGATAAAGGGCACGTATAATCAGTTATCAAAAAAAAAAAAAAAAAGTAAGACCTTCTTACAAGTACATTTCAGTGAAGTTATTTTGAATCAAATAATAAAGGAAAGGAAAATAAATAAAATCTCATAATTCTAAAAATAATAAGGACAACATATGTCAATAAATTGAGTGAAATAATTTTACAAAGAAAAAAATATATATCCATGAAGACAATAAGCGTTATAAGAAGAAGGTACACCAGTGATTTATATGAATCAGTTCTGAAGGGAAGAATAGAAAACAATTATAACAGCTCTGAAGGCTAAATAGTGACAACTCACAACAAATATGTAAATGAAATAATTCTTGAAACAAAGATGTTACAGAACTTTGAAGTGAAAAAGGGAATAAAAGACCAGATTGTTTATATGTTTCAAATATTATAAGTTGATAAAACTCACAATGAAATTAATTTTATAGAAGAATGAAGAGGAGAACCAATCAACAAAAACAAATAAGGATAAGGTACTGAGACCAGACATTATAAACGGGAACAATAATAATAATATTAATTTAACAACCACAATTATAGTGATAACTATGGAAGGAACTGCTATTATGCCATGAACAAGAGAATAATTGATTAAATAACAAATGAAAAAAAATAATAATATATATGCTACTCACAATGTAAACAAGAAGCAGGTTGTTCAAACAACTAACAAAAGAAAAGTAATTCAAAAAGAGGATGAAATGAATATCATGCAATATACCTAGTTAGAGCGAGCGAAAAATTTGAAAATTTCAAATTTCCTTCTCGACCGATTTTGTTCACACGCAGTTGTGTCAACGACTTCAAGTTAAAGCAATAAATAAGGCTTAATGTGAAGATGTCAAACCAGCGTCGCTAGCAGACAATAGAAAGATGTTAGACTCCACGCAACAATAGATATGAAAGTTCAAGATGACAGGAGAAGCTTGGCTAAAAATTATTACCCCACATCAAACTACACAATGCCATGCTAGGTCACTCGCACGTTTACGGATAACTAAGGCGAACGTCCGCTCGGGTTACGTCAGAATACGATGGTACTGCAAAAACAACAAGATGTCACAAAAGACTCGAGGATGCTGCACAGCGGGAGGTGACGTTTACGTGACGGACACAATTTACGATTAGAAAGTCGGGGCGGCTTCACCAACCAATGCATGTCAGAAATTATTAATAGCTACAAAAAAGGGGTGTAAGATAGAACAATACCTCAAGATGACCAAGGAAACAGATGGAGAAAGTTAGAACAACATTGCGTAAGTCCCAAACAAAAGGGTGATTGACAGGCGCGCAACGACCAGAAATTCTGCGAAAGAGATCAACGTCCGAACGAAGAAATCTGGGGGATGTCTAACAACCTATCAGGGTACAGCGTCTTGCGAAGACACCGGTGGAGAGGAGAGTTTCTGTGGTAACCAGGGTCAAAGCGAATCATTGAACAGAAATCAAAAAACCCTAAAGAAGTGCGATAAAATATTCTAAGAAAATATCGAGCTGACCTATCGTAAGTAAGAAAAGGCGTGGTGGACAGGCTCAAGACAAAATTTGGGTAGGGACGAGTTGATAAAAACTGACTGTCTAACAAGGAGGAGTCTCAGTCATATTTTTTAATTCTCTCAGTCGTATTTTAAGTTTGCTCAGTATTTTAAATTTTCTCAGTGCTACGAAGGACTCTCAGTCTTATTACATGTTTTGAACATACATTTTGCTCAGTATTACTGTGCTCAGTCTAGTAAAATTTAACCGTCTTAGTGAAAACTCAGTGTTATAATATTCGGACTTAGTAATTTCAAACTGTAAGATTCCAAGTGCAACCGGAAGTAATACTCGAACACAACAGTATAAAATGTGCGAATTAACGAACTTAGTTAAGCATTAACATTATTAGGAATTTCCGAGTGAACAATTCAAGCGAACTATCATGTAATCTCGGCACATACACGAGACATTATTAGTGTACTGTACAACTTAGAAAGAATTACATTTAGCCAGTGTTAATGAATTACACTAAATGTAACAGAACATTTAAATACTTGAACAAACTAATCAACCAAGTAGTATAAACGCATAGACATCAACACAAAATCAAGTGAATTTCTGTGATGAACGGACATCGACATTAACTTTGCGAGCGTGAACATACACCACTCATTTTAGAATGATCACACATTATAAAGCGAACTGATCTATACAAGCTGACATTGAAAGCAACATCACGTCCACACTACTCTATAAATGACGCGAGTTCACGTGTGTGTACGAGTGACAGTGAATTCAACTTTATTCAACAAGATGTGTTCTTCAGACTTCACCACAACAAGGAGGCCGATCACCGTTGGGACCATGAGTGGATATTCTTACCACAAGTAACAATTATTAATCTATTAGTTTAGTAACTACTACTGTCCTGACACTTTCAAAGAATCCCCACCCTGGGAGTTTTAAATAAATTTGATAAAGGAATAAATTTAAAGTTATAAATAATGAACAACTAAGCAAAACTATCTGGAATTAATGAACGCATTAATTAATTATTATTTGGATTTATTGTATATCATGATTTATGTATGTGTGTCTTTTTCAGCTATCATGTAAGCTAGAACTTGTTTAATGATATATGTGTTATTTGATGTATTTACAGGTACAGCAACTCTTTATGTGTTATGAATATAAATTGACTTAATGAATAATAAATTAGTCATTTAAGTACAGTTAAACAAATGCGTTCATTATTACTAAAACCCGCATGTTAAAGTTTTACATAGAACACAATTACACGAATATTTATAATTGTACAATTTTCATGTGTAACAAAAGAACATGATTAATTTACTAAAGAGTCTCTTGTCTATTATGCTAATTGGTAATTAAAATTGATAATTGATCTAACTAATTACTTCACATCGTAATTAGCATAATAACACCGTATGTTAATGGCGCCCAACCACACGGCATGATACGTAATATTAAATATAATTAATACGTACATGTTTGGTAAAGATCAGGCAGTAGTAGATAGATTAGCATAAAGTAAGAAATAGAGATAAGTGTTAGTGTTATAAACTAGCTTGAATGATTACGTGTAGGAAGGCAAAGATGGCCAGCAATTCCGATAGCGTAGAATTTGAAATGAATAACCAGTTAGGTATGGTAAATACCAAAGAAGATACCACACCTAGCGACCCAAATAGCGCTGTAGAGAGTCAGGAGGAAAGGGCGCGAGGACAAGCGTCCAAACCAGAAGAAATGAGTCTACAAGTGTTAATGGATTTTATCCGACAACAGAGCAAGAAACAAGAAGAAAATAATCAATTAATTAATAAAAATATTAAAATAATGAACGAAAAATTTGATAAGCAAAAAGAAGAACAGAAAGAAGATAGTAGATTAATTAGCGAAAAGATAGAAAAACAAAATGAAAAGCTCGACCAGCATAAGGAAGAGATGAAACGACAGTCAGCGGAACAGCTCGCGCAGATACGGTCTGAGTTACGAGAATACCAGCATACCTGGGAAGAGAAGATCAATGAATTACAAAAGAAACAAGAAGATACAGTAAAAGTGTTGAAAGAAGACGCGAATAAGAAATACGAAGAGATACGGGAAGCACGAGAGACCGACCGCCAGGAATGGAAGGGAGCGATCCAGAGCACCCAAACAACCGTTAAAAAGATTCACAATAAAATCGATGCTCACGTCAAAGACGCTAACAAGAAACATGAAGAGTTTAAGGCCGAAATACACGATACCACACGGCAGAAGCAGCAAGAACAAGGTGAAACGAACAACAACATGATGCAGAAATTGGAAGAAGTCGACGGGAGACAACGTTCAACGGAACAAAAGTTGAACGAAACCACTAAAGAAAAGACTAGGCGAATTGAGATGTCATTTAACGAAGGTAAAGGAGAACCAGGAGAGACTACAGAGACAGTTAATGGAAGGTGAGTGTGGTACGGTGAACATAATTAATGGACCTAACCACAAAGACCTCAAATCCAACGATACCGACAGATACCTTATGGAATTCCTTAAGGAGCTGTCAGAAGTACAGGAGCTATACTACCCCACTAATAATATTAAGTGGATAGGTAGACACTTAGAGATGGACGCCGGAATTTGGTGGAGAGTAATACGAAGCCAAATATCCAACTTTGAAGAGTTTAAAGAAGCATTTTCGCAAAAATACTGAGGACAAGAACGACAAGATAGCATCCGTGATCATCTCGAGTATGGGAAGTTTGATTGGCGTGGCCAAATCAGTGCAATCCAATATACAGAACTAATATTATTGGAAAGTAGACAATTAACGCTTACTTTAACGGACCGCCAGTTAATTAAGAAGATTGCGCGTCATTTTGGACGGGAAATCCAGCTCGCTGTTATCACGAGGGGAATTACTACGATTCCAAATTTCGAATTACTGATTGTGGAATATACACAAATTCACCCGCGGAACCACAGGGAGCAGAGTTACGAAGGAACAAACGGAGGAGGAAATTCCAATAGAGAAAGTGAAAGCTACCCAAACAAAGGAACTGGGGTGCAGAAGCGAACATGGGGTGACAAACCGACCGCACGCACACAATAGAGTTTACTAATAAAGGAGCGTCCACTTCGGGCAATGAACCGAAAACGGAACGACAAGAAGAAAAAAAAAATCAACAAATGCAGTAAGTAAGATAGCCGTAAAATCGGATATCTGTCAAACCAATGACGTCAATGTAATTCTACCCGATTTGAGGAACGACTTATTATGCGACGATGACGAGGAGATTGTTCAGCGAATATTAAAATGCCCGGAAGTAATCATAAAATTGAACAATGGTATTACGGTGCCTGCATTAATTGACACCGGGAGCGTAATTAATGGATTATCGGAATCTTTGTTCAATCAAAATAAGCAGAACATAGCACCTTATGAAATTTTACCAATGACCAACACTTTAATAATAAGCGCGGTAGGCAATAAATCTAAATTAATAAGGAAGCAGGTATTATGTGACAGATATAGATGGGATTAAGAATGAGTGTGTGTTCCTCGTTATACCAGACCTTATAAAACCATGCATTTTAGGAATTAGTTTTCTCCAGGAAGCAGAATGTCTTATTGATATGGGAAAAAGAGTCATCGAATTAAAAGGAAAGGCTGACGAAGCAGCGTGCATCGTGCCAATAATGCATATGGAGGTGATGGGCATAGAAGAAGATGAAGAAATCATGCGAAACATCGACAAGAAGGTGGAGAGCATTGACTGCGGAGATGAAAGGATATTGATGATGTTAAGGGAAATTCTTGTCAGAAATAAAAGTTTATTCAGGGAGTGCCCCGGGAGAATCGAAGGATACGCTCACGAGTTCCAAGTAACAGACCGGACACCGTACTTCCAGAGAGGATGGCCAGTACCACTAGCGTACAAAGGAAAGGTGGATGAGGAGATAAGTCGCATGTTACGATATGGGGTCATCGAGCGATGCAACAGCCCCTACGTTAACCCGCTTGTCACAGTTATAAAGAAAGATGGAAGGGTCCGATTATGACTGGATGCGAGGAAGGTGAACGACGTGACGATCCCGGACTACGAGGGAGTTTCTCCAATAAACGATATTTTAGCCAGATGTAGCGAAATGAAATACTTATCCACCGTCGATCTAACAAGTAGTTTCTGGCAAGTACCACTGAAGCCAGAGTGCCGAAATTTCACCGCATTTATGTACGAGGGCAAATGCTATCGCTTCACAGTCACGCCGTTTGGGCTGAGTACCAGTTCTGCTGCACTAACCAGGGGATTGGATATGCTATTGGAGGAAGAAGTTAAGAAAAACACCATCATTTATGTAGACGATTGCTTATGCTATTTCGAAAGTTTAGAAACACACTTGTCACATTTAGAATTATTATTAAATAACCTAAGAAAAGCGAACTTGACTATACATTTAGAGAAATCACAGTTTTTTAGACAAGAAATTGCATACCTAGGATACCGTCTAACTACGCAAGGAATCCAGGCGACGGATGAGAAGATTAATGCGATTATGAAGTTTCCAACACCTCGAAACCAAAAGCAACTAAAAGGTTTCTTGGACCTAACAAATTTTTATAACCGTTTTACTGACAAATATGCCGAAACAACCCAACCACTACTTGAGTTGTTGAAGAAGGGACATAAATTCGCATGGACACCAGAACTAAATAAATGTTTCCAACAAGTGAAGGAACTATTTATAGAGACAGTGATTTTGAAGTTTCCTCGAATAAACCAAAGATACTACATGCAATGCGACGCCAGCAACTTCGCATACGGCGGACAGTTAGATCAACTGGACGAGGAAGGTAAAATCGGCGTTATAGCATTTACTAGCAAAACATTCAAGGGTGCAGAGAAAAATTACTACACCACCGAAAAGTATTGTAAGATGTCTGGAAAAATTCCGCATATACATATTAGGGCAACCTTTAATCGTTATCACGGATAATAAGGCATTGACCTTTATGAACAAATGCCATCTAAATAATTCGCGAATAACACGCTGGATTTTAAGCATCCAGGAAGTTTGACATAGTGCATTGCAAGGGCAAGGACAATGTTGTTGCCGACCTTCTAAGTAGGAATCCAGGAGACGCCACGCTAGAGGAAATTAACGATGATGTGTGCGAGTACTTAATCAATCACATGGTGATTAAGATGGATAAGAATATAAGTAAAATAATCAAGGATATTTGAAAATATCAACTTGAAGACATTAAACTTAAGACTATTATTGATAAAATAAATGAAGGATGTTTAGATAAGGAAGTAGGTAAGTTTTATAGATATGTCAACGATAAGTTATATAGACAACGTAAGAAGGAATGGAAACTGTACATACCAAACAGTGTATCCGGAGAAATAATCGCCGAAATACACAGGATGTATGGGCACCTGGGATCGAAGAAATGTACGAAGATGTTGCAAGAACATTTTACGATTGACAAAATGTTGAAGAAAGTGAGGAATTATGTAAGGGCGTGTGATGTGTGTCAAAAATGTAAAGACACAAGTAACCGGGTCTTATTCGGTGGAACGAGGGCTATTGTCCCGTTAGGAAGGGGAGAGTTAGTCAGCGCGGATTATTTTGAACCGCTGCCCGTATCGTCCGCTGGAGTGAGGAACCTGTTTATTATTGTTGACAACTTTACAAAGTACGTACGGTTGTTTACACTTCGGAGAGCAACGACCGCTGCTACATTAAGAAGGGTGAGACAGTATAGTGAAGAATCTGGGACACCTAAAGCAATTCTCACTGACAATGGGACACAATTTACATCAAAAAATGGGTGAACGGCTTGAATGAGCTAAACATTCAACCAAGATACACCGCAATTAGAAACCCATTTGCAAATCTAGCTGAAAGGATTAATAGACAGCTCGGGAATTATTCAGAATCTTCGTGTGTGACCAACATACTAAGTGGTCGCGATATGTAACTACTATCGAAAGCTGCATTAACGAGACGTACCATGAGACCATTGAGGTAACACCTTATGAGGCGCATCTCGGCAGAAAACCGACTAGAGTATGGGAAAGATATCTAGACAAAGACATTGTTGGAGTTAGAGGAGCTGATCACAACGAGATATTTGTGAGGATGAAAGAGAAAAGAGAGAAGCAAGCTAAATTATATAATGAAACCAAAACCATTACTAAATTCAAGATTGGTGAAAAGGTTTTGATAAGGACTTATTATCAGTCAGACGCGATCCAAAGAAGGAGTGACAAATTTTGCTAACTTTACTGCGGGCCTTATAAAGTACATCGAATTCTTGGGGAGGGTGTGTATAATGGATAGATTAAGGATCTTAATTGATGCTAGAATCAAATAAATTACTCACTACTCAGAAATTATGTATATTGTAACATGACAGATAATCCACTAAGTAATAATTCCATTATGATCAAAAAATAAATTTAAATTACATTAACTCAAAAGAAAATACAAAGGAAAATAATTAAATATCAAAGGAAAATACCACCACAAAGGAAAAGGTAAAATTAAATCATAAAAATGCAACAAAAAAGTATCAAGAAAATTAAATCCAAAGAAACTAATATAAAATCATGAGAATACCCAGGTAGGATAGGAGCAGGTAATAAAGAAGAGACCCCGAACCAACCAACGGACACAAAATAAAACTAACTAACTTGGAAAAGCCAAGAAAGAAGAAATGAAGAAAAGAAGATGTAGGATGGGAGAACTACGAGGAATACCCATGAAAAACCTATTCCTAACAATAACAAACCCCGAACCAAATTTTAATGTCACCCCAAGAAAGTATAACACCCCAAAACCTCATAGAAATGTAAAATAATTATAAACAAAAGTGATTAGTAGTGTAAATAGAAGTGCACCAACTAAAGTTATTATATAATAAAATAAACAAATCTTCACAGTCTATTATAACTAAAGGTTTGGTCTTAGAATATTGTAAAACTCAAATATAAATCAGACCCAACAGTGTAAGTGTACCAGTGCAAGTGATTTCTATATATAATAAACTTCAAGTAAAGGTGTAACTGTTACTTGAACTATGTGCTATTAAATAACTTTAATATTTTATATAAATACATAGATAACATGTCATGAAATATTGTTATGAAAATATTTATAATGTTTCATAGAATAGGCCACCTTTTATTAAAAAACATTCTTTGAAATGTAAATGATAAAGAGAGCAGATGGGGAATAATTACTGTGACAAGGGATTAAAATGTAATACACAATAAACAGAAAGGACTGTAATTAAATTAAGTTTAACAAAAAAAATAAAATAAAAATCAAATGGCTAATTATGTTTGTGTTTAAAGCCTATGAACTCCACATTTCAAGGTGGTAATAGAATAAGAATTATTATTGATATAAGAATGTTTATTATGTATAACAGTGTTCATACAGCCTAAAATGTTTCTGTATGTATACTATAATAGTTTATAAAATGTTTGTTATGTATTTCTAAAAAATAGTTAAAACTAAAATGAGTCTAACTTTAAAGACTAAAAATTAATTTTCAATATTGTTTTAGTATTATGAGCATGAATACAATGCTACATGTACCAATAGTTATATAAGGAAATTTTATTTAATATTGTGTTAACTTTAGAAAGTCAGAAGGGGTATAGAAATAGTATTATTCAAAAACCAGTATATGTAAAACAATAGAATCTAGGCCAAATAGGAAATTCTAAATAACATTATAATTGAGAAAGGAAGTTAAATAAACCAAGCAAACTAATGAGATTTATATAAGGTGAATCAATCACCAACTACTATAACTGAAACTATACTTTAAAAGAATAATATAAAAAGATGTATAAAATTATTAAAAAATTTGCAAAATGTAATACCTAATAATTTCAGAGGAGGAATAGTAAATTCATGAATTATAACTAAAAGAATGATCAATTGATAAATATGTAAGAAATTAAGGAAAGATAAAGATTTATATCAATCTGAAATTTATTATAATCATACTTATAACACATAAGATGGCTAAAATTTTGGACAAGAACAGGAAGCAGATAGTGAGCCTATATTTCCAAAATGACAGAAATATAGCAATTTTGACATAAAACTTTATAAAGATGGACTATTGTATGTCAAATTAAGCAGAAGGAGTTAAAGAAACCAATTATGTAATTACTAATTCACGAAAGTAATTAATAACCAAAATATATTCTGAATATAATGTACTTTAAATCACGTGCATAGGAAGTGGTTTATATTTGAAACAATACTTTTCTAATATTAACTTGGCAAGATATTTCAGGAAACGAAGGAAGTAAAACAGTTCTTAATTAACATTCGAAGCGAACGGTTGATTTAAGCTCGCGCTAAGAACCTAGATAGCGTATATTTTAATGGCGTATAAAGGTTAAGCATTTCATGCAGTGAAAAAACGAGAGTTACCGAAATTGGTATATTAAACTTAAAATCAGTGAACAATACCACCACAAACAGTGAAAACAAACCATACGTAACCGAATATAAGTGAAATAAACCCATAAAACTATCAAACATTAATAATTCACATTACAAACGAACTTCACGATTTTTCGCCACACACAGACAAAAGTGAACACACATAATACAAAACATTTAAAGTCAGTGAACACGGAACACTTAACCAGGACACCTCTCACAACACAATAGACATTATTCAATATCGCAGAAACAAGGAAGAAGTTGAGAAGGCAACTTTATTGTCAGAAATTCCAGCCACACCATTCTCGGTTTACTTCAACAACGAGGCGGCGGCCATGATGGTTCCGTGATGCAAAGCGAACTCTCCTGATTGGATTCAGCATTCGGCATTGGTTTGACAAATTCAATTTTATAAACATTATATAACATAAATTAATTTTGTAGTTATTCATTAGTAAGATTTATTTTGTGAATGTTATACTTTCTATACTTGTCCCTTCTCTGACTATTATAATTATAACCGTTCAAAGAACCATTCGAAAATATTTATATTATATAACCTGTATTGAGAATCGATTACCCCTGTGAAAGAGTCGAGCTTTATATAATCATCGATATTATCACAATAATTGTCAATAAATAATAATAATTCAATTATCTGGTTTTAAATTTATTTCACAAAGTAATATAAGAGTTTTAATTAATCACAGGACTAACTGGAAGGCGACCATTACTAAAGGAGAGTAATATACTTGAGATTCGAAGAAAATCACCAATCGATTAGTGAAGTGAGACAATCTTATTAACTCCGGATTTATTTACAGTTAACCAGAAGTGAATATATTGACATAAATAACTTACAAAATTTTAAATTTTCGACGAAACCACATTACAAGAATTATTTCTTCAATATTTCATAAAGAAACAAACAAAAATTTTTTTTTGATAATTTAATTTAAAATTAAATTAAATTTTTTTTTTATTTTTGTACAGAACAAAAAATAATTATTTGTAACCAGAAATTATTGTTACAAATTGGCGCCCAACGTGGGGCTCGAATTAGCGATTGAAGGACTACAGTAACTTGCCCAATTGCTAGTTCAAGCTTGACAGCGGTTATACAGTCAAAGAAGGAAACAACATGCAACGTCGTGCGACTTCGAAGAAAAGGGCGGCAGAGGCCGAAAAGGAAGTCGATATGGGGGACAAGGAGGCAACACCCGTGGAAGATATAGAAATGATTATTACCCCCAGAGGAACCGAAACAATCCGCACTAATAGAAGTACAACCAGAAGTACCAACACAAACCGGGGAGGTTACATGCCAGGAAACCCTAATGAGAATGATAATGGAACTGAATAAGAACATAGAATCCAAGATAGAAGAAACCAATAAGAAAATGTATTCCACAAAGGAGGAATCAAGTAAAAAAAGGAAGGAAGACAACCAATCCTTAAATAAAAAGTTGGAAGATTTGAAGGAGGACAACCAGTCTTTGAAAGAAGAATTCAAATCAACCAAGGAAGAATTCAAATCAACCAAGGAAGAATTGATTGACAAAATTGAAAACACCAATAAGGGAATTGAGGAAACCAGTAAGAAGATGGAAGAGAAGATGGAAGAAAACAGTAAGAAGATGGAAAGTGACAACCAACAATTGAAGGAAGAATTAAGGGAAAATAACAAGAAAATGGAAGAGAAGATAGGGGAGAAGTTGGAAGAATTGAGAGAGGATAACCAACTACTTAGAGAAGAATTAAGGGAAGTCAACCAGGAAAACATGAACAAGGTAGACGAGAGAATAGAGTTGGCGAAGGAAGAGTTGAACAGGAAAATCAACAACAATAAGAAAGCTATAAATAAAAAATTGGAACAAGAAACAATAATAATAAACAACAAATCAGGGAAGTTGACGAAAGATGTCGCCAGACTGAATGTGAAGTACAGGAAGTCAGAGAAGTAATAAATACCGAAATTACCCAGATCAAAGAACACCATAAGACAAAGTTGGAAGAAAACCGAAAGGAAACACAGGAGGAAATAAGTAAGGTGCGTAACCAAGTCACAGAAAGGTGCGACGGGATGGAAGCGGTGATGACGAATATCACCGGGCAAGTGCGGCAGAGCCAGGAAGAGATGGAGGTAATCCGAAACCGACCGACTAACTTCACTAATTTCCCCATGAATGAGAATAGAGAATGGCTAAACTTTCGCCAATACAAAAGGAAACCCATGGAGTTCTTGGCCCGGATAGAAGAATATATCGCCAAACATAGGGGCAACAGATGGGTCAACAACCGGGAGTTGTTAGATGAATCATTCCGAGAAATGACCGATCATTGGTGGATGGCCAACCGTAGTGATATCGAAAATTACCAGCAATTCAAAAGCTTATTTAAGGCGAAATACTGGTCTGAGACTACCCAAAATTTAATACGTGACAACATCTGTCACGGCCGTTACAAACAACAGGTTGGTAGCTCAATGAGAGCATACTTCCTCGGCAAAGTATGTATGGCTAAACATTTGGAACCAGCCATACCAGAAGAATGCCTCATTAATAAATTATCATATCACTATGATGAAGAGGTAATTCAAGGAGAGGCAGCCAAATCAAGACCATACAGGCCATGACTGAACTTCTCGAAAATTACGAGAACGAGGAGTATTACCGACAAAGCCGGAGGAGGAATGATCGGCCAGAACCCAGGAACCATCCGTATACCAACAACGGTACCAACAACAACAACAGTGGCTACCAGGGAAACCGCGCCAATCCACCAAATAATAACAGCAACAACGATAATAGTAATAATAACACAAACCACGTTCAAAATAACCAAAATAATAATAGAACGAATAATGGTTATCAGGGTAATAGAAACCAATATTACCCACACCCCAACGTTAATAGTCAGAGAAACCCCAACTATAATAACACTGAACGTTATTATAATAATAATCGTGGGTATCAACCAAATAATAACAGTAGTAATAATAGGTTTTCCAGACCGAGGGTGAACTTCATACGAGCTGAAGACGGTCGCCAACGAAGGTACTACCATCAGCGACGCAACAGCTACCATGAATATGAGGATAGGCGGAGGAGCCGAGAACGGGACGATCCAAGGTATAGTCAGACTAGACGGAGTACCAGTCTAGACAATACGGAACGGCAAACGAACCGCGAACCACAGTTGGATCATCGCGCAGAGTGGCAGGGACCCACTCAAGGTCTCCCGACTGATGCCTCAATCAGTGCGACACATACTAATGATGATATCGAACATTTAAACGGGAGGAGGCAGTAATAAATAACATAGACTCATTACTGCTCCTATCTCCTGGGTATATAAACAAGTTGCAAAGAGCAACTGATACACATAGTATTACAATAATAGGTTCCAATTATTTAAAAAACCTTCGACACGAGTTATTGGAGGAGGACGATACTAGTCCCAACAATAATATAAATAATGAAATAATACATATCAATGCGGAGGTAGAAGGAGTCCCCGCAAAGTTAATGATCGATACTGGTTCCAATGTATCTATAATTAATGCGACAGAATTGGAGAGAATGCAGAAGAGTATTACCGACATTGCCGTTGAATAATATTATTTTACTAGGTGCCACCGGCCGCCAAAACAAGACGATAAGAAGACAAGTTTCAGCCAACGTGATTAGCTGTGGTATAGCGATTGACATGGAATTCTTAGTGGCAACCGGTCTGCCGTTTAACATATTAGTGGGGTGCGATGTGCTCAGACGGAACTCCGCCATAATCGATTTACGCACGCACGGAGAAAATATCACTTTTTACAAACGGACAAACTTGGACGGCTGACTTGGTCGGTAGCGATACAGTGATTCCCAGCGATATCCACCAACAAATCCGTAAAATAAATTACATAAACAACACTCCTATGATTGAGCGGATAATAGACGATAACTCTAATGAGGATTTATGGTCTCAAAAGATCCAGGAAATCAGGGATTTCCGGGGCGGTATTACAAAGGAAAGGTTGCAAAAACACCAAGCGGATAAATTAATAAAAATTTATGAACGATACCGATCAGTATTTTCTGACGAGCCCGGTAAAGTCAAAAACTACCAGTGTACTCTACAATTTCGAGATACAGTGGACTTTAACCGGAAGTCATACCCCATCGCGCAATCACGAAAGGTAGCTGTAAGAGCTGAAATAAGTAAGATGATTAACCGTGACATAATAGAGAGTAGCCAATCCCCATACACCAGTCCTATCCTGGCTATTCCTAAGAAAAACGGACAAGTCCGTCTTTGCCTAGATGCGCGAGAAATCAATAAGATGATAATTAATGACAGGACTTCGCCCGGTGAGATAGAAGACATCTTAAAACGTTTCCACGGTACCAAGTACTTTAGTACCTGGGACACGGTGTGCGGCTACTGGCAGGTGGAATTGCACCCACAGAGTCGCCAGTATCTGGCATTCATATTCGAAGGGCGTAACTACCAGTTTAAGAGATTGCCCTTCGGACTCGTGAATTCGGTCGCCGTCTTTGTGCACTGCATGGACCAGATACTTGGCCAGGAAGCACTACAATTCACCACCGTATATGTAGATGATTTGCTTGTGACCTCAGAAACATGGGAGGAACACTGCTACCGTGTGGAACATGTGCTGAAGAAATTGGCTGCAAATAACATCACGCTCAAGGTGGAAAAGTCTCAATTCATTGCCAAGGAAATTCAGTTCTTGGGCTTTAAATTAAATGACCAAGGAATCTCACCGACGGCCGAAAAGGTAGAAGCGATTCAGAAATTTCCGACACCAAAGAATAGAAGGCAATTACAGTCGTTCCTGGGACTCTGTAATTACTATCGCAAGTTCCAGGAAAAGTATTCTGAATTGACCGCCAGATTTCAACCGCAACTGTCATCTAAAAATAAATGAATCTGGGGTATAGAGCAGAACGAGACATTACAACTGATTAAAGAAAAATTTCTTGAACCCATAATACTTCGCCATCCAGATTTCAGTAAACCTTTCTTCCTAAATTGCGATGCCAGCGACATTAGCCTAGGCACAACGCTATATCAAGAGGATGAGGAAGGCGAACATCTCGTGATTTGCTTCGCAAGTAGAGCTTTAAACCAGTGCGAAAAGAACTACAACGTCACTGAGAAAGAATTGTTAAGTGTAGTGTTCGCGTGTGGCAAATTCCGCACCTACATCCTAGGTTACTCCGTTACCGTCCGGACAGACCATAAATCCATATCGTTCCTGAGGAGGTGCAAATTGAGTCATGGCAAGGTTGACCCGGTGGATACTGGTACTGCAAGAATACAATCTTAAGTGGGAGTACATCCCAGGAAAGAAGAATGTTGTTGCAGACGTATTATCACGTATTGACATAGAAAAGCAAACATTCGAGGGAGAGAAAGAAAGTGTACTCAAGATATACCACATTCTTAGCACCAGAGCCGATCTAGCCTCATTATTAACAAACCTGAGCACCCACCAACAAGCAGACCCGAAATTAAGATCTATTAAGACTAGATTAGAAGCAGGGGACGAAACTATCGCCCGATATTATCAAATTAATAACGGTATTCTATTCATTAAACCATCTTTAACGAAGGAGACATGGAAGGTAATCATTCCAACCCATATCGAAAAGGAGATAATAATTAATTATCATACTCGATATGGGCATATGGGCGCCTTAAAGGTGATAAAGGCCCTGGAGGAGAGCTGCCACATGAAAAATGTCAACCGGAAGATCCGGAAGTATATAAAAGGTTGCCACATTTGCCAACTCGTTAAATCTAATAATGAGAAAAAGGAAGGCCAAATGATTCCTATAACATCACAGGCAAAGTTCGAAAAGGTATTCTTGGACATCTGCGGGCCATTTCCCCGCAGTGGCGGTCATCACAGATATAAGTATCTGATAATCGTGATGGACCATTTCACTAAGTTCGTTAAGCTATACCCAGCAAATCGGGCAACTACAAATAAAATTCTCGGAATATTGACCGACCAGTACTTCCCAAACGTCGGAAAACCAGTTTCGATCATTACAGATCACGGAACCCAATTCAAGGGGAAAAAATGGCGGGATACCCTACTATCTATGGGTGTTCGTACTTACAAAACCTCGGCCTACCACCCGAGCAGTAACCCGGCAGAGAGAGTATTACGAGAAGTGGGGCGGATATTAAGAACATATTGCCACAATCAACAGAGGAGGTGGCAAGAATATCTAGAAGCCACAAAAGAATTCCTCAACTTGGCATACCACCCAGCCATAGGAATTACCCCATACTCCGCCATGTACGAGAAACAACCCCCAAGAGAGATCGAAGAAATATTAGAGTTCCCAAGAGATAATATTTATACTTTTGACAAAATAAAATTTTACAACAAGGTGGCCGAAGACCAGGAGAAACGGCGAAACAAATATCAAAAGGGTAAGGGTAAAATAATAACCTATACAAGCGGTGAAAAGGTTTTATTGAAAAATCGGGAATTACCCAGCTCACTGGAAGGAATAACAAAGAAGTTGTTACTATTATACACTGGACCCTATATAGTCTCCATGGACAAAAACAATAATACTTATGAGATAAAGGAGATGGGTTCTGGTAGAATCAAAGGTGTATATAACCAGGCTTCCATGAAAAAATATCATGAGGAGTAAATTTTGTTAAAAATGTCCACTAAATTCAAAAAATGAAGTAAGTTCACCTTACAAACAAGTATTTAAGAAAATCATTTTGAGATATAAAATAAAAAGAAAGGAGAATTTTGAATAAAACCCACTACAAAATTCAAAGAATAAAGTAAGTTCACCTTACTAACAAGTATTTAAGAAAATCATTTTGAGATATAAAATAAAAAGAAAAGAATTTTGTTAAAATAAACAAAAAAAAAACAAAAAATTCAAAAATAAAGTAAGAACACCTTACTAACCAACTGTTTATGAAAAAACCATTATAAAAGCAAAAAGGAGAATTTTGAATAAAACAACAAAATTCAAAATATAGTAAGTTCACCTTACAAGCAAGTATTTAAAAGAATCATTTTGAGATATAAAATAAAAGAAAAAGAATTTAGAATAAAACAAATCAATTCTAAAATGTATAGTAATGTCAAATTACAACCAATGATTTATAAAAACATTCTATGAAATTAAAGAAAAGGAAATAAAACCAGTGATACGATTAAATGAATAAACTTGTGTTGAAATAAAAATACTAACACTTTGAAGTAATTCCAAGAGAAACAATGACCACATTAAAAGATAATTAAAGAATTCATTTGAATAAAAAATCAGAGAGAAGTAATTTGAGAAAAGGAACAAAAAATAAATGTAATTAAATAAATCACTAATGAGTATGATCATGAAATAAGTGTCGAGTGTAATAAAGACAATTAGAAGAAAGTGCTAGAACATGGAACTAGTGGAATAAATAAAAACTAAGAAACAAACGAAAAATATCAGAAAATATATGCTACCAATAAACAGAAGCAGATTGTAATAAAAACCAGAGAAGAATAAAGAACTAATAACAAAATTTTTATATTAGAATAAACAATGATAATTATATTAATAAAAGAGCTTCCCACCATAATAAGAATTGAGATAACGATAAAGCTAACAAGTCAGAAGAATAACTGAGATAGGAATATTAAAATCTCTGAGCAATATACGAAGTGAAGTATCCAAAGATATTTTTTAAATAGTCATAAAGTGGACTATTCTTAAATAATTTTTCTATAACAGTCTGTAGATAAATCCAGCAGTATTAATATGTTTTTGAGCAGAGATGATTTGCCTCTGTACTCAATTAGAAGTGAAGTATTGGCCAGCAAGGTATGTAGCCTACAGTGCCTCTCTGAACTGCCCCAGCTCACGTGTTAGGGAATGATAGGGAATAAATATCCCAGGGATAAAACACCAAGAAGAAAAATGGAAATAAAATAATAAATATGAAACTCAGATGACTATTACTATCAAGGAAGATCAATTAAGAATGAAATATATGTAAGCTCGAATATGAAGAAGAAAAATTTTGAAATGGAAGGAAGTCAAGAATAATAAAAATATAATAATTATCATAAGCAATTATTTCAGACAAACCAAGTATAGTCTGAACTAATCACTTCTGGAGGAGGACAATCTGTAGCATGACAGATAATCCACTAAGTAATAATTCCATTATGATCATAAATAAATTTAAATTACATTACCTCAAAAGAAAATTCAAAGGAAAATAATTAAATATCAAAGGAAAATACCACCACAAAGGAAAAGGTAAAATTAAATCATAAAAATGCAACAAAAAAGTATCAAGAAAATTAAATCCAAAGAAACTAATATAAAATCATGAGAATACCCAGGTAGGATAGGAGCAGGTAATAAAGAAGAGACCCCGAACCAACCAACGGACACAAAATAAAACTAACTTACCTTGGAAAACCCAAGAAAGAAGAAATGAAGAAAAGAAGATGTAGGATGGGAGAACTACGAGGAATACCCATGAAAAACCTATTCCTAACAATAACAAACCCCGAACCAAATTTTAATGTCACCCCAAGAAAGTATAACACCCCAAAACCTCATAGAAATGTAAAATAATTATAAACAAAAGTGTTTAGTAGTGTAAATAGAAGTGCACCAACTAAAGTTATTATATAATAAAATAAACAAATCTTCACAGTCTATTATAACTAAAGGTTTGGTCTTAGAATATTGTAAAACTCAAATATAAATCAGACCCAACAGTGTAAGTGTACCAGTGCAAGTGATTTCTATATATAATAAACTTCAAGTAAAGGTGTAACTGTTATTTGAACTATGTGCTATTAAATAACTTTAATATTTTATATAAATACATAGATAACATGTCATGAAATATTGTTATGAAAATATTTATAATGTTTCATAGAATAGGCCACCTTTTATTAAAAAACATTCTTTGAAATGTAAATGATAAAGAGAGCAGATGGGGAATAATTACTGTGACAAGGGATTAAAATGTAATACACAATAAACAGAAAGGACTGTAATTAAATTAAGTTTAACAACAAAAATAAAATAAAAATCAAATGGCTAATTATGTTTGTGTTTAAAGCCTATGAACTCCACATTTCAAGGTGGTAATAGAATAAGAATTATTATTGGTATAAGAATGTTTATTATGTATAAAAGTGTTCATACAGCCTATAATGTTTCTGTATGTATACTATAATAGTTTATAAAATGTTTGTTATGTATTTCTAAAAAATAGTTAAAACTAAAATGTGTCTAACTTTAAAGACTAAAAATTAATTTTCAATATTGTTTTAGTATTATGAGCATGAACACAATGCTACATGTACCAATAGTTATGTAAGGAAATTTTATTTAATATTGTGTTAACTTTAGAAAGTCAGAAGGGGTATAGAAATAGTATTATTCAAAAACCAGTATATGTAAAACAATAGAATCTAGGCCAAATAGGAAATTCCAAATAACATTATAATTGAGAAAGGAATTTAAATAAACCAAGCAAACTAATGAGATTTATATAAGGTGAATAAATCACCAACTACTATAACTGAAACTATACTTTAAAAGAATAATATAAAAAGATGTATAAAATTATTAAAAAATTTGCAAAATGTAATACCTAATAATTTCAGAGGAGGAATAGTAAATTCATGAATTATAACTAAAAGAATGATCAATTGATAAATTTGTAAGAAATTAAGGAAAGATGGCTAAAATTTTGGACAAGAACAGGAAGCAGATATTGAGCCTATATTTCCAAAATGACAGAAATATAGCAATTTTGACAAAAAACTTTATAAAGATGGACTATTTTATGTCAAATTAAGCAGAAGGAGTTAAAGAAACCAATTATGTAATTACTAATTCACGAAAGTAATTAATAACCAAAATATATTCTGAATATAATGTACTTTAAATCATGTGCATAGGAAGTGGTTTATATTTGAAACAATACTTTTCTAATATTAACTTGGCAAGATATTTCAGGAGACGAAGGAAGTAAAACAGTTCTTAATTAACATTCGAAGCGAACGGTTGATTTAAGCTCGCGCTAAGAACCTAGATAGCGTATATTTTAATGGCGTATAAAGGTTAAGCATTTCATGCAGTGAAAAAACGAGAGTTACCGAAATTGGTATATTAAACTTAAAATCAGTGAACAATATCACCACAAACAGTGAAAACAAACAATACGTAACCGAATATAAGTGAAATAAACCCATAAAACTATCAAACATTAATAATTCACATTACAAACGAACTTCACGATTTTTCGCCACACACAGACAAAAGTGAACACACATAATACAAAACATTTAAAGTCAGTGAACACGGAACACTTAACCAGGACACCTCTCACAACACAATAGACATTATTCAATATCGCAGAAACAAGGAAGAAGTTGAGAAGGCAACTTTATTGTCAGAAATTCCAGCCACACCATTCTCGGTTTACTTCAACAACGAGGCGGCGGCCATGATGGTTCCGTGATGCAAAGCGAACTCTCCTGATTGGATTCAGCATTCGGCATTGGTTTGACAAATTCAATTTTATAAACATTATATAACATAAATTAATTTTGTAGTTATTCATTAGTAAGATTTATTTTGTGAATGTTATACTTTCTATACTTGTCCCTTCTCTGACTATTATAATTATAACCGTTCAAAGAACCATTCGAAAATATTTATATTATATAACCTGTATTGAGAATCGATTACCCCTGTGAAAGAGTCGAGCTTTATATAATCATCGATATTATCACAATAATTGTCAATAAATAATAATAATAATTCAATTATCTGGTTTTAAATTTATTTCACAAAGTAATATAAGAGTTTTAATTAACCACAGGACTAACTGGAAGGCGACCATTACTAAAGGAGAGTAATATACTTGAGATTCGAAGAAAATTGCCAATCGATTAGTGAAGTGAGACAATCTTATTAACTCCGGATTTATTTACAGTTAACCAGAAGTGAATATATTGACATAAATAAATTACAGAATTTTAAATTTTCGACTAAACCACATTACAAGAATTATTTCTTCAATATTTCATAAAGAAACAAACGTAAAAATTTTTTTTTTTAATTTTATTTAAAATTAAATTAAAATTTTTTTTAATTTTTGTACAGAACAAAAAATAATTATTTGTAACCAGAAATTATTGTTACAATATGTATATAGTTGATGAATCGATATGGGTATAGATTAGATAAAGTAACGTAACAAATATGTTAGTTAACAATCGAATTATAAATAAATTTTACGGAACAAAAATATTAGTAGGATTACTTATACTATATGAGATACATTTTGTAGAAGATTTTCTTTATTACTATACGTAAGGAATTACATTAGGTCAATTGAGTTTAATATTGACTTGTTTAATATTATATTGTATAGATATTCTTTCAGGAGTATAAATGAATCGTTTAGTTAAATGGGTGAAAACCATCCACTGAATTTATAACTTGTTTTATATTAAGACTTAAGACACTTATA
The DNA here is from genome assembly GCA_034769895.1 of Magicicada septendecula. NCBI lineage: Eukaryota > Metazoa > Arthropoda > Insecta > Hemiptera > Cicadidae > Magicicada > Magicicada septendecula. The sequence goes on along the minus strand of CM068371.1, from coordinate 112,641,386 downwards.
GGTAATTGATACAAAGATGCGTTGATGTTAAATACGTTCAACCATTCCAGATGGTTAGCAATTAATTCGTAAATGCAATTAAAACCAAAGGGGGCTACACCAATTGTAATACAAATTACGAAAAGTAGGTCAACATGCTATATTCCTCCCAGATGAAGATGGACATGGTGTGGCGACGAACAGGGCGCAGAATTTGGATTCTATAGTTCCCAGAGGTCACATCATCAAATCCAAATTGAGGACGCTATAGCGAGCGAAAAATTTGAAAATTTCAAATTTCCTTCTCGACCGATTTTGTTCACACGCAGTTGTGTCAACGACTTCAAGTTAAAGCAATAAATAAGGCTTAATGTGAAGATGTCAAACCAGCGTCGCTAGCAGACAATAGAAAGATGTTAGACTCCACGCAACAATAGATATGAAAGTTCAAGATGACAGGAGAAGCTTGGCTAAAAATTATTACCCCACATCAAACTACACAATGCCATGCTAGGTCACTCGCACGTTTACGGATAACTAAGGCGAACGTCCGCTCGGGTTACG